>CM035115.1:165218102-165924236 GCA_020205555.1 Panax stipuleanatus
GATGCTTCATGTAAGGTGTGGGTGTTTTTGTTGAAAATAAAAGACCAGATATTCCAGCATTTTTAGAGTTTCCATGCTATGGTTGAAAGAGAGATTAGAAAATTATTGAAGTGCCTTCGCAGTGACAATTGTGACGCCCCCAAAATAGGTTCAATACTCAACCTATTCTGAGTCGCCAAATACATGGTACATAATTCAAATACAATTTTTCATATCAAATGGTCGTGCAACATACGACTACACAACTGTGAGTGTCAATACCGACATGTAAAAAATATTAACATTCAAACTAAGTTCTTATTACATTTATTATCACACTATTTTAAAAAAAAATAGTGAGGACTTGTACAGCTCTAACTCGGACCATCACTCCATTCCCCGACTAATATCCGCGATATTCTCATTTCCTCAAGAGAACAATGGAAGAAAAGGGTGAGCTCAACTAGCCCAGTAAAGAATATTATATAACTAAGATAATGAAGAATAAATTATCGTTAGTCTTTAACAAATCAGATAAAATATTATGGACAACCAGTTTTAAATCAACACCTGCAGCGAAAATGACAATTCATTAGAAGAGTTAAGTAGAGAATGATGTTTACTATCTTCTATAATTTAAAAGTCCATCATCAATATTTTATCCCTGTAACATCAATCAATATTCATCTCGAATAAAATATTCATCTTGTGCACTACGGCCAAAGATATTCATTTGTATCACCAGTTGGTCATGTTCATTTCAACACCTGTCCATCTTTGCACTTACGGGCCAAAGATACTCATCAGATAATCATTCATCTTTGCACTACAGGCCAAAGATATTCAATAAGTAATCATTCATCTTTGCACTACAGGCCAAAGATATTCAGTTATATCACCATTTAGGACTGAGGATGATGAAAATAATACGAATAACGAATCCAATGAGATAAAGGACAAATATTAGAGAATTTATTCAGAGTTTAAGAATGAAGATCAAAACCTGGATCCAATCAAAGATGATTTGGAAAGAAAAAAATATTTTTTTACCGTGAATAGTAACCCGTGAATAGTAACTCGTGAATAGTAACTCTACATGAAAAGATATAAATTTCACAAGAAAGTTCAGACCAATATTCCAGTGAAATAATATTAGATGAAGCGCAAAACTCAAGGAATTTCTAATCATTTCAGGAATTCTAGAAGCAATACTTACCGTAGTAAGTTTAGAGTTAGGAATCTGAAATGAAATAATATACGAAACTGCAATTGGATTTTTATCCGTCAGGCGGTAGTCCGCTCTGACAGATTATTTCCATAATTTAATAACAACTGAATACGAAGGGTTATTCACCAGGCATGCGGTAGTCCGCGTAGACAGGTTATTCCCATATAATAATAAAGATCGGAATAACAACAGGATTTCACTATGCATGTGGTAGTCTGCGTAGATAGGTTATTCCAACAGAATAATCAAGAATGAAATAACAACCCTTACGAGTATTGAAAGAAAATAACTCTCTTCATGAATACAAAGGAAATAATACCCCTTATCTTAAAAATTTGGAGACTGCACTAGTGTAATAGCAGAATACTCTTCTTCTTTTTCTCTTTATTCTCTCTATACTTTCTCTCTCTATAGCTTTAGTGAATTGGTGAGAAATAATAAAGAAATGAGCTTCTATTTATAGGCTCGGCAGAGTAAGGGTAAAATAGTCATTTTGCCATAATTTATGACATCATCGCTTACATCATCGAAAGTATGACATCATTGCTTACCTCATCACTCCGATGACATCCTTGCTTACCTCATCGCTCCGATGACATCATTGTTTGCATCATAAGAGTTCAAATTCAATTTGCACTCTTCCACCTCGTTTAACTTTTATACTATGAATTTACTATAATAATGTTACCATTCAAATTATAAAAATCATACTATTATATAATCACATCATGCTACTATAATGTAATATTATAATAATATATTTGAATGAATTATTTTATCGGACAAAATAAAATACCAACTTTCAACAAATGTCACATGTTAAAAATTCCTCCGTTTAAATTCATATTGAATAAATATTTCCTTATCATATATATCAAAAATTAATTATTCACAAATAATATTACAGAACTACAATATTGACAACCAGGTCGTTCCTAGAAAAGAGGGGGCCTTCCGATAAGGATTTCTCCTTACTGGCGCGCAATTAATTAACCCCTTTTCTAGACAGTACTTCCTTAGACATTGCCAATAATGCTATCTAATAATATTATTCAAATAATATGAATTATTGATTTGATAATTTGAAATAATGTGCAATGACAATTATTGAATCAAAAATAGCAAAATAGCACTTATTGATATAAAATATCAACGTAGCAAATATTGAACCAATAAAATATTATGCAATTATTGAATCAATAATATAAAATATTGAACAGTAATTACTGTAACAATAATTGAGTAAGTGCCTTCCTACGTAAGAATCAATAATTCGAAGTTCTATGCAATACCGTGTGCTACTGTGCAACTCCACGTATTACTGTTATTTAACCACTGGGTATTTCAACAGTACTAACGGTAATAGTTTTTTCGTTATTTTTATAAAAAGGTTACTTCTGCCGTTTTCTATATCCGACATTCATTCCGTTGTGGGGTCCACCAATGACTGCGCCGTCGTACGAATATTCCTCGACCAAACGAATATTTTCCGTCACAACGAATATTTTATAACCACTTGCTTACTTTGTAAACTTTGCACATTTCACCCATAACTTATCACATTTATCAAATCAACACCTTACTATTTCAAAATAATATATAAAGAAAATTAAATCTTATTTATAAAATTTAGGGTCTTACAACAACGGAGGAGAATACACTTCAAAGGAGTTTGCAGCATATTGTGTGAAACACGATATTCGACATGAGCAGACAGTTTCTGGCACCCCACAGCATAATGGTATGGCTGAGAGAATGAACCGCACTATTATTGAGCGAGTCTGATGCTTGTTGAGAATGGCTAATTAAGCTGCCTAAGTCATTCTGGAGTGAAGCTGTTCGTACCGCTTGCTACCTAATTAATAGATCTCCATCAGCATCGTTGGACTTTCAAATTCCAGAGAAGGTTTGGAGTGGTAAGGATGTGTCCTATTTTTATTTGAGGGTATTTAGGTGCAAGGCTTTGGCACATATCCCCAACGAGCAAAGATTGAAGCTTGATGACAAATCTACTCCATGTGTGTTTGTTGGCTATGGAGATGCAGAGTTTGGGTACAGGTTATGGGATTCAGTTCAAAGAAAGTTGTTTAGAAGTAGAGACGTGGTGTTTTATGAGCATCAGAATTATGAGAATTTTGATAATGTTACACAACCCAGGGATAATAAAGTTCCAGACCTCAGCGGAGTTCCTTCGTCATTACAGAATGCCACAGATGGAGAAGGAGGTCAGAATGAAGATTTGACTGATACAGATTTGCACGATGGTGATGAATCAGATGCAGAGAGTGTTGAGCAGGGGGAGCAGCCCCCTCAACTTGATATTGAAGAACCTCAGCTAAGAAGATCTACGAGAGAACATATGTCATCAGTCAGGTATCATTCGCCTGAATATCTTTTAGTTGCTGAGGAGAGCGAGCCAGAAACTTTTCAGGAAAGTTAAGGCTCAGAAGGAGAAGAACAATTGGCTGAGAGCTATGCGGGATGACATGGATTCGTTGCACAAGAATCACACTTATGAGCAGACTACACTTCCGAAGGGCAGGAAAGCATTGAAGAATAAATGGGTGTTCAAGCTGAAAAAGGATGGTGAAAAACTAGTGAAGTACAAGGCTCAATTGGTGGTCAAGGGTTTTGCTCAAAAGCAAGGTATTGACTTCGATGAGATTTTTTCTCCGGTTGTAAAAATGACATCTATTCGAGCAGTGTTGGGGTTAGTAGCTAGTATGGATCTTGAGCTTGAGCAACTAGATGTGAAAACTGCATTCCTTCATAGTGATTTGAAGGAGGAAATCTACATGGAGCAGCCAGAGGGATTTGAAGTTAAAGGAAAAGAGCACTTGATTTGCAGGTTGAAGAAAAGTTTGTACGACCTGAAACAAGCCCCAAGGCAGTGGAACATGAAATTTGATTCATTCATGATGGATCAAGGTTACAGCAGAACAATTGCAGATCATTGTGTGTATATTAAAAAGTTCTTAGATGATAACTTCGTTATTTTGTTGTTATATGTAGATGATATGTTGATAGTTGGGCAAGATGGTAATATGATTCGCAGGCTCAAGGGTGAGTTATTCAAGTCCTTTGATATGAAGGACGTAGGCCCGCTAAGCAGTTTTGGGCATAAAGATTGCTCGTGACAGAAAAGCTAAAAGGTTGTGGTTGTCACAAGAGAAGTATGTTGAACGAGTGCTTGCAAGGTTCAACATGGGTGATGCTAAGCCAGTTAGCACACCACTGGCCAATCATATTAAGTTAACAAAGCGCATGTGTCCTTCTACTAAGGAAGGGAGAGATGATATGGCAGCAGTTCCCTACTCCTCTGCTGTAGGGAGTCTTATGTATGCGATGGTTTGTACACGACCAGATATTGCTCATGCAGTTGGCGTTGTGAGCAGGTATTTGTCAAATCCTGGTAGAGAACATTGGGAAGTAGTTAAGTGGATTCTCAGATACTTGAAAGCTACTTCCGGTTTGTGTTTGGGGTTTGGTGGTTCGAGTCCAGTCTTGGAGGGTTTTACAGATGCAGACATGACAGATTCTGAAGAAAAGAAGTCTACTTCGGGATATTTGTTTACTTTTGCAAGGGGAGCTGTATCATGGCAGTCCAAGTTTCAGAAGTGTGTTGCTTTGTCTACAAGTGAGTCAGAATACATCGCTGCTACAGAAGCAGACAAGAAGATGTTATGGTTGAAACGGTTTCTTCAAGAGTTGGGTTTGACACAAGATGAGTATGTGGTTTATTATGATTGTCAAAGTGCAATTGACTTAACCAAGAACGCCACGTATCATAATCGTACCAAGCACATTGATGTTCGTTATCACTGGCTTCGAGAAGTGATGGAAAAGAAATTGATGAAAGTAAAGAAAGTTCATACCGACGAGAACCCCTCAGACATGTTGACAAAGGTTGTAACTCGCGACAAACTAGAGTTTTGCAAGAAGTTGGTTGGGATGGACTCCAAGTGACGGGGTCACGGTGAAAGCTCCCTTTCATGGATTTGGAGGGGGAGATTGTTGGGTTTGTGGGGTCCAAACCCATGAGATTATTCTATTTAAATTAGGAATACTTTTGTTTGGTTATTTCTTCATTTAAAACCAAGTTGGACTTGGAATTGGTTTTTTGGACAAAACACGGTTTTGGTCTAATACAATAAGGAAGTGAATTGTTACAAAGCAAATAGGAATCAGGAGTATATATATATGTGGTACAGGTGGAATAGCTTTTTCCGAAATCAACTAGTAATTTGAATCAAGGAGTACGTCTATATATATATCTGGATTTGGTGATGTAATATACACAGAACGAAAATTAGAATAGTCAGTGCTCTGTTTTTGGGGTTATACACGGAACAGAGAAAAATATAAAATCAGTGAGTGCAGTAAATTGAGAGTGTTTAGTGAAGATTTATTCACGGGTTGTTATCATCTTTTCGGATCAATTAATTGCTTGAAGACTTTTATTAATTCGGAGGTTTTGGGTGGTGAGGTAATTTGAGTTTTCACTCAAATTGAGATATTCTTGTATTCTTTCAATTTCTTAATATTCCAAGTTTTTAGTTATAAAACTTGGAAGGACTATTTGTATTCACAGTTGATTATAGTGAATTGTTCGGAGTTCGGCTCGTGGTTTTATCTCTTAGTTTTAGAGGATTTTTCACGTAAGATTTTGTGTCTTGTGTTTGATTTATTATTGTGATATTATTTTTTTATTTATTTAATTTTTTCAAAGACAATTATAATTGGAGGAGTTTTTCCAATAATATATATATATATATATATATATATAACTCTACTGTTATGTTCACCTAATTTGCAATGTGCTTCATTATATTCTAGTATTTGCGATCACTATATGTTCAACATTTAATTTACAATTCTATCATCTCTTCACAATTAAATCTAGAAATAATAATATATATGTCGTGACACCTCTCTCATAATTAAGAAAAATAAGCGCGTTGCAAAATAAATGATAAAAATTACGTGCTTCAATTTAAAAGTTCTGCCAGTAATTTTCACGAGCTTCCTTCCGATTAGAAGGGGAAAAAAACTAAACATGATATAGACAACTTTAATTTAATTACCCTATCCACGCAAAATCAGTGGAGGGCGTGGGCCTTCGAAATCTAATAGTTTTGTCTAAAGCATTAGCTTGTCGCTACCAATTAATTAAGGGACTAGGATCCTAATTCTTAATTAAGGGTATTAATTGAATTGAAGCTCCACAGGAAAAAAGAAACAGGCAGGCGTTCCAATACCTAGCTACTAGCTACTAGCTAGTGTGTTGTAGAGGTAAGGACAAGAAACACTACTTGTAGCCGTGGCCGTGCATGGTTGATATATATATATATTGAATCGACACATATACTACGACATATGTATCGCCATATAGGGAATGTACAAGAATTTAAAACTAACTAGGTCAGACCTAATTATAGTTGAAAGAAACCCTTTTCATGGGACCTTTCATATCGGTCTAAATTATGGCTGGCCCTGCTTAAACATTCACTTTTCTTCTTCTTTCTTTCCCTCCCTAGCTTTTCTTCCTATAAGCTGGGGCATATTATGCAATTATGCCGACAAGATTGGTTTGCTGAGTCAAGAATTCATAGTTTTTATCAAGGAAGGAATGCATGCATGTAAAACTCATATATATTGGATGATACATATGACATAAATGGCCATACTCGACAACTATATATATATATATAGAGAGAGAGAGAGAGAATTAATTACAAGAATATATAGATAGATCAGAGGAAGAATTAATATATATCATGTGGTCCATTAGATTCATATGAAGAATAATATATATTGAATAATTAATTAAGAACACGTAGGGCAAGTGGAAGAGCAGACCAGACCATGCACAGAAGAAATATTGCAGGTGGGGGAATTATAAGTAAGTTAAAAGGTACAAATTAAAATAAAAGATGGGTTGATGAGGCTGACCACAAAGCCTTGTCTGGCGCGTAGAGTTTTTCCCTTACACGTCACATATATTGCAATTTGCATGCATAATTTGAATCTTTTTAATTTGTCATATATACTACACTGCCATATGTATATGTTTTGTGAGTCAATATATATTTTCCATCAGTACTGGACTGGTCTGGCATGTATATATATATGTGCCATCCTATCCATTTTAAAAAGGACAAATGACAAGATAACCTCATATATATAAATTATAATTGATTGGTATCTCATATGTATTCCAATTCTCATCAATATATGCATGAGAGTGAATATATGGACAGAGGTAAAATATTGGTCCATGCATGCAATGCCAATAACAATGTGGTGCGACTCTCATCGAGTGACTCGTGTCACTGTATCTCAATTTAATTAATTAACAACGCACTTTTATTTTAAACTAATTTTATCATTTTTATTCGTTATTTATGTTTAGAAAATGCCTTGCGACTTTTCCATTGATTAATTTCTAAACTATAGCAAACATATATATACAGCTGAAAAGGAGTAACAAACACTATAAAAAAGTATATTCTCGATGGAATAATTCTCTCATAAATATATTAATTCCAACAGAATTCCGTGAAAAATGATTACCATATTTAGGCTCTAAAGTTCTCGCTAGCGTCAAATCTATTTTCGACGGAATGACATATATTTTCAACGACAATTCCGTCGGAACTAATACTTATTCAAGAAAACTATTTTCAACAGATTTCCGTGAAAAATAAATTAAAATCATATTTATGTCAGGAAATATTCATCCTAGAATCAATTTAAAACCAACTCGTGGCAAGATTTTTCCAACAAAAAGTTCGGTCGGAATTATAATATTCCATCGAATCTACGTTAATGTCGATGAAATTATTGGCTCTAATTCCGTCCAGAATATGTATTTTTGACGGAATTCTCGATGGATTTATCCTAACCGATTTATATTGGACTAAAATTTTGGCTGAATATTCCATCGAAAATATTGTTATTTCGACGAAATATTTTGTTTAAAATAGGCCTTTCTCTTGATGGATAATTAGTTGAGTTTATTTTTATATTGACTCTTGTTTTTTTTTTTTGAGGAATTATATCGAGTCTTTTGGTTGCATGGTAAGCGTGAATTTTGTTTTGTTTACTATTAGGTGGACATATATGTGTAGTGGTTGTAGTAGCCTTGTGGGGCGTGGAAGGATGGAATATTGGACTTTTTTTGTTGGTGCTGCCGTGCTGATCCATCGATTATATATATTTATATATATTTGAGAAAATGAAAAAAGCTTTTGTTTCATGCAATTATATATTCATACGTGCATCGGACTATCACGCATGCAGCCACAAATTCAGGTTCTTCTTTTCCAATGTTGTGGGGAGAGGCCAGCTGTCACCGTCATAACCAACCACCAATGGATATATAATTGCATGAAAATAAAAATAATAAGCATTAATTGGGTTCAAATTAGAAAAAGAAGATGACCATATAAGTGTTGGGGAGACTCAAGGAATTCAAACCTCACATTAAGGTACATTAATTAACACATATTTAGAACTTAAATTAAATTGAACTTGTTTATTTAATTTATTACTATTTTCTTTCTTTATAGAGGCACCTATTAATTAGCTACTCCCTCCGTTCCTAAAAGATTGTCGTTTTAGAAAAAATTTGTTACAAAATGTTTGTCGTTTACAACTTCCTGAAAGAATAAATTATTTATTTTCCTATATTACCCCTATCTTCTCTCATTGTTCCAATAAATTCTCTCCCTTGTATTAATAGTTTTCAATTTTTCATAAAGGGGTAGTAATTGAATTTTAAACAAATTTTACTAGTATTAAATGACTTTCTTAATCTATGTGCCAAAATCTTAAACGACAATCTTTTAGGAACGAAGAGAGTAGTTAATTAGTGTAGTAACATGTTTGAAGTTAGATTTTTGTAGTCATAGCAAGTAGCAAGGGGACATCTAGGACAAGATACCGATACGTATGCATGCATGTACGTAAATGAATTGAATTCCATGGTGGTGTCATTTATGTCTATTTGATAGGGAGCAAGAGAGTTTTATCATCATACATGTGTCCATGATGTTAGGCGTTATTAGCTAGCTATAGCTAGGGGTGTAAAATTTGACTAAGTTGTCAGGATGTATATGAATCATAAGACATGCATGCATTATTTCATTTGTGAATTTGTTAGTTAATTTCCTTTCTCATTTGGAGGAGCCAGCGCGATAGATGATTGAGAATTTTCATGTATGGGAGGGATCTTCAAGGATCTTAATTTAAGATATTTAATTTACATTCAAAATTAAGTACTAGTATATGATTTCATTTCATTTTTGACAGTATAATTATATATGGAAATTATAAACAATGTTATTAATTTTCAGATTTATTATTTTTTAAATTTAAATGAATCCCATCAATTTTAAATTTAAAATATTTGATATTGACTTTAAAAAATCAAATGTATTCTTATATTTTGGGAGGAGAGAGTAAACACACACACACATACATATATATATATATATATATATATATATATATATATATGTATATATAAATCACAAGCATGAGAAATCATCTCTATTAATTGTTGAAGTAGGCATGCATACATGATCCATGATTCCATATATATTTCGGCAAAACTATATATCCAATGCTATAAGTAGTACTCCAATGTTTGTTTAGCACGAAAGCTTAGAAGACTGGAACGACATTATTGTTGCATTTAGAGATGAGGGAATAATACAATATATGGACTCTTGGGGTATGTATGACTACTTCCATGTGATATAAAGTCCTCTTGATATTCCATTGGGCTCCACTTTTATTGAGGCGATCTTAATTCTCCTAGCTAGCTAGCTAGCTCAGTAAATAAAATATCATGTAAAAGCCTAAAAAATATTTGCTTAATTTCCTTACCGATGTAAGGACTATTTGATAAAAACTGAATGAATCTGAATCTGAATAAATTGAATTTGAATGAAAAAAGTTATTTGATAATTGATACGTCTGAACTATCTGAATAATTGTCTTTTACTATTTTACCCTTCTAAACTATGCTGAATAAGTATATAATTTTGTCTAGACGTATTTAAAAATATACAATATTTATTGTACAACAAATAAAAATAAATAATTCAAACAAAGTATTGAATAATTCAACAATTTAGAATAACCATGCACCATTAACATATTAACTCATAAGTAAAAAAAAAAATCTCTGAGAAAAACCATGCACCATTAACGTATCCAATTTAGAATATTGTCATCATTTCATATTTTCACTTCTCTTCTGGGTAAAATGCATCCAATCATTCTTGAGGTATAATGTATAATGCTACATTTCTAGATGGAGAAACAACGCCTTTTCACTTGATCATGTCAGATGAATGGATTAAAAAAAGAATACTATTTGACATATTTGCCTCTTGTTCTGCACTAATTTTCTTTTGGTTTTGATGTAAAATGTTTTCCTAAATAAATAAATCCATGGCTTCTTAACAATCCGAAATATAATACTTTCATTTCAGCTTTAATTGTCCTTGCTGTTATTCAGTTTATTTATTCACTGTATGTTCCATCTCCATTTATATCCCAGGCAATCTTCTTTTTTTCTCCTGTTATTTTCCATCAAATTTATAACACAATCACACATATCTATATAGTATCAAACAGTTGATAGCCAATGAAATCTCAAGAATAGTATCAAAATAATTCCTTTATCAAAACAATTAAAACTGAATCGCATACCCACCACATAGAAGAAATATAGATCAAAATCAAGATCAAATTAGGGCTTAAATTAATATACATGTGTGCATACATATACAGGAAGAAACAGAGAGAGAAGCTTTAACAAATTCCCGGTATAATAATATAATTTAGAAGAATTAAATACATAATTAAACCAGAAATATATTTAAACTACAGACCTAACTTTTTTTATTGTAATTATAGCAATTTTAAAGATGAGGGTTACCTGTCAAAAATTATGAAAGGAGATAAGAGATGGAAACGAATCGAAGCTGCGATGGAGATAAGTGGAGATGGAGAAGACCGATGCAGAGAAACGATGGAGCCGCAATGGAGAGAAGAAACGAAGAAGCGATGAGCGATGACTATTTGGGTAAAAATAAGTTATTCAGCCGATTCAGCCAACTTTTTATAAAAGAATCGCTCAGAACTGTTCAGCCAAATTCAGATTTTCAAATTCGTAAACAAACACTCTTAATGACTGATTCGCTCATATTCAATTTTATTCAGACTCATTAAGCTGTTATCAAACAGCCCCTAACTCCTGATGAATTGGTTGGCATGCATTCGATCTGTTCTGTATCATATATATATATATATATATATATAGTTTTTCTTTAAAAAAAATAAAATAAAATTTGTACAAATAATCAGGCATTAATTAAGAATCAAATAATGCATGCGCAACCCTTATAAATTGATTGAAGAAGCTAAGTGAACATGGAGGAGGGATCGGAGAGGTATGATATAAGTTGGAAGAAGCTAGGGGATCGATGCTTCCGAAACTTGACATGCTGCAGGCTCATTAATTTTACTGAGAATAACAAAGAGATATATAAGATCATGAGCTAGCTAGCTTGTGCATTCAAAAAATTGCCCACTTCCACTTCCACTTCCACTTAATTAGTACTCCATGTTTAATTTATAATTAACAATACTGAAATGGTAAGGATTTGTGTGTGAGAGAGAGAAAGGGGGGGGGGGGGGGGGGCGGGGGGGGGGGGGGGGGTGTCCGATGTTGACATACAACTGCTACATGCTTTTGTCGATACTTCCTTGGACGAAATTAATGTTAGAGGTATGCTATATAGGTATATGCTAAGTAGACATGACATACACTTCTACTATATCGACAAGACAAAAATTTCAGATTTATTAGTAATATAAAATATTGAAAAAGACAATTATATATGTGATACAAGAAATCAATGTTTTTATATATATAGGAACCTGACCAATAGCCAAATAGTGTCAACTTCACCCAGTCGGAGAGAGAGAGATGCAATGATTCATAATTTCCAAGTTGATAGAGTACCCATTCCATTCCCATCTTTTTCTCATCACAAGAAAGAAACCTTAATGTATGGAAGCCCTAACTCCACGCTAGCTGGGACACTACCCCTCCTCTTTTAAGGAATGTTACCCACTTTCCTCACCTCTGGCCCATATACATTTGAATCCAACCCTCCCCCCACCCACCCACCCACCCACCCACAAAACACAATCTTTAGAGGACCACCCTAGCTAGTACCCAGATGACCATTTTAATCCAGTTAAATTCACGAAGAAATGTTTTTTACAAGATATTTAGGGCCTATGTTTGTTAAAAGATATTGTTTAGAATCTTGAAAAGGGAAAAGGGCCGGGTAAGTGCACATGGACACCACGGTTTTACTTACTATCCTGCTGTGAGGTCAGTACATGTTGGTTCTGGTGTGGGCCCAGCCTCCTGATTGATAGTTACCACCCTTACGTACCCCCCAGTCGTACACCCCCAACTTGCCCAATCGCTATTTTTTTTACCTTCAAAATTTCCCTTAGTTCCTACGTTAATGAAACACAACTCCTTTTTATTTATTTGTAATTTTGTCCAATCGCGTGTTCCATTAGACTTTAAAATTATAAAAATATATTAATATACGAAATTAAAGAATTAACTTTCAAATTCCCTTGAAACAAAACTCAATAATTAGTAAAAATTTACAATGATACTTGTGAGTTGCTCGAAATTGAATCATACATTCATTAGTACTGCATATTATGGAAACTTTGCTGCTTCAAACTCATGTAATTAGTACAATTTTCAATGAATAAATATTTGACCCATATATATATATATATATATGTATGTATGTATGTTTCAACAATTTTTATTTTATTTATTTATTTGTGGAAAGCGTTATTCTCACACAATTATTATATTTCTTTTCAAACAAAATATTTTGCCAAGAGAATCACGTCATGTGGCTCCAGTTGGTGAGTTATGCAAGTAGTATTTCTCGGGGGTAGACAAAAGGGAGGAGAGTAGTGAAGAGTGGATGGATCATGGCCAATAACCAACCATAATAACTACCATTTCTGAAAACCCAGAAAAAGAGAGGAGCCAACATACAAACATAAAAATAATGCTACTCATAATTATTTATTACATTACAGAGCTTAATTTCAAGAAATGGCAACCCAAAAGTGGCCCCAACTTGGCATCCCTTTGCTCCCAGTCCCAGTCCCAGGTCCCACTCCCACTCCCACCACCTTCCTTGCACCTGCGTAGTCTTGGCAATTCTTGAATCCCAATTTCACCCCCAACTCTCCTTCCATTTCCTTCTATATCCTCACCCCAACACACTTCATCATGCTCAACAACTTCTTCTTCTTCTTCTTCTTCTTCCTCGCCAGTATCACAGTCACAATTAACTGAACATTCCTTCAGTAAAGAAAGTTTAAGCCTGCCATTTGAACGGTCAGCTTGAAAATAAGTGTGACAAGAAGAAATTGTCACAGCTTTTATAACTAAGCGGCCGCCTTCGCGATGAGGCCTGACTTGAACACTATCCGACCCACTAATGGAAGACAGGGGAGGAGGAAAACTATGGCTAGAATTCAGTTTCCTAGTGAATTTTTGACAATTTGATCCATTCTTCTTCTTGGTATCCCAAGAAGAAGAAAGTGAAGAGAATTCGTCATCATTTTGTAGCTGCATTTTTTCTTTTTCCCATGGAAGTGAAGAGAATTCATTATTGGGTAGCTGCATTTTCTCTCCCTCCCATGAAAGAGAAGAGAATTCATCGCTGCTAATATCGCTACCCGTTTCGCTTCCCAAACTCTCAGTGCACATTTTCAAGCTTTTTGAGCTTAGTGCTGATGCAGAGTGTTTGACAAGAGGATGAACATATACTTTCTCGTTCCGGTCAATCGCTTCTTTTGTTTTGTTAAATGGGTTGACTAGAGCTTGAATAAAATTCCAGCCAACATTTTTGCTACTTTTGAGGTTACTATCATCGTCGTCACAGTTCTCTGCATGTTGATGTTCTTCAAAGTTTGGCTTTTGAGATGATGGCAAGGGTTGGCAAATCTTTGAATTTGGTGGTAACAATTTGTCCCTGGAAACACGAGGCTCGACGAGCCTTGGCTCAAGACATGATTGCAATCCTTGACGCACAACGGCTGCCATGTTGTTTTCTTGTGTGTGACTAGAATGTGCAGAAAACAGAGCAGAAACAGGGGCAAAACAGAGGAAATTGGGTGTTTCTTCTTTTCTAGATTATATTGCAAGATTCTTGGAGTTTGAAGATATAAGAAGTGAAAAATGGAGATGAAGATGAAGGCAAGGAACTCAACAAAACCCAAGTTTTGGTTTTTGAGGAAATATGGATGGTAAATTGGAGATGGAGAGGAAGAGAAAAGAGAGATGGTGAAGCATAAAGAGGAGGGAATTAAGTGAAGGTGATAACATGAAAGAGAAGAGAAGGGGGTGAGGGTGAATTTATAGGAGGAGAAAAGGTGGCCAGACTTGTCTATGACGCAGAGATTTTGATGCCCACTAGAATTCTACAGCTTTAATCTCACCGCACAATATTATTAATGAGAAAAGTATACAATAAAAATCTGCATGCAAATTTTCATTTCTAACTTTTGTATTGGCCATATTGTCATTGGTTGTTTGTTTGAAAGTAAAGGATTTGATTGGCTAGTTATGATGTGCTTAACCTGATTGGTTACTTTAAACAATTACATAAATTCACCTTTTCATGCAAAAATCAGCCAACAAAATGCACACTTCATAATGGAGTACTTTTTTCCCTAGGATGATCCATTCCTTTGCTTTGAAAGTAAAGTAATGATCATAGAGTAATACTTTATTAACTTGATGCTCCTTAATGAATTCTCAGAATCAGTTTTACTAAAAGAGGACCTAACCTAATTGGTCAATCTTTTTGGCTCAATAGAATTAAGATATTCAAGGACAAAGGTGAAATATCAACACTTGCAAAGGGAGGACTGATAGGTTTTAGTAGCATTTCTTTCTCTAATTTTTGTTCCCTGCAAAATATTCACTCTTTACCATTGACTCACAAGCCACTCATATTCCATTAAGCACCCTGTTTTTTGTCTGCCCCCCTTCTTTTTCTTCTTCAAGTAATTTTTTTTTTTTTGAAATTTTTGGTGGTTGAAAAATTGGAGATCTACCCCTCGTCTGTTCTTGGTTTCTTCTTCATGGTCATTTAAGTTAAGTCTGAACCCTACACTGTTTGCTTAATAAACAGCAGTGTGTCGTAATCAGCGTGCTAACTCTGTACTGCTAGAGGAGTTTCAATTTTTGTCTAGACTAAGCCAATAACTAAAACAATTATTGGTTCTATTTTAGTGTGAAAATGAACTTTAAAGAATGTGACACACTATATGCCTACTATCATCGTTAAAGCAGAACAAAAAAACACTACTTCAAAATCTAAACTTCAAGTCACCATATATATGCCAGATGATCAGTAGTGATGCGTATGAGCTAGCATTAGTTTAGAATTAGGCAAAAGATATTGAACCCATTTATAGCACCACCTATTCTCAACAATTTTAGTGTAACGAAATCAATTCCTATACAACAATGGCGGAGGAATTACTAGGAAAGAATAAGGCACGTACAGCAACATTTTTGGCTGGCTGGCTGGCATGTAGCACCATCATCATAGGTGAAGATCCCTTGAATATGCATACCCCCTAGCTTATGGCAGTTGCATCCTACTGATACTACTGGTCTTAGAAGATCCTCGAAGTTCTAAAAATATAATCCATAGGAAAGAATTTATTAGTACCACTAGTTGTAGTAAGCCAATTTTCCCAACTGCACTGCAAGCAAAAAATCAAATTTGCAAAATATAATGGAAACAAAATGCAAAAAGCTAACACATATATTGCAGATGAATCTTTCCTTTTTTTCAGTTCAATGGAACTTGTAGTTGAAGAGATTTCTTGAAATTTTGATGTAATTTCAAAGTTGTGAAACCCCGTTGTTGCTAATCTAGATTAGTTGGTGATAAATGAAAGTCTCGTGATTTTTTCCTCTAATAATTACTGAAGTTTTCTGGCTCTGCGAAAAAAGTAAGAAGCAAATTACACAGCAAACAACTTTCTAACAATTCACAGAGTTACTAGGAGCATTACACATTTCAACTTTTCTTGCTGTTTATGATAATTTACACTGCGAATTAATTAACCGTAAAGCATGCCAAATTGAGCAGTGTAAAAACATTTTTCCCAAGTTCTGGTTGTGGTTCAAACATGTTAAAGCATGAACACTGAACAAAACAAAAGTAGGTGATTAGCCTTTGGTGGCTTCTAAACATTCAAATGTGATTCCAATAAAGTACAGAAAGCCTACTCGAATATGTGCCCTTTCTCTCCCTCTCTCTAAACCCTAACCATCAACTTTTCTCTCACAATCCATCTTCTTATTCTTTGCCTTTCATTTTATACAGACAGACCAACCCTATTCTAATTTCATAAACAAATGGAATTGTTTATGTCATCTGTCCCATTTTACCCAAAATTCAAAATTTCCCAAGGTGGCCACGGTACTCCCTAAGGCGCAAGCCGGGTAGCAAACCGCTCTGGTATCGGACTGGGGAGATTTAGTCGACCCGCGGGTCGGATACTCCACATTATTAAAAAAAAATTCAAAATTTTCTCTTTGGAAATATATATATATATATATATATGTAATTTTTTACTCAATACTTTTAAGAGCTTCAATAGGATTGACGAGGAGAGAATCCAATTCATGGCTTGCACTAAGCTAGTTTGTCGACAATGTGCACACTCGATCGATCACCTTTTGACCATATGGTAGTGTCACCTTTTCCTTTTGTTCCAAGGTTCATGCTTGTCTTACACGGAAAAGTAAAATAAAATTAAAGGACCATGCATTAATCGACGTGTCAAGACATCATAAAGACCATGCAACCGACGTGTGAAGGCAACACTGGTTATCTTTAGCACTAATCTAATATACTAAACAATACCATAAGTGCATGCTTATCTACTATACTAAACAATACATAAAAACTACACCCATCATTAATTCCTACATCAAACTTTATGGACGGTCCATAAACATAATGCTTAAAGCTAAACTTTATACATAAGAAACCAAACATTTCAATCGAACCTCAACGAATCTCAACGGGCACAGATGATTATTAATGTTGTAATTGTCCTTAATTACTATAGTTAACATTCTTTTTGTATTTTAATCCAGCTATATATATAATAACAGTTAGGATATTAAAGGTTACCAAATTCGGACAATGATGGCATGCAGCCACTGTTTTTAGCAGCCTCATGAGTGCATAGATATTCCGTAGAAATGACGCAGAAAGGAGCACCATTAAGGCGGTTGATTTCATCTGTTAAACTAAACTAAACAATGCAAAAGCTAAACTACAATATATGTTGACTCCAACATCCAAAAGTAAGAATAAGATGCAATGGTATTAAGATAGTAATTAATTAAGGCCCACAAAAATTAACAACAGAATTGTAGATTTTAATTATCGATGACAGCATGACAAAGTTTTGTTAGTTTTCAAGACAAATTCTTCACATACATTCAAATCAAAGCAAAGATATATACTATATATACATGAAAGAGATAAGAAACTAAAACTAGAAACTAATAAAATTAAAGTCCTAGGTACTTGATTATTCTATTCATCAATTATTTTCTTCTGTTTGCATAATTATGATTATCAAGGAAATAATTGATTAGGTTGCAAAGAGAGAGTTTTCTAGTGAAGACGCTTTCGAACTTAATCACAAAAGCCTTTACATACATACATACATACATACATACATACATTCTCAGATGGAGGTAGGCTTCTATTGCTAATTGTACCTTGTGCTTAACAATTATCTATCCAATGGTTCTTAATTGTTTACAGTTTGAATCCTTATGACAAATGAAAATGATCAGCTCAGTCATCAGTTGCAATTGCTCATGCAAAAATCAAAGAGGCCGTAGGTATAATTCCACTTGTCCATAGTTTCCAATTATGATTTCAATGAATCTAATAGACTTTGAGTATAAGCTAGCTGCTTTTCAATACGAGGAAAAATGCATTTGCATGCATGCACCTCTATTTTAATGGATCCGTAATGCCTTACAAAAGGAAAAGGAAATGAGCAGTTCAAGGGGAATATCAAGAAATTTCAATAGGAGCTAGGCAACATGCTTTTACATATGCGCGCAGGACATGATGGACTAAACTAAATTAATATCCTCAAATACTCAAATTGATACATCAAATTTTATGTAGTTCAGGTGATTTGATTGTGTTCCAAGGTAATAATGTTGTCAAGTACTTGAAAGATTTGTGTTTTTCACTCGGTTTATGGTTGGTTCTTCTCCGATCCCTTCTTTATAGTATTTTGTTGATCTAATTTTATTTTTTGTGTGTTTTGTTTTTTATATACAATGGCATCAACATATCCATTTCTTCTACAACTGGAATATAAATTTAGTTACTATGAATCAGTTGAGATAAATACAACAAACAATACTTGAAAGAAATTATCTACCATTATTCATCATCATCATCCAGTGAGCTCAAAAATCCGGATAAATCTGTGCGAGGTGTCCTGGGAATTTGATTGCCATCTCCATCATCTACATCTCTTCTTGTATGGTTGGTGGGAATTGGGATAGAGGAAGAAAAATTGAAGCCCATACCCATTTTTATTACAAAATTAATGCTCACAGGGATTAATGTTCTGAGAGTGAGACTAGATCCCGGGAGGTGAGCTGGTGGTGGTACTCCTCAAGCTGGTTAAGACATTGATTTTCCCTAGTTAAGCAAGCTAGCTAACAAGCATTCTCATGTGCCATTCTCGATCTTAATTTCAGCAAGAAGTGCATCCCTCCATTTGTAGCCAGCCTCATCATCATCTGCCCAAATATAATTAAATAAACTCGACAAGCTTCTGAATCTCGAGAAGCCATGTCACGCCGGTTACGGAGAGCACTCCATAAAATCTTATCTGAAGATGGGCTGAACACAGGATATGATCCCATGAAGGTTTTGAATTCGTGTAATTAGATTGACCCACGATGAAGATGACATTTACTAATATACTCTTTTTTAAAAAAGATTAAATTAAGTTTTATTTTTGACTGAATCTATTCATTTGAATTTTATTAAAAATAAGGAGCGAGAGAATGAGACCTTAAGTATTGAGAGTCAAGTTATTGGAGATGATGATGATTCCACTGAAGTTGCCATTAGAGATCTGTCGTTGGTTTAGAGAGAGAAAAGAAAGAGGGTGTAACGGCTAGCTAGTATACAGGCGAGCTGATTCGTCTAGATAGGTCTGTCTAATTTAAGAAACAATAATGTCAGATACACAACTTATTTTATAATTATTTTATAATTTATTGCTGTGTCATACCCTACCCCAGCTTTTATGTGGGACCGAAGACTACATTGAAGCAAATTATTCATCAATATGTTGGAGTGGAGTATGCCACATCAACAAATTATAAAATAGTTATAGAATAAGTTGTGTCTCTAGCATTACTCTTTAAGAAAAGTGATATTTTGATGGGTTAAAAATTATTCATCAATATGTTGGAGTGGAGTATGCCACATCAGCAAATTATAAAATAGTTATAGAATAAGTTGTGTCTCTAGCATTACTCTTTAAGAAAAGTGATATTTTGATGGGTTAAAATAATATTCTCACGTGGACGTGGAGTTGCTCACTCATGTGAAAAGCTATTGGCTTTGGATTCATTTTTACTATTTTCGAACGACCGCGTTTAACGTTTTTTCAGACGTGGCTTAGGCCCTGTTTGTTTCGGTTTGAATAAAATTGAATGGCCCTGAATCTGAGTGATTCAACCATTCAGACTATTTGATTATCAATTTTTAAAATTTGAATGGCCCAATTTCTTCTGACCGAGTAAGCCACAATTTTTCAGTTGAATAAACAAACTAACTGTCTGAATGAATTTTTACAAATGTTGCCCCCAAACCCAGTAAAAACTAACAAGATCAAAGATCAACCCCTCACCCTCCTTCATATCCCTCTTCTTCAGCCCACCTATGCTTCTCTCATTCCACTGCTTTTGCTTGAAATTACTTGATTTGCTTGGGGTCTTTCCTTGTCTTCAGCGAGTATGAGATTTTTCTTCGTTTTGTGATTGGATGGTGGATGGATTTTGTGTAAATGGATTTTGGTGCAAGCATTATTCCTTCAAAAAGTGGCCAAAGTATTAATACTCTATAAAATTATGTAATATATGTATGTTTTGGAATTGAATTAATTATCCTTCTTGTTTATGAATTTGTATTGCTATAAATTGAACGGATGAAAAATATGAGATAAAAAGGGTTTTTTTTATTATCAATTTTGGTTGTCAATTTTTTGTCTTAAAAAATGTCTCAAAAGTATTTTTTTTAGATAATTCAGAAGGTTAAAATGAAAAATATTGTTATTAAGTTATTTCAAACGAATCAGTTAACAAACAATTTTTTTCATTCACATTCAGATTCAAATTCAAATTTAGATTCATTTAGTTTTTATCAAACAGTACCTTAGTTTCATGATTCCATCACTATTTAATCACCTTCTTCTCTTCAATGATTCTCAATCTAATTTCTCCCAAATTGATGAATTTACAATTTTAGTAGTGGGCAAAAACATCAAAAACTAATTCTAATTTTAAAAATAACTAAATTTAATTATTACTTTTTAAAAAATAATTATAATTTTAGAAAATAATTATTCTTTTGAATAATGAGTATAATTTCATAAAAATATATACATTCAGAATAGTATATCCAGAAAATAATCATCTTTTTTGTAACATGAGTAAATTTTCACAAAAAACATATACTTTAAAAAATAACATATTAAAAATGGTTAATTTTTTTAAAATATTAGTAATATTTCATAAAATTTATATGAGAAAAAAATAATATATTTTGAAAATAAATATATTTAGGAAAATGCCTCTACTAAAATTACAATGGTTTTTGATATTTTTATCCCTAGTAAAACAACAAATGCCTCAATTTGTGAAAAATTTGGTCCAAAATTGACACAATTCAACCAAAATTAGGTCGTAATAATTTCAATTTATTTGGAACCCTAGAAATGGGTTAGAAAAATAAATCCATTTAAAATACAATTTATTTTGAAAACTCACCACAGAGTCAGAAATTTTTTATATTTTGACTGAAAGGATACTTGTCAGAGAGGATAATTATTCTGTATAATGGATGCTGATATTGTGCTTTATATTTTGTTAATAACATTGATACGATTTTATAATCTTGTAAGACATCAATGAATCATATATTCAATTTGTTAAGATTTAAAAACTTTTGTAGAAAGTCACAGCAAAAAAATAAATAAATTAATAATTTAGGTATACAAATACAAGTATAATATAAAATTTTAGAGAGATTAGAAATAGAAGCCGGAAGAATATAAAAATTAAATATAAAATTTAAAATATGGGTTGATCAATAAAGTTAATGGTGTGGTCTTAGCTCTTAAATGAAACTATAACCAAATTTTGTAAATCAAAAGTAACCCATAATCCTAGAGACAAGATAATATACTGACAGCACCGGCCCTGGGCTAAAGCCCAAGGTGCCGGGGCTTTAGGCCTACAAAAAATGTCAAATTTTTAGGGTCCCACTAAAATTTTTGTGTTATGTATATATGTACTCTAACTTTATGAAAAAGATATGAATTTTTATTTCTGAAGTCTCGAAGTCTCGAACAGCACGAATGCTCAAAGAAAAACCATGTGGGTCTGCACAAATTATAAAGAGAAATGAAGAGGCAATTAATTTCTCGATCTTCATTCATTTTCCTAATTACTTTCTTACCCATTAGTTCCTTAACTAGTATATAAAGAGAGAGAGAGCGACTGAGCGAGAGAGATGAAACACTGGAAATTGGAATCACACATCAGTACAACACATGTTCCAAAACCCTTCTTTCTCCTCTCTCCTCGAGTGGCATATTGAAGGCTCAAGTGTTAAATGTTATTCCTTCTCACAAATTTCAAGCTAATTTCAGGTATTAATTCAATGTTTTAGGGTTTTGAAATTAATTTTTTTGTTTATGAGATTTAGAAGCATTGTTTAATTTAATTGGGCTTGATAACTGATTGAGTAGATTTGTTTATGCTATTATGGATTTGTTTATGTTATTATGAATCAAGTGAAAATTTTAATCTCTTTTGGGTTTTTTTAATTGTTTGGGAGTAGTGTTAGACTCTTAATAAAGGAGGCCCTATTTGATTATTAATTTATAGATAATCACGAGATTATGCTGGAATTTTGTAGATTTTTAAATTTTTATTCACTATAGCTCCTAAAAAGTATATGTTTGAATCTGAAAAAAGAAAAAGAAAGAAAAAAGCCGATAAACCAAATCTAACCCATAATCCTAATTAATCCCAGTTTAGAGATAATCTATATTGAAACACAGATGAATGGTTAAAACTACTTTATTCGTGGTGAGTTATTAAAACCTCTTTGTCTGTCCAGCAATGGCTTCATTCCCTCAACAAAAACCAGGGTCTCTGTATAAGTAAAGGCCGCTGAATATCCTTTGCCAAGACTCTGAACTGCATTAGTTTTGAGTTCATACAAGAAAACATTCCATTCATCATCCTCAAACACAATGTCGCCATTCTGAAAACACTGCAACACCTCAAACGCGTGTAGTCCGACAGTGTATGCCTTACTCCACAGGCCACATCTTTCATCCAAAGTATACACATCAACTCATCCTTCCATCCATACCATGGTCGCAAGAGAGTCCTTCAAATTCACACCACGCCAACTACTTTTCGGATACTTGGCTAAACTTAGCTCAGGCAATAACGTAAACACGTCGTATCCAACCTCAAACGTATAGAAGAACAGCACGACATTATCAAACTCTGAAAATTTTGCATACATCCAATACGGACATCCATTCACAATAATCGTTAGATCACTAACGCGTATTTCAAAATTAGGCAGGGCAACTCCGTTATTCCACGAATCGGCTTTACTAGAGTAAACATCACATTCTAACGTCCTCAACGACCGGGAAGCAAAATCACTATTAATGCACACACATTTGAAATCGTCTGCAACGGGATCGTATCCGAATCCAAACGAAAAAACGGGATATTTAGTTCGGAGAGGTAGAATTTCCTTACACTGTTTGGTGGCAGGGTTCCACAACCAAACTCGTACGAATTCTGTTCTGCAAGGACGACTATGATAGAGACAGACTAAGCCGTTGATGGAACCCACAAATTTTATTGACCAATCCATTGAATTTAGGTTGCGGCTGTCCCATAAATTATGGAAACTTGGATCTCGGGACGGGGAAGTCTCTGAACTAGAAGAGAATCGTTGTTGGGGTTTAGAGAGGTACGATTTAGATGAGATTTGATGAAATTGGGGCTTGACATTAGGGCTAGCCATGTTTTGCAAACGGATCTGAATCGTATTAGGGATTTTACTGGTAGTCGAGTTAGTATCTGCTCTTCAACTATCTCCTCCGGAACAAGATGATTATTAGTATTATTATTGCAGATCGCCATCCTTTTTCTGGCTAAACAGCCGGTTGCCAATGGAGATGGAGTAATAAAATACAAAAAGGTTGAGAGTTACTACTTGAAACTTAGAATTCTGAAAAAATCATTATATATAATTATATAGGTAGGCCTCTAACTTGGGTTGGCCAACCCGTAAGTAATCCGAGCCCACTTACAATTTTACTGAAAAAAACTGAGATCTTTTTAATAACACTTCTGTCATTCATAAATTTCATTTTTTATTTGTTGGATTGGTTGAATTGTATCAATTTTGGACCAATTTTTTCCCAAATTGAGTCATTTAGGATAAAAATATCAAAAATCATTTGTAATTTTAGTAGAGGCATTTTTCCAAGTATATTTATTTTCAAAATATTTTTTTTTTGCATATATATTTTATGAAATATCACTAAATTTAAAAAAATAAATTATTTTTTTAATTAAAGTATATGTTTTGGTGAAATTTTAAGAATTTTACAAAAAAAGATAATTATTTTCTGGATATACTATTCTGGACATATATTTTCTAAAATTTTAATTATTTTTTAAAAAATAATAATTAAATTTAGTTATTTTTGAAATCAAAATTAGTTTTTGGCCCTTGCTAAAATTATAAATTCATCAATTTGAAAGAAATTAGGTATAGAAAAATTGTATATTTAATAATTTTCAATTGAACATTTTTATACAGACATAAAAATTAGTTATGAGTGTATTTGATTTTGTTTTTCTTTTTGTTGTTAATTTTACGCACCGCCACCGCACACCCAAGGCCCCAACCGCATGATAAATATAAGTTGAGTCGTACCAGAAAAGCTTGGATAAATGTATTTGAATTTCACCAATTTCATGTCCACAGAGTTTTGTTCTCAATCTAATCTATATATATATATATATATAAAAATTGTTGGTGCTGGTTCTCGTAAGAGCAATTAACAGTCGTCAATGGCCACTCTTTCTGCTTCCTCATCCTCGCTCCTTTTTACCTCTCCTTCGTCTTCCAATCTTCCCACACCTTCTCTCTCTCTCCCTCAACGCCTTTGTCTCTCCTCTGCATCCTCTCAGTCTCTCTCCTCTTTCTCTCTCTTCATTGCTCATAATACTACATATCATGTAACAAGGAGTAATTCTCTCTCCCCCTTCACTGTTAAGGCCAGTTCTTCTGCAGAGAAGAAGAAAGTGCTCGTAGTCAATACCAACAGTGGTGGGCATGCAGTCATTGGCTTCTATTTCGCTAAACAGCTTCTGGGTTCTGGCCATCGAGTCACCATATTGACTGTTGGAGAAGAGAGCTCGGATAAGATGAACAAGCCCCCATTCACCAGATTCTCTGTTAAGATTCAATCTTTATTTATATATTCTGTGTTTTTCTTTTTCTTTTTTCTGTTCTGTTTTTGGGTATTTTGTGAAATTTGATTCGGTATCTTTGCTTACCGTTTTATGAAATGGCTTGTTACTTAATAACCCCAAATCTCGTTAATTTTCACAACTTTTGTGAAATTCCAATATTTTTCATAAATTGTTTCTGGGATTGTTGGCAGGAAATTGTTAGTGCTGGTGGCAAGACAGTATGGGCTAACCCCTCAGAAATTGGGAAGGTTTTGGAGGGTTCAGCATTTGATGTAGTGTTGGATAACAATGGGAAAGACTTGGATACTGTGAGGTTTGTGGCCTTTAGAATTGACATTGATTCTTAAATTCTCTTGGCCTTATAGATTGTGATGCCTTGTTATTTTCCCATTTGGGGATGTAGAGCTTTTATTTAGTTATCGCCTTGTGTAAATTGGTTGGATGTTGAAGTAACTGCTAAGTTTTGGACGGAGGAAGTTAGGCCCTGAAAATTAAAAAATCATTAAAATTTGAAATTCACATAGGTGAACAATGAGGAACTAAACTAGATGCAAACCTTGCCATCAAAGCCATTTTATAAACAACTTGGAATTTGTGATGTCAAAATTATTAAAGCTTTTTGTGCGCTGGTATTAGAGCCTGTGACCATGGAGGATTGAATTTTTCTTCATCCAGGCTGATTTACTTCAGACATTTAGGTCATGTCACTAAGCTTAATAGCTCATTAAAATATCACTGGAGGATGGATTTGGAAATAGAATGCATTCTTTTAAGTTGTGCGTTTATAATGTATAAATATCTTCATATATGTAATAGATTTTAAAGAGAGAAAATAAGAAGCTAAAATAAATGCGATGAGGAGGTTTTTGGCCAAGAGGTTATAGTGGGGGAGGGTCCAAAGGACTATTACCTCCGTCCTCCTATGCTCAACACCTACTTCAACAGTTCAACTTCCAATGAGAAAGTGCAAAAACTTAATTAATAAAAGGAATTTCTTAACATGTGCCCTTAGGGCACATGCTAAGCACACAGTTCAAGAGAATATTCTCTTGAATTGTGTGCATATTCCCTTGAACTTTGTGTAAATGCAGAAATCAAGGGAATATGCACACAGTTCAAGAGAATATTCTCTTGAACTGTGTGTTTGGCATGTGCCCTTAGGGCACATGTTAAGAGGATCCAATTCGCCTAATGATGTCTACAAGACTAAAACTAAATAGTTGAGCTTATCTGCCCACTTTTGCTTTTTACGTATTTTGCTAAGTTATGAATTATGATACAAATAATAATCTCTTTAATTTTTCATAGGCCTGTTGCAGATTGGGCCAATAGTTCTGGTGTAAAGCAATTTTTGTTTATAAGCAGCGCAGGAATTTACAAACCAACTGATGAGCCTCCTCATGTTGAATGGGTATATTTCGTATTAACACTTATAGTTACAATTATATAGGGCAGATTTTGATCATTTAAAGTAAATATTCTATATTACAGGATGTTGTTAAAGACGCAGGTCATGTTGGGGTAGAGAAATACATCTCAGAGATTTTTAGTAACTGGGCATCATTTCGTCCGCAGTACATGATTGGTTCCGGTAACAACAAGGATTGTGAGGAATGGTTCTTTGATCGTAAGTGCATGATTTAAGCAATATTTTCAGATTTTTTTCTTAGGTTTTCAATCTGTCTAAAGCCAATAGTGGCCTTGACTTTCGTTATGCCTTTACTTGTACTTTTTACCCAAGTGGCTATAGAAATACATTTCTTTGTTGCGTAAAACTTCATAACAATGTACGTAAGCTTACTAAACATTCTAACTCTAAACACAGTAGTAGTTCATTGCTTTCTATAGCTAGTGTGTTGACCTGACAGTTGTCCTCATAATGTTGCGCTTTTGCATATTGTTGATGTGTGCATTTATGAATTCTAAACAGGCATTGTTCGGGGAAGACCAGTTCCAATCCCTGGCTCTGGTATGCAACTGACCAACATCTCTCATGTTATGGACTTATCATCTATGCTCACTCTAGCAGTCGAGAATCCAGCTGCTGCAAGCTGTAAAATCTTCAACTGCGTCAGTGATCGTGCCGTGACACTGGATGGAATTGCCAAACTATGTGCTCAAGCTGCTGGCCTACCTGTTGAGATTGTGCATTACGATCCAAAAGCTGTTGGTGTTGATGCAAAGAAAGCTTTTCCTTTCCGGAATATGGTATGAAGAGATCTTTGCTTTCTTATTGACCTACCTCATATAAGATTACGCAACAAATAAAACTCACATTTCCCAAATCTCAAAAACTTGGAATATTATATAAGGACTCCATTATTGCACCAAGTCACTTGGAATATCCTCAGAACAAAATTAAGTGGGGAAGTAAACGAATAAGGTTTTGAGCTAGAACAAAATGAGATCTACGTAGTGTGTTATACACCATAGAGGAAACTATTTAGAGCATAAAATAAAGGAGATATTCCTCGCATTCTAACTCTACAATGTGAAACAAATCTAAAATTCTTAACGACCAATCTACTCTTTTGCAGCACTTCTATGCAGAACCAAGAGCTGCTAAGGACATTCTGGGATGGACTTCTACTACAAACCTTCCAGTTGACTTGAAGGAGCGGTTTGACGAGTATGTGAAGATTGGGAGAGACAAGAAGGTAATAAAATTTGAGATGGATGATAAGATATTGGAATCACTGAAAGTGCCAGTAGCTGTGTGATAAACAAGTGAATTCCAAGTAATAATCCATTCTTTGTTGTATAACAAGAGATGTATTTTTTTTGTTTGATGTGGTTAATAATCAAATGTAGGAAAATTTGGTTATCCGGAGTATACATAAAGAAATTATATATATTTTAAGGAGCTTTTTGTTAACAAATGCACACTCCGTAGATAAAAAGACGGTCCGGTGTAAAATTTGATCTGTTGGCTACTAAAAGGAACAGCATTGGATGAGCAATGAGCTTCAAAGTTGGTGGAGGTCCATTAATATTATTGGTAATTACATACTGAGATCTATTTCCTTTGGTAAGTGATTCCACCTTACTCCAGTTACCAAGCCTAAGAACTAAAACTTTTAATCAGGTGTACTTCATCCATGAGAAAAATAGCACTCAATTATACAACTACACATCAAATCTGATGCACACACTTGTCACCATTCACCAGCAACTAAGGGAAAGACTATCATAGCCAATAAAAACAGTACAACAATGCTGCCAAATCCAATTTCAAGCAACAAGCATATTCAGGAAGTACTGAAACCTTGAGAACTACAAAACAAACAAATACGGTCCTAATCTACTCATAAATGAGTCTCTCAAGTGGTTAGCATAAGCTGTACTAGCTCACACACACACACACACACACACACACACCTCTTTTAATCCATATCCTATAACAACAAAATAGCAAGACAGGTGATGCCAAGATGATTGACATATTGTAATTATTCCTCCTGCTTGATTTCAAGGCCCTTGAGTTTGGATTCCAGTTCATCTTCATCACTCTCTTCATCTGCCTCGTCACCATAGTCTTCTCCTTCAGGATCATTTTCATCCAAAGGACCCAGCGTAGCAGGAATACTTTTGAATACATCCTTAATCTCATCAACACCCTCATCAGAAATGAAATTTCCATTGATGTTTAGCAGCTTAAACCCAGGTTTGGCTATAGCAGCCTGAGCCAAGAGCCTAGCGCCAGCCCTTCTAATTAAGTTTGTACTCAGATCAACTTCAATTAATTGGCCCCGAACCTGTTCCAAAGCCTTCGCAATTAAAATAGCACCCTCGTCCTTCAATTCATTCTCAGACAAGTTTAATTTAGTCAGCGAATGTACTGAAGTTATTAAGCCCACCAAAGCAGGGGCCGCTTTGGCAGTAATGTCATTTCCGGCCATCTCCAGAACTTCGAGTGAAGGAGCATACACCTTGAGGGCATTAGCGAGAGCTATAGACCCTTCATCCTCTAGATTCAGGTAACTAAGGTAGACTTCAGTGAGATTGGCAAATCCAGGTAGTGCTTTACTCAAAACAACTCCAGCTTCGACACCAAACATATTGTCACGCAAATCAAGCTTCTTCAGATGGGTACATGTCCCGAGAGCTTCAGCTAAAGCAACTCCCCCTTCAGAGTCCACCCTTGTGGAAGAACACCGGAAATCTTCCAATACAGGAGAACGTTTCACAAGTTCTGAAATAGCAATTGCCCCCTCATCGCCTGTCATGTTATTATGAAATTGAAGCACCTTCAGTCTCTCAGTTGAAGGAATTAATTCACAAACTGCTCGTGCAGCTTCCTCTGAGATACCATCGTTCATTAGATAAAGCTCTTCCAAATTACGCTGTGACTTTAAGAGGCTCCCAAATGCCCTTACACCCTTTTCCCCCAAGGCATTATTAGAAAGATTTAAATACCTCAGTTCGCAACCGTCCAGAACCGATGAAAATATTTTCATGACTTCGAGAGCTTCCGCCTCCGGTCTTCCTGCAATAAAATCTGATAGATCCACTTCTGTCAATTGATCCTTGAGAGATGACAAAACGGCTTCAGCAACATGGGCCGCATCTAAGCCAAAACTTCTATTGCTGAAACATATCTTCCTATATTTACTTCCTGGCTCCCTCAGTGGTTTAAACAGCTCTTCAGCCTCCTCTGCATCAATAAAGGCTCGGCGACCTCCAGATATATCAAATACAGTTTCGAGAGATGCAGTAACTTCCTCAGATATGTTTACCTCTCCATCCTCCTTTGATTTTGGGCCTTTTTTGACAGCTTCCAGCATAAGCTTACTGGATTCTTTAGCATAAAGTTGCACTGCAGAACTTCCATCACCATCTGGTTCCTTCTCAAAGTGTTGGTTTGCAGACACATAAGCAAGTGCTTCTATTTTCTTGGCATTTTCCTCAGCTTCTTCTTTACTAAGAAGACCATATTTCCTAGATAAAATAGATGGAGTAGTAAGATTCTTGGTCATTCGCTCCACAAGCATTAACCTGGTACTTTGGCTAGGGGGCCACAGTTTGATAGAGATTGAGCGATTTTGTGCTGCAGAATCCATCTCAAAGTAACCTGGAACCACCTATCACAACCATAGTTAGAACTTAGCAATACTCACAAATTAACTAATATATTCAAATAGAAAATTAGAAGCCAGCAATCAGTGGAACAGAAAATCCACCAGCTTTTTGAGATTTCAAGTCCTACAAGTCTTTTCTTTTTTTTAAAAAGCACACATCATTATTATGCATGGCAACAAGAGTTGTTGTAAAAGGATAGACGTCATGGGAAAAGGACCAAGATTTATGATCTTAAACATGGATTAAAGTTTCTCTCAAAATGGACAAAAAGTTCGAAAAGTTGTTCTTTTCAAAATAATTGAAACAATCAAAACTTATGTGAAATGGCCGTAATTAGCAGAAATATGATGGGAACATTCAAAACTTCACCACAAATTTTCCATTTTTCCGCCAATCGAAATGAAATTCTGAACCATGGTCTTAGAGAACACTGGTGAAAAAATAATGCAGTCATACATCAGTTTCAGAACACATACCACAACAAAAAATAGTAGAAGCTCAATACCTAAGTAGGCTTACACAGTTGATTGTGATACTGATATGATCAACTGCATTCTGGATTGTCTCAGACCTTACAACTAATGTTTATCTCCAAACCAAAATTTGGGAAATTTTTTGCAGAAAGGTTTACTCGTAACTATTATTGCTTAGCCCCTGTTATTCTTTAGATCCCTTGTTTCACTCCAGTAGTATCATAAATCGTGTCAGTGCAATGCATTTCCATTTTAAGAAAGTGAAAGACATAAAACATAATCTTGTTATGGTATATCAAGCCCACTTATTCTACTGGATCTTATGGAGTTGGGCAAGTTGGCAAGTAATAAAATACACAAGGTTCTAGTAAAAGAATAATATACAAAGATTAAGAAAAGCAGCAATGCATCGTAAACTCAACTGTTCGGCAAGAAGAAACCTAGGCACTTTATTTGCTTCTACTCCCTTTGCTTTTAAAAGCAATGAAAAAGAAAACATCACACAATTATGCATAAAAGTGTAACTTGTTAGGAGGATGTAAGAATGATGCTTATGGAGATGGTAACAAAGGTGGTAAGTAAGTAATACAAGTTCAGGTTGGTTTAAAGAGGGGGGCGAGAGATATAAATGATAGATATTTATTCTAAAAAACCTTGGGTTACTTATCAAATAAAATAGTCAGAATTTGTGGAAGAATTTCGGTGATAAGACAGGAAACTTCTTCAACAACATGAAAAGACAAAATTGGACTACAAAGGTTTTTCAAATTTATATGGAATTCTCCAAAACTTAAGTTAGAGCGAATTATGTAATGAGACCAAAATCCCTACTGCATGGCTGGCGGCTTATAACTATACCTCTAGCGCTACTTGGTGTCTTAAGTTGGATTAGTAGTAGTATCAGCGTAGTCCCGAATTAGGGGTTTGGTAGTTTAATGACAATAGTGCAAGGGTTTTGTCTGGGTTAATGCTCCAATCAGTAGTATCTTTTGCCCCAAATTGATGACAAAGTCATGCCACTATTGGTCTACAGATTTGGCCTACATCAGAAAAAACATAGGTAAAAGTTCATCCTGAAATTGCCATCCCAACAATCCCCAATGTTCCCAATTATTTTATAAAACCTTGATAAAGAAGGTCCTGAAAATTGATTTTCTCTCTGTGGCCTCACTCTAGGTTACTCCATATTTTTGAAAATCATTTACTTTATGGATACCATTATTGCTCTAAGATTCAGAACAGCGAAATGATATACACAAATAAGTACAGCTTAGAGTAACATAAAGAGTATCATCAAAAACAAAATGTGCTCCAACAGACCAAATCTATACAGATACGCGAGTTTAATTCAAAGTCATTGCGGCGTATAAGCTTACAATAATGCATATTTGAATTGCGATAACAATGACAATCAACAGAACCGTTAAAAGTTGTGGAAACATCAATGATTCACATGCACGCAGTTTAAATCAGATGAGCGATAAAATTTAATTCGTGTTTGCAAGGTACTAAGATTATTAGATACTTACAAACAGATAGAGTCGAAACCCTAGAAATCGAGAGCTCGGACAGAAAACTGTAAACGCTAGACAAGCAGTATAGCGGAGAGAAGTGGCCCTTTCTTTATGCTTACGAGTTTCAGCTTTTAGCTTTGTGACCCTGTAGGGTGTAATTATTACACCCTCATCTCATCCGCTTGCTGGGTAGGGGAAAATTCAAAAATAATAATAATAATAATAAATGGCGAAATAAAAAATGAATTCTCACAAAAAAGTGTTTGTTGGGAAATGAAAAATGAAAATCAAGCTTTCTATTTTTCGTTTTTTTGAAAACATACATTATTATATAATAATTGATATTTCTGCATATTAAACTTACATTTTCACACGAGTCTCTCTCACATGAAATTGAGACCCGTTCACTATTCATATGAGAAGAATTATGTTAAAATATCAATTTTTTATATAAAAATATCAATTCTGTATTATATATATACCTATGTTTTTTTATATTTGTATATAATAACGGGTAAGACAATCCCAATTTGAATCGATTCTTAATTAATAGATAATGATATCTGAACACCCTTATATATCAAACAGACAATATTACCCTTAATAAATGAGGAACCAATTAACATTTTCATATATTTGATTTATTTTTTTCAATAAATTATGTTATAAAATAGCTCAAATTAGAAAGACGGCTATTAATGAAGAAAATATTTGGCTTAATATGGTAATTTAGTTTCATTGATCGACCAAGTGTATACACCTTTTTTTAAAATTATAAATATGATGTATGTATAACAAACTTAAGGACAAAATATCTAGATAGCAAATGTATTTAATTGGATTTATATGTATAAGGGCAATATAGTCTTTTCAACATATATCAACGCCTTAATTAATTAGGAGTCAATTACATTCGTATGAGTTATTTTACCGAATTAACAATAAAAAAAAACTTTTAATTATGTTCAAATACGTTAAAATACAATCGAGTCATTTTCCTTTGCACGAGTTACTCTCCAATGTAAGATCGAAGAGTTGTTCTCTCCCACCCAAAACTCTGTCACTTTCTCTTTGTTTCCTTCTCCAAAAAATTATATGACTCCAAAACCATTTAGGAGAATGTTCGCTCACATAATCCTAATTACATTATGATTACCAATTGCCACAAGTTTTGCACGATCATAATAATAACCTTATGAACCCAACAAATTCCCCTTCTCCCAGTAAAGTTTTAAAGCTATTAACTTGTAACACCCCCTTCCCGAAATAGAAAGGGAGGTTACTCAAAACACAGCAAAATCGAACGAAAACTCTATGCCACGAAAGAATAATATTTCACCAATAAATATCAACAAGGTCAAACCAAAATAAATACCAACAGACTCAAACTCAAATCTAGAGTATTTATTACAACTCAAAATAAAATCGATCTATCAAGCCTAAACAGAATATCTAAATCATTGGATCGAATGGAGCTCTCATCACACTTGCCCTTGATCCCCCTGATTACCTGCCGGAAGAAAAACACAGCATGAGCCAAACGCCCAGTACGGATATAGAATACAAGAATGATGAAACGAAATAACTAACTCAATAAATGAACTGAACTGAACTGAAACAACCAAAACTAACACAATAAAATAATAGGCTGAATCAATTGGCTGGGTGTTATTTCATACCGAGCTCAAAATAAAACAGAAATATACCTTGCCACACAGGCAAGGTCAAATAATGCCACACAGGCAAGTCACACACATTGGACCGCGAATCCAAATGTATGTAAAATCGGAAGGCGTGTTTGGCACAAACATCGCCACTCCGCAGAACAGAACAGAACAAAAACTAGGGTCGACCCATACGCCTCCCACAACAAAACACCAAATGGCCAACTCCCACCGGAGCACAAAACGGAGACGCCGTGGACTGATCACACCGCCACGGAAAGTGTCATGCCTCTCGTGCCAAGACGACATGCCTGTGGTACCCCCACAGGTGGTTATAGCTCAGGTATACCCTACGGTATATTTTAATAATAATATCATATCACAACACATGCGACACAATATTAATAGAGAGGGTTCTATATGTACATGTTGAACCAAATCGAAATATAATCACAATGTCTCAAAAGAAAGTAACAACATGTACCACTCTACAATTATCAAAATAAATAATAACATGATAACCTAATTCAAAGAGTACAAATTCAAGTCATATGAATTAGCCCCAAAACAAAACTATTATATGAATTTCACAAGAATTAATTATGTGAAATAATAACGAAATTCGAAACAAGGAACAAAACGAACAAATCAAATTTAACAAGAGTATCGCTGAAAGAGTACGGAATCCGTACCTGGATTAAGCAATGTAATACCCGAAATTATATTCCAGAAATTAATCGCTAAACTCCTTCCGTTCGAACTAATTAAACAAAAATAAATTAAGTACAATTAGTTAATTATTATTATTATTATTATTATTATTATCATTATTATTATTATTATTATCAATTATATATATATACACTGACTTCCGTCCAAAACTATAATCATTAGATTCTTTTTCATAACTATATATATAATATACATTCTATTTTTTTTATAATTGATTCCATGTATGCTGATAAGACAAAAATATGGACTCTAATTGCTTTCCAATCTAAGATATCACGGAAGCATATATGTGATCTGCATATTTAATAACTAACATGCACAACAATCAAAGGAACAAAGCAATCTTTTATCAAAAACAATGATGTGCTACCTTTCTTCTTCTTCTTTTTTTTCTTCCGTAACAGCGGCTCGCCTCTTTCTTCTCTTCAATTACTAATATGATAATGCTTTAGTAAATTAGGTTTTACTTAGTATTTATGTATCTTATTAACTCTCCAAGTTTTAATAAATAAATAACATTTTTAAAGTTTTTGTTTAAATATTTTAATTTGGTTTTTTTTTTTGTATGTTTGGGTCAAATTATATTTAAGTATGTGTACTACATTAATTGGGCCTTAAAACTTAATTGGATCAAACTTATATTTGTGTAATATTAAAATCCTATTAAAACTTGGAGAGTTAATAAGATACATAAATACTAAGTAAAACCTAATTTACTAAAGCATTATCATATTAGTAATTGAAGAGAAGAAAGAGGCGAGCCGCTGTTACGGAAGAAAAAAAAAGAAGAAGAAGAAAGGTAGCACATCATTGTTTTTGATAAAGGATTGCTTTGTTCCTTTGATTGTTGTGCATGTTAGTTATTAAATATGCAGATCACATATATGCTTCCGTGATATCTTAGATTGGAAAGCAATTAGAGTCCATATTTTTGTCTTATCAGCATACATGGAATCAATTATAAAAAAAATAGAATGTATATTATATATATAGTTATGAAAAAGAATCTAATGATTATAGTTTTGGACGGAAGTCAGTGTATATATATATAATTGATAATAATAATAATAATAATGATAATAATAATAATAATAATAATAATAATTAACTAATTGTACTTAATTTATTTTTGTTTAATTAGTTCGAACGGAAGGAGTTTAGCGATTAATTTCTGGAATATAATTTCGGGTATTACATTGCTTAATCCAGGTACGGATTCCGTACTCTTTCAGCGATACTCTTGTTAAATTTGATTTGTTCGTTTTGTTCCTTGTTTCGAATTTCGTTATTATTTCACATAATTAATTCTTGTGAAATTCATATAATAGTTTTGTTTTGGGGCTAATTCATATGACTTGAATTTGTACTCTTTGAATTAGGTTATCATGTTATTATTTATTTTGATAATTGTAGAGTGGTACATGTTGTTACTTTCTTTTGAGACATTGTGATTATATTTCGATTTGGTTCAACATGTACATATAGAACCCTCTCTATTAATATTGTGTCGCATGTGTTGTGATATGATATTATTATTAAAATATACCGTAGGGTATACCTGAGCTATAACCACCTGTGGGGGTACCACAGGCATGTCGTCTTGGCACGAGAGGCATGACACTTTCCGTGGCGGTGTGATCAGTCCACGGCGTCTCCGTTTTGTGCTTCGGTGGGAGTTGGCCATTTGGTGTTTTGTTGTGGGAGGCGTATAGGTCGACCCTAGTTTTTGTTCTGTTCTGTTCTGCGGAGTGGCGATGTTTGTGCCAAACACGCCTTCCGATTTTACATACATTTGGATTCGCGGTCCAATGTGTGTGACTTGCCTGTGTGGCATTATTTGACCTTGCCTGTGTGGCAAGGTATATTTCTGTTTTATTTTGAGTTGTAATAAATACTCTAGATTTGAGTTTGAGTCTGTTGGTATTTATTTTGGTTTGACCTTGTTGATATTTATTGGTGAAATATTATTCTTTCGTGGCATAGAGTTTTCGTTCGATTTTGCTGTGTTTTGAGTAACCTCCCTTTCTATTTCGGGAAGGGGGTGTTACAGAGTTGGTATCAAAGCTTAGGTTCTTTCTTGTAGAAAACCTATTTAGGTTTGACCTGTGAGTTATGGGTAGAATTCTGGGTTAGGTTTTGTTCAGTTTGATTTTCTGTTCAGCTATATTCAAATCTGTCTCTAATCTATTTTGCTGATATTCGTTGATCTCTTTCTTAGATGGCTCGTAGATCCGCTAGAGTTGCTGGGAGGCGAGGTAACAATAGGGGAAGAGGTTATGGTCAGCCCGATGAGCAACCTAATGACCAGATTAATGCTCAATTGACTAACTTGGTGAATCAGGCGGTTAATCAGGCTTTACCGCAGTTGGTGGCACAGGTGGTACAAGCAATGCAACAACCGCCAGAAATTCCTGAGCAGGGGAACTCGGGAAATAATGGTCCGCAGGCAAACGAGGAGGAAGGGAATGCGGATGGTCTTGATCAACAGGTGGTTCCAATGTACGTATGGTTGGAGAGGTTTCAGAAGCAGAAGCCACAGTCATTCAGTTCAGCTCCGACTCCAATTGATGCGGAGAATTGGATTGCACACCTAGAGAAGATCTTTGATGTATTGGGGTGCTCAGATAATCAGAGAGTGTTGCTTGCTGTTTATAAGCTAGAGGGGGATGCTCAGAGGTGGTGGAAAGCGATGAAAACAACAAAGGGTGATGGGTATGTGGAGACACTTCGATGGGTAGAGTTTTGTGAGGTCTTTTATCAGCAGTACTTTCCGACTGCTGATAAAGAGGCCTATGCTAGAGAGTATCTGTCTATTCGGCAGAAAGATGATGAGTCCATCACGGATTTCATGACGAGGTTCACCAGGTTGGCAGGTTTTGCGGGAACCTCTGCAGGGACTGCAGCGGAACAGGCGGAGAAGTTCAAGTGGCGGATTCATTATAGGTATCGGCAACATCTCATTAACACCAAGTTTGCAGATGTATCGGCTGTGGCTAATGCGGCCAAGAACATTGAGATGGAGCGACAGGACTTTCGGTCTTCAAAACCGGAAGGGAATCGGAAGAGGGATAGAGATGACCAGCCGGGTCAAGCTTCGGGTCAGCATGGGAGAAATCAAGGTAGCAGTGGCTAAGGAAAAATTGAAGTCGGCTCGATCACGGCAGAAGAGTTATGCTGATAAGCATAGGAGGACCTTAGAGTTTGAACCTGGTGAGCATGTGTTCCTAAAAGTTTCTCCTTGGAAGGGTATTCGGCGATTTGGTCTGAAAGGGAAGCTTAGTCCGCGTTATATTGGCCCATTCGAGATTTTGGAGAGGGTTGGTGAGGTTGCATATCGGTTAGCTTTGCCTCCACAACTAGCTGTGCACAATGTGTTCCATGTGTCGGTATTGAGGAGTTATAAATATCATCCGTTGCATGTGGTGCAATATCCGTTTGATAAGATTAGTGATGATCTTACTTGTGTGGAGCAAGCCGAGGCGATTTTGGATCGTCAAGAGCGGGTTATGAGGAGGAAGACAATTCCGTTTGTTAAGATTTTGTGGAGAAACCATTCGGAGCGAGAAGCTACATGGGAGATGGAAGAGTCTATTCGAGCGGAGTATCCGCATCTCTTTGATAATTAGGTTCGTTCTTTTCTTTTGATTCCGGGGACGGAATCCTTTTTAAGGGGTAGGTGATGTAATACCCGAATATTTTAATAAATAAATAACATTTTAAAGTTTTTGTTTAAATATTTTAATTTGGTTTTTTTTTTGTATGTTTGGGTCAAATTATATTTAAGTATGTGTACTACATTAATTGGGCCTTAAAACTTAATTGGATCAAACTTATATTTGTGTAATATTAAAATCCTATTAAAACTTGGAGAGTTAATAAGATACATAAATACTAAGTAAAACCTAATTTACTAAAGCATTATCATATTAGTAATTGAAGAGAAGAAAGAGGCGAGCCGCTGTTACGGAAGAAAAAAAAAACCAAATTAAAATATTTAAACAAAAACTTTAAAAATGTTATTTATTTATTAAAATATTCGGGTATTACATAACTAATATTTAAATTTATTAAAATATTCAATAGTAGATAATGAATTTTACTCAACACCTCCCATAACATAAGGTATATTAATATATGTTGCTTCAATTAATCACACCCATGTCTCGTACGGATTAGAAAGCTTAGTAGTAAACAGGGGTACATTTTAATCGGGCCTAGAGGGAGTCTGAGAAAGGAGTCAAGAGGGAAACTAATTGATGAATTTATGACTTTCTAGTAAGGGGTAAACTTCGAACTAAAGAGAAGAATATTTATTTACCGCTTGACTATCATCTTTTTTTGGTCTAAGCTCCAGTTTTCTATTGACAATACGACGGTATGACTGATGAAGCTCGAGCATTGGTGCATTCGCAAGTTTCATTTTGGGAGAAGGAGTCCTTTTTTCTTTAATTCAATTTCGCTCTTTAGAATAAAACTCACATTGGGAGTTTTTGGGCTATATTCGATAAAGTAAATGTTATGGACCTAGCCTTGAACCCGCTCACTATTACGGAGATGCACCCAAATATTTGTGACCCTGGTTTTGGACCACCTTCATTATTTTGTTGTTTTACGAGTAAGATTCTAAAATGAGCAAATAGTTCGGACTCAATTCGTCAAAATTCGATTCGAAATATAAATGATTCAAATATTAACAAATTTTAAAGTTCGATAAATTACTCGAACATCCTCAAATTGTAATTTTCTATTGATACTCGGATCATCTTAGTTAGAAAAGTTCGGACTCGATTCGAGATCGTGCTCGACTCGGTAGCTAAACGAACCTTAATCAAACCTTATTTTATGCTCGATAATTTTTGTGAATCAAATATGAACAAATCAATACTCGACTCGGTTCGGTTCATTTACACCCTTATGTGTAGGGAAACCTCCAGAGTTTTTCCCTTGTAAAAGCCCCCAACAGGCAACAGTCGAGTTAACCTGGAGTAATCTTGAAATCAAGTAGCAGGGTTAAATGTTATCATCAGAAATCACCAGCAAAGCATTAATAAGCCTGATTGTTTCAGCTTTTATTTTCTAACTTTTGACTTTTGAAACAGCTTATTGAACTTCCTTCTTCTTCTTCTTCTTCTTCTTCTTGCCCCAATAAGCTGAAACAAACTGTCCCAAATCAGGTTTTGTTTAGAAAAGCAATCTGCAGATACAAGCATATTTCAATGGTGGAACCCTAAATAAATATTATTCAAAAAAAAATCTCTGTTATATAAGGTACAGCTGACTATTATCGATCACAATATAACTATCACTAACTTCGGTGCATGACCTATATAAACTACAGCAGATAAAAAGGTCCTGGTGACAAGGTATTCACCAAATGATGAATTCCATTTGAACAAAACCCTGAAGTTGGAAGCCCATGTAGCCTATTCATGATTGGCATCCTAAAATATTTCGACTTTCTATATCCTTATGAAATTGTTGAGCTCTTCAGCAACAAGTTCACCCAAGATTCAAAACTCCCTTGTGTTTCTACATTTTTCAGTCTATGAAGACCTCTAACACGCTTAAATATATGTGAAGGCTATCAACACTACCAGACATTCTGGTTTTCAGAATTAAACTCGCATGCCATTTACCTTGGAGGCCTCTCCAGGGAAATCCAACCAAATTTCCCTTTTCGGAAGTCTGCCAAGACACGAAAGCCTGCTTGATGAGTGTCGCCATTGAACAAGTGAATTGCAAGCTTCCGTACAAATCTGCAAATTTTAGGAAAATTATTATAATCAAATCCTGTCATTTGTTGAAATGGATTGAAATTTCAGCCATCTTCTGTCCACAAATAGGTTTTGTAAGCCCAAGTTATAATAATATCTTCTATTGCATACACGGTGAGGCTTCCAATAATCTTTTAAATGTCAGGACTCAGAAAACAGCCATAACAGAATAAAAAGAATGGGATGCGAGATACCCAAACTAAAACTTACGCTTTACCACAGTGAGAATCCTCGTCAAACTTATAGCGTTGGCAAAGAACTTTGTTTCCTGGAATGAAAGACAGTTTATACGGGCTACATATGAGAACAGAGAAACATAAACAATAAAATTTACTTAATCAAGCTTGCTAGGCAAGTTGGCCAAAATTTATTAAAATATCTGACTGCCTAGCAATATGTGATATCATTTGCATAAGCAATATCCGAACAATTAAATTCACTTAATCAACTAAAGCTCTGTAGAAAAAGACTTCAAAACGAAAAAAAGAAGAAAATCATGTAAAAAGTAGCACCTAGCAGAATGGACTAAACACTTATTTTGCAAATATTGTCTAGCTGGCTAGTCATGATTTTACATTCACATTAAGTTGATGCCATACGCCTACACACATAACTGATAATGTTTCTATGCTACAAATCATTTGATCTCCTAGATGATTCCATGCTACGAATCATTTGATCTTCTAAGATGATTCCATTACGTAACAATATCAGATGGAGAAAAGGAAAGGAAACACACCAACGGATGGAAGTCTTGAAAGCATCTGTACAAGAATGGCCGCAACATCAGCAACATCATATGATCTCTCCCCAATGTCATCACATATGGCAAGCTTTATTGCAGCGGACTGATCACTGATCCTCATTGGGATTATTCCAGGGGAGTCTAGCAACTCTAGGTCAGTCCCAAAACGAACCCATCTTTCCAAGAGCAAGAAAGATAAAAAAAAGAAAGATAAAAAAAAGAAAAAGAAATAGCAGTATCACACTATCTAGTACAATATGATTTACAATTAATATGAAACAAGCAAGATCAAAATTCTTCAAAAAAAGGAATCTTCAAATAAACTTGACTTTTTCTCATAATTTTAAGTAGGGGAAACAGAACTGTCATATACATATGATCCTTTCTATAATCTGTACATAATTAATTCTTTTGTTACATTTTTCAAACCATAAAGCACTTGCTGCCAATGTTCATTCTTAGTATATAGATATTGAGTGAAGGAAACAGTATTTACATACTTCAGTTGTCTTGTAACACCAGGTCTTGGAGCAGCTGGACACATACACCTCTTCAGCAACCGGTTAATCATAGATGATTTACCAACATTTGGATAACCGACTATTCCAGCTCGAACCTGTCAAACAGTAAAGAACATCCTCATATAGCTAGCAAGATATGTTGTTGCCTACTTGTCAAGTGGAATTTTTTTCAGGCAACGACTAACCGTCTTTTTTAGGAAAGTAGGGTACCTGTTTTGACTATATTATAAATTGGAGTACTTATTTTAATTTTTTTTTCTTTTTTTTGATAAATTAGATCTATGTCATATTGAAAATTCACAAGGAAAAATGGAGTTTTAAAAGAAAAATATTGGTAGGACAATGCCCCCCCCCCCCCTCTTAAATGTAGCTCCACCCCTGTTTACTCGTCAACCCGACTCGACTTTTTTAAAAAAAAATATCCACACAAGTTTATATTAAATTATTTTTTAGTCGATTAATATTACCAGTGGATCCAAGTAAGCAAGTACCTTTTGGTCAAACAATTGGATGAGAACTAATATATTCTAGAGGAGTCTACCCAAAAATAAATAAATTTAAAGTATAACCAGGTTTTTGGAAAAGGAAAAAAGAAGTTGAGGCACTTATTGAGACAATGTGAAGAGTATAAGGGGCAAAGTGGTGGCTTAGCCTTTTTTGAAGCTAAAGAGTGCCTATCCTTGAATATGTTTTTCCTTCAACCTAAATTAATTTCCTTTCCAGTAATAGCGCTATAAAACTTTAATCTACTCTGATTGAAATTCAATCCATTTATCCAAATATAGTTGTGATATATTTGATCCTATAACTTGATAGTCAGACTATTAAACAGATCAAATTATGACAAGGGCCAATCTGATCTGTTAATGATCCAATCCAATTAAAAAAAAATAATTTATACAATAGATATCATTTGTTTGAAATATTATTTATAACATGTGATAATTATGTTGATTTAATACTATAAATAATATACATATATAAAAGATATATACTACAACAATGCACTTATATTTATATAACAAATTTATTTATACTAATAATTCACATTTTAATAAAATTAAATAGTCAACGGATCAGATCTGGTAATTATCCCAATATAGATCAGCAATCTAATGATCCATCATATTATCAGATCCGATCCAATGTGTGAACAATCTAAAAGAATCACACTAGATCGGATCCATTTACAGGCCTACACTAGCACATCTGTTTTCATCACTTATTTTCATAATTTTACCTAGAATACAGACTGGTTGTCCTTCTTTCATAATAGGTTATTTTTTGTCACCTTTAACATTCCAAAAAATGTAAGCTACAAGAAGATTACAAAATAGTATTTATCAATTTTTGAGAGCAGCTTACATTCAATTTGTAATAAAACATATGTTAAGAGGATGTATTGAAAGATTATTGGCCAGCCAAGCTGTTAATCATACTCAAGCAAAATAATAAGTAGCTGGTGGAATGTCAATCATGACTAATATGAAGCAGGCAACAATTGATGTGACACTAATGGAGTAAGATGAAATGTCCATTAAACTATGGTCTAAATAACTTACAGGACGAGGAAGTAGTCCTTTTGCTTTGCGTTTTACATTCACACCTGCAGCTAATGTCTTTGCCAACCTCCCCATCTTCAAGGCTCCCTGTCCTTTCAAGAGAGGACATCATTATAGTATGCTAGGATATTTCCCCTTAGGTACTGAGATGCGTTGGTATACCACAACAACAAAACTGAAAGAAGTATTCACTACATACCATTCCAAGTTTTCCATTGGAGAAGACAACCTTTGTTCCCTGGTTAGCATAATAAGTTGCCCAAGCATTTCGGTCGGCAGTGGATATCATATCTTCTCTATTCAAAACTAAAATTCTTTTTCTGTTACCAAGCCATGCATCCATCTGCTCATATAAGTTTTGTAAGTAACAGAAGAATAAAAAAACATTTATGATTAGAGTATGCAGGCTCGCTCCTCACTCACAAATGCTCATGGATGGTAGATTAAGAAGTCTCTCCATTGATACAATATGTCACATTCTTCACATAATATAAAATGCAGTTACAGTGATTGAGCATAAGCATAATCTTTGGCTAGACTGAAGCAATTTCATCCAGCAAAAATTGTTCTAAAATTTTGTTCAATATTTAATACTACCCACACTTCTATAAACAAAAGCTAACTTGGGTGAGTCGGTGATTGAAAGGCCACAAAAGATGAGCTGCACAGCTTTCCAGAACTAATGGAATTTTTTTTTAAATAGACGCATAAAATTGTAAACAGCAATTATTTTTCAAATAAAAATTTTTACTGGCTCCATCCAACTTTATGTAACCACCTTAATTTGCGGTTTTGGCACGAATTTTGATGTGCTTGTATATAAAGTTCTTCACATGTTTTTCAATTCTTAATATATTTATGTAGTATAACTTCAGTAAATATGACACATAATTGAGTTTTTGGAAGTCTTTAAAATCCATGTCAAGGACACTCGAAAAAAGTGAAAACATAAAGTTGGACACATGGAATATCAATGAATTTCTGCGAAGAAATGGAAAAGGAGGAGGTTCGGTGGCCAACTTAATTCAAGAAAATTTATGCCAAAGCATCTCTGCTCAGATCCCGGACAGCCCATTAATTCTCAACCATTTGCTTATGCTATAAAAAGGAAGTGGCTACCAAGTGTTGAATACCTACCAATACTAGGAATATAATACCTTAATGAGATACTTTATAACATTTATATACTCTCTCCGTTCCATAATAACTATTGTTTTAGCTTCATGCACATGGATTAAGAAAGTCATTTAATACTATCATTTAATAATTAAAATTTGTGTGAAATTCCTTCACTACCCCTTTATGGGAAGTTGAAAACTATTAATACAAAGGAGAGAATTTCTTGAGACAATGAGAGAAGTAGGGGTGATATAGGAAAGTAAATAATTTATTCTCCTAAAAAGTTGTAAACGACAAATAGGCTGGAACAAATTTTTTCTTCTAAAACGTCACTTATTTAGGAACGGAGGGAGTAGTATATAGTCATCTTTCTCAGCTTGGACAAATTACTGTTATTGCAATATACAAAAGGAACAACCTAAGACAAACTAAAACAAAAACAGTTGGTGACAGTACTCTGAATATAGTATCTGGACCTATGAAGCACGGATACTCTATTTTGGGCACCGTATCGCGTCCGATACGCGTATCGGATACGAATACGCTCCGATACGCTCCGGATACCGGATACGTATCGAATACGGATTTAGAGTATCTGTAATTTAAATTTAATTTTTATTAATCGGATACGTTTTGGATACGCTTCGATACGTTACGGATACACTCCGATACGTTACGGATACACTCCGATACGTTACGAATACGTTGTGGATACGCCCCGATACGCTTTGGATACGTTTTTCTCTCTCTCGTTTCTCTCTCTCTCTCTCTCTCCCGTCAGTCATACAGTATGACTCATACTCATATACTCATATATATATATACACATAATCTTCTCATTTTAGGTTTTTTACGTGTTATTTTTTATTGTGTTGTAAAAAATAGACCCATTTTGCTCTTATTGATGGTTGGTAGTTGGCAGTTGGCAGTTCGCACTTGGGCAATATTTTGGATGGATAAGGCCAATCTTTTGACTTTTGATGATGTTAATTGCTCTTTTGTTTTTGAAATGGTGTACTTATGTAATGAAATTTTAGGAATTAAATATATAATATTTATATTTTTATATTCAACGTATCCCCCAACATATCATATCCGAGTTTTTGGAAATATCACGTATCCATATCGTATCCGTATCTCGTATCCGTATCTGTGCTTCATAGATCTGGACACACGGGTTCCTAAGAAAGTTGGAATTCAACAAAATTTGAAGACTGAGCATCATAATTAGTATGTTTTCAGCCTCACACTTCTTCATTACTATGAAATATATTATCATTCTATAATGATGCTAAAACCAATGGCACCAACCAGTGAGTCTGTATGTCCAATATGGGCACGCATTATAACATTAAATAGTAGTGTACTGAATTATATTATAGCTTTATTATTTCATTCATGCTTACACCTTACCCTTCTAAAAGGCAAAGATTTTTGGAGAGAAAGGAGAATAAGAAACCAACAATAATGTAAAACATCCTTTTATGGCCTAAGCAGCCTTGAGCAAATTGTAGCATGCAAATAACACCAAACAACAGGCAGAAGAAACTAACCTGAGGATGACTAGTGGACATTGGAATCCTTGCATCTCGTACCTCTATTACAACATCCATCAATTTTAGCTGTTCCTTGAGTTCTTTTTCAGTTTTTGCAATATGACCAGGATACCACTGCTCAATGCCAGCAAGGTAGTGTACAGAAACAAGATTATTAAATCCAAATTGTAGTGTCTGACACCAAACTAACAAATGAGGATTCATTAAACAAATTCACACCTTCTTACCTGAACTGGGCGCAATGTCTTTGTCCAATGATATAGATCAGCGTCGAGATCAATCCAGTCAAATTCTTCTTGGCAGCCCTCAAATTTGTTGCTAGAATGCACACTACCATTTCCATACCAACCTGGAGTATTCCCTCCAACGATCTGCAATGAACTAATTATGTTCTTCAGTTAAACATCTAGTCAAAAAATTGACAATCCCTCGACTTGAAGGATATTAATATGACATATTCACGCACAACTTGTTTTGAAAATAGCAATGACATGATGAAAGATGCATAAATATAATACATAGAGCACCCTCATGGATAAAGCGTGCAAAAGATAAGGGTATTCTTGCTCAACATAGTAATATTATAGGAAAAGAATTTTTAAAAAAAACACAATACAAAAAGAAAAATAATTCATGCTTAAACACATCCAAATAATGTTGTGTTAAAGTATGCTATACTTCATTGTGGCCCACTTAGCATTGAGCTTTTAGAGAAACCAACAACTTGATATTAGATTTATGGTTGCATGAAGTCTTTGGTCTGAGACTTCCAACTTGTATTTAGTTCTCTTACAATATTGTTACTGCAGTTAAACTCACTGTACTTTTTGTATTGTAATGCACTATACTTTGCGTCTTTGCCTCTCCACGTGCGAGCAAGTGTTGCACATGATTGATACAAAATTACAAATTGTTTTACTCATTTTCTAACAATTAAAACTTTGAGAGTAACTAGTAAAACAATCATTCCTACATCCCTCTACGTCTCTACCACCCAGCATACACAATATAAAGGTACTGAAAGAAAAATTAGTAATTATATAATAAAAAAATTGTTAAGGCAACATGTGTAAATTGAGATAGCCTAAATATGGAGTTGAATTCTTAATATACAAGGTTAGATTCAAGATCAACTTAAGCTTTTGGGTCAAGCTGGGTCCAACAGTTGAATAGGGACTTCGTTAGGAACACGGAACCGACTCTCTCAGATGCGGTAAATATTTTTAAAAAAACACAAAGTTTTGCCAAATAACTATAATTTGGGCCTTCCAAAAGCTATTCATACAGTGAAAAAATAATAAAAACAGTAAAAATCCAGCCTTTCCCTTCATCTAAATCCTAGAGAAATAAAACACTGTATAAAGCACCGTCACCTATAGATTTTAACAGTGAAACTTTCTGGATTTCAATTCGCCTGACTATATGGGAATAAAACACTGTCACCGTCTCACCAATAAATGGAAACCCAGATACAATTAGGTAGTGTTAACGCCAAAATCTGGTCATGCGCCTCAATCGCGAAAAGCACGCCTAATCCTGCACAATGAACACGTCAGCACCGGATCTCGACGGCTTTGGGCCGCCGGGGATCGCTCCGGTGTGAGAATAAGTACAGGCCGGAAGAAGGGTTAACAATGGAGGTTGTGTGCTCTAGTGTCTGGAGAGAAAAATGTTAAGTTATCTCCTTTGTGTAGTGCCCGGTACCCATATATTATCTCACCAACTTGCATGTTTTCCCCCGACGCCTACGTCAGCTGGCTGCATGCAGGCTTTTTCATACCCTGCTCTCCACTAAGTCAATATTATGTCAACTCCACATTAATGAAGGTGGCTTAAGACGGCTGGGCCCATCACCTCAATCAACCGCCTGTTAATCCCACAGATTAGGGATAATCTTTAGTTTATAAGCTGCCACCTATCACCCACTACCAGCTCCGGCCCAGGCCAAATAATCATTTAGAAAATAGCCCAATACTCCAAGGGTAAAAATGGGCTATGACCCGGAAAGCCCAAAATGCATAAGATCCGACCAGTCCAAAAGGTTACGGCCCAACATTATCCCCTAGTCTTTTATTAAACAATATGTTTAATGAAAGAGTATAAGAGTCCAGCCCAACCATCAAGAAGAATCCAAACAGACTCGGCAAAGCTCACTCAATAGAAGGCCCATGACCGGATACAGATCCCCCAAATTCAGAAACACACGCTAACTTTTCAAATTCAAAAAGCAATCGACGGCTTCTTCAATTCCAAGAACGGATGCCTGTTCTTTCCATCATTGCATTCATTTAATGTGCAGCCTTTGGGTTTAGGGAATTACCGAAAAGACTCCACTATAAAACCCCCTAAACTCCCCACTTGGATAGCTTTACCTACCCGTTTGAATCTCAAAATTCTCTAGCTTTCTTCTTCCTTCGGTTCTCTCTCTCTCTATCAATCTGTTAATAATGGCTGCCCAAAAATCTGACTGACGCCGTCCTTCCCTCTGAAACTCCGTCAGGATCTATCCCAGCCACTCAAAATCCTACTCAGACCATATCGGCGTCAAACCCTAAGTCCAAACCCTCTTCTAGCAAGAATCCGTCCACTGATCTTCCTAAAGACATTCCTCTGGAACCCCCTTTTGACTTCACCGATGCAAAACGATTTGCCCATGCCAATACCCCCTCTCGAATTGCTGAATCAGAGATTCTAACCATCAGAGACAGATACCAGATTCCACCCAATTACCAGTTACGAGCCCCTACTCCAACCGACCGCATGTACCATCGTTCTGATGGTTATGTTGCTATGCCCATCCCTCTTCTGGAGAAGGGACTCCGCTTCCCTCTCCATGCCTTCGTCTTAGACATGCTAGGATTTCTGGGGGTTGGGTTGGCCCAATTAGTCCCCAATTCTTACATTTACATACTCGCGTTCGCCGCTTGGTGCTTCGAGCAAAGTAGAGCTGCAAACGATCCGAACCGAACCGAACATTCTCGAACTCGAACCGAACTCGAGCACTTATAGTCGAACTCGAACAGGTTCGAGTAGCTCTGTCGAACCAGAAGCTTTGTGCGAGTTCGATCGATTGGTGTTCGCGAACATGTTCGAGTTCGCGAACATGATCGAGTTGTTCGCGAACATAATTGAACAAATCAAGTTCGCGAACATTTACTAATTAATGCACTGAACTGAGAAAATTGAGAACTCAGAAGAAAATTAAAAACAGATAAATAAATACCAAAACTATCTTCTCTAACTCTAAGTAATTCAATCAAAAACTAAACCAAATATTATAATCATCATTTAACCCAAAAATGATTACTGAAAAGTTAGAAGTTAGAATTTAAAATTAGAACTTAAAAGTTAACAACTAATATTAGTTTGGTTATTTTGTATTAGTTTTGTTATTTTAACTTATTTAGGAATAGGATATAAATATAATTAATATATATATATATATATATCATATTATCATATCTATATAATAAAACAGAACCCATTTTGAATCTTTCATTTGACAAAACACAAGGACGGTTCAGATTCGTTTTAATTGATTTTGGCGGAAAAACACAAGAACGGTTTTGAATCATTCTAATTTTAATAAAAATAAAAATAAAAATAACAATAACAATAACAATAACAATAACAATAACAATAATAGTAATAATAATAGTAATAGTTATAGTAATAATTATAACAATAATAATAATAATAATAATAATAACAATAACAATAATAATACTAATAATAACAACAACGAAAATAATAATAATAATAATAATAATAATAATAATAATAATAATAATAGTTATAATAACAATAATAATAATAATATAATAATAATAATAATACTAATAATAACAACAACAACAACAACAACAACAATAATAATAATAATAATAATAATAATAATAATAATAATAATAGCAATAATAATAGCAATAATAATAATTATTGTAGTACTAATAATAATAATAATAATTATTATTATAGTACTAATAATAATAATAATACTAATAATAACAACAACAACAACAATAACAACAACAACAACAACAACAATAATTATTATTGTGGTGGTGTGGCCAATTATGATAATTATAATCTATTAAATTATTAGGATGTAAATTGTAATAATCCAACAATCATTGTTAAAATTCTTATGAAAATATTAAAATTATTTTCATTAAAATTTAGAGGTGAAAAAGTACACATTATTATTTATTAATTATTTAATAAAAATATTTAATTATAATCAATTATTAAAAACACAAAAAGAAGTTTTAAGTAATAAAAAAAAGAAAATTACTACAAATTTAACCATTATTGATAAGACAAAAATTAGAATTTAATATGAAATATCCAAAACCAATTATTTATATGTAGAATTTTAGAAACAATTTAAAATTTTAAAGTGAACATATATATAAGAAATCGAACACCTCGAACCTATATCGAACTCGAACAATCGAGCCGAACTCGAACAATCGAGTCGAACCCGAACTCGAACTTATCGAGTCGAACCGAACCACATGGTTCGCGAACATGTTCAATCGAGCAAACGAACCGAGCACCTTGTGCGAACTCGACTCGATTAAACGATCAACTCGAACTCGAACCGAACCGAACTCGAACCGAACCGAACCGGTTCGCGAACGGTTCGGTTCGTTTGCAGCTCTAGAGCAAAGTATCCCCCCATCTATCGACTTCTTCTTTTCCCTCTTTATGGTGGGCCAGTCCAGGGAGAAAGGCTTCAAGGGGCTAAGCAAACCGTCCAGCGTCAAGATTGAAAGAAGATCCTTGATAGACACCCCCTCAAGCAACCGAGGGTGGCATAAGGACTGGATCTTTATCAATGGACCGGATATTTCCTCCATCCCTGACTGGACCACTACCCCTATTCTTTCTCCAGACTTCGGTGATCTCACGCAAGAACGGGGGAATGAAATGGTGAAGATGTTGAATAAGCTTCCTCTGAAAGAATGGAGCTTCGGACTCCTCAGCAAACAAGCATGGTTGTACGATCATAAGTGTAAGTTCTGAAACCACCCTCTGTGCAAATTTATTCAAATTTCCTTCGATAATTGTTCTAAAGTATTACTTTCTGTCTTTTTGTAGTATCTTTTGATTAAGCCTACTTCCATTGATCGGATGGATTTAAAAAAATTCCTTTCTGCCAAATTGGCCCCGGCTTCTACCGAAGCCGAGGACACGGAGGCCCAAACTTCCGAAGCCCAACACGTGGATCCCCCCTGCTGTTGAAATACAAAATGCAGAAGCCCCAATAAAAGAGATTCCAACTACCACTCTTCCAACAAATGAGCCAACTCCTCCCGAAGGGACAAGTCGACCCCGAAAGAAGAAACATGCTGCCAAGAAGCCAAAATTCACTCCCGCTCCCGTTCTTACTGAAAGTCTTCTGGATATGCCCATTGAGCAGCGCACCAAAATCCTCTATACCAAGAAGCGAAAGGCCAAGGTCAAGATTATCCCCCTCACCACCGAAGAGTTAAGAATCCCGGCTAGACAATCCCCCCCTTCATCGGTTGAAGCTGACGAATTCGAGGCAGACCCCAGTTCTCCTCTTATTCGAAAGAAAAAACACACTTCTGATGGTCACTCACCCCCACCAGTTGACCCTCCTCTTTTTGAAGAACCGATAACTTCACTGCCACGACCAACCTCTCCCTATTTCGGATCAAAGCCTGGAGCTTCCCGATCGCCTAGCCTATGGCCTGACCAGAACGAAGACTTCCCTCTGCACCTCTATAACTCTTTCGTTCTGGATACAGATAACCACCGGTTTTGGCAACAGTTCTGTTTCTGACCTGCTCGAAGAGGGCATGGTTAACCAAGCTAGGGTAAGTAAATTATCTCTTGTCTACCTTAGCTCATGAATATTTTCTTGAAATTTCTTCTAACTATGAATAACTGTAGGCGAATGGAGTTTTCGAGCGTCTTTATCAGAAGTACAAGGAAGTTGAAGCTGACGAGGAGGCTGCCCGGAGAGAGAATGCCATCTTAAAGTCGGCATTGGCGAAGGAGAGGAGCGAACACGAAAATATCCGCTTCAATTGTAAAGTCTTCAAAACAACCTTGCCAAGATGAAAGAGCAGCTGGTCGCGTCTGAAGCTTCACAACACGCAATTATACAACGGAATGAAGAACTTCAGCGTGCCAATGAACAGTTGTCTCATAATAACCGAAACCTGACCCTAGCCGTGTCAAATGCTAAGAAATCCGAAGAACGGATCTTCGAGGGAAAGTTGAAAGAGAACTTCGTGACCTAAAGCTGATGGGTCCCCCTCTTACCGAAGAGCTTCGCAAGGAGATTCAGGATGAGTACCGGAAGTCCCCTGCCTTAACTAATGAAATAGTTCAAATGTATGCGAAGGGTTACGAAGCGGCCCGAAGCAAGGGTAAATCAAAACTGGCTGCTGTTTCTTTGAATCCATTAATCCTTGATTCTTCTGAGTCCGAAGATGAAGAATAGTAGTGAAAATAACTTGTTTTTATTTTAATTTTATGTACTTGTGAAAACTTTTAATTAATGTTATAATTTTCGTTTATTTCCAATGAAATAGGTTTTGTTCCTTATTACCCTTTCAATATGAGTTATATAAATCGAACTCAACACTTCAAATAAAATAGATTAATAATGTAAAGTAAGACTTACTCCTTTTCGAAGGGTAATGTACACCATCGTTAGAATTAGAGCTGCAAACGATCCGAACCGAAGCGAACATTCTCGAACTCGAACCGAACTCGAGCACTTATAGTCGAACTCGAACAGGTTCGAGTAGCTCTGTCGAACCAGAAGCTTTGTGCGAGTTCGATCGATTGGTGTTCGCGAACATGTTCGAGTTCGCGAACATGATCGAGTTCGCGAACATGATCGAGTTGTTCGCGAACATAATTGAACAAATCAAGTTCGCGAACATTTACTAATTAATGCACTGAACTGAGAAAACTGAGAACTCAGAAGAAAATTAAAAACAGTTAAATAAATACCAAAACTATCTTCTCTAACTCTAAGTAATTCAATCAAAAACTAAACCAAATATTATAATCATCATTTATCCCAAAAATGATTATTGAAAAGTTAGAATTTAAAATTAGAACTTAAAAGTTAACAACTAATATTAGTTTGGTTATTTTGTATTAGTTTTGTTATTTTAACTTATTTAGGAATAGGATATAAATATAATATATATATATATATATATCATATTATCATATCTATATAATAAAACAGAACCCATTTTGAATCTTTCATTTGACAAATCAAGGACAGTTCAGATTCGTTTTAATTGATTTGGGCGGGAAAACACAAGAACGGTTCAGATTCATTCTAATTTTAATAAAAATAACAATAACAACAATAACAATAACAATAACAATAATAATAATAGTAATAGTTATAGTAATACTTATAACAATAATAATAATAATAATAATCATAATAATAATAACAATAACAATAATAATATAATAATAATAATAATAATACTAATAATAACAACAACGACAATAATAATAATAATAATAATAATAATAATATAATAATAATAATAGTAATAGTTATAATAACAATAATAATAATAATATAATACTAATAATAACAACAACAACAACAACAATAATAATAATAATAATAATAATAGCAATAATAATAATTATTATAGTACTAATAATAATTATTATTATTATTATTATAGTACTAATAATAATAATAATACTAATAATAACAACAATAACAACAACAATAATTATTATTATTGTGGTGGTGTGGCCAATTATGATAATTATAATCTATTAAATTATTAGGGATGTAAATTGTAATAATCCAACAATCATTGTTAAAATTCTTATGAAAATATTAAAATTATTTTCATTAAAATTTAGAGGTGAAAAAGTACACATTATTAGTTATTAATTATTTAATAAAAATATTTAATTATAATCAATTATTAAAAACACAAAAAGAAGTTTAAGTAATAAAAAAAAGAAAATTACTACAAATTTAACCATTATTGATAAGACAAAATTAGAATTTAATATGAAATATCCAAAACCAATTATTTATATGTAGAATTTTAGAAACAATTTAAAATTTTAAAGTGAACATATATATAAGAAATCGAACACCTCGAACCTATATCGAACTCGAACAATCGAGTCGAACCCAAACTCGAACTTATCGAGTCGAACCGAACTCGAACCGTTCGCGAACACAAGCGAACCGAACCACATGGTTCGCGAACATGTTCGATCGAGCAAACGAACCGAGCACCTTGTGCGAACTCGACTTGATTAAACGATCAACTCGAACTCGAACCGAACCGAACCGAACCGGTTCGCGAACGGTTCGGTTCGTTTGCAGCTCTAGTTAGAATGAATAAATCACCGGACTTTCAATAAGATATTTGCTTCGAAGAACTTGTAATGTCATCCAGCATTATAACAACTTGATAATCCCGTTCTTCTCCGAGAGCCGAAGAGGTTAAACAAAAAATATTCACTTCGCCGTCCTAAGGCCGAAGGAATCCAACCTTGTTCATCCATAAATATATTTTACTTCGCTACGAGGAGGCGAAGGTATCCAACCTTATAACTTAGCGAACTCATTCTCTCCGGGAGCCGAACGGGTTCAACCGACAATAGTTCGCTTCGCTACGAGGAGACGAAGGAATCCAACCTTATACCAAGCTGGCAACCTCGTTCTCTCCGAGAGCCGAATAGGTTCAACCCAAAAAATATTCCTCTTCGCTTGTCAAAAAAGTCGAAGGGATCCAACCTTATAACTGGTGACCACGTTCTCTCCGAGAGCCGAACGAGTTGGACAATCAATAGTTCGCTTCGCTACGAGGAGACGAAGGAATCCAACCTTATACCAAGCTGGCAACCTCGTTCTCTCCGAGAGCCGAACAGGTTCAACCCAAAAAATATTCCTCTTCGCTTGTTAAAAAAAAGTCGAAGGGATCCAACCTTATAACTGGTGACCGTGTTCTCTCCGAGAGCCGAACGGGTTGGACCATCAATAGTTCGCTTCGCTACGAGGAGACGAAGGAATCCAACCTTATACCAAGCTGGCAACCTCGTTCTCTCCGAGAGCCGAACAGGTTCAACCCAAAAAATATTCCTCTTCGCTTGTCAAAAAAGTCGAAGGGATCCAACCTTATAACTGGTGACCGCGTTCTCTCCGAGAGCCGAACGGGTTGGACCATCAATAGTTCGCTTCGCTACGAGGAGACGAAGAAATCCAACCTTATACCAAGCTGGCAACCTCGTTTTCTCCGAGAGCCGAACAAGTTCAACCCAAAAAATATTCCTCTTCGCTTGTCAAAAAAGTCGAAGGGATCCAACCTTATAACTGGTGACCGCGTTCTCTCCGAGAGCCGAACGGGTTGGACCATCAATAGTTCGCTTCGCTACGAGGAGACGAAGGAATCCAACCTTATAACAAGCTGACAACCTCGTTCTCTTCGAGAGCCGAACAGGTTCAACCTAAAAAATATTCCTCTTCGCTTGTCAAAAAAGTCGAAGGGATCCAACCTTATAACTATCAGGAAGAAAAGCCATTATTGGAGAAAAAAGCCATTTTTATTGATAATTGTCGTAGTGGTTACAGACTTCCGGATTTTGACACTAGCTCTACTGAAAATATTTGCGGAGCCTTCCAGCGTGCCAAGTATTCTTAATTTCAGACCTATCTAAGGCTCGCAACCGGTAAGTTCCGGGCTTTGGTACGCTAACGACTTCATAAGGGCCCTCCCAATTTGGCATGAGTTTACCCATATTCTGAGGTGTAGAAGCCTCTACCTCCCGAAGAACAAAATCTCCAACTTCGAATCTCCGAAGCTTTACCCCTTTGTTGTAGTATTTAGCCACACAGCGTTGATATGTAGTCAATTTTATCAAGGCTGCCTCTCGGACTTCTTCAAGCAGATCTAAGTTAGCTTTGAGTCCCTCATCATTATATAATTCTTTAAATTGACTGACCCGAAGACTTGTAGACCCAATTTCCACCGAAACTAGAGCATCAGAACCGTATGCTAGTCTAAATGGAGAGTCTCCCGTTGTAGTCCTCGGCGTAGTTCGGTAAGCCCATAGCACGCTAAGTAATTCTTCAGGCCATTTTTCTTTGGCGTCATCCAGCCTTCTCTTGATCCCATTCAGGAGTATTCTGTTAGTCACCTCAACTTGCCCATTAGATTGTGGATGAGCAACCGAAGTCTTCCGATGTTGAGTCCCTAACTCCTTCAAAAACGCCTCAAATTTTGATCCCACGAACTGGCGTCCATTATCTGAAATTACCACCATAGGAATACCAAATCGGAATACTACTGACTCCTTCAGAAACTTCAAGCATTCTTGCTCCGTTATCAACCGAAGCGGCTTCGCCTCTACCCACTTAGTCATATAATCAATTGCCACTATAACAAAACTGACTTGACCTTTCGCTTTCGGGAGTGGACCCAGTATATCTACCCCCCAGACAGCAAAGGGTATAGGAGATAAAACCGAGTATAGCTCTTCTGGTGGCTGATGTGGGATTGAACTATTCAATTGGCATTTCGGGCATTTCTTTACATAATCGGTAGCCTCTTTGAAAATTGTTGGCCAATAAAAACCTTGACGAAGCACTTTATACGCTAACGACTTCGCGGCCATGTAATCACCACAGATACCTTCATGAACCTCCCGAAGGGTATATTCAGCTTCAGATGGAACCAAGTACTTCAGCAATGGAGAGGAATAAGCCCTTCGATACAGATCTCCATCAATAAGTATGAAGTTTACACTTTTGTATCTCACCTTTTTAGCCAACATTTGATCTGAAGGTAGTATGCCCTCTGCTAGATAGTTTATGTATGGGGTCATCCAACAATTAGACCGCTCTACGCACATTACTTCCCTATGCTGGATGCTAGCTTGTTTCAAGATTTCCAAGTAAACTGTCCCGTCAAAAGCGCTGGATTCAGTTGTAGCCAGCTTTGACAATGCATCAGCGTTTGAATTATCAGTTCGACCAACACTTTGAAATTCGCACGAGCCGAAGTGCTGAAGTCAATCTTTCAACTCTGCAAGATACTTGACCATTTTAGAGCCTCGAGCCTCATATTTCCCCCGAAACTTGTTTGATGACCAGTTGAGAATCACTGTAAATAATCAACGACACAACCCTGCTAGCACCGCCTCGTATTCAGCCTCATTATTCGTTGTCCTGAATTCAAATTTGATGGCTTGCTGCACTTTGAATCCCTCCGGACTTGTCAGAATGATCCCAGCACCACCAAGGTCCGAAGTAGAAGATCCATCGACATATAAGGTCCAATAATCGTGCGCCTGCTGAAATGTAGCCACCGTTTCCGTAGATCCCTCCACTTCATTTAGGCTCCCATCAGCTTCGGAAAACGAGCATTCTACCACGAAATCGGCCAAGGATTGGCCTTTAATGGCTGTCCGTGGATAGTACTCTATGAAAAATTGAGATAATTCCATCATCCATGCAACAAGTCTCCCCGAAACCTCTGGCTTCGCCAGCACCTTCTTCAGTGGCTGATCCATATATACCACTATTATCCGACCTTGGAAATACTGCCGAAGCTTTTTACTAGCAATGATCAAAGCAAAGGCGAACTTCTCAAGGTTTGGGTACCTTGTTTCTGCGTCCCTAAGGGCATGGTTCACATAGTAAACCGGGTGCTGCTTACCCCCAACCTCCCGCACCAAAACTGCTCCTACTGCCAAAGGATTTGCAGCCAGATACAAATACAAAGGTTCAGTAGGAACTGGTTTCACCAACAGAGCTGCCGAAGATAAGTATCTCTTAATTCCTTGAAAAGCTTCTTCGCACTCCGAAGTCCATTGGAACGTCTTCGCATTCTTCGGCCCTTTCAATGTGTTAAAGAACGGCAAGCACCTTTCTGCCGATTTAGACATGAACCTCCGCAACGATGCTATTCTACCAGTTAAACGCTGGACATCCTTGTATGACTGTGGGGATTTCATGTCCAAGATAGCCTGGATTTTCTCTGGATTGGCTTCGATACCTCTCTTGCTGACCAAATATCCCAAAAACTTGCCCGCTCCCAGCCCGAAAGTGCATTTAGTCGGATTCAGCTTCAAATCATAATGACTATCTGGAAGCACTCCTCCAGATCGTCCAGGTGACCCCAAACAGACATACTCTTCACAATCATGTCATCAACATAAACTTCCATATTCTTTCCCAGCTGCTTCGTGAAGACGTGGTTCATCATCCTCTGATAAGTAGCTCCCGCATTAATCAAACCGAACGTCATTTTCTTGTAGGCATACACCGACCGATGAGTAATGAAAGCTGTCTTCGGTATATCCTCCTTGCACATGGAAATTTGATGATATCCCGAAAAGCATTCATGAAGCTAAGCAAGGTATACCCCGAAGTTGCATCAATAAGTTGGTTAATATGAGGCAGAGGATAGAAGTCTTTCGGACACGCTTTATTCAGATCAGTATACAAACTCGCCATTTTCCATTATGCTTCTGTACCAGAACCACGTTTGCCATCCATTCCGGGTAGTCAATCTCGAAGATAAAATCTGCAGCTAGTAACTTGGTGACCTCCTCGTCAATTATTCTGTCTTTCTGGTGTAAAAATCCTTCTCTTCTGCCGAACTGGTTTCTTAGCTGGATCCACTTGTAATCTATGCTCAGCCACTTTCCGACTCACCCCTGGCATGTCACTAGGAACCCAAGCGAAGACATCGGCATAACACCGAAGCAATTCTATCAGATTTGTTCGGAAAGGCTCTGGCAATCCCGAACCGATTTTCACAGTTTTCTCCTTCTTTCCCGGAATCAATTTGATCTCTTCGGTCTCCTCCACTGGCATGACTAATGGTCCTGTTCCACTCTTTGTAAATGGTTCCATTTCAATGGCCATAGTATGTTTCTGCTTGCTGACTTCAACTCCCGAAGTGATCAGAGCATTTCGATAGCATCTCCTCGCCAAGTCCAGATCTCCTGCGACTTCGCCAACTGCATGGGACGTAGGAAACTTGATTTTGAAGTGGGAAATTGAAGTAACTGCCTGCAAAGCTGTTAAGGTAGGTCTCCCCAAAATGGCATTATAAGCTGAATCTACATGTACAACGTAAAATTTACACATGATTTGAACCTGTTTGGGGAACCGTTCCGAAGACAACCGGCAGTTTAATGGTCCCTGCTACTTTGACTGGATCGTTGCTGAAACCATATAAAGGGGTCTCCTGCCCAATTTTCATCTTCTGACCATCCACAGGCATCCTGTGATAAGCATGAGCATATAGAATATCTACCGAAGAGCCATTGTCGATCATCATCTTCTTCATATCTACTGAACCGACTTGTGCAGTGATTACCAAGGCTCCTTCGTGTGGTTCGATAGGCTCCGAAGGGAAATCTTCATCTGTGAAAGAGATTACAGAACCCGGGTACGCCCTTTCAGCCTTCAGAGGCTTGTCTACCAGAGTTATCACCGAGTCCAGATACCCTCGTCTTTTCTTACCTGTAACCTTACCCATGTTTCCCCCAGATATCACATCCACAACATGTCGTGTCGCCTGGTTCGGCACTGGTTGAACCGGCTGGGTGACTTGAACTAACTCCCTATTCCTCGGCTGGTCCCTTTGTTGCTCTCCCCCTACTACATACTGTATTAGAGTACCACTTTAAACTTTTCTCTCAATGAACTCCTTCAAATTCCAGCAGGAATTCGTATCATGCCCGACCGCCCGGTGGTAATTGCAGTATAAAGCAGGATCTCCGGATCCTGGTCGGGGATTGTTTTTAGGCGGTTCGAAGTATGGTTGGTTCTTTATCTGTTTCAAGATAGTAGCCCGATCTGTGTTAAGCTGCGTATACACCTTATTCACTTTCTGAGTTGGCACGGGCAGACGATCTCCCCTGGGTGTCCAGTTATTGTTATACCTTTTTTGATTTTCTTCAACTCGGTCATCACCGCCACTGCTCTTTCTCTGATTACTGCCCGACTTTTCCTTGTCTTTTTCTTTTGCCTTTTCCGAAGAGCTCTGCTTCAAGCTGGCCATCGCCTCTTCTACCACGATAAAGCCTTCAGCCTTCTCAAACGCTTCGGCCAGGCTCTTCGGATGCTTGAACATCAGTTTCTTTACCAGTTTCTCTGATTTCACCAGATCTAAACCATTCTGAAACAACCCTACTGCTTGAAGATCGTTGAGATCTGAGACTTGTCCCACAGCTTCTCTGAACCTCTTCACGTACTGCCCCAGAGTCTCGCTTGAGTACTGCCTTACTTGAGCCAACGATCCCGTGGGCTTTCCCCTTCTCTTATTGCTCTCGAAGCGAGCATGGAACTTGTCACATAAATCTTCCCATGACGCAATCGAATCCGAAGTCAGAGTCCCCATCCACTGTCTCGCGTCTTTTCTCAATGTTAATCCGAATGTCTGACACTTAGCTGCATCCGAATAGTCGTAATAATCCATCAGCCTGTCAAATGCTTGACTGTGGTCGTATGGATCCCCAGAACCATCATAGCTTTCCATATGAGGCAGCTTCTTGCTAGGATCTGCTTTTTCCTTGAGAATTTCCGATGAGTAGGGAGACGCCTTTTTGTCCGAAATCTGCTTCCCTTGCTGAACCTCCGTTAGCTGCTTCCGAAGTTCTTTTATCTCCTTTGTCAAGTCTTCTACTCCCCCGGTTGACGAAGCGACTTCTTTCACTGGAGAGTATCCATGTACCTACCACCTTTTTTCGATCTTTGTCAGGACTTTTGCTGGCATCAGAAAATAACTTCTTCCTCTTGATATTACCATGATCTCTAGCATGAGGCACTCTTGGAACTTCTTGTGATTCAAGTCTATCATGGATACTTATCGAAGACCCAACCTATCTTTCACCGAGATTTTTTGCAAAGAAGAATTAGCAGTCGTCAGCTGTCCTTCGGCTGTAGCTGTCTTAGTGTTCACCATAGCTTCCGATGTACGATACTCAACGTTTGTGATTGAAAACCAGAAACACTAGATCCCCTCCTTCTAGCGCCAATGTTAACGCCAAAATCTGGTCACGCGCCTCAATCGCGAAAAGCACGCCTAATCCTGCACAATGAACACGTCATCACCGGATCTCGACGATTTTGGGCCGTCGGGGATCGCTCCGGTGTGAGAATAAGTACAGGCCAGAAGAAGGGTTAACAATGGAGGTTGTGTGCTCTAGTGTCTGGAGAGAAAAATGTTAAGTTACCTCCTTTGTGTAGTGCCCAGTACCCATATATTATCTCACCAACTTGCATGTTTTCCCCCGACGCCTACGTCAGCTGGTTGCATGCAGGCTTTTTCATACCCTACTCTCCACTAAGTCAATATTATGTCAACTCCACATTAATGAAGGTGGCTTAAGACGGCTGGGCCCGTCACCTCAATCAGCCGCCTGCTAATCCCACAGATTAGGAATAATCTTTAATCTATAAGCTGCCACCTATCACCCACTACCAGCTCCGGCCCAGGCCAAATAATCATTTAGAAAATAGCCCAATACTCCAAGGGTAAAAATGGGCTATGACCCGGAAAGCCCAAAATGCATAAGATCCGACCAGTCCAAAAGGTTACGGCCCAACAGGTAGTTACCCCAAACTAAATTTAAGGAAATACCAGCCATAAGTTACTTCAACAACATGAACACATGTCACTCTATTGGCCACAAATCGTATTAAATGAGACCAAAAGTATTGGTCAAGCATATAATTTGCAGCTGACTGAATTGATTAATTTTGATGCTCAGTCTTGGGTACAGAGAAAATTCATAAAGCAAACAAACAAAATTGCAAGATTAAACTATAGGAATTCCGTAACTTGGAACATTATAGATCCTACAAGCTATCACAATTCACAAACACGAGTATATTGTTACTTGGGCGAGTAAGTTTATCATTTTCACTTATTTCCCTGAATTCCTTACCAAAATCAATGATAATACATAACGACATACATAGGAATTCCGTTACTTGGAACATTATAGATCCTACAAGCTATCACAATTCACAAACACGAGTATATTGTTACTTGGGCGAGTAAGTTTATCATTTTCACTTATTTCCCTGAATTCCTTACCAAAATCAATGATAATACATAACGACATACATAGGAATTCCGTTACTTGGAACATTATAGATCCTACAAGCTATCACAATTCACAAACACGAGTATATTGTTACTTGGGCGAGTAAGTTTATCATTTTCACTTATTTCCCTGAATTCCTTACCAAAATCAATGATAATACATAACGACATACATATATATATATACATAATTTGTGGTAGAATCTTGCCTGAATTGTGGGGGGAGATTGGGGAGGAGGAGCCGCAGTAGCAGCTGCAAAAACTTTGGATGAAGAAGCTCTGCTGTGAGGCTGCTGTCTATTAAATATTGGCGCGGGGCTCTTGTTGAGCCAAACCCCATACATCTGAAGAACCGCCATTCTCTTGCCTATTACTAACTCTTAATTAACACTGGTCAATCCGTTTCTAAGATATTGCCAATACCAATATGGCTGGCTGCCATGTGTTTGAAATTAATTTATCGGCCTGTACATTTTCAACAACCAAAAAATAAACTTATCTATACATCATTTTTGTTTTCTCCCATCATTTACCTGGTAAATTTTTCTCTCTAGTTTTTATATTTACAAATGATGTATAGATAAGTTTATAAAATGATGTATAGATAACTTGCAAGTTTTTATATTCTTTGCATATGCATAAATTATAATTATTATTAATTAATTTTTATATGCATAGTAAAAAGCATAATTTTTTATTAGTTTATATAATTTTGTTGGTTATATAGCTTGAACATTATTTTTTTTGAATCCGTATTTAGTTAAGGCTGAGATTTTGTTTTATAAAATATGGTTAAAAAATATATACAAGTGTATCCTTCAAACCAAACCTCAATATACCCTAAAAAAGGGTTCAGAAAGTCTAATAAGACTTTCATTGATACGCATTTAGTGTTAAGGCTGAAATTTTGTTTTAAAAAATGCATCTGTCCTTGAAAACAAACCTCAATATACCTAAAAAAGGTTCAAAAACTCTAATTAGACTTTCCTTGATATGCATTTAGTTTCAAGGCTGAAATTTGGTTTTACAAAATATTATTAAAAATCACAAGTGTAACCTTGGAAACAAACCTTAATATACCTTGGAAAAAAAAAGGGTTCAAAAAGTCTAATAAGACTTTCATCATTCATCCAAACCTAAAGTGTTGTAAATGTCAAGCATACCGCCTGGTTTTGGAGCAGCTTATACACTTATATATTCAGTATGTCTTTCCATTTTCCTAGTCCTTTATAAAAACAGGGAAAATGAATATATGAAGAGCAAATAGAGTACAAGGCAAACTAAAAATACCCAATTCTGAAAGTATAGACGAAGCAAATTTGCAACCCAGGGATTCTGTGTTTTTCTTGTTCCTTCTGGGACTGCATATGTGAAATTGACTATTTTCCTGTAGTTCATGAACATTTAAGAACCAAAAAAACAATGACTAAATCCACAAGGGGCCACAATTGTTACCAGAATCTGGAAATCGCATTAAGAAATATTACAAATATGCTTCCAGATCAAGACAACATGTTTGCACTTTCCTTAAAGGGTTACAACAGAACAACTACTTTCTATACATTCTTCCTCTTCTCTGGTTAGTATTCTAATCAACACATCAAAACTAAGGCACAAAACGGTTTTACCCAGAAAATTAAGTTTGGATAGGCCTAGTAAGTGCCCTTACAAAGTAACTGCGCATCTCTGGTAAGATCCGTCGTATCAGAAGAGAGTACCTGACATTTAAAATATCCAACATGATATCAGTAATAGCAGATTAAATATACAGGAGAAACAAACTTCAACTCAACAACTAAACATCAATGCATCCAACTCTAAATCTTTTGAAACCAGATACTATGCAGAAAATGTTGATGGATTCACTAAAAGTTGCATCCAATGAACTTCGATCAAGACAAGAACAATTACATATTCAAATTCCTACGAGAAGTCTTTCTAACCCAGAAAATGTTCATCGCAGATTCTTAACACTTGCTTTCTACAATGTAATATATCAGAAAGCATGCATCCATTAAGATGCTTCTTATTTGCTATTTATTATTACTTGCCTCCTAATTTAAGTACTAGTTTTATATTTTTGCATGGATTCAAGGCGTGATAAAAACACATATGCACAACATATTTTAATTGTTGTTATTGTCTTCAATATAAATATATCGAAAATATAATAGGCATGCTTTGCGTATGTGTTTCTAACTTAACTTGAAGTTCATTCCCGAAGACACCTAAGAAAACCTATCACTTAATTTGCAAGAAAATGACAAACCTAATTTTTGCTTAATTGTTGTTTTTTCCTTGTCAGAAATTAACAAAAAAAATGTTTTGGACAGGTAAAACAGTTTATGAAATTATTGAGGATCTCTTCTCATCTTAAAGATATCTAAATTCTAAAGTCTTTAATTTTAATGCAAGAGCTCAAAAAGAATATGAATAAAGAAAATAACCAAAATTTTGAGTATAAAATATCTAGGCTCAAACATGAGTTTTTTTTAAATAAAAATAATAAAAAGATCCTAGTTTTCTTGTTTTCCATATCAATCTTCTACCATTAGCTTGACCCATATTCCAGCCACTGTCCCGCATCCCCATAACCCATTTTCCTACCAAAACTTGACCTGATCCTTCCAAAATGGACCATAACATCTCAGCTGTTAGCCAATGAAAACAAAAACTTGAGCACTTTTCACCTAGTAGCTTACACTTCCTTCAAGCAATAAAAGAAACAAATCATCCATTTTTCAGCAGAAAACTGCAACAAATTCTACAATTTGGGAGCAGTAAATTGCACCAAGCAAGTGTTTGTGTATAATCAGGAAAGCAAGCATACAACTCAAGCATTCCAGTAAAATATTTTTCAGTGAGTACTTGGAATATGAAACCTAGGCTACCTGGCTTATAAATTACAAATCTTTTCAAGTATCATAGTTAGGAACCAGCAGAAATACTATAATTAAGAACAACTGTCAGAATGTCCCATGCAGCAGTCAAACCTTTTATTTACTTTGAGTAAAGAAATATGGAGGGAGCAAACAAAAAGAAAGTAACATACCATGGCAAAGCAATCAATTTGTCAAACTTCTCCAGTATAAAAAGAATGCATGCATGCCGTAATGACATAGCGTTAAAGGCCTCTGATAAGTCATACATGAGAGAGACGTTTCCCACCGATATATCCTTAAGAGAAAGAATAAAAATCATCAGATATACATTAATACACGTTAGAGAGTATCGATCCAGAAAACTTTTTAACTGACCTGAGCAATGGCACACTCACACAGACGCTTAAGCCCGTCCAAAAGATATTGATCAGCAGCTCTCAGAAGATCCTGTGCCACATCCAAATTGACACTTACTGATCCTGTGTATATGTATCTGTAAGTGGAAGAAAGTGCAAAGTTTAGTGTCAGCACTTCACAAAGCCCACTTTCTTCATTTCCTTCCAAACACCAAAAAGAAGGGGGATAAAGAAAACTGCACCTCATCATCAACTCAAATACATCCCACCTAATATTTGGAATCTCTATGTCCTTGGCATCCCTTTCCTGCAATGTATTCATTCAAAACTACATGGCAATCATAAACATAATATACATAAAGAGTGAAACCATATTTGAAAACAACATTGCATCTAACTCATTTTTAGAGGAACTAGTGTGGGAAGCACATATAGCACATTTATGATTTAAACATAAATGATCAGTAAGAGAAATTTAGTAAATTCCCAAGAAAGGATATATATGTTCTCATTTTCCAAACACGCCAGCCACTTTTTCACATATTCTTGCAACATATGTTTTACTGCCTTATTGAAAAGTTTGATATTGTATTGATCAAATAAAAACTTACTTATTTATTTGATAAATAGATATGAAGCATAAATTCAGTACAGAAACGACAAAAGCATCACCAAACTTATAAAATCAGATTAATGTTAAAAAGAAACCAATACCCTGTAACCACCATCAAACATTGCTCGAAATGCATCAGAAGAAGCAAGCAGACAAATCCTGTGAGCGTAGAACCGTTTACCTGATAGTGAAATGCAAGAACAATAAGAAATAACGCTTAAAACACAAAGACAGGAAGCCATTCGCGTGAGCAAATAATTTTGGCAAGATAAAAGGTTTACCTTCAATTAAGAAGGTAACATCTGACAGTGTAGGATTGTTAACGAACTGCTCACCCAAGTATACCTGCAGCAATTGAGTGGTATTAAACAAAATATCAAGTACATGCTCAATGCTTTCAATGCAGAACCATGATGGAACATGGAGTTCTCCAATCATGACGTGGTACGCAAGACCATGAGAGGCACATATAAGTGTGCTATCTAAGAAATATTAATGGAAGAATCCCAAACTAAACAAAGAATTAGGTTAGAATTGCATAAACACAGCATGTAACTGAAACAACTATTCTACTGGTAACTCGTAAACTGATACTGTAAGCAATAAATACTTCAGCAATACTATTCGTTAATACAAATGAATGTGTATCCATAAACTAAACCGGAAAACAACTAGACATACCTGAGAGATTGGTGATGGAGGTCCTGCATCAACCGGAGACAGTGAGCGGGCTTTGTCAGCCAACTTGTACAAAGCCACTGAAGCAACTCGTTGGTGCTTCAAATTTGGTATTTCTAGGAGCTCTAAAAGCAATTCTAGTCCTGCGACATCAAGAAAGTGCATGGAGCAGAAAGACGGCAAATTATCAAAACCTTGTGTAGCAAGTTAAAGAGCTAATCCCAAACATGAAATATGATGCTGAGGTCAACAATGGTCCTAGGAAGTTACCATTGCCATCAACAAAAATTGATTTTTGATCATCAGGTGAACAAAGATGAGCAAGAGCTAGGGCAACTCGTCTTTGAATAGATTTCTCAGCAACCCGCATTAAGTACAACAAATGGCTCAGCACCTGACAAAAATATTGAAGAAATAGGTTAAACTGGCGTCACAAATTTGAGCTGTAGGGTTGGAAATTTAGTGAGTTCAGCAACTGCATATATCAGCCTCACATCCAGAAATAATAATATTTGCTCTCTTGTTTTTCTACTTAAATGTCCTTTTTGTAGTAAAACATTTCCGACATGGAAAATGTAATTACATTAATCCATAAAGGTAATGTTGTTTTATCACATACCGCAATGAGCACACACAATATCATTCCATGTAATCTATCATCCTTCTCTAACTAGAACTTTATAATTATGAGATACATTAACTTCATTATCTATTACAAAATTTTATGGAAATTTTTCTCATGTAGCATGTCCAAATCAACTTCATTTCAGAAAACTCTCCTAGTAAGTAAATTGTTTTCAAATTTGAGTTTAAAATGTGTATAACACCTACATTAAGAAGTATATGCAAAGAATTTCTCATGTGATAGCTCATTCAAGTTCTTCATTCTTTAAAATATTGCAGGCATTAAAATATAAACAGTCCAGCATAATAGCTTGGTGCTTTCAGTTAACAAGTGAATCAAGCTCAAGACTATATAAACAGATAACAGGTTCATAAAAAATGATATATAAACAGATAACAGAAAATGAATCCCTTTCTCCTAATCATATCCATCTATGTTGTTGCCTCTATTTCCTATTAAAAAAATTAAAAATATATACTGTGCTTTATTCAGGCTCCAAATCAAAGCAATCCACTAAAGAACCTGTTATCCTTTAAAAACTCATAATACTGCTTAATCATTACCATTGATATTCTCCCAAGATAGTTACCCAATAACTATGATTCCTATGAAATATGAGAATATTTGCAAGTCTTTCATGCTAAAAGGGGTGAAGGTAAGGACTAACCAGGGGGTATAGAAAAAGTAGCAGAAAAAAGGAAGAACATAGTATGGTAAAGAAAGGGAATTATCAGTATTTCCACAAGTCCTTTTAATAGTTTCACAGGGTATCTCACACCAAATGTAAATGGGTCCCACATTCGTGTGAGAGAGTTTTTGGAACTACCAAAGAAGCTTGTGGAAATAGCAAATCCCTAAAGAGAACTCACTCGTCCATTAATCTTTTCCTCTAATCTTTTCAATGTCTTCGCAACACAATCCCTGGTTGGCTGCAGATAAAAAAATGCTTCATCTAACACTGGCAACCAACAATTTTATAATAGCAGATTGACTATATAAACTCATGCAGAGCTGTATTGAAAAATTGCTGGACCAGAATAAATTTTGACTGAAAGTTCGAAAGGTCAAAGATAAAGATACTTGGACAAGGAATTCGCCGTCCTGAAGTTTCAGAACACCTCCAACCCCAATAAGGTCAGCAATATTATCCTATAAAAGGGATTGGAATAAGTTAAAAGGTACAGAAAACCAAAATAAAACTGAAAAAGAAGTGAAATTCTACAAATCAACAAATAAGCTTTAACAGTACCTCATTATCTGCAAGACCATAAAGAGCGAATGCTGCATTATGTTGCAGAGATCCATTTTTTGAATCAAGAAGGTTCAGCAATGGCACTATTCCACCACTATGGGCAATACCGGCTTGGTTGTGTGGATCCTAAAAATGAAATGTACTCAGTGACCCTGAGAAAAGCATCTTAAATAATCTACTACTAAAAGTCTTAAGAGTTTTCATATAAAAATTGGATTAGAAAAAACAAACATAATAAAAGTAAATGTGATAGCAGTAACTGTTCAAGTCATATGCGCAAGCAAAGGTCATGGGCGGTTTTGAAAGAGAATGGTGCTGCAGGAAGCCTTGATCGTAAGAGGTGGAAAAAATTCATATTACTATGGACAGCAAAGAAGAGTTACAGCTTCATTTTTTAGACCAAACATGATATACAAGCAAATTAATAATTACCTGTGCTAATCTCCCAAGTGCAAAAGCTGACATTTCTTTTAATTGAGCATCTGAGGACTGTAGCATCTCAATTAATGGGCCAACAGCACCTCTTTGAACAATGTGGACCTGCACCAACATTGTCTTTAATTAGCAGGACAAATATTACACTAAAAATTATTGACAAAATAGAACTGGAGAATGACTATAGCAAAAGATTAAACAGGATGAAACTGGTGGAACAGAGATTTTATAATGTTTATGTTTCTACTTAGCTACTAATTGAAATAACTTGGTTAAAAGTGAAAATTAATCTCAGTCAACCTTGCAGTCTGTATCAGTGGCAGCAAATTGCCCAAGGAGCAAGGCAGCTTCTCGTTGACTCTCTGAACAGCAGGAACTGTAATCACAGTCAATAACTGATTAAGATCAACAAATATCAGAGAAAGGCAAGGGGAGGAAGGGAGCAAGCCAATGGGAAATAATAATTCTATCAGTGTCTAATTGGAACATGGCATCGAAAATGTGAGAATCGCAAAATATTTTGAAATTGAGCTATTAACAAGCACAAATCTTTGACCAACTGACCAAGGAACGAATGGAAATAAGGAATAACTTCAAGAAAAATTTGAGCCCAGAGAAATGGATTTTTCGTTCTTTTCCCAGTGAACCCAATATCACAGCCCCAAAACTATTTGATAAAGGATCACATTTTTTCAAGCATGTGTACAAGTACCCAAAGGTTTGATAATTTTCTATTTGTGGTAACAAATTTTCACATAGAAACCTTCACATTTTCTTATATTTTTTCTTAATCTAGACTTCCATTTCTAAATTGGCTTGAAAGATTTTATAGCAGGTTGAGATCTTCATAATCTCACAAAATATCTACCTGTCATAAGATTTTTTTTATAACTAACCATTACAAGGTAAATCTAAGTTATTCACCTATGGTTTAGAAAACAAGCCAGCATGTGAAGCTGTTTTGATAGGCCACCAACATCCTGATTACACTTACCACCAACATCTCATTCTAATCACGCTACAAATGGTATATCACATGTGAGTATAGATTGAAAAAGAGGCATGGAAACCACAACAGCCAGAGAATAAATTAAATCTCCCTACTCCAATTCTAGCTTCAGTTCTGTGCAACTCGACATTCTAAGGCCGCACTAACAAAAGACTTCAGCAATTTGGAGCAACCTAACAATAATGGAATTCAAAAAAGTGCTTTGGCGGGAGACTGAATTAATTATACCTGAGCAATCTTATAACAGGTTGCAAAGCTCCAGCCTGCAGAACTTCTTTTTTAATATTTGGCGATGAGTGGACCAAATTCCCAATCACACCAACCTGGCAAAGCCAGCTACGTCTCATTAAAAGTTTCCAGGTGTAGTGAAGCTAAGATTTATAGAAACTAAATAGTAAATGACAGCATTCAGTAGATGAACACTGAGATGAAACCAACCGCTTCATAATGTATGGCAGCATCCTCAGACCGAAGCATCAAAATAAGGGTAGGTAGAGCATTGCATTCAACTATCTGAAAGTTATATAAATCAAATCAACCACCGTCATAAAACTGGTAAAAAGTAATTGGATTCTGAAATATGTTTCACTTATAATCCACCAACCTGATTTTTATTTTCATCATTTTTAAAGGCAAGGGTTCGCAGAGCTCCTGCAGCTGCTCTCTGCACCTTTGCATCAGCAAACTCAAGCAATTCAACAAGGGGAGGTATACCACGTTCAGTCCTGAATATACAGTTGGAATGTCACAAAAGCAATATGACACTGGGTTGTAACTCAGGGCGATGAAGACAGACAAACCTGACACGGGTTTTAATGCTGCTATTTTCATGAGCAAGATTGGTGATTGCATCGGCTGCTCTCCTTATAACACCATTGACTGCTCTAGAGTTTTGACCAATCTTGTGCCTCTTTAGAAGATCCACAAGATGGGGAAGAGCTCCAGCATCAACTATGAGTTGTTGATGCTCTGGCTGTCGAACAATAAAGGTGGAGGTAATAGTTAGTCTTAGTGACAAATTGCATTAGCATCAGAGGTAATGAGGCAATAATATTGGCTACAGCTTCCTTGTAAGATAACAAAGAAAGCACTAACCCAAGGGGAGGGGAGAAAAACTCATCAATTGGATAAACCATAAGTTTATCCAAAAAAAGGGAAAATCAATAAAAGGAACTGGCATATCTGGAACTTTCTGGAAAGGAAAATTAACTAGCATCGATTAACAAATGCATTAAGCTTTGAACCGAATTGAATGTGATAAAAAGACGACAGATTCTGAAAATGACCTTCAACTGAGACCACAAGAGTGAATGTCAAAAAGAGCAAACCAGAGAGGAGGAATCCATGCACTCAGCCAGAGGGTGATAACAATTAGAGAAAGGGGGGGGAGTGGTTAAAGACTAATTCTGATTGGATGAGAGCTGAGAGTTTAATCTAATGTAGGTTAAAGTAATCAAAGAAAGAAGCTTGTGGGGTGAGAAATGGACATATAATTATCTAAAGTAATTAAATGTGGGCTGAAAGCTGGATTCTTGAGCAGCTGAGCTATACATCTTCTCTACTAATTCTATATCATTTTAAAGCTCAAATGGGTCAAGTCCCCTGCCTCCCCTCCCCCAAAACAAAAGTTCCTCATTTTACTGATTCAGCACTATCAATATTTTTGGAAAATGTCAAACACACGACGAAAGGACGCAATAAATAACATAACCATACTTGCATAGAGAATTTTATTTCAAACAGATAAATGGTGAAAAACTGATTAATCCATTGCTTTTTATGTTCCAATGAATAATTAACAAGGTTCCAAATTGTTTAACGCCAAACCGCCCCAATTTAGTCAACTGTAGATAATGATTATTAATCGATCCTTGTACAGATTGTGACATTGTGTCAAACCACAACAATCATTAAATCATTTGGCCCAGTAGGTTCTGTAGAAACAAATGCTCCAGTGTTTTGTGTAGCAGACCAACCCGAGATCTATGGAGTGAACCACCAACCTAACCCCCCATCCCAAAAACCCTCTTTATGGCCAGAAAAAAACCAAAGAATAAAAAATTTAGTATGGAAGAGTTTCCTCTAAAGTACTGGAGGAATTTACATATCATATTTGTTGATTAACTAGGCAAAAACTTTACAATAGTGTCATAGGTCAACTTGAAGTAAGGAGTGAATATATATCAGACTCCCAGGAATTTTAAGGGAGTCCAATGAACAAATTCTGCTAGATGATAATAACAATATCAAACCCTTCTTACCTGCACATAAGAAAAAAATCAAATAATTGTCCACTGCAATTCAGGAGACTAAAAGACCATTGACCAATTTATTATATCTGACTAATTCCATAGCTAAGTCAATTTCAAGTGGTTAACAAGACTTCCCACAATTTCAAACAAAATAAAAGAATTAAAAATAGCAACACTTCATCTGCAACTTAAATCGATTCATACATTACTTCAAAAATTTTCGTTGTCTTGCTAATAATTAAGAAAATATAGATAATTACGCAAGTTAATTTATAAAGGTTGTCTTGCTAATAATTAAGAAAATATAGATAATTACGCAAGTTAATTTATAAAGAACGAAAAAATCAACAGAAGGAAATACTTTTATGGCGAGAAGTCCAAGCGTAAAAGCGCTTCCTTTCTCAACCTCGTGCTCGTATGGCTTCGGACCACTATCATCTTGTGGCGGCGGCGCCTGAAGATGCCTCACCAGAGCAGCAACCACGCCCGAATCAACAATCATGCTCACATGATCCTCTGCAACACATAAAAACAAATAAAAACCCTAAACCGCCGAGAAACCACAAAAATCAACCTGCATGTAAAAAAAACAACACGAATTGCACAATCACGATAGAAATTATTCCAAAATTAAACTGTTAAAGCTACCGGTTTTGGCGAATTCAGATATGATGTGGATTGCGCGCTTGGCTGCAGCACGATCTGCTTCGATCGATGAGAAAGTGCTGTTGAGGATTTCAACTTGGGCACGAACTTCGCGAATGAGATCTTGGTGAGATGAGAAAGAAAATACACTGCGATCTTCTTCGAAATCTTCCTCTAGCTTCCTCTTCAAGCTTCTTCTCACGGAAGATGTCGGTTGCTCAGGGCGCTTCTGGTTCTCCATGTCTGGTTTCAGTGTTGGAGAGAGAAAGAGGAGGACTGCGGGGCTACAATGGTAAATAGAGTGATTTCGGTGCTTTGTGAAATGAATTACCGTGGGTGGGCTTTTCTGTCCGTGTTTTATACGTGCCAAAAATTTAACACCCGCCTATCTGTAAATAAAAGTTTTTAGATGTTGTGTATAAACTGCGCTCCCGCCATTTGATCATATGAATTCAAATGCTCATGTGCGCATTTCCTCAAATGCTAATGATATTGATAATTGGGTCTACTTGAAACAACCCATAGTCAAATTTATTGTCAGAATCGATTACACATACCATTCATAAATCTTTGTCTCTTTAGTTATTATGGAATAATATGAGTTGATTTTGTGTCTCCCCTTCGGACCTCCCTCTTTTCATCGAATGACCCGACCCAAGTTTTCGAGAGTCGACTCTAATACCATATGAAATAACTCGGGTTAAATCTCGAGTTCAAAACAAATCTCAAATCCGAATCGAATCAAATTCATCCGAATAAAGCCTTAAATCACTAGCCTAATAGTATCTTCTCGGGTCATTTTAGCTCACCACAGACTCGCTCAAAAGGCCTATGACTGAACGTATTATTAGTAGTAACTTAATTATTTATATACAAATAAATTTTTCTCGTATCTTTTAATATGAGACTGGGATGTTACACTACTACTCTATTGTAAACATGTCATGATCTAATATGATATAAAAGTATTATGTGAACTTTTATAATATAGTTTTGATAAAAAAAAAAATTATGATGTAATAAAATATTTTATCCGTTTTAAAATTAGAGATACAATTTTATAATTTTTGAGGTAAAACGACGGTATATTAAAATTTAAATTGATGTGAATTTATTTAATTTTGATTGATACAATTAAATAATATATAACAAAAACTATTAATCACAAAATTTATTTCAATCTAAAATTTTACGAGTCATATCAATTTTAAAGTTTAATATGTCGTCGACGTCATTTGATTTCAAAAGTCAAATTATATTTCTAATTTGGAAAGGTAACGGGAGCTCAAGCTATTCTATTCACAAAATAAATAGACAACAATGTCGAACTTTCTATACATAATTGTATGAAAATTTTAATATATGAACAAATTAAAGTCTACAAAATACAGTCGCGGACTTTTTTTTCTTATTAAGGGCTTTAGAATATAAGAGATGATAATAAGAAAAATTTGTAAAAATAATTAAAGGGAAAAAGGACAATCTTTTTTCTTTTATTTTTTGGTGCAATGGAGGGCTAAAGCTCAAATTACAAACAATATATGGGAATCTTTGTTATTTGCATATATAATTTGTGAGGGAATAGTCGATGCCCGAAAGCTTGTTTTTGAGTTTTTCTAATACTAAGTTGTAGGTCGGATTGGTGACACGACCATGAAAGTATTTTTCAATACCATTAGTAGTTGGAGTTTGACATCTAGTGTTGATTTCCATAACATTTTTTCGATGGACATTTTTGTTTGATTTCATGAAGCTAACACGCTGCCCTGCTCTGTTGCTAAACACAAAATCTTCAACTGTTTGATAAATCTAACCGAAGCCTACCCAAATATAATTATTTCATCCGCAAAAACAAATGAATGGAATAGGTTTCCAACTTCTGTCCTGAACTTTACTCATGATGGTGGAATAGGTCTCTTGGCGTATCCCCTAATTGGGTTTGAAAGATTTTGTTCGTTCTCCATTCCAAAGAATAGCCATATTCCCTATGCTTACACACTAGATTGATAAGAATATCTGCAAGACCCTAACTTTTAATAAATAAACTTAATTTTATTTATAAACATTATTTTAAACAGTAATGTGTTAGATTGGTAAAAATATTAAAGTTAAGGGTGATATATGCAAATTATATAACAAAAATATATGTCAGGAAATATTCGACATGTCAGAGAATATTCGACAAAGTATAACGGAGCCAAATTAAAACAACCAATTATTTGTGGACTTAACAGTGAAATAATTGTTGGATACAGTAAACTACAAAAATAACCTTTTAATAAAAATTGTCGACAAAATTATAACTCTTAACTGTTAAAATATCCGGTGATAAATGAACAGTAGTACGCGGTAGTTCCACAGTAACACATTATATTTCACAGTAACACACGGTATTCTATAGTAAAGATTTTGGATAATCCACCTTAGGAATTAAGGTTATCAGTAGCTTGAGTGCTTGAGCCTTGAGCAGTATAACTGTGGGCTTTCTTTCTTACCAACTAAGTGAAGCATGCCATTCGGTAGTTTGGTGGACTTAAAAATATAGTTACTCTAAAGAGTCCTCAAGCAATATAATGAGTCCAATCACAGTAATTGTCTATGATTTTAACATGTTGGCCCAATTGCACTACTGTAATTGGGCTTATTATTAAACAAGAAGGAAAGAACTACAACGATAGTCTTTTGGGCTCATGAATAACTGGATGATATAAAGAGAAACTTGTTTCAACGGGCTTGAAACATTTCGAGTTAGATTTGTGTGTACTAAGAGGATCATGTTAAGAAAACAAATTAAATTATAAACAACTCAGATACTGTCCAACTCATTTGTAATAATCTACACAGATATTGTCCGAATCGAATTACATCCATTCATCCAAACAAAATTAAACTATTAATCCAAAATACATATATTTAGATGTGCAACTAGCTAGCGACACGGTGTGCCTTTATGTTTATATCTTATTTATGTCAATTGTTCCGCAATTTATGTGTTTATACCTTATCCAATATCGTTCCATAATCTATATGGAACTATTTGATTATCTCACTCTTTAACACTTTTAATTAGTATTTCTTGGATCTAGATACCTCTAACTAGGTTCGATCACATTATGTCATAGCCGGTTCGTCAACGAAGAATATAATTTTTCATATATATATATATATATTGGAGAAATTGTTAGATGCTCTTATTTGTATATATACTATTAAACATATGAATAGATAGTGAAGAAAAATAAAAATGAATGTAGCAAACGAGCTAGCTAGCTAGGATCATCGAATCGAATCACGGTCTGCAGCCCCTTCGCATGTGTGCCAAGTGTGTAGCATGTAATTAACCTCGAATGGCATATAATTTACAGTTTCAAAAAATATTGGGATTCAGAAAATATTTGTCTGAAGTTTCCTGCATGATGATAAATTAATATTTGCAGCAACTGCAAGATAAATCCCATGTACGTACAGAATAACATGACATGCGCATATATGCCTAAAAAATTACATGATCAGTTTATATTTTCAACTTTCAAGAACCAACCTTAACTTTTTGGGTCTCAATATTCTTAATTAATTTACTGGAGGAAACAAATAGTAAACCAAGTTTTTTACTCAACTATATATATAAAAATGGAACTGGCTCCACACACATACGAGTGGCAATGAATTGGAAATTTTGGAATGGATGGATGAAGGATATATATATATACATATCAATCTTATAATTATAGTTATTTATTTTATTATGTTTTAGTACTCCTGCGAAATCTCGTAATCATTAAAAAAAACTGTATTCTTGTTTCTAAGTTTAATTGATAGAAAACAAACAAAACCTTAACTGTTGATCGATCATCATTAATTCGATTAACATTTTGTGGGTTAATTCTCTTAAAGATTCCCAACATAAAAGGTAAAATTGTTGATGGTATATATAACTTGTCTCCTCATCTGTCTCTACTTGTTTATTCAGTGAGGTTGGTGCATGGTCTAAAAAGCCGAAAATAAACCCCCAAAAAAAATTAAGGATATTAACTTGAGCTTAATTGGTACATATTGATAGCTATAGTTGGTATAAAATGTGCGTGTGTATATACTACTGTGACTATATTTGTTTGCAAAGATTATATAATTAGGATAAAAATATTAATCCCAAGTGTCTTGTTTATTTTCAAATTTAGACTTGGGACTATTAGTCTAGAGATTATAAAATGATTTAATAGTCTTGAAATTATAATCCTAACTAAGATTAATAGTCTTAGGATTATAATCTTATGAATTATAATCCTTATAAACAAACATAACCATATATGTGTACTAACATGTGTATTAAGAGAGAGAAAATAAGAATAGTACACGAGTCAAATTCTGAAAGCAGTTAAGACTCGCATATATATATATATATATATATATATATATATATATATATAGATAGATAGATATTCTCTAATCTCTTCTTTAATTATGATAGTTCAGGTAGAGTTATTGGTATATGTATATAGTAGTACCGACTAGTACGTAGTAACTGAAGTAATAAAATTAGACATGCAGTGAAGTTATGAAGGATGGGAGACCAAGAAGTAAATGAGAACCAAGAGAATTAAAAAGGATAGACATGCAACTTCATGGTAATTGTGTTAGGGGATGAAGACAATAGAGATGAATCGAGTGTATCAAGAAAGCCAAGGGCCAAGGGGAGACAGAATCTTATCACAATCTATATAATTCTTCTAAAATACATGCATGCACATATATTATACATATATATATATATACACACATTGTGAGTATGTTATACTCCCTCTGTGTGACAGAGAGAGAGAGAGTCACACGAGTGTACGTGCATGATCTGGAGACACGGCGGAATGGGCGGTATGTGGCCTAAATATGTGTCTCTGATTTTGTTTCATTACTTGATGAATCATAGACAAATATCATAAATGATCATATTTGTCTATATTAGTTTTAGTTATATAGAAGAAAAAAGGGTTACATTGGTAGAATTAAACTGTACTGCTGTTTTAGAATTAATGTATACTAGTACTACTGCTACTATTAAACTTGGACTTACAACTTGAAATTTGTTCCACAAATGAACGTACGTACGTATTAGGTTTGGGGATGAGAGAATATAATTAATTAATCTGGTAATTAATTCATCAAAGTTACTCCATTACTACTCCTATTGTTCAAGAGAATTACTACTACTAATGTTAAATCCACAAATTAACCGACCAAAGCTAGCTTTAGTTATTAATTAATGCATGGATGCATGGGAACATTGATTGTACTACATGGATATGGATGGACTTATATATATAAGCTCCTCCTCCATACGGTTGATGCTTTTGATTGGCTGGCGTTTAATTACAGTCGAATTAAGAGATGGACATACATACATATCCAAACGAACATGACCTAGCTAGCTAGGAGACCAAACCACTCGAAATAAACTAAAGTGACAATATGTACATTATCTCCGTTCAGTTTTTTTTTAGCTTGGAATAAAACCTTACTGGATGGAGATTAGCAAAATAATTAAGGGTCCTCTTAACATGTGCCCTAAGGGCACATGCTGAGTACACAGTTCAAGAGAATATTCTCTTGAACTGTGTGTATATTCTCTTGATTTTTGTATTTACACCAACTTCAAGGGAATATGCACACAATTCAATGGAATATTTTCTTGAACTGTGTGCTTAGCATGTGTCTTAAGGGCACATGTTAAGAAATTCCATATATATATATATGGACTATCATATACTACTCCCTCCCTCCCTAATTATTTCCCTAATTATTTGACGTTTTATAGTTTTTCATTTGTCCATAATTATTTGACGTTTGTTCAAATTTAGGAGAATTAATGATAATTTTTTCAATATTACCCCTCATTACTCTGCCTATTTTTTTGATACTTTAAACTCTCTCTCTTTTTCTCTCTCCTTATCCCAACAAAACTCTCCTTATCCAAACAAAAGATTTAAGGGTATTATAGACAATTGAGTACTATATTTACTGTTTTTCAATCATTATCTTAATTCTTGTGTCTACCTCTAAAACGTCAAATAATTAGGCACGGAAGGAGTATCATTTAGTGGTGCTTTCTTTAGTTGCTGTGTAGCTATAAATATATATAGTTCTGATTTGGTTGGTCATCACTTTTATGTAGACCAGATGATACTTACTTTGTTGTTTATAGTGGTTTGCTAGGATGGATGCTACTAAATCTTGTCTGTATTCCCCCAGTTTATGCAAGTAAAATTATTAATTGGTTATCAAAAAACTATATATATATATATATATAATAGTAATATTTAGCCTTATTGAGCGGGTATTTATAATTTAGAAAACTTTTTTAAGAAGATTAATTTATTATCAGATTAACAACTGCTTGTATATATATAAAAGATACTAATTGAAGAGGACGCATCTTCTACCTAGCTAACTCATACAACTATATATGTATCCCCTTTACAAGTTCAAAATATCGTCCATACATGATACATGTAATGAAAATAAATAAATTTAAAGTCACTACTACCCAAAAAACTAATTTTAAGGGACCATTCTAAATACTCCTCCTGCCTGCATAGATCGAGATTCAATTTCAGCCAGTGGTGCTACTCTCTCACAAATTAATTAAACAAATAGAGACATGTACAGTACTTCCTTTTTGTCTACTCAACTTACCTACCTACCATAAAGTATTGGAGGTAAAATCCAACAAATTATATAAATACCCTGTTTGAGTAAAAATTGGATTCATCTTTCTACTGCATTACAAGATAATATTGGATTGAGCATTGTTGTATTACGTTGTGAGATATATACTACTAGTATTTATAATCTCTTTCACCCAACTACGTTTGATTCTCCTTCCTTTTTCATGCTTAGAATCTTCTTGGACGAGGTTCAAGTACTAGTTACTCAAAATATAGCTTGACCAAGTCTTCCACAATTTACATGAACTGTTGGCCAATAGTATTACTATTATCGATCTGTCTTTTAGGATCCTTTTCCATTCAGTTGGAGGAAAGAGAATCCTTTAACTATTCTCTGATACTCCGGTTAGCAAGGAATATAATTCCATCCCATTATGTTTTGTTATACTTCCATCTCTCCGTTTTCTAAAAAACTTTATCATCACATTGACAACAAGTAAAGAGAATTTAAAACCTCTACCATTACCTTTTTAAATAACATCCATAACTTGGCTAAATTTTACATATTTTAAGCGTTGTAATCAGTAATGAATCAGGAATTACCGAATTAGTGTAAGGGCCCCATGACATTTTGTTTTTAAGAGGCCATGCCTTTAAGTAGCATTTATCGTTCAATCCGAAAGCAGTATAAAAATAACTAGACATGACATATTTCATATAGACAGAACGTGGGAACCGATATAGATGCTAAACAGGTCACTATTTTATTTGGATCTATTAAACTCGGGAATAGGGAGTTGGCCTGGGACAATTAAGTTACCTGTTCACTAGCGTTTTAGACACAAAACTAAATATAAAATTCAAGGGTTAAAAGTTAAATAAACACTACAAAGTAAAGGACAAAACTAACGGCCGTTAACTGCAGTATTTTTGCACGGACTTGGTGGTAGACTACTCCTTCCTGAAGCAACAAGTCGTTGCACGAAACTTCCGATTCTTTCTCCGTTAGTCTGCGTCAGTAACCGCTTCCCGCCAAACGGCAATGACACCACTCCTCTCTCCTTCAGCACCTCCTCCGTCCTCGGCCCCACTCCTCCACTAACACAACCGTTCGCCTGCAAATTGGACTCAGTCAGTTAAAATTTAATTAAAGTTTTAATATAGTACATATTTGAGTGATTCACCTAAGAGTTGATTACCTGAATTCTGACGTAATCTGAGTGGTTCCAGCAGAAGGCGTTGCCTAGCATTTGGTCTATCGTCTCCGAAACGCCGTCAAAAACAATGCCGATAACTGAAGACTTCATGCATTCACCGTTATCACGGAGTTTCCTATGAGACGGACTGCATAACGGACCGTTACCGAGAGATAGGACTAAGAGGTCTTCGACGCCGGTTACGGCAGGAAAATCACGCTTATTGTGCAGAACGTGAGTAACGGCGGCGGCCGTCGGATTATTCATGACGAGACCGCCGTCTACGGCCAAGCAAGAGGTTTTAGTGTCGACAGACGTTAAGCTAAACGGCTTGAGCATGAACGGAGTGGCGGATGTGGCACGGCATACCTTCCAGAGCTCAAAGTCGTAGCTCGGCGACTCGGACGCGTCGGCTCGAGAGAAGACGAACGGTGCGGAGCTGTTTACATCAAAGCACGGGACAAGGAGCGGCTTACAAGTGTCCTTTAGTGTTAAAACCTTGCCGTCCTCTCTTGTTAATGCTTCTTTCAATACTTTATCCATGCTCTCCCCGGAAAATCTCCGTTGACGGCGGAAAACTCCGACGTTCCTTACCTTGTATAGCTCAGAATGCTTTTCGTTGACGAATCTGACGGCGTCTTTGGCTGTGAAGAGCGGACGGCCATTGCCGTCGTCGGCGGTGAGCATTGCAGCGAACAAAGCTCCAATTCCTGTTCCAGCAACAATGTCGAAGAAATCAGCGATTCTGACATTAGAATCACCGGATTTGCCGCTGATCTGGTCTTCGAGGTGGATCAAGGCGGCACCAGCGACAATGCCGGTAGTACCGCCGCCGTCGATGCTGAGAACGCGCGTCTTCTTGCCTTCGCAGTGGTAGAGCCACTTCTGCTCAAGCTTTGAAAAGATCTCCAGCGTGACGTTACTGAGTTCCATTGCTTTTTCTCACTTTGTATAGATTTGGAGAGATAAATGAGAAGACATAAAACAGCAAAAAGGAAGAAATCGAAAGACAAAAAATGATTCGTTCAGTTTGAGTTTGTAGTTTCAGATATATATTATCCGTGAAATATATAGATATAGGTCACGCTTTCTTTCTGAAGGACATTAATGGCGTACAAACTAAATGCTCTCCCTCTCTATTAACTTTCTCTCTCTAAAACACACAGTCACACTTTCCCGTGGAGTTTCTCACTACTGCAACGACTAACGAGTAGTGTGTGGACCGGGGAGGGCGGGTAGTTATTTATATGCACGTTTTCTTCTCCAACAAGGCTAGAACCAGTCACATATTTGATGACTCGCGTGTATGTGAACGATATGTGACCAATTGTATGTGACAGTAAACTTATTCTTTCTTCCCTTCGTGTTGGCTCGATTCTCAATGTTTGTTGTGGTAGAGTACTGTGTTACGGTGTACTGCAAAATAGCATATGATGTTCTCTTCTTTCTCTATTTTCCTACCCTTTTTCAACCGTCTACTTTTTGAGTTTTAACATAGTAGACGTGTGTTTCTGTCGAAGTCACGTGGAAAGTTCGTGCGCTAGCATACGTCTTTCGCCCTTGTCAAATTTGTGTAATTTAGACTAAAAAAAATTCATTCATTCAATTGGACAAATCCGAATTACATTTATGACGGTGTTCAAATGGATCCATAGAATTATTTTTTCTTTCCATAATGTTTTCATAACAAAAGATTGCATACACGATATATATATATGATAGTTATTGATTATAATTATTATTAATTCTAATCTGGCGCATCATAAATCTATTTACTTTTTTATAATTATTTTTTATTATCGTAACATTATTTTTTTGTTTCGGGATATACGAGTCTTTGGTGCATTGGGGGCCATAATCAGGCTCAACTTTATGCTAACGGATATTTTTCAACCTTTTAGTTTTTGGGTCATCTTAACATGTGTCTTAAGTGCACATGCTAAGCACACAGTTTAAGAGAATATTTTCTTGAACGGTGTGCATATTCTCTTGATTTCTGTATTTGTACCAAATTTAAAGGAATATGCTCACAATTCAAATGAATATTCCATTGAACTGTGTGCTTAACATGTGTCAAATTCCTTAGTTTTTTTATACGATTGTGATAGACCTATATAGACCTTAATTAATAAAACACCAAACGCTCTTCTCCTAATTTCTTAGTTACTCCTTCCCTCCCTTTCACACAAAAATTTCAATTACTAAATACTGATAATGTATTTTTGTTCCATTGTTATATTTAAAATAATAAATTGTTAGCTTATTAATTAATTAATGGTACCATGATAATGAATTATACTAGTAAATTTAACAATATTTCATCTCTTACTCTTAAGGATATATTTTCATATTTATCTCTAAATATAATAGATGTTTAGTTTAGTAGTGGTCACATAATACTAAAATGGAGATGTTAACCACAATACTTGGCACAGCGGTAAAATCGCCCTGGGATGAGCTGTAAACCCGGGCATACTGGGATCGAACAATTTTTTTTTTATGAAATTGTGATTTTTTGTGGAACAAATAGATGAAGAAGTATTACTGCTACTATTAGTCCCCCCTATGGTACGGTGTTAATTATGGTTATTGGTGGGCCATGGCCCATGGATTCTAACTAAGATTGAGGATTTCTTCTACTGTAATTGGTTTATTGTAAAAAACAATAGCAAATAAAAAAAATATTACTAAAAAGAATGAGAATTGGGCCTTTTGAAGAATATTCTGTTGGTTCCTTTACATTACTATACAATATTTATAAAATAATTACACAATCAGTATATCCAAAAAATAATTACAAAAATAACGCAAAAAATTTAAACCATTCAATTTCACATTAATAAGGAACCTAAAATCAAGGCTGTCATAATTCAAAATTCATATTAAATAGATGAAAAACAAACAACTATTTTCTCGTCATCTTCCTCCCTCATCATCTTACTCCTCCGCTGCCGCGAATCTCCGCCACGAAAAATTATTTTCTCGTCATCTTACTCCGCCGCCGCCGTGAATCTTAAGCTTGCACACGGTTAGATTATGTTTCAGATCCTGCGAAAAAAGGAAGGGGTGAAAAGCAAAGCATGAACTGTTAGATTATATTTCATTTAACTTCAATAAAAGTATAACATTGCCAACGAGAAGAATAAGAAGATTCGCCCTATAAACATAAGTTTGAAAACAAATAGATGTAACTCTTACTGTTCAAAATTTTTTGTATGACTGTTTGGTTACCCACAAAAACTAAAATGGTTACCTCTATGTGAAGGTTTGGTTAACAACTGCATTATGAAGGTAACTTAATAAAACTGAATTGGTTACCTTGTTATGAAAGTTTGGCTACCAACTGCATGAAGATTTGGCTCACATTCAAAATAAATTGGTAACTTAATAAAACTGAATTGGTTACATTGGTATGAAGGTTTGGTTACCAACTGCACTATGAATGTAACCTAATAAAACTGAATTGGTTACCTTGCTATGAAAGTTTGGCTACCAACTGCATGAAAGTTTGGCTCACATTCAAAATAAATTAGTAACTTAATAAAATTGAATTGGTTACCTTGGTATGAATGTTTGGTTACCAACTGCACTATGAAGGTAACCTAATAAAACTGAATTGGTAACTTTTGTACGAAGGCTTGGTTACCAACTGCACTATAAAAAAACTGCAGGTGTGTAGGTGGATTGGTTACCTTGGTATGCAGGTTTGGTTATCTTGGTATAAAGGGTGGTTACCAACTGCATTATAAAAAATTGTGGGTGTGTAGGTGGTTTGGTTACCTTGGCATGAAGGTTTGGTTACCTTAGTATGAATGTTTGGTTACCAACTACATTATGAAAAAAGCAGCAGGTGTGGAGGTGGATTGGTTACCTTGGTATGAAGTTTGGTTACCAACTGCATTATGAAAAAATTGCAGGTGTGAAGGTGGATTGGTTACCTTGGTATGAGGATTTGGTTACCTTGGTGTGAAGGTTTGGTTACCTTGATATGAAAATTTGGGTTGAAGATGCAAATATGAGAGTATGAAGATTTGGTTACCATTTGATGTCTTGAAGAGGAAAGAACGGAAGGAAGAAATAAAATTCCTAATATGGTTTTGCTTTGACAAGTTAGTGACCAATGTATCCAGTTTGTCTTCCTTGTTGGGCTGTTGCGACCTCTGGTGTGCCAATACAGGAACAACTCTTCAATGTTTCTATATGTCATCATTCTCCTTTCAATTTATTCCAAAGTAGAAAATATTCCAGAATCTTCAGTCGGAATCTAGATGGAGGTTCATTTGAAATAACAACGGCAATTCTTATCCCATGAGATGATGGAGAAGAAGAAGAAGGAAAAGAAGAAGAGAAAGAAAGGAGCGGTGGAGGGATATCAAATAACAAATTAACGGGAAGAGATAAGGGAGAGAATTGTAGGCCACGATTAAAAGAGACCCAATTGCATTAATTTTATAAATAAATATGAAAAAGTGCGTTAATTTTGTAATTATTTTATGAATGTATTATTTTTATAATTATTTTTAAAAATATACTAGAATATGTAATTCTCCCTATTCTGTTCTTTTGCTTGTTGGCCCGTCAACCAACAACCCTAGACGAAGCTCATAATATTGTTAACTTTATTTTACAAAAATAAAAAAAAAGGGTTAAAGTTTTATTTTTTTGGTAGTAAAAGTAAAAAAGAAGAAGGTTAAAGTTTACTATGGAGGAGGAGGGTAAAAAGAAAAGGAAAACTGGAAAAATATTAAATAGTAAAAAATGTACACGTAGCTCTTAATTCTTATCCACAAAGGTATCACGATGTTCGTTCCCTCTCAAAATTCCACTTCGTTCACAGGCTGAGGCCGCCATTTCCAAATTCTCTCACTATAGTAACTCTATTCATATATATGTACAATGGCGATGTCAATCTCCCCTTCAACTGCGGCCATTTACCCAAAATCTAACAACGAGAAGAAGAACCCGCCCAAAATCATACTCTCTCTCCGAGGTCTGTTGCCCTAAAATCTATGTATACCTTAATAACGATGTGAAGTTATTTTGTATTTCATTTGCTATGTTTTTTGGTTTATCAGTAGAATTCATTTGACAGGTTTGTATTACACTATTCTTTGCGCCTAGGGTTTATTTCTTTTTTTTCGTGTTTTGCTGGATTGTGAACTGAGCAAGTGAAGGAATCCCAAGTCATTAATTGACTCTGCTACTGACCCAGCTCTCGTTTTACTCTCTATTATGCATTGTGGGGATGATAATAATGGTAATTACAGGTTCATACTCCAAAGGACCCAATTGCGTGCAATGCAATTTGACATCTGGTCCTGTTTTTTCTTGGACTGCTGCTTCCAATTATGTGAAACTTCAGGTGGGCACAGGAATATTTTCCCACAAACCTATGGTTCTGAGTAAATTGTCCCAAAAGAGGCAAGTGATTTCAAGCTAGCTTTATTTCAGTTGCTAGTCAAAATATATTTTCAACTGATTTTGAAAAATTCATGGTGTGCGTTTTTGACGCTAGTGTTTTACTATATATGTTTGTTTTTCAGAACAGGAACTTTAAGGTGCGCAACTAATGAAGAGATTGAAGGTGAGAAATCTTTGATCGAAAAAAATGTTGTAAGTATATAATCTGTGTATCTTATTATTCTTCTAAAATTTTAGGATTTTATTGGAATTTTCTCATAATTAGCAATCTTGGTTATATGCAAAACTACCGTGTAATTTGCATTATTGGCTATTACTCAGAAAGAAAGAATGGAAAAAACTATTGAAAATGTTCGAGCAAGTTTCAACTCCATTAGGACAGGAAGATCAAATCCAGCAATGCTTGATAAAATTGAGGTATGAATCCAACAGGTTATTATGTTATATTTTCCATTATGTGACACTTTTGGTACTAGACATCTAAGGCATCTTAACTCATTCGCAATTGATACAAATATTCTTTTTCTCAGCATGTTGATGTAATTATATTGTTTTTGTTATACGGTGCATCATAAATAAAGAACACTATGAATAGTCATTAGACTATGTATGATACTCCTTGTTTGCTCGTGAGTGGTTTGGACTTATAATAGTCCCATTATACATTGTCTGTGTCTCTATAATAAATATTATTGAAACATTTGTTTTCTGTTCAAAAGATTTCTGAGTTGTATCCTCTTATTATCAATTGGGCTCAGTTTATCTGTTTTTGCAATTTATCCACAGAGAAAAGAAAATGTAGATTACTACATGGGAACTGGTTGCACTTTCTAAGTTTTGCGTAATTTGCTTGCTCCATAAATTTATTTTCTTAACAAGTGTGTAATATATATAGTACTTATTCTATACTCAATGCACATATTTCTATATATTTTTTTAACCGGCTCAGCTAGTGACATGAGTGGTTTCCACTCCACTTACTACAAGAGCATTATCAGAATATTACTGGTATTAATGCCTGGAATCTCCATTTCTTTCGAATGATTACAACTCTGTCCCCTTTTCTCTATATGTATATAGGTAGAGTACTATGGAACCCCCGTCAGCTTGAAGAGCATAGCTCAAATCAGTACTCCAGATTCTAGTTCTCTCCTGGTGAATCCATATGACAAATCCAGGTACATATAGGGAACTATTTCCATAAAGTGAAAATATGTGAATAACTGAGAACATTAGTGACTATATTGTTTGCTGCTTTCGAATCCATTTGGCTGCTGCAGAAGTTGAGTAGGTACTGACGCAGTAATAGTGGAGAGATATTAATAATATTACTGATCGAATAGTATGTATTTTACTGACTTTTGACAGCCTTTTTTATGAGCTAGTGAAAGCAACAATTGAACATTGTAAGTTAGGGCTTAGTCGAGCTACAGATTACTAATTCTCATTCCTGTTTAAATTCTCTTGTAGTCATATATACATTATGTGAAGTCAAATTACTGTTTTCGACTTAATTCTTTTCAGTCTAAAGGCTATAGAGAAGGCCATTGTTAACTCTGATCTTGGCATGACTCCAAACAATGATGGTGAAGTGATACGACTGACCATTCCGCAGCTGACATCTGATAGGAGAAAGGTATTGTTTTATATCATTTTCCATATAACTAGCATTTCCCGAGAAATTTGGATTATCATCACTCTTTGATTTGATTTAGTTTTTGAACTGTTTTGAGTTGCTGATGTATAAAATTCTGATGTGGTGACTGCAACTTCTCTCTCTCTCTCTCTCTCTGCGCGTGTGTTAATATATATATATGTAGGGAAAAAGGAATATGTGTCTTACACACAAATTTGTGTGTCCTGTCCCAAAACTATGTAGTTTTATTTAAAGTTTTAAAATATTGTCAAACTAACCATCCTTCCTCACAATTTCTTAGCTTTTTTACGTCTTCTTATGCTTTGCATAAAAAACAATCTCCTTCTATATCAATTACCATCTGATCTCAATTTTATTCATATGTGAGAGAGAGAAGGGGATTAATATTGAACCAACTTAAATAATAATTATAATTGAAAACTCTGCTTTAAAAACACAGGAATTGAATCTGGACTATTTGGTCATAGAACTTAAATTGTGAATTGAATTTGGATAATCTCTCCATAAGTAGTTCCGATTGGGTTTCAAGATATTCTTATGACATTCAGAGAATCAAACTCTTCATCTAGTATGATCAAGTATTTGAATATGACATTCCATTTTCCTCGGTTAAACTTGCAAGCTGTTTGTATCCTGTACATAAAAGGTTATCATTCATTAATATCTTACACGTTATTCTCTCTAGCTCAACTACTCTTCCCACATTCAAAAAAGAATTCTTATGACTGAGATGACTGAAAGGTATCCACATTCTAATTTCTTGGAACCTAGGACTAAAATCCTGTTCCTCTATCCTTGTATTGTCTTTATACTGAACATATCTTGAAATGCAGTGATATATGTGCATTTCCCCTTTTTTGGAGGTATTATAATTTGCACCTTACATTGGGGGGATGCAAACAACCTCATTCTGAGTTCAGTGAGTCAGAATGAGAGTTTATTGGGTATTCATAAGATGTTCTATTATCGCCAGGACGACACTTCCAAGTTGTTTCGTATTGAATTGGGGTGGTGTTTCCAAAATTTAACCCTGCCACCTAGAGATTTCTAATCAGTTGGATGTATTCCCTATGCCATGCTATAAAACAATGGACTTTGATTGTGCTTTTCTTCTTTGTTTGTTGCAGGAGTTATCAAAAATTGTGGCTAAACAGGCTGAGGAAGGCAAGGTATTATTTTATTCAGTGGACTTTGAGATTTAACCTGATTCCAGGTTATTGTAAACCTTGCTACTTCAATGTCCCAATTTAAAGTCTAGGTTTGGAATAACCCTCCCTCCCACCCAATCAAAAAAAGAAAAAAATAGACCAAAGTGCTATCAGAAATGTTAATCTTCTTGTGTAGTATCTTTTGAGTTGGTTTTTAAAGCACCTATATGAAGAGACCATTAAATTCTTATGCTTTTGGATGTTTGGTTGGAAGCATTTTGTTTGAGTTGTTAACAAATTAAATGCACGTCTTCTCTATGACAGAAACCCGTTCTCAGTTCTTGAGATTCTCTTCTTAGCGTGTAACTATTTATTATATTATTATATTTATATTTTTTTTTGGGGGGGGGGGGGGTGTTGGGATCTAACTCTTGAAGATATTAGCAATAAAATATGTTTTGATTCCGAATTTGGGTTGGAATAATGTGTGTTTTTTTGTTACCTTTTTTTTTCTTTGAAAAATGTTAAGAGGCTTAAGGAACAAGCTTTATATACTTGGCATATGGACCTTTTGCCTGGGGTGAAAAGTTAACAAGGTTATAATCTGTTTGTGGAACATAAATGGCGAAGTGCTAATTGTAAGGTCTTGGCAGAGCACTATTTATGATAGTTAAATAGCATGAGTTCTTACCTTGCACATAGAAATATTAATAACCAGAATGTGCGTCTTATATTATATGTGATGTTCTTTCATTAATCATAATTGTCCAATGACTGATCAATCCAGTTTACTGGTCGAGTTTGTTATCATATTTTAGACATCAATCCACTTTTCTGAATACATGACCTAGTTGTCTCACTCCTTTATAAAGATCATTCTTGAGTTCTGTGATCCGACTTGTGTAGGTAGCATTGAGGAATATAAGAAGAGATGCCATTAAATCTTATGATAAACTTGAAAAGGTTTGTACTCTTATACTCCTCGTCCACCTCCCACCTTTTTCCCTCGAACATCCTCTCTCATGATCATAAATATATTTGTAGGAGAAAAAGCTCTCAGAAGATAATGCGAAGGACTTGTCGAGTGATTTACAGGTATCTAACTTGCTTGATTATTTATGTGGCATTGCCTTAGTAGTGTCCAATTGGATTTGAAAGTTTTTAGGTTTCCTGCATCAGCATCATGGTTTATCCTGTTTTTCCACATACAGTACCTCTTGATCATTGAATTTTGATGTCATTTTTGTTTGTCTGCAGAAAGTGACAGATGAATATATGAAGAAAGTTGATTCCATCTACAAACAGAAAGAGAAGGTATTGTTTTTCACATCAAGAAAACTTGTGATGTTTGGAAAATTGGTAAATTGAAATTGAAATATACTTCTTTCATTTATTTCTATCAGTTTATCATGAATAGGGATATATGGATGATTTAGATAGGGCTTCCTTTTCGTCAAAATCCTATACCATGGTGGTGGATACACCTGTTAATGTAAGAAATTATAGATTAAACCAGTGGAATTCAGGAGGTGATTGCAGGTTCAGCTAATCAGTTTAATGGGGGCATTGACAGACATTGTCTAGTCTAATACAATTCATAGGAGTTTTGTAACTAGTCTATTCTGAAGAGATGGGGTTGGACATGATAGATTTGATTTAGGTTAGGATGTTTAACCGTATCCAGCTTACGCTTGATGAAGAATAAATAAAAGTGAAAAAATGAATGCTCTAGGGAAGAGAAGTGACGGTTTTTGTGACTGGAAAAGTAACTTGCATGTAATTTTTGAATGGAACATTGATAGTTGTCCAAAAATTTGCATTGGAAAAAATGACAAGTTAATTTTCTAGAAAGACTTGCATTGAATTCTTATAAAAAAAACTCAAAAGAGGAAGAAACATAACATTCATCTACCAGGAACATCTGAACTTAACATTATCAACCTAATTACTGCAGGTGGGTGGGTGGGTGGGTGGGAGGGGGGTTACCTGAAATGTTGTTGTCCTTCACCCCGCGTAAAGTGTCTTACTTATAATCACGAGTGCCTTGTTCTTTATTTTCCAGGAGTTGCTGACAGTTTAACAGCTACTGTCCAATTGTAAATGAGTAAAACCTCTACACTGAGCCTCCAATAGTCTCATGCGGCCTGGTTATTTGCGGAGCATAGTAGTAGTGCCACAAACTGTTTTGTTTGCAATTATTTGGGATTGTACTTTTCTGCAACTTTTTGGGTGTTGGAGAAATTATAATCAACAATGAGAAACAGGTTTCAATCCATATATACAATTTTATTGTAGCTGATCTGGCATAGCAATTGATTGTGCTTGATCAAATTCCAGGACTCCTCGGGGGTTTGAAGAATTCTAATTAAATATTGGAACTTTGGCTAATTTGTTACAACTTTTTTGTACACATTAAAGTTTGTTCATGACAAGTTAAACATGTTTTTTTACTGATCTATTTATTACTAAATTCTAACACTGAATTTCTTATTTTAAAAAAATCCTAATATACATAAAGGTTAATATGTCAATTATATATTTTCAACTATGCAACTGATCACCACCTCTCCCAGTCTCCCACCGACTATTCAAATTATTTAAACGTATCCTAAACAAATACTTCGTCCTTTAATATAAGACGTTTTAGAGAAGTTTTTTATCTCTTAATATATGACGTTTTAGAATTTCAAGTAAGCATTAATTGCTTCGTTTTCAATATTACTCAAAATATTAAATATAACTTTGGTTCTCTCACTATTTTTTAATGCTTGTGCACAACTCTAAAAAGTCTTATATTAAGGGACGGAGGGAGTAAAATTTATAGAATTACGGTGCAATTAGATGCATGCATGTTCCTAGTTTCTGTTTTTTTTCTCTACTTGTATAGTTATATTTTTAACAATCTTCTTACTTTCTTTTCTTTCCCAGTTTCCGGATCTCCTAGAGAGTTATATTTAATGATTAAAATGATACCAGTGTCCCTATCATAGCAAAGAAAGAGACGTGGTTGATGATTAGTTCGCTGGCATATCCCTAAACTTTGAACAGATTAGTTAATATATATATATTAACTAAACGGAGGTGAGTTTGGATGAACTTTTAGTTAGGTGAACTTAAGATCCTTATGTAGTATATATATATATGGGTTATTACACAGATCATGGAGTATGTGATCATTTGGAGTTGAATCCGTTTTGGAAAACAGATCAACAATGTAAGAGAGAGAAAATAATTTTTATGATCTTGCTGGGTTAGTTTGATGATAATGAAAGATTTGTGATTCTAAATGTTAAATGTTGTAGGCTAAGTTTCAGGCTCCAAGGTTTAATATTGGGGATGCCGAATATTTTTAAATTTTGTATTTTAATTCTGCGGACGGTAGGATTTAAAGAATGGAGTTGTAATCCTAATCCTATTTTAATTTGATTAGTTGAATTCCTTAGTAAAATACTTATATACATTGCAGCTCTTTAGAAAAAATCATAATTAATTCATCCAATGTTGAAATTGAATGAATTCAAAGCCTATTTATTCAGTTTTTAGTCCTCTACAATTGTGAAGAAGGAAGAAAAGCTATTTGACGTCATCTTCATGCCTGAAATTGTTGAAAACCGCTACTTGTCCCAATTCCCGTCACTATTTTCAGCCATAGTTTTGAAAATTTGTAACTCAGTCATATTAACTCCGAATCGAGTGATTCTTGAGCCTATTTTGTGTATCTTTTCGAGAGCTACAATTTTTCCTGAAGACATGAAGATATCTTGAAGATTTTAGAAGGCCCAAAAGTCAGATCCTTTATTGCTGCGTATTGAAGAAGGACGAACAAGTAAGGTAAATATTATTTTGTATTTAAAGTTTAAGTTTAGTTATAAGAGTTTTTAAATTAGAGATTATTTTTAAATAAAATATAGACATGAAATTAGATATCATGATAATCGAAAATAGTAGATAAATTTATATTAAGCAATATAATTTGATTGAATGTAAACATTAAAAATATGAAAATCAGTTTCTATATTTTAAGGTCTATTGCGTGAGTTATATCTCTTAATCCGACAGTTGGATCGTTATAATTTTTGAATATTTATACATATATAAGCTGAAAATATGTTCAACAATTTTGAACCGTTAAAGATTAACGTATGATTTGTTATGAATTTTAAGAAAAGGCTGATCTGGAATTTTTGTCGTAGAATTTTCATCAAGTCCTAAAATTTAAAAATGTATAACTTAATGATTTTAAATCCGATTTGGGTGATTCTTGAGGCTAAATTAGAGTATTTGAAGTCTAATTTTTGTCAAAAGTAATTAATTTGACAAATAAATTTTAGTTAATGGTGATAAGATCAGAATAATGGACTGAGATCTTATGAATAAGTTTTGTTATTGTCTTTTAAGTTTTGAAGTATTAATAGTGATCTAAGGCGTTAATTTTAGAATTATTGGTTTGGATCATATTTAATTCGAGATGAATATATTTTGGTGGTGGTTAAGATTTTGTATTTGATATCGTTGGCATTGGAAGATAAGATTTTGTGGAGGGTGTGTTATAAGTGGTTTTGCATATCAGGTACGGATTTCGTACTCCACTCCTTTGATTGTTGTTGTATTTTTTATATCTCGTGATATCTCGTCAGTCGTTTCATTTTTCTTATAATCTTAAGTTAATAACATTGACTATGAATCCGTTCTCATAAGAAGAAAAAGAAGAATAATAAGAAGAAAAAGAATAATAATAATAATATGTGCTTTGAATTTCTCTTTTTTTTGGTGCGTTGAATTTCATTTAAATATAATATAATTATATATACTCTCTTCCTTTCAATATGTACGATCACTTATTTTTATATATTACAAAGACGAGTAATTTTAATATTTCTAAAGCAGAGTGAGTAAATTATCCGAGTGCAAATTCTAATAAACCCGAATTTTTAATGTACGAACTAGTTCATCTATTGGAATCTTAATTCTTGTCCGAAGCAATTTGTTTGATTAATTAAGGAGTTGATAAAGTTAAAAATAAGTCAAGCTCAAGCCAGTTGACATATTGCTGGACTAGTTTATTCCCTATTTATTCCAGAACTTCAAATTGCAGTACCATTTCATTGATCCTTTGTTTGGAATCTTGAATAAGTTTGTTTCTTAGAAAGGGGGAACATTTTCAGAGGCCCAAAGCATCTAATCTAAGTATTGAACAACTCATTGAATGAAAGAATATACCTAGAATTATTATGGTCAAGACGCTTGTTTTATAAACAAATACTATTTCTTCCGCTTATTATTATAGGTCGTTTTAGAGAAATATTTTTGTTCTTTATAGAATTTCTAGTAAGCATTAATTGCTTAATTTTCAATATTATCCCAAGTATTAAATATAATTTTGGTTCTCTCATTATTTTTTATCCAATAAATAGCACTCTCTTCTTCCAATACAAGAGCAATATAGACAATTGATATTATATTTAATGTTTTACAATCATTTTCTTAATACTTGTGCACAACTCTAAAACGACCTATATTAAGGAACGGAAGGGGTATTAAGAGCATCTCCAACATCCTCTTCAACCATTTTGGGTATCTCAAATAGGGGAGCCACATCAGAAAAATTCTCTTCAACAGACTCTTCAATCTTAGTCATCAAATCTGCAACGTCCTTCTCACTTTTCAAATCTACAATTAAAAACTAAAAACATTTATTACGTTTGATGAGTTTGATGTACAGTTCATTGAATTGAAGAGACAGATGAGACATAAAATATGAAAGTAGCAAATAATATTCTTCAAATTGTCACGTAGGTCAACAAATTTCATTTTAAACAATTTTTTTTGCTACTACTCTTAGAGATGCTCTAAGGAACACATGCTTTAGAGTGAGAGCATATTCTCTGTCCCCTAAATTCCTTGTCCCCTTGTATCCCACCACTTAAATGTTGACACATTTTCTCTTATTTAACACCAATTAACTCTAGAATTAAAAAAAAAAAAGACAAGTGTCAACATTTAAGTGGTGGGACACAAAAGGACAGAAAATTTGGGAACAGAGAATCTGCTCTCCTTTGGAGTGGCAATTGGAATTAATCATCAACATATTGAATTAATTGTGTCAAGGAAATTAATTAGTGTGACACTTAAGGAAATAAACACCTTTCATTTATGTCGGTATTTGTGCATGATTGTTGATTGAGTACCAACTTTTGGCTTCTACAATCTTCGATTTTGGGCCATATGTTTCATGTATATGAGTGAAATTCATAAACGCACCTCCTGGGTCTTCTCCTACACAGGACAGGCCACAGCAGCTTAAGAAGGATCCGCCCGTCCACCTAGGATTGTACCGAAACGACACAATTACCTAAAGCCGACTGGCCAGAAATGTCAAAACCTCGACGTAAGAGCATCTCCAATAGTTTTTTTAATTATTTTGGGATATTCAAATAGGTGAGCCGCATTAGAAAATTTTTTTTCAACAGCCTCTTCAACCTTAGTAATCAAATCTGCAACCTCATTGCCACTCTTCAAATCTACAATTAAAGGCTAAAAAATATTTATTACGCTTGATGAGTTTCATGCACAACTAATTGAATTGGAGAGACTGATGAGACACAAAATATGAAAGTAACAAATAATGCTCCGTTCTTTAATATGAGACGTTTTAAAGAAGTATTTTTGTCCCTTATAATATAAGACGCTTTACAATTTTAAGTAAACATTAATTGTTTAGTTTCTAATATTACCCCAAGTAATAAATATAACTTTGATTCTCTCACTATTTTTGACCCAATAAATAACACTCTCTTTTTTCAATACAAGGACAATATAGACAATAGATATTATATTTAATGTTATACAATCATTTCCTTAATACTTGTGCACAACTCTAAAACGAGAGAGCAGATCCTTTGTCTCCATTTTCCATGTCCCCTTGTGCCTCTCCACTTAAATGTTGACACATGTTCTCTTACTTAATACCAATTAACTTTAAAATTAAAAAAAAAGGACATCTGTCAATATTTAAGTTGAGAGGTACAAAAGAACAGAAAAAATAGAGACAAGTGATCTGCTCTCCTAAAACGATTTATATTAAGGGAGGAAGGGAATACAACACTTATGGTGATATATTAAGTACTACTACTGTACAACATTTATTAATGAAAAAGACAAATATTGTTGATATATATATATAAACAACAAAATCTTTATAAAGATATCTAATATATATACTCCCTCTATCCTAACGAAATTACTACTTTTTCTTGTTTTGGACATTGCCACATTGGAAAACACTAAAAATATATACTCATTACCACCTAGCAAGAAAATAAAAATTATTATTGAAAAAAGTTTCCTTTAACTCAACTTATAAAATTTATTAAATGAGTTAAAATTAGAAGCATTTAAATTTCAAAAATAATATATTTTATCATTAATAATTCATAAAATAACTTGAAATATTCATTTTTTATTATAATTAAATAAATTTGTATCAAATTTAATAAATGGTATCATAAATTAATTTTAAAGTCAAATGCCGCATTTCCTTAAAGAAAAAAAATATATTAACCGAGTAGTACTTTAAGATGATCCCATGCATTCATAAGCAGGAATCTATTGAGATTTCATTTCTGCCTTCACTCTCCCCCACGCAAAAAAAAACCCATCTTTAGAATTCACCATATATATGTAGTATGTACTACTAGAATTTAGTCCCTTTGTTGCACAATTAGTGACATAATCTTAAAATGACATTTCTAAGAATTTTTTTTAACATCCCTCACACGTAATAAAAGCGTATGACAATATTTAATTTATTTAGCAAAAAAAGAAAAAAAAATGTAATATAACTAAAATATTAATAATATCGTATTAAGAATTTCATTTAATTTTATACTTTAAAAAGAAAAACTTATCATAAAATGTTTCAAAAAGAAAAATGTATGTTTAATGTTCAAACGGCAAGAGTGGTATTTAGATGATCCCATGCATTTATAAGTAGGATCTATTGGTATTCATTTCTGTCCGCTTCCTCTCTCTCCTCCCTTTAACACCCCCCCAGCTCTTTTCCTTCAAACAATTTTTTTTGTAAAAAATATGAGTGCCTATCACCCCTCCACCGCCACTTCCCTTCTGAAATTCTCTCCTACCACCGCCAGATTCCCTTCATTTTCACCGCCGGTAAATCAATCTCTCAAGCCTTTCCCCGGTAAGAAATATTTGACTAATTACATGCTGATATATAGCTAGCTAGCTAGTTAATTACACCTTTTGTTTTCTATGAATAATATATATATATATATATATATATATATATATATATATATATATATATATATATATATATAGTGTGTGTGTGTGTGTGTGTGTGTGTGGATATCAAATTGCTCAAGAAATATTTAATTTCTTTCATGATCATTTCTAGTTTATCATCCCAGAATTATTTTTATGCAACATTGCTTTAATTTTGTTTTTTCACATATATATTTTGTTTACTTTAAATGTAGGTGGGGAGTAATGAAATTTAACATGGATTGTTACTCTTATGCGGCTTCCTTTTTGTTTGTTGGTAGACTGTTAAATTATTTCTCACGGCTATGCAGTGAATCTAAGATTTAATTTACTTGATACGAGAGTCTCAATTAATTGAGAAAATAGTAGTGAAAAAAGTTTATTTATATTAGTCCATGCCAATAAACACGATTTTATTTGCTTGTGTGTTAATTGTAGCATCATATGAGAGCTGCATGCCCTTTCCTAAAAGTAAAGAAACAATTAGAGACCAAAATATATCCTATATGGAAAAAAGATTACATTAATCCTATCTTTTGGTGGACACGCAAATTGATATATATATATATTAATTTGAGAGATCCCTCAATTGAAGGGGACTGTATATATATAATTGTAACTTTATGTGAGTGTTAGCATTAATTGTGCCCATATCTACATGCACTTTCTTGTGATTTTATTCTTGGTTAAAAGTTTAAAAGCTAATGAATATTGTCAGTCAATCAAATGAAAACAATTTAAATTCGTTATTTAATTTAAATTGTAGGTTTTTGGTCACTTGGGGCTAAAGATAAATGGTTCAACTTCAGCTTTGGTGTACAATGCAATGCTATTTCGAAACCTCACACTAAAGGTATAGTAGTATTTCATGATCATTCATTTGATGAATTTCACAAATGCATAAAATATTTTAATTTCTTCTATCAATTTCAATCTACAATAAATATATGTATTAATGCAGAATATACAAGCTTTTTCCAAAGTGATTTGCCAGTGGCAGATTGGCTTGAGATTTTGGAAGTTGACACAAAAGGAGAAAATCTTAAGGTCCTTAATTCTAACAATAATAAAAACTCCTATTTTTGTATTGTTATTTTTAATATATATATAGCATGCATAAAATTAATAATGAATTGTCCAAAATTTTCTAGTTGTCTTCATCAAGTAATAAAATTAAGGAATATATGGATTCAATCCGAGAAATGTTTGGTTCCATGGATGATGGAGAAATAAGTGTATCGGCTTATGATACCGCTTGGGTTGCTCTTGTGGAAGACATTCATGGAAGCGGAATTCCCCAATTCCCTTCAAGCCTTCAATGGATAGCAGATAATCAGCTCCCTGATGGTTCTTGGGGGGATGACCAAATTTTTTTGGCTCATGATCGGATACTCAACACATTGGCTTGTGTAATTGCATTGAGATCATGGAATATTCATCCTCAAAAATTTGAAAGAGGTATGTATATGTATGTATATATATATATATAAGTACGTACAAATTAATCTGTTCTTTTGAATTAGTACTATATATGTACTAGCTAGCTTGTGTTCAATGAGTCCGATCGATCCATGTGCTAATTAATTATGTTTATTTAATTTAATTTGTGGTGGTTAATTATAGGGACGTCGTTTATTAAAGAAAATATGCATAGGCTTGAAGATGAAGATATCGAGCTGATGCCGATAGGGTTTGAAAGTTGCATTCCCTTCACTTATGGAAATCGCTCAGATGTTAGACATTCAAGTTCCAGATGATTTGCCAATCTTGCAAGAAATTTATGCGCGGAAAAATTTGAAGCTTACAAGGTACGTACGTACGTAACACAAACTTAATTACTTCTATATATTTAGCCTAATCTCAAACCTTAATTAAAACAATATTAGTATTATAAGTAGGAATTTTTTAACATTTGACCTAAGCGCACATGCTAAGCACACAGTTCAAGGGAATATTCCCTTGAATTATGTGTATATTTCCTTGAACTTGGTATAAATACAGAAATCAATGAAATATGCACACAATTCAAGAAATATTCTCTTGAACTGTGTGCTTAGCATGTGCCCTAAGGACACATGTTAAGAGAACTCGTCGTCATCATCATCTTATATGGAGTATATGATCACTTGAGATGAGCTAGCCAGCTAGATAGAGCTAATCCACATATATATATATATATATATATATATATATATATATATATATGATTATGGTTTGGTGGTAGCTGCTTTTAGATGAGCATAATAATTCATGAAGTGAAAAAAAGTAACCTTATCTTTCAAATTTCCTTTTAGGAAAAAGCTAGGGTTATGTATTAGAGTATAATTAAATATAGTCTTTTTTTGGACATGTAATAATTGGTGTTTATGCAATAGGATACCAAAGGACATAATGAATAAAGTGCCCACAACTCTACTCCATAGCCTGGAAGGAATGCCAGAACCGGAGTGGGAAAAGTTGCTAAAATTACAGTCTTCAGATGGCTCATTTCTATTTTCTCCCTCCTCCACTGCCTATGCACTCATGCACACTAAAGATGATAATTGCCTCCGATATCTTACCAAAGCTGTTGAAAAATTCAATGGAGGAGGTATACTTACTTAATTTAATTTATATATATTAATTAAAATTGCTTTTATTTATTTATAGTTGAAATAAATAAGTAATTCAGTTCCCAATGTATACCCCGTGGACCTATTCGAGCACATGTGGGTTGTTGATAGGCTACAACGCCTGGGAATTTCGCGGTATTTCCAGTCGGAGATTAAAGAATGTATGGATTATGTGTTCAGGTACGTACGTACGTACAAATTATTACTACTAATTTTAATTTGAACACCATCTATAGAAATTAAACTAATTAATTTGTCACCCCCATCCCATGTACATACATAATTATGGAAATATAAATTTTCAGATATTGGACAAAACAAGGAATCTGCTGGGCTAGAAACTCAAGGGTTCATGATATTGATGACACTGCTATGGGTTTTCGGCTTCTAAGATTGCACGGTTATGAGGTTTCTCAAGGTTGGTTAGTTCACACTTGCTTCATCCATCCGTCCGTCTCAAAATAAGATCGAGTCTCTTCTCGCGACCACCACATAATTTAGACCCACTTAAATTCATTTTTCTTCCAAATATATTTTGTCATTAAAGTTTGTTATGTTAATGATATTTTCAAGATATATAGACGTTGCTATAATAATAGGTGCACGGTGTAAATATTGTATATATATATATATTTGTACTTAAATGGTAAATATTAAGCTAAAAATATCATTTTCCTAATTAAATGTTTCTATACCAAATCTTGATTCTATTCTCCTAAAAATGACAAATGAAATTCTCACGTTGGGATATAATTAATAGCAGCATATTATATAAAACTCTTTGGAAGTATATATATATATATATATATATCAAGTGTAAAAAAAAGTATTAATTAAATTAATGGTATTTTTTTTCACATAGTTTCTTCTCATACAATACAAGAGTAATAAGATCAATCCGACGTTAAAAATGTTTCTTTGTTTGTTTGTTTGTTATTGGGCAGATGTATTTCGGAATTTTGAGAATAACGGGGAGTTCTTTTGCTTTGCCGGACAGTCAAATCAGGCGGTGACCGGAATGTTTAACCTGTTTAGAGCTTCTCAGTTAATGTTCCCAGGAGAAAAAGTACTTGAGGATGCCAAAAAGTTTTCGTCCGACTTCTTGAGAGAAAAACAAGTTGCCAAGCAGCTCCAAGATAAGTGGATAATAACCAAGGACTTAACAGGCGAGGTAGTACTAGCTAATACTAAAATTTTCATGCTGAAATCATTTATAACATATATAGTTTTTTTTTTAATTGTTATTCACTATTTGAGTCCATAAATGATCAGGCCAACTATATATATTATCAATACTGCTACTAGGTAGGGTATATTGAAAAAAATAATGCTACTATCACATAAATATTTTCACATATACATACAAATATACTGCGGGTCTCGCGCGTCAGGCAGAAACCCACAGTATATATGTGTGTGTATGTGAAGATTATGTAAAAATATTTATGTGATAGTAGCATTGCTCTATTGAAAAATACTCTCCAAGTCTCTTTTCAACAAAAAGAGTTTTATTTTTATTTTTTTTTCTCATAAGAAAATCTTCTTGTTGAGTCACGTAAAATGAGTTAATATTCTCAAGTTTGTTAACATAATTTCGTTATCATGGACACATTTATTAAGCTAATAATTAATTATATTTAAAAATAAATACAAAATAAAAATATATTTTTAATACTTAAAATTTTTACAAATGAGAAAAGAGACTTTTCATTATAGTTAGAGTCCACTCTAAATGACCTATTTTAAGAGATTGCTGTGTAACTGCAGTATGAGAGTCCACTCTCAGTGGCCTATTTTAAGTTATACTCCAATATTATCGTTAGACTTTATCTTCTTTCCTGCTAACATAATGAAAAAGAGGTGGGGCTAATTAAGGAGAGGCACTATATATATATATATATATATATATATATATATATGACCCTGCTTACCATATATATTATATAGTATAGCAATCACTACCAAGACAATAAAATATAATGAGATTATATGAACTAAAATTATTTTAGATAGTCTATTATAAGAATAAACTGAGTTCAGTTGATAATGAATTACTTGATATGAGATGTAGACACGTGTATCCTTATGTCATTCTTGTCTGTTCTACATGGAAGATATATCATCATGCATTGTTAATTTGGAAGACTGATCAGTAATTGTCGGATCCGGTTAGCATGAAGTTTATTTTTGTATAAGTTGGTCAATTGATCAATAGAATACTGATACACATACAGTCTTGTCTGCGTGTCAGCACTTTATTGACCAATTGATCAACTTAACCAAAAATGAAATTCATACTAATCACTTTCGTAATTGTCACTAGCTACCTGATTTTGTTTGCATGCATTAAAAATTCAATATACCTAGCTAGGTTTTGACATAACAAGTCAAAATATATATATATGAACAGGTGGGGTACGCACTAGACTTCCCATGGTATGCCAGCTTACCTCGTGTGGAGACGAGCTTTTATTTGGAACAGTATGGTGGGCAAGATGATGTTTGGATTGGAAAGACTTTGTACAGGTACATATATATACACCTTTTTCTGTGCTTAAATATTATATACAAACATATATATATATATGTATAAAGATGTTTGTTTCTAAACATAGCTAAGTAGCTAATAGTGTCATTTGAGCAAGCACTCGAGTACCTAGCTGTTTGTGTAGCTACTATATGCTTTAATTACTTGGCTACAAACATCTTCCACTTGCATTCGCTTGGCTATCTAGTCCTAGCCACAAGATTTTGGGCACTCATCAACATATAAAGATGATACATAGTTTTACATACTACATAAAGAGAGTTAGAGCATGACATGGATAAGGATGAAAATCATATCCACGCCTCTTGATTACAAATCCTAAAATATATGGCAGTTGCCAATCTCAATATCTTGATAATTAAGATTAGAGTCATGCTACTATCACATAAAATAATTACATAATGTTCATATATTCTTGCGTGACAGCATGTAATTTGTTGTTAACATGACTCACTTAACTCAACAACAAATTACATACTGCCATATCATTATTATGTAAGAGTTAAGTTGCTTGTTTTATGTGACAGTAATATTATTCTTAAGATTATGTGATAAGATTATTGTATAGACTAGGAATCTATATGTGATTAGAATTCTATAGTTGTAAACATCAAGAAAGCTATCAAGTACAGAAACGTCATGTATATATAAATATACCCAAGTACACCCAAGCACACAGCAGCTTTGCAATACAATTAAAAAATTATTTATGGCCTAATACTTATATTTACTTGGTATCAGATCTTTTCAACCTTATTGGTGGAATATTTCACATGAATTTTACATATATTGGATAAATTAAAGAATGTATAAGAGTTAATAAGTATAATGGAGTCTCAACTTAATAGATTAATCTTTTATGTAAGAAAGTGATCCAACATGTTTATTCGGTTAGTCTACACAGGTGTGTGCTGTATTGGTAATGAATTGGTGTGAGATGGATCATACAATTCTCCTACAAGTGGTATTAGAACCCATGGTTTGATGAATCCAAATATCAAGTTGACATTTCAGGGTGGAGCATTTCGCAGGCCGCGTGTTACCTAATCCGTGTGGTGGAGCAAATAGAGTTGAGTCGGGTGGAACACAAAAGGATCACTCACGCGTTTGTCACTACGCGATGAATATGGTTAGAGTCGAATGGAGCGGGCTCAGGATGACTTTGGGAAGCTGCTCAGGGTGAAGGATTTACATGGAGCAAGATTGTACTCCCACATTTGGCATCTGACATGGTGGAGTAGTATTAAAATTGAGCACGACTCTTGAAGGACTAATGAGAGACTATTCTAATATGATACTTGTGATGGTATTCAAGTGAAAGGCAGAGATTGTTGAGATATTTCACATGAATCTCGCATTGGATAAATTCAAGACTGTGGATAAGTTAATAAGTATGGTAGAGACTCAACTTAATTATTAGGTTAACATTTTAGATAAGGAGGTGGTCCAACATGCTTATATTAGGCTTACACGGGTGTGATCCAAGTTGAAAAAGGATTTACTTGTTAGATTGGTTGGTAACCAAGACAAGAAGATATGATCTTGGTTGGTGATCAAGGCAAGGAGATGTGATCTCTAATTTGATTGGGAATAAATTGTTTCGATCTAATCCATAATAAGAATTGATTAGGAAGAGTACTATAAATAAGGTTATGAATGAGTCTTATTATTACATTAGAGAAGCTCGGTAACAAGAAAATACCAATATAATAAATTGAGAGGATTACAATTTGTTGCTCGTGGGTATTCGCCGTCATCTCTATTCAATTGAAAACTTGAATACTGTATTGCTTGTGGTGTTCTTAAGTGGTGATGTTAATTAGGTTTCTCAACCTAATTAAAGGTAAATTTGTACTCTTTTAATTTATTGAGAAACCTCAAGTTTTAGGGCGTAAAACTTGAAAAAAATATTGTAAGCCCATTATTGGTGATATAGTGGAGATTTGAAGTTCAATTTTTGATTTTTTTCCTTTAAGGGTTTTTCACGCTAAATATTGTCTTGTTTGTGGTTAGTTATTTGTTATTTTCATTATCATAATTAGGTTTGTTAATTTAATTGCATAGAGAAAGAAAAGTAATTCCTAGGATTGAGATTATTTTATGTACACTTTCCCTTACAATATATAACGTTATCAGAGCTTAGTTATTTTTGTGATTTTCTTGTACAAAATAAATGAAGAATTGGACAGCAGATTGCATGATTAAACTCAAAGCTACAAATTATGTAATTTGAAAGCCAAAAATGGAGGAATTGCTTTACTGCAAGGATTTGTACGAGCCACTTGAGAATGAAAAAGTTAAGCCCACAAACAAGAGTAACGCGAAGTGGAACAAGATGAACAGGAAAACTATTGGCCTAATCAAATTATGGAATATTGATCAAAGTGTGTTTCATAATGTTGCAACGGAAACTAAAGGTGCTCTCTGGTAGATATTGGAGTCCATGTATGAAAGGAAGACGGTGCAAAACAAAGCTTTTTTTATTAAGAAACTTGTGAATTCTAAGTTCAAGGATGGAAACTCTGTTGCAGAACACTTGCATGATTTTTACTTTTTCAAAGTTTGATAAATCAGTTGATTACGATGAAGATGATCATTGATGATGAAATGCAAGCTTTGTTGTTGTTGAGTTCTTTGCCTGATATATAGCTAGGAGACGCTGGTTGTAACGCTGAGTAACTTTGCTCCCAATGGTACGCAGACTATGGATACAATCAATGATAGTTTGTTCAACGAGCAATAGAGGCAAAGAGATATCGTACTGACTAGTGCTGAATCAAAAGTTTTTCCGCGCAAAATAAGAGCAGAAATAAAGAGATATTCTTCTAAAAATGATAAATTCAGGAGATGGTCGAGAGATCGAAAGAGGTAATTTATTTTCACTGCTAGAAATCGAGTCACACAAGGCAAGAATGTAGATTTTTGAAGAAGGATCAGTCTAAGAAAAAAAATAAGGATAAATATTTGATTGTGTATCTATCCGACGTTAATGTAACCATTGTTTGCTATGATAAAATCAAGTGTCATGTTAATGATTGGGTGATTGATTCAGGTGCTTCGTTTCATGCTACTTCGCGTGGTGAGATCTACACATCCAACAGTAATGGTCATTTTGGCTATGTACGGATAGAAAACGAAAGTGCATCCAAGATTATAGGTATTGGAGATAATTGTTTGGAGACTAACAGTGGTTGCAGGTTGATGCTAAGAGAAGTCAGACATGTTCCGGATATCCGTCTTAATTTGATCTTTACTGGTAAGCTTGATGAGAATGATTATAAAAGTTACTTTAGTAAAAGTCAGTGGAAGCTCACTAATACTCTTTACATGATACATGCACACCTGAGAGATATTGAAGATATAGGAGTTAGGCGAAAAAAGATGTGGTACGTACAAAGCCGTGCAAGATGAGAGAAAAGTTTTGCATGAGAATCACGAGAAGAAAACTCTTCGCTTTCAAAAGTGAAGAAAGGAAAATGATAGCTCGCAGTCAGGGTACAAAATGGTTGTAAATGAATTTGACAAGCAAAAATCTGTCAAGTTTGAGTTAGATTCTCCCATTGAGAAAAATCATATCGATCGATGAGACAAAGCCGGACATGAAAAAAGTTAAGAATTCCAAGAAGCTTGAGTTGAGCAAAGACTTCGTTGGAATTGACTCTAAGTGAGGAGTTGCAGTTAGTGATCCCTCCTCTCATGGGTTCGGAGGGGGATCAGATTATTGGGTATGGGTTCTCACCCATGAAAGGAATTCAAGTCAAAAAATGATTTACTTTAATTAGATTGGTTGGTGACCAAGACAAAGAGATGTAATCCCTAATTTGATTAGGAGAATAAAATTATTTCTAATTCATAATAAGAGAATGGATTAGAAAGAATACTATAAATAAGGTTATGACAGAGTCTTATTATTACATGAGAGGAGCTTGGTAACAAGAAGATACCAAAAGAATAAATTGAGAGAATTGCAGTTTGTTATTCGTGGGTATCCGTCTCTATCTCTGTTCAATTGAAAGTTCGAAGATTTTATTGCTTAGAGTATTTTTTGGTGATAAAATTAATTAGGTTTTTCAACCTAATTAAAGGTAAATATTGAACTATCTTAATTTATTATATAACCTCTAGTTTTAAGACGTAAAACTTGAGAGTTTTTCCTTTAAGGGTTTTTCACGTTAAATATTGTGACTTGTTTGCAGATGGTTATTTGTTATTTTCATTCTCATAATTGAGTTTGTTGTTTTCCTATTTAATTGCATAAACAAGAAAAAATAACTTCTGAGATTGAGATTATTTTAAGTACACTTTCCCCTAAAACACTTATCTATATCTTGCTCTAACAAAGAGAAAGACCACTTTAAGTTATAGTGAGAGTGATAGTTTTGTCCCTCCAATATTTTATATATATATATATATATATATGAGGAATGATCCATAACATGTATTTGCGATGGATACCTATAGGGAGCATACATCATCTATACCATTGAAATTAAGAAAAAACGACCAAGATTAGAAATTAAAAATCGACGTTCGTTACTATTAGTAGCGAATCGAACAGTAAAAAAAATTACTTAGCGTTCGCTACTAATAATAACAAACGCTTATCAGAATAAGTTTGACTTTACCAATAAATGTTCAGGGTTTATAAATCAGGGTTTAGAGTTTATTAACCAAGGTTTAGGGTATACAATTATGTATTTACAACTTATAATTTATCAACTGTAATAAACCCTAAATCTTGATTAATAAACCCAGATTTATAAACTCTGGTTTATAAACCTTAACCCCTGGTTAATAAACCTTAAATCTTGATTAATAAATCATAAACCCTTGTTAATAAGTCCTTATTCTAATTAACATTTGCTACTAATAATAGCGGACACCAGTGGCGGAACCAGAACGTTTTTAGAAGAGAGTCAAAATACATCAGTAAAAAAAATTATTTATTGACGCTTGGAGTGCTTCTTTCGGTTGTACGACTGAGAAGAGGCAACTGTATCTTGCGACTCTGCATAATTTGAAAAACGTCTCAAAATTTTGGTCAATATCAAAATTTATGTAGAAATATTATTTTTTTTATTTCATGTAAAAATACGTGAGAGGGATTTATGTAAAAATATTATTTTTTAATGTGAAAATATCAATTTTTTATATTGAACAAAGAAAATTAATCCAGAAAGAAATCAACAAAGGGGAGAGTCTCTGAAGTAAATTCATGATGTTTAAAAATATAAAATGTTTGTAGAAAATAATTTGGTAAATAAAGAACTTAGTTTTTGTGATCATTCTCTAATCTCAAGTAGCGACCTAGATTTGATTGTGTTTTAAGTTCTTTCATTTGAATTTCATTGTAAAATAAAATTTATTCTATTTTTTAATTTATGGAGTGCATGTAGAAAATTTTAGACTGCTGTTATAAACTACTATTATTATACATATATATATATATATATTGACTATTAATATATTGATTATTAATATATGTATTAATATATATAGCCTGTGCAAAATTTTGTTGGGGGTCAGATGCCCCCCCTCGACCCCCCTGGTTCTGTTAATGGCGGACGCTAAGTGTTTTTTACCATATGCTACTAATGATAACGGATATCGATTTTCAATTTTTAATCCTGATCATTCTTTTTTTTTCATAACAAATGTATACTATGAATCGTTACAATATATATATATATATATTGAGATACACTTGATCTTAGCAAATATTGTAATTACGTAATGGTTGTAGTTCCATGATAAACATTTGTACGTAAAAATATGTCAAAACCCATAAAACTCGTTACTAACTAACCAAAACTTTAGCTCAGCTTGTGTTATAATTTAATTTAATTTTGAATGTATGTAATTAATAATTGTGTAAGAAATTAACTAAGTTGCACCTTTGATCAACCAGAATGCCTTACGTGAACAACAACATCTATCTTGAGCTTGCAAAATTGGACTTTGCTAAATGCCAGGCAATTCATCAGATAGAATGGAGCCATATGAAAGAGTAAGCCATTTATATAGTATTTGAATTGATCATTAAACACCAATTAAGGAGTATTAATTCCCAAGATCGTCTGAAAATGAGACTATTTTGGAGCGGAATTAATTAAGAGCGACTACATTTTTTTCTATTGTGACCTTAAATTAATAAGTTATATTTATATATATATATATATATATATATATATCCCATGCAGATGGTATGCAGAATGCAACCTTGGGGAATTTGGGATGAGCGAAAGAAGCCTTGTATTATCATATTATCTGGCCGCATCAAGTTTATTCGAGCCGGAACTGTCCAACTTGCGATTTGCTTGGGCTAAAACTGCAGCTTTGGTTGACACAATAAGATCATACTTTGGGAGCCATGAAAAGTACTCCATTGACCAAAGGAAAGCCTTTGTTCATGAGTTCAACAACAACTTTGAGAATTTAGACTATGCCAATTTTCAAAGGTACGTCCGTGTATAGTAAACATATATAGGAATCATCATTTTTTGATATTGCCACACGTATGACGCACATATTAGTTTACTGGCTAATATATATATGTGGGTCATACGTGTGGAAATATAAAAAGTGATGTGGAAAACGTCTAATTAACAAACATGCATTATATATCCTAATTAATTAAATTCTGAATATTTTTCCATTTTAGAAAGGTGTAGCATATAAATATAAGCTCTTGCTTGATTTCTTAATATATATTTATCTTTTCTTTTTATAATGTTAATTGTTTTTAGTATATGTATTTTTTTCTTTTATAATTAATGTTAGTGTTCTAATCGTACTACTTTTGTGAAAGTTTTGTCTTCTACAATTTCAACACATTGTTTTTCAACTCATAAATTAAGATACAAAACATTGCATGCATGATATACGAATTAATATATATATGCTTTGAATTTGCAGATACAAAGAAGATCATGAACTCCTCCGGACACTGCTAGCAACCCTAAAGCAGCTTATATTGGACACACTGTTGACGCACGGTATAGACATCCACCACCACCTCCGTCACGCTGTGAGTTTAATTAATTCTCTCTCTCTCCCCCTTTATAATACTTCTCCAACCCCATGAAACTATAATATTAATGATTTTTAAAAAGTCAATTTTATTTATTTTCATTTAAGTTTGAAAAACAAATATTCTTATAATTATTAGTACTTTTAGATGTTTAGAATATTTTTAACTGTATTAACCAAAATAAAATAATTAATTAATTTGTCCATATAGTATCATAACTACTAAATATATATTTAATTTGCTATTGATGTATATAAACCCGACCTTATTTTGCTTGGACCTGGGTTAAAAAAGGCCTGATTTTCCGATCTACTCGATCTGAAGGCCCCAAAAGGCTCCACGTACATTTAGTAAACAGCTTTGTCTACTTTGAGATGTACGACCTGGCCAGAGGGTTGGTACCAACCTGGCCTTCCTTGTCTGTCCATCCCAGCGCCCCCACCCCACTCAAAGCCCCAATGCCTAACGCACAACGCCAGCACCCCAGCATGGTAGTGTCCCTAAGCCTGGATCTGGCCTGTACGTACCATATTTATATAGCCATAAAACTAACGGTTAAGGCCTGAAAAGAATAGTCCAGGCCAAGCCAAGCCTTACAGCTTGATTGTGCATTCCTGCCTAGTGTATATAAGAAAAATTGTGGAGTAATTACACAATCGAACTTTTAAGTAGTCCATACAAATAAATTGAGTAGTTTAAAATGATTTTTGTTTTTTGTGACCATGTATATAAATATAGTGGGAGACGTGGCTGCTGACATGGGAAGATGAAGGTGACGTGGACAAAGGGGAAGCAGAACTGTTAGAGCGCACCATAAATGTATGCGCCGGCCGGTGGGTATCGGAGAAGCTGTTGTCCCATCCTCACTATCAACGTCTCTCCAACATCACCAATCGACTCTGCCACCAACTTCGTCTTTTTCAATACAACAAGGTATTTATAGTAGTAGTTAATCGCTCAATTCTAAATTTAGAAATATATATATATAACATAAAATTCTTAAATTTATTTTTTTTTGTAAAATAGGTAAATAATGAATTAGATAGCTGCTGCAAAACATACGCAGATAGCTTCACAACCATGGAAATAGAATCCAATATGCAAGAAGTAGTGCAACTCGTGCTATGCGACTCGTCAGACGACAGTCTGGATCGCGAGTTCAAGCAAACATTTTTAGTGATAGCAAGGACTTTCTACTACACCGCATACCGTAACCCTGGGATTATCAATGACCACATCAACAAAGTACTCTTTCAGAGGGTGAGGATATAGCTAGCTAGTGATCATTAATTAATTAATTGATATATATATATATATATTCCTGTATGTAAATATTAATACGTACGTTGATTTCTCTGCATAACATATATAAATAATGCTACTATCACATAATTTTGAGTCATATAATACTCACATACATACACATACATACTGTGGACCCTGCGTAACATGCAAAACTCGCAAATATGTGTATGTCTATGTAAACTTTACGTGACCTAAATTATGCAATAGAAGCATTGGTCAACATATATACATACAAATCCCCCAAATATAGTAACTTTCAGTCTTTCACGGCACAAATATAGTCCATCGTGGAGTATTTTTTATTTGAAGAATATAATGATACGCTTTTATAAGTATTATAATTAGTTATTATTACTAAATAAGATTTTTAAAAAAGATAACTTGATTAATTAAAAATAATGTTCTGAAAATAGAGTTTATAATTTAATAATTATAATAATATCAGTAGATAGAGAGAGAGAGGTCCAGAGGCTCATAAAATTGCTGGCGACGTGGTGACGACAATATATTTGTTTTTTATTAAGGTTTTTCCGCACCTCATTTTTATTTATTTATTTAATAAAAACCAATTTTATTTTCAGGACTAGTTGTGAAGTGTACTAGTGAGAAACTATTAATTGTAGCTCAGTGAAGCATGCAAATAGGAAAAAGAGGGCACCTTCTAAACAAGGCTGATTGTCACTTCTGTCCCTCCAAGTTGCTATCTATTTTTAAAGTCGTCCCTAAATTACCATTTTCGTCAATTAAGTCCTTAAAGTGACATTTTTTTGGCATTTCTATTCTTTCAACCCATTTTAACTTAAATTCGACCCATTTTGACCAAGTTTAACCCAACCCAACCCAGTTAGAACTCAAATTAGTCACATCAATTAAAATTTTTAATTTCAAACTTGGGTCTAAAAAATAAAATAATACTCTTTTAGTATAACATAAATTAAGATTTTAATAAAACTATAATTTAAAAAATAGGTCGACCTGAATTTGACCCATAACCATTTAAATCCAAACCACATAATCCATATTAAATAGAGTCCTTTACAGAACTATACAACATTTAGAAAGTAATTACAAAAAAAATGCATCCACAAAATAATTACAAAAAAAGTGCAAAAAATTCAAACCATTCAATTTCAAATTAAATAAGGAAACCTAAAATCAAGGATAACTAATAATTCAAATTTAAATCTTTTGGATCTAACAACAATTTCAAATCCATAATTCAAAATTCAAATCAAAATGAGAAAATAAAAAATAAAAAATTATGAAGGAGTTAATGTTCATCATCCTCCTCCACCGCCTCCCTCCGCCGCCACCACCACCACTGCTATATCGCCGGAATTGCTATTCTGATTTTTTTGACGATTTGGTTACCCACAAAAATTAAAATAGTTACCTTTATACGAAGTTTGGTTACCAACTGCATCACATTCAAAATAAAATTGGTAATCAAATAAAACTGAATTGGTTACCTTATCAAAAGGTTTGGTAACTAACTGCATGAAGTTTGGTTACCAACTGCATCACATTCAAAATAAATTAGTAACCTAATAAAACTGAATTAGTTACCTTATCGGAAGGTTTGGTAACCAACTGCATAAATTTTGGTTACCAACTTGCATCACATTCAAAATAAATTGGTAACCTAATAAAAATGAATTGGTTACCATCATACTAAGATAACCAAACCTTCATAACAAGGTAACCAAACCTTCATAACAAGGTAACCGAACCTTCATATTAAGGAAACCTTCATATTAAAGTTCGGTTACATTGATATGAATGTTTGGTTACCTTGGTATGACTGTTTGGTTACCAACATATAAAAGTTTAGTTACCGATGGAGGTGGAAAATGGACTGGTGGCGATGGGAGGCGGAGGGAGGAGAAAGGGGGTGGGAGGAGAAGGAGGGGGTGGGGGTGGGGGTGGGGGTGGGGGTGGGGGTGGGGGTGGGGCGTGGTGGGGGAGGAGAAAGGGGGGCGGGAGGAGGGGGAGGCGGAGGGAGGGGAGGTGGTGGGGCTGGGGCTGGGGCTGGGGCGGGGGCGGGAGGAGAGGGAGGGGGTGGGAAGGGGGCGGGTGGAGGAGAAAAGGGGGCGGGAGGAGGGAGATGAGAAAGGGGGCGGGAGGAGGGGAGGCGGAAGGTGGGGGAGGCGGAGGGGAGGGGAGGGGAGGGGAGGGGAGGGAAGGGGGTGGGGCGGGAGCAGGAGGAGGAGAAAGGGGGCGGGAGGAGGGGGAGGGCGATTGGAGGCGGAGGGAGAGGAGAGAGGGAGAGGGAGGAGGAGAAGGGAGGCGGAAATGGAGTAGGAGAGAATCGTGGGAGAGATAAGAGAGATAATTGTGGACATAATTACAGGGATAAGATTGCACTCTTTTTGTAATTAAGTATTACATATGCACTAATTTTATAAATATTTTATTTATGCACTTTTTTGTAATATTTTATTAAAATGTACTATTATATGTAATTGTTCCTATTAAATATAGGTAATATGGTTTTGGTTCTAAAACCAACCCAAACCTAATTTATGTAACCCAAAACCAACCCATATCTATTTTTTGTCTGTCTAATTAGAGGCATGGGTTGAAGATAGTGTGATCAAGTAATGGCCTTGCGATTTGATAGAAATAGTCAAATTAAAGCAAAACCATTCATGAAGCAAGGGAAAAGTATAATTGATATATTGCCTTTTCAAATTAAACCAAATTTCGTAGTCCCCTCTCCCAACACTTGCCACTACTTTTTCCCAAATCTAATGTCACGAGAACATGAACATGCCATGGGAAAACATGATTCCCTCCCCCACTCCCGGCCCCCCACTCCCACCTCCCACGTCCCACCTCCCACCTCTTCAAATAGGTATGCCCTACTTTCTTCTACTTCTGCACTCAAATGAAGAACAGAACAGAGCACTAATCATGGCTGAAATTTCTTTGCCTTAAATACCACGTCTTTATTAGGAGTACATTATTCGTGGTTCAACGTCATCACTCATCTAGGCAGTTATTATATACCAATACAATTATGTGTGGTGTATTTGAGACACCCAGACATTATCCTTAAACCTGTCAAGCTCGAATAAATAAATTGACAGTATTTTATATTGCTTTCAAGTGCTACTTCCAAACAAGTCAAGTTTGAGCAGAGCCAGTTGTTGAAAGACTTTTTTTAAACTTACAGCCTAGAGTTGCAACTCAAATAATAGAGTTTACCCAGAGGCTTCAGATGATGACCGTCACATAAAACATTTTCCTAATAAATACCACAAAATGGATAATCCGGCAAACTCCAAATGTAAATATGTCACAACCATGGCAAACTTCCACCAAACTGTGTTTGATAAAAGTTCAAAAAAAAAAAAGAAAGCATACCTAATCGTACTCCAATTCATCTGGAGTAACTGGCCTCTTGAGGGGGTAGCTAGACTTCTTCTCCACGTCCATTCCTCATATCTGAAAGATAATCTCATATATTATTAAAAGTACGCAATAAGCATATGTAGCAGATAGCACAGTACTCACCCAACCCGTCTTCCTCCCCAGAGTAGTAACCAAGTACTCGCCTATATATTACATACCCAAGCTGCAAGAGAGATGTAGAAACAATGGGATTTTAAAATCCAGGCACTATCAAGTCTATGACTGAAACACCTCCAGGGTACAGTACAACTTTTAAGCATACACCATTGAAATACTATTCATGTGCTCTGTGCAGCAAGCTCCTATGAGTCTATGACTGAAACACCACAAGGTAAGTTACAACAATTAAGCATACGCTGTTTGAGAATTACTATTCATTGAACAGAAATAAAAATAAAAAAAACCTTAGGGATGGCCAATAGTCTCTAATCCATGCACTTCGACATCCCTCGTGGGGAAAAATATTAGTGTCAAAAAACAGTGTTGTCCAACTACCATAGAGGTATTAGGAGGTATGCAGAACATTAAAAAATTCATCTTACAGATAAGGAAATCATCGTTCTCAGTTATCAACCAGACTGGGCATGCAAACTCATAAACTAGCGATAGGGTCAGTCTTCAACACTGGTTCACATGGTATATGGAAATCATAAGGCACACTCTGGAGAAAATATGAACCTTTAACCATTTTTACAGGCTACTATTGCCAGTGGTAGAATTCAGCTCATAGGCTATGTTCATATTCAAATTATTGGTTGAAATTCAACAAATACTGAATTTATATGCAGAAAAAATTAAAATGAAAGGTTAACTTAATTGCGACTCAAGTCACTCAACTAGCAAAATGAGTTTAATGACTCAATGGTAGGTCGGGGGTGTCATCGATAACAAAGTTCATATAAATGAAGAATGATGAACGGAAGGAACTAAACTGAAGGAACAATTCACATTGCGTGACCTATCACTGGCCTTGCATTTGAAGCTCGTCTAGAAACCCCAAGTTCTAGACGTGTAGCCTTCTATTACTTATCAAAACTAAGGTATAGTATTGTATTCCTTGATGCAGTTAATAACCAAATACTCATGACAGGGCATTTGATCTTTATATCAATCCATTATCTTGAAAATGTATAAAACATTTTACTTCACTCATCATTTATTGTCTTATTCCATGTTGGACTTTGCAGTGGTCCTACATCCATCAATGTTAGAATTCATCTCATGTAAAGGCTGCATAGGATAAAAAGGACCAGTGGCCAAGTATTTTGGAATGTGCCTTTTTATACAGCACCATGACACTTGACCAAATAGAAAAATGAATTTCTTAACATGTGCCCTAAGGGCACATGCTAAGCACACAGTTCAAGGGAATATACTCTTGAATTGTGTGCTTATTCTCTTGAACTTGGTGCAAATACAGAAATCAAGAGAATATTCACACAATTCAAGAGAATATTCTCTTGAACTGTGTGCTTAGTATGTGCCCTTAGGGCACATATTAAGAGGACCCATAGAAAAATGAAGAAACAAAATTTCATAGAAAATCCCATGAAGTTAGGACAAGGCCTTATCACGCGTTGGGTTGAGAAATGACTTTAATTAAAAGAGAAGCAATAGTGATTCTGGAAACTGTCACTATAGAGGGATTTTTGCTAGTCCTACTTCTCAATAGATCAATTGATGAAATCCCATATTTTTGTAATATCTTAATAATGCCCCCCGAGGAGATTCAATTCTTATACATTAAAATAATGCATTCAAGAAAGAAGAAGAAGAAACAAGGATCTTTACGCACGGTCCATAAAATTCTTGTGCATTAAGATAAAGGCATTCAAGAAGAAAAGAATTACCTTTTCATACATCTTTATAGCTGGAGTATTTAAAGATCTAACAAAGAGGTCTACAAAGCAAGCCTTATCACTGTCAAAAGGAAGTTCTTCTTACTAACCACTTAACGGGGGACGGGGGACGGGGGACGGGGGACGGGGGAGGGGGGTTGGAATTCAAAAACAATAATAAAAACCAGTTAACAAATAAATTGCACTCTATATGTATTTTCCCTTGCTCCAAGTGAGTCCAACTTAATCTATGTCCTTTAGATTCCATATTACTTCCCCATATCTCCAACATAACATTAACATCTACACTAATCTCATCAATTAACACATACCCTAGTCTCATTAATTAACACAATATCATTAACAAATAACATACACCACGAAACTTCAACCTGAATGTCTTTTGTTAATCTATCCATAACCAAGTCAAAAGGATAAGCGCTTAAAATCTATTGTGATTGGAAATTACTTAACATGTCATCACTAGTTTTGACACAAGTAATTGCTCCGTTATACATGTTTAAGCCATTTTTTCATTATAATATTCAAGTTATGACATCATATCTTACATGCTTAGCTATTTATACAATGCTAAAATGCTCCATGAGGTAACTACTTCACATCTACTTCTACTCAAAGAATACTCCTAACTTACTGATAAGCCCTTTACCTTGCACCATCTAAGTCAAAAGGCTGAATTTGGTACAATACAATGACAAGTAAGTACCACATTGTAAACCCAAGTTGAGATGAGCTTAACCTATTACTTTAGGCATTAATGATGATCTAAGAGGTTAATTGCTGGTAATATTTCCTCCGTTAATATAAGATGAAAGCAACTACAATGACCTCTTCCTGCTAAAATTAGGTCATCCAGGCATCCAGTTCTATCAGACACCATTGTGAAAAAGGAACGCTTGTTAGCTAAAGAGATGGATGCATCATGCATATATATATACAAGGTGTGTTGTGTCTAGCAGTAAAGACTTAACTACTGAATTATATGACTCTGATTTGTGAGAATTTTGCATTGCTACATCAAGGATAAACACAGAATATCAAATTTTTAAAAAGCAAATAACATTTATACGAATAAAACATGTATGAATAAATTCATGAATATAGTTAACCTTAAATGGGCTTTGCAAGCTGAGTCTTTTGGTAGGCTGTTCAAGATAGTTTATACCAAGCCCAACTTACATCTTGTCGCTGATGTACTCCAGCAGGTTCATCAATTTCTTGGCCAATTGTTGCATGTGGTAATCAGGAGCTACAGATACTGCAGTGACGTGTCCATGCCAAGACTCTCCTTGCCCTTCAACTTTACCCATTACTGCAAACATTTTACAACCCCTTAGGTCCAAATGATTTCATTTCAATCCATATGCACATTAATATTACTTTATTACGAAGTTATAGCCGTAAAGGGAAGAGGAACATAAGCAACTAAACTGTGTCAAATTGTGTGATTGCTATCACGATATTAACTTGTTCAAATCAACTAAACATTGAAAATTGACACACCTGGTACCAGTTTGCTACAAATTTAATGATAACCCATGCATTATGGGGTTGTGCTTGTTTGAATAACTTCACTTTTAGAAAACAGTGCTACTCTTGGGAGTTCTTTGAGCTCATCACCTAGAAAATATGCAAAATATACCTTATTCAGATAATATACCTATCATTTACTTAACTGTCTAGATTATATGTGCTGGATCTTACGGCAGCAAGTACTTCCAAATGCAATTCACTGTACATACAAAAGCACACATTCTAATCACTCTATCCGAAAAGCTACAACCTAAAAATTTAAGCCAATTCTCGTCAAGTCCACTAAGAATCACAACCTATGAAAGCAAACCAGAATAATCTAAAACTTAGTAAAACAAAATTTTAACAGAAATGCCTATAAAGTGAAATGGTCAAAGGGGAACGTACTGTATGTCTGTATCCCATGACTCGGTTGCTCGGAGATTCGGCAACATGGAAATAGTCGGGCCAGCGTGCCAAATAGGTCATGTAGAATGACATATTGAACTGGACGAATCAAATTTCAAAGCCTCCTCCTTCTCAATCCAATATCATAAACAGTACATTAATATACATAATTATATATATAATGAAAGAAAACCTTACAGTTTCGGTGAGGAGATCGAGATTTAAGGATGCGAAACGAAGGAGGTCATTAAGCAAAATCTTCGAATCGTCGTCATCTCTCACCTTTTTCTTCTTCTTCTTTTCTAATATTCGACTGAAATTCAATTTCTTCGTACCAAAACCTCATGCTCCGAAAGCCTATACATCTGTGTCAGTGTGTTTGAAATATGCGGATTGAACTTTCAAGAAACAATTAATAGTTGACAACCGGTCCACATGAGTACATGACCCCTTCGTCGGGGTGTTCATCGGTAAAAAAATCGAACCGTACCGAAAAAATTGAACCGGTATCGAACTCAAAATAACGAAAAATCCAGAACCGGTACCGAAAAATCGATTTCGGTACCGGTTCAGTACAAAATCGGTTTCGGTTTTTTCGGTTCGATTTTCGGCTATACCGCAAAAATTAAATAATTAATAATTTTTTTTAAAACTAAGAATTTTTTTATATATATTAATAGAATTTCATTTTTTAATCTACCATTTCATTTTATAATTTACATTTCTTTTTATAATCTACCATTTCTTTTTGTAATCTACCATTTCTTTTTATTATTATTATTATTGGTGTTAGTATTATTTATTTTATTTATTTAAAAATCTATACTTTTACAATTTCATGTATGCTAGAAATTTTAGATAGCATACATTTTTAATAGTTGGGATTAATTGTATCAATTAAAATTGAATGATTTGTATCAATAAAGGGTCTTTTCAAATTTCGGTTTTTTTTGGTTTTTCGGTTTTACCAAATTCAAAAATTTAAGAACCGGTACCGGTACCGAAAAGTATAAAAAAACCGAAAAAACCGGTACCGAAAAAAACCGGTACCGCCCGGTTCGGTAAAAAATCGAAAATTTTGAGCACCCCTACCCCTTCGGCCCTTTTCAAGCACTCTTTTACCCTCCGTTGGTGATTTCCGAAAAAACTTATAAGTTACTCCGTCCTAAAAGATTGTTGTTTAAGGTTTTTGCATATAGATTAAGAAATTCATTTAATACTATTATTTAATAATTAAAATTTATGTAAAATTCCATCACTATCTCTCACTATCTCTTTATAGAAAGTTGAAAACAATTAATATAAGGGAGAATTTCTTTGGAGAATAAGAGAAGGTAGGGGTAATATAGGAAAGTATATAATTTATTATCTTAGAAAGTTGTAAACGACAATCTTTTAAGAACAAAATTTTTATTTTAAAACTACAATCTTTTAGGAACGGAGGGAGTATTTTTTGGCTGAATGGTATTTCTATTCCTTCAAGTTATCACTAACTTTTAAAGTCGTCTTTAAAGTTTATTTTATGTCAATTCGGTCCTTAAAGTTACATATTCTTGGAGTTTACGTTCTGACCAAATTTTGACCCCAACCCGACCCATTTTGATCAAATTTTAACCCAACTCTACTTAGTTCGACCCAATTCGAATTTTAAATATTTTAAATTATAATAATTATTTTAAAATAAAATAATTATTTTAAATATTTTAAAAGAAAATATTATTTTTTAAAAAAATTAAATAATAATTTAATTTAATATTTTAACATAAAATAGTTTTTTCAATAATTTGAAAATAATAATTATTTTTAATATTTTAAAAGAAAATATTATTTTTTTTTAAAAATAATAATAATTTTATTTTATATTTTAAAATTAAATATTTTCTTAAAATAATTTGAAAATAATAATTATTTTTTAATAAAATATTATTTTTAAAAAGTTTTAAAAATAATTATTATTTTAAGAAAAAATATTAAAAACTTTTATTTTTTCCAAAAACGAGTAAAGTTTCATAAATTCAAAAAAAGTAAAGCTCAAAATTTTTAAATCTTAATTATTTTTATGAAAATTTACACATCTTTAAAAAAATTATTTTTGTTTTATAAAATAATTTTTTCTTTTTTTGTTTTATTTTTTTGAATATATATTTTATAAAGCTATATTCATTTTTTTAGAAAATAAAAAAAAATCTAATTTTTTTCCTGCTTTTTACAACTTTTTAATTTATTCTTTTTAAAAAATTGAATCAATTTTTTTTATTTGTCTTTTACTGTTTTTTGTATTTTAATTTCTATTTTTAGTTTCTATTTTTAAAAATTATAATATTAAGATTAAATATAATAATGGTAAAGATATTAACTTTTTTCTGAAATTAAATTTTTACACAAACAAATTAAAAAATCTATTTTTTTAAAATAAAGTTTTGTTTTCTTATTTATATTTTTTGAATCTATATTTTATGCAACTTTACTCATTTTTAAAAAATAAAATTTCTAATATTTTTTACTCGAAATAATAATTATTTCTATAACTTTTTAAAAAAAATATTTTAATTTAAAAATAATATTTTATTTTAAAATAATTTATTTTCAAATTATTTTGAAAATACTATTTTATTTTAAAATATTAAATTTATTATTATTTTTAAATTATTTAAAAAATATTTTATTTTAAAACATTAAATGTAACTATTATATTAAATTCCTTAAAAATAATTATATTTTCATTAAAATTATTAAAAATCAATATTTTTAAAATAAATTTTTTATTTTAAAATATTTATTATTTTAAAATTACTTTAAAAATAATAATTTATTTTAAAATATTAAATATAATTATTTTTTAAAAAAAAAAAATTTTAAAAAATATTTTAAATATTAAAATTTTGTGTTTGGTCAAACTAGCTCGGGTTGGGACAAACTTTTGTCAAAATGGGTCGGGTTGGGGTTAAATCGGGTAAAAAGAACGAAAACGTCAAGATAATTTCACTTTAAGGACTTAACTGATGAAAAATAAACTTTAGAGACGACTTTAAAAGTAAGTGACAACTTGATGGAACAGAAGTGACATTCAACCGTTATTTTTTACTAAGATGTTAGACAATTATTTGTTTTTTGACTTATAAATTGAATTTTAAGTCAAAAAACGTACATCACTTGTTTTATCAAATTATTTTGTCCAAAAATAGACCGATTTGGATGAAACCCAAGTAATATACTCCTTCAGTTCCATATTAAATGTCTTAATTTTTTTTAATATTCTAAAATAAATGTTTTATTTATATACTAGTAACTATATTTATCTTATTCTTCGTCTTCTATTCTCATAATCTATTTAATATACTTATTGAGAATGTGAGAGTTAAAAAAAATGTTTCTAGATAATTAGATGATATAGAAAAGAGTAATTATTAGGGTTAAAGAACAGTGAAAAAATAATTATTGAGATCATAAAAAAATACTTCAATTAATAAGTAATTCAAAAAAGATAATTTAGGTAAAATAAAACTTTTTTAATTAGCATGACGAAATTAATTAGGAGGCTTATTTTGGAACAAAGATCATCTTTTATAATCTCTATTATACCCTTTAGAGTATAGACATTAATAAAAATTAATATAAGGATAACTTAATAATTTAAATGTGAAACTTAAGTTTGTTTTTTCTTTTTTTTTATAAATTGACGGAACGGATTTTAATGGTTAGTTTAATCTATTAACACAAAAGAATTGCACACAAGGGAAGATAAAAAAAATTATCAAATAGAAAACACAATAATATTGATAATAAAATAATACTTCCAAATCCTTCAAAATAATATATTTATAGTCTAAAACATTTTACAACCCTGGTTAAAAAAGATAACAACGAAAAAATAAAAATAATTCGAAATTTGACCAAAACTTTGATCGACATAAAAACACTTCAAACAATTTTTTTGAGGTTTAAACAGTATACATCATGACTTAAAAGTTACGAGTCTTATAACATTCGTCGAGAATTTCAATTTAATATATTATAAATTTCGTAATTCTAAACGAATCAAATATTACGTCTCTTTAAAATTGACAAAAACTCACACTCAACTTGTAAATTAGTTTCGATGCATCATAAACTTAGTAACAACACGTTCTATATTCGATTCTTTTCCATGTTTACATTTATTTATTTTTCCCCAAAAACACGTTTTGTACTTTGTAGACATGATTTGGGTCCAACTATGATACACCCGGTAAGAAATGACCCAGGATCATGAGTACCCACGGGTCAGCTCTTTGGACAAATTCATTTGATCATGTATGAATTGGGCTTCTATGCCTAATAGCCAATACTGACTGAATTTGGACTTCAAATAGATCCTTCAAATCATTGTTAATCTTGCATCATAAATTGGGCATTCCATGTCGACTACTAACTGAATTGGATTTCAAACCGTTCTGCCAAAGGCCCAAAGTATAGTAAATCTCCCAAGTCCTGCTATTTAAGTAAGAACATAAAAGAGTCGAACCGAAACGAATAAAAAGTTACTTAAATTTGACTCAAAAAGTAAATTTTTTACTCGAATTCAACTCGGATTTGAATTGTATTTTAAAAATTATACTCAGATTTAACTCGACTCAAACATTTATTACTCAAATTTGATCTGACTCAGATTGAATTATATTCAAACTATTCGCGAATTTCGAATTCAAACTCGAATTCGAGTCTCCACGTAACAAGCAGTTGTTCATGATGTAATAAGGTTGCATGATGTAATAAGGTTGGCCTTCGGTTGTGATAAGGTTGGTTCTGTGGTATTCGGTTTTGGTATATATTCGGTGTATGGTGTTTGAGTGTGACAATTCATCTTCGGCGAATGCGGATCTTTTGTTGGTATAATTTTGTATACTCTCTTATTTTAAGTTCCTTATAAATAAGAGACTGGGGGCAATGTTGGAATGTGATTATTTAGGTGTAGCCAAGGTGTAGCCCAACTTATTTAATGAACCAGATTTGGTGTTGGCCCATATATATATATATATTTATTTGAACAAGAGGAGAGTCGTTGTTAAAGTAAGATTATGTTTTCTTATTTGGCGGGATAAAAAAATATAACTTGGGAAGGAAGCAATCAATAAGGTGATTCTAAACAGGAACACCTACCCCTAGTTGAGTTCGGGTGGACAAGACATCTATAAATACAAAAACAAGCAAGGGTTAGAGGGAGACAGGAAAATATAGCACATAATTACATACAACACAAATAAACAATTTGTACTCTTCTTATAGGTGGATTTCTCTCTCTCCCTCTCCGTGATTTTTTTCCAATTGAGTTTTCAAATAAATTCTTGTGTTCATATTTTATATCTCTTTGTTTATGTTTATGTGAGTGTATTTTGTAAGTTTGATTTCACAACAATACAATCAACCGTTAGCGCGATTTTAGCCTGCTGTTTTGGATGATTTCGTCAGACTATACAAAATCAAGCGTTAACAAGTTCGATCCAATTTGATTTCGTATAATTTATAAAATATAAAGAGTTTTGCTATATATTGCAGAAATTTTTAGTCGAATTATAATTGTAACGTATGTGCACACATGAGATAGATAAAAATTAAGAATAATTTTATTTCAATTTATTATATTTTATCGCATATATTTTTACGTTGATCACAATTTAATTTTATTAAATATTTGTTGACATGTATATTATTTTTCAAATAAAATGTATTTATTATGTGGACTGAAGTCTGAACATTGTATCTTCAGCAAGTTTAAAACCACCGAAGTGAAAATGACGTCACCAATAATAATAAACTAAAAGTTCGGCCTATTATTGTAAGGACATCATCAGCTACGATGACATCAAAAAACACTATTATTATACACTCAATATTACATGTATTCAATTTTCAATGAAATAATGCTAAAACATCATAAATATTATGTCACGGTATATGATTTATTATTGAATTAAATGAGTCATGTCAATAACAAATCACATACTACTACGTCAGCAGTATGTAATGTTTATGTAATAATTTTATGTGATGTTCTGATTTATTGTTTTAATAGTTTTATTTCTATGCGTTTATTTATAATAAAAATTAAAAAAAAATATATCTTTTGATTTTATATATCAAATGTTACATTGTCAATTGCGTAAATAATTATACTCCATTAGTTATGAATGAATAAACAAAATACATTTTACATACATATTAAAAAAAAGAAAAAAAGAAAGAGAGTAAAAACTAAAAATATTCTAAATTTATGTTTACTGTCCCTACAAGATTATATACTTTTACTTTTTTATACTAACATACCCCAATAAATGATATACTTATTATTCACTTTATATATTTTATTTTATTCTTCTAAAAATAAAAGAATTTATATCTTTAATTATCATTTTAAAGACGGAGAAAATAATTTATAACATTTTAAATATTATCAATCTTATAATCTTACTTAACATATAAAATTTTAGGGTACATAACTGGCTCGAAATTAAAATATAATATATATTACAAATATTACATCCATATACTATAGTGTAGTGTGTGAATTTAAAAATTACTAATATAAAATTATGTAAAAAAAAAAAACACGAAAAAACGTGGCTCTTGGTCAACGGAAAGCTGCCCTTAGTTAATTTAGCGTGGTGGAGTAATCTTTTTCACCGTCCGAACTCCAAATGCCTCCTTTCCACGTTTACTCCAAGAAAGTGCATACTCACTCACTGACTGACTAGTGTAAGAGAAATACGGCCACTTCCATTCATGTGTGGGTGACGCAACCACACCCCCTCTTTCTCCTCTCCTCTCTCACACACAAAAACACAGCCGAGCCAGCCTCTCGCTTCACCTACACGTACGCACAATCACCGATACCCACGTGGCACCCTGTGACCTCCTCTTTTCCGTACTCCCACGCACTTGTAAAATAAACCCCCTCTTTTTCTCTCTCCTCCCGCACTTTCTCTCTCCTCCACTCGAAATGGATACCCTCCTCCTCCTCCACTGCCCATCCTCCATGGCCAAACGACCTTGCTGCTCCTCCTCCGCCGCTCCAGATCCCCCAATCATATCATTACAAAATTCCAATTCCAGCTCCCCAAGGAATTCCGGCAACGATCACATAGAAATGGACGCTCTATTGGAATCTTTCTTATCTCTCTCCGATTCCCCAACCTCTACTCTCGACCTCTCTTTCGACCGATTGATTGAATCTTCCGCTTCCGATTCCGATCAGCACGACATGATCGACCGTGCTCTGAGGCTAGGCTCCGTACTCCTCGAAGCTGCCAAACGATCTTCTCGTAAGCGCGCCTCCGTCCACAACTCCGGCGTTTGGCCCCTCCCACCTGATCTCACGATCAAAGTATTCTACTCTTCTAGCATGTCTCTGAATTTTCAGTTCTATAGATTTATTTTGATGTGAAAATTTGAGTGCTGGCTGTTTTTTAATTGGTGCTTTAAAGCGGTTGGTTCTGATGATTTCAGTCAAATTTGTCCTTCATTTTGCTAGCTATTCCACTTTGGCTTTTGTGCTAATTGATAACCATATTATTTACGGGTTTGGTCAATACTTGCAAATTGCAACAATTTAAAATCGACTTGTGTTTAGAGTTGTTGTTTCTATTTGAAATAAGATTACCACTCGGATATATGCGCATATTTATATATACTGACTGTCGACGTTCATAAGCTTGCACCTTTTGAAAGAGGTGTGAAAATTCGGTTTAAATAACAATGTTGATAATTATATAAAATAAAGCTATAATAATTTTCATTAAGGTGAATTCGAAACATGATGCAACCTTTTATTCTAGTTTTAGAAATTGAAATTCTTTTTGAGTTGCAGGTAAATGGAAAGTTGGACTATCATATTGGGATGGAGGTTTTCTTTTCCCTTTCTTGGTGTGTTAAGTGTCACAGTCAAATGACTTCCTTCTAATGCTGTTTTGCAGGTTTTTTCTATGCTTGACACACAAAGCGTGTGTTACACTGCAGCTGCTTGTTCCTTTTTCCGTAAGTGTGCCTTGGATCCTTTGTGCTTTGCCAGTATTGACTTGATGACACTAGTCCCAAAAGTAAATAATGTTGTAGTATCTACGATGATTCAGCGAGCTGGAAAAGCACTTCGGTAAGACTTAAGAGTTACTTGTTCATATAAGCACATGTTTTTGCTGTTTTTCCATACCTTTCTTTTTCATTTTGTCAGTGTCATGTGAAAACCTTGATGAGTCTAATTGATTGTAATAATAGGTTCTATATATTGAACCTTAACATTAGTTCCAATAATTTTTATTTTTACTAAGAACAATCTTAAAGCTGGAGAAGTGAAATTTTATGATATATTGTAGCACTTGTGATTCATATCATCCAGTGCGAGTGATATCACATTGATGGTAAAGTACTTTGAATGATGGCATCTATAAAGTTGCTTGAAAATGTTTGTGGTACAAATAATGGTTCTAACTTAATATTGTGATTTGCTTTAGATATGTGACTGAAATATCTATATAAGCCTCTAGCATTTACAAATTTTGTGAGTTACTTGCTTCCTTTTAATTTTTATGTTGTATGTGTAGTTGTGTACCTAGCTGCTTTTCTAGTGCTGTTCATTTATCTGCATCTAATCACTATATGCATTTGTCTATAAAATAATTAATTGTGTTCCGAATTCCCCCCTCCTAAATTCAGGTCTATCAAGCTTGGTCTAGTGCCTGGCCCAACAGCATCACTTGGTTCTTCTCAACCTTTAGTTTATAGTATGAGGAACTCCACAGATGTATCAGGTTTCTCGTGGAATGATAAGAGATCAAGACAAGGAAAGGAATCGTTGATTCTTTCTCGGTCCTGCTTAAGTTCTTTGAGTGTGGACAGTGGTGCTCCTGGGTATTGTTCAAGTTTTGACCAATAGGAAAAGCTGTTCTGTTTTTAACAAAAGAATTAAATAAATCATATGTTTAATAACTTTTTCTTTTCTTTTAATGTTAAGGGCTCTGTTGAGACGGTTGCACCTTTATAATATTGAACGGATGGATAACGCAGGCACTTTCTGCAGCACTATCCGCCTGCCCTTCTCTCCTCGATCTAGAGATTGTTGGACTGTAAGTCCCATTTAATTATTATAAATCATGGAAAACTAAGGTGGCGGTCAACACTAGACTAGTGGTAGTCGTAGTCTCGTACAGGCTCCCTCTGTTCCATAAAAAGAGTCCCATTTGAAAATTTTGGAAACTTTAATGATATGTATTTTTTTAATGTTTACCCCTAAAAGTGTCTAGTTTAGTAGTGATGACATCATACGGTAAACTTGAGTACATTATGACATTTATACTACTAGCAGAAGTAAATCATATGGTAAACTTGAGTATGTTATGACATTTATACCAGTAGCAAAAGTAAATAGACTTATTTTTTGAGCAATTTTTTTGGCAGGGACTCTTTATGTTGATGACAGGAGTGTTTAATATATAGAACTTATATTGTTAACTTTGGCATTGATATGCATTTCTTTGTTATTGATCATCGATTCCTCTTATATTTTATAAGAGATCCGTGCAAATATTAATGTGAAATGTTCTAATATAAGAATAAGACCATATGATGTTCGGCTGTTCTCTGTAAATAATTTATCTATGTATCAAATTCATGTATATCCTGGTTTTAAGACCAAGTGAACTTTGGATTTTGTTACACGAACATGGAAGGAGTATTTCCTATGTTCGAAAAAAACTCATGTTTTTTCTCTATTATAAAATTCATGTATATCTTGGTTTCTCTTTCTCATGGAGGGTTATAGGTTATCCCACACTAGCCAAAACTTTTTTAGAAAGTCCGAATCATAAAAGTCAATATTCGTATTTGACTATTTCCTAATGTTATACAAACATATACTCTCTCTATCCTAAACAAGAATCCACTTGATATGTCTGAGTTTTCAAGAAAAGTTTGACTTCAACGTAATTAATTTCCAATATCATATATATATTTTGGATTTGGTACATTTCTTTGAAAGTGTTCTCTCATTTTGGGATGTCCCAAGTTGGGCTCTCATTGATGGATTGGAGTGTTTTCTTAATATATGTAAAATTCTTTGAGTAACAAAGTTTCATAATTTTTGGGCGTCAGGTTCTCTGTCAATTTTACTACTAAAGCGTGCTTTATATTTATCGATCCTAATTAAGAAGCATTATTTAATTTATTATTGTGGCACTGGCTAATGAAAACAAAACATGCAAAATCATTTTATGCACATCTCTTGATACACATGGATGCAAATCCTAGAGTCTCAAACACTAATTCAGGATTTTTAAGGGCTTGTTCTAATTGTCGTATTTCTTTTTTATCTGACCAATTTGCTAGGAAAAAATGTGCTATTGTACAAAATTGTCATGATACCAACAAGTCGACTCACTTTTATTATTGAGATCACATGTCTTGTTTCTCCGTGTTTTTATTTTTAATTGAATTGTTCTTGCTTAACTGGAACAAACTTTGTGGTGATAGCCATGTTGAATTGAGGCAAACTCTGGAGTCAGTAAGCAAACATTGCCATTTGATAGAGCGTCTCTTTTTTGAATCTTCAAAAACAGGTAACTCTCTTTACGCATTGGTGGGCCGGTTTTCAGGGTTTTGAAGTAATGCTTATTTTCAATGTCTTTGTCTCATATGTAGGTAGAGATGACAGTTTGAAATTGTCCCCAACCTGCAGTGATTTGGTGCACAATTGTCCTCATTTAACCTCTTTTGCACTTAGGGGATTCAAGCTGCAGGACTACAAAATTCTAGCACTTGTTAAGGTAAATTTTCGTTATGTGTGTAGAATATATATCCATCTCAGGACCACATTTATCCTTTTCCCCTTCTTTTAATGAGTTGATTCCTCTTACTGTATAGTTTAATTTAAAATCTGGGGAACTGGTCCTGGCATTTTGTTGCAGTTTCGATAGTTTACTCTTTCAGAAGTAAGGGTGTAAACGAGTCGAACCGAAGCGAACAGAGAGCTGCTCGAATTCGACTCGAAATGTTAAATTCATACTCGAATTCGAATTGTATTCGAAAAATTCTATAGATCGATTTGACTTGACTCGAATATTTATTACTCGAATTCAATTCGACTCGGATCGAATCATATTCAAACTACTCGCGAGCTTCAAATTCAAGCTCAAATTCGAATCTCCACATAATAACTAGTTTTATAATAAATATAATTATAAATTGAATTTGTTATTTTACTTACAAATTAGAAAATATATTTATTATTACACTTAACAAATATAAAATCACAATTAAAATTAAAAACAAAACAAAATAATAATAATTAATTATCTTAATTTGATTTAAATTTGTATATATTATAAGATAATGCATCGAGCATCTAATCGAATCTGTATCAATCAAGTATTTATCGAATCACAATCAAGAATTCGAGTAGTTTGAATCTTAAACTAGTCGAGTATAACGTTGTTCAAACTCTACTCATATTTTTATTTGAACTATTTTTAATACTTAAATTTAGATCATATTATTAACGAATCTGAGTCTCGCTCGTATTTTTTCGAGTTGAGCCTGAACTGTTTGGCTTGTTTACAGCCTTATTCAGAAGTAACTTTGATCTTTAACCACATTTTATTTAATGCTAAATCTAGTGTTTGGGCCTTAAGTTACCAAAAAACTCTCTGCTATGGAGTGTTTCATTAGTTAATGAATGTAGCAAACTTTTATCAGATTAAATATTAATATATGGGATGAGTTTTCGAGCCACTGAGTCTTAGTTTAGTTGATTGCTTCAGGTCTCGAGTAAAGTGGAGTTTTCACAGAAAAAGATCTTATGTTATATCCGTTGTTTTGCTAGGAAGTGTTGACAGTCTTTGTTAATAGGGGGCTTTGTTGGTATATATTAGCTTTTCCTCATTTTGCGTATGGTAGGTGGTCTATCTTTTGGAGAAAACTCAAAAGGTTTTTCCCATTCTACTTTAGTAGGACGGACTGGATTGAAGAATTCTAGTCAGGGATCCAGGGTGTAGTTTGATCTATACATAGTAACCTAATATGATATATCACGATGTTGATTTAGATACCAACAAAGTCATGTTGTAGAAACACCGTAACACTGCTCTGCTCATTTCATATCTGCAAATACTCTGGTTGCCCGTACACAGAATTCCAAAGAGTTCATTTTTTTTGAAGTGTTTTTTCAGACACTTATTTTATTATGTGTGAAATATGTAACAATGCAGGGATTTCGTAAGCTGAAATATCTCGACTTTTCAACATCCTACTCAATCACTGGCGTCTTTTTAAAGTAAGTTCATTTTTTTATAGATGATCCTTTTCGAGATTGCATTAAGTAATCGTTTTTTTCCCTTCCAAACATTACCATTTAGCTAACTTTGGTGGTTCTTGATCATGAAACTTGTCACTTTTTATCTTTTAGGAAGCTTAGTGGTGGTGCAGGTGGGAACCTCCTGGAGGTTTTGATTTTACGGGACTGCATGCATTTGAAAAAAGTATGTGCTGTCTTTAGCCTGCGTCTCTATGTCTGTCTGTATGTGTGTGTGTATTTGTATTTGTACGAGTGTCTCAAAAAAAGGTGTCATGTGCAGGCAGAAGTTGAAAGGTTTTTTTCTGCTGTTCTTGCAGGAGATTTTAAGTTTCTTAGACATCTTGTGAGTAGAACTATCTTTTCTTGTTTCCTATGTTGTGTACATATTATTCTTTTGCCTGAAATCTTATAAGATCGTGGGCTTGATGCCTTGTTAAGTTATTCCCTTTTCGAAGTTCTCCCCAATTTTGATTGTCCTCTGTATAAATAACTCCAACTGTAAACAGGACATATCCAACCGAGAAGGTCTAGCATCTGAAGATGATTGGTACAGTAGGTGTTTCAGTCCAAGGTGATTCTTCTCCCTTCTAGATGTTCTGGTTCATATTATTGTGTGGTTTTCTTACAGTTATTTGGTGTATGTTGCAGTTTCATTCCTCTAAAGCAATTATACGAAGAAAGGCCTGATTTCTGTCTACTGGCTGAGTTTCCTCTTGAAGGAAGGTTTGTCCAGTGTTTTATCTTTACTCTATAAATTAATTGTTTGCAATTACCTTTTGTTCATTATTTATTCTGCTGCAGTTTCATCGAAGTTGAACAAATGAATAGCAGTGATGTAGATGTGAGTTTGCCGTCGCAGCTAAGCAGTCATACTTCTGATGGATCATTTCTTATGAATACATCCGAGAGTAGCTATAATAGTGACCAGGGTAGCGGCAATGAGGATAACAGGGATACCAGTTTCATAATTTATGAGGAAAGTTCAGATGAGGTCGACTTTCTGTCAGTCTGAGGGAAAGTCTTCAGTATACTCTGTGAGTTTTTAATACCTCTCTCTCTCTCACACACACACAAGCATGCATGCACGCACGCACGCACCCACCCACACTCTGACTGAGGACTTGTCAACTTTGTGTTTGGCCTTTATATTTGGGATCTTGTGTCTATGAAAGCAACAGTTCTCTTCAGATTGATAATTAATACTATCAGTTTGTTAGTAGCTTATAAACAAAGTAATTCTCGTTGCGAGATTTTATTGCCGTAGGAAGATATTAGCTACACCAATTTTGTCACATCTTATTTTATTGGATTTAAGGCTAGCAATGTGATAACTAATGGAGGTAGTGCAGGGACACATATGCGAGAACTCCTCTTTCATATATATATATTTATTTTATTTTGAAGAAACATACCTTGTTATGGTTTGTCACATATTTAATTCATTGTGTAAATACATTATATAGATTACATTTCCATATAGCCTTTTGCTTTGCTTAAACTTGCTCTTTTTGCCCTTGATTCAGGGAGGAGATCCACATTTGAAGGCCAATGTTAAAGGTGTTGATTCAAACATATCTATTTGGGTAGGACATCATTTTCCTATTAACTCCACCTTTTGCAAACTGTGCTCCACTCACCAGATATATTTCAATAGTTTACCGTTTACATAAGTAAGCAATGAAGCCCAGTGGGGGGGGGGGGGATTTTTTTTAACACCTCCCCTTTTTCACTTTTTTATGGAAACTGTAGCTCGTGTAGATTTGCATCCTTCTCTGGAATTTTAATGTTTTCTTGAAGATAACTTTGCTACATTTTCTGTTGTTCGCATACCTTGATTTAAGAAAGCAAGTTATAGGTCAGCAAGGTCCTTTTTCTGGGCCCTTTTATTTTGCCATGTAAAATATCAAACGGGCATCAAGCTGTAGAGATAAGTCTGTTGCCGTGAACCACGTAAGTTCAGACGTAAGAATGTGTAAATACCGTTAGAGTTGGAAGCTTTGAGCATGTGATCTCCACCTTATTGAAGTGGAGCACTTCTCATTGAGTCAAATGTTTATTATAACTTCATGGGTGTGAAGTTGAGAGTTTTTTTATTTTTTGGCCCAATGGAGACCTATAGTAGGCCAAACTCAAATAAATATTTATCTTATTGCCCAATTTACTCCCTGTACTTAGTTTGCCGTATGCAGTTCACTTTGCGCACAGTATGAGAGGAGGTGGCCACTGCATTCATCTCAGTCCTTGTGTAGCTTGTTTGAGGCTTTTATCTGTCTTGACTCGTCAGACAAACAAGTCTGAAATCTGAATATGAACATTTTCAGTCTATTTACCTTTAATCTGCTTGTTTGTGTTAATAGGCTTGCAGTCTGCTTGCGATGGAAATGTATGTTGTAACGTTTTGATATTTCGAGGTTGATTCTAAAATTCAAAATTAATAGGACTTAGAGGTGTTTGATTAAAACTGAATGAGCTTAATCTGAATGAAAAAAATTGTTTGATAATTGACATGTCTAAAACATCTAAATAGCATATTTTTATTATTTTATCCCTCTAAAAAAATTTAAAATTGTTGTAAATTTATTTAATATTACTTAATATAATAGTTAATATTGTAAAAAAAAATAATCATTCAGCAGTCGATCATTCCATTGAGCCAGAAAAATGGCGCTAAACCATTCAATCAAATGGTCTGAATGGTTGATCGGTTTAACCATTCAGACGATTTTTTTTTTAAATAAACGCACTGAATTGTTGAATCAGGTCAGCTATTCAGTGTTAATCAAACAGGTCCTTAATTTGATTCAACTTAAATACAATTATGATTATAGAAAATTATTTAAAACATAAAATTAATTATTTTTTTTCAAGTTTTACATGAATCATATTTGTGAATTGAATACTATGTAGCATTTAGGTCTGAAGTTCAATTTTTAAGGAAGCAGGACACGGGCGAAATTTTATTATTATATTTTTTTATGTTACAAATATTTCTCCTATGCGAGATTTATATTTACTTACATGTTATATGATGTTAGTGATTGTTGTAGTTATGAATAAGATGTTTGATATTGGTTATGAAATTTTGTGCACTTATAATTTTTTCACCTTGATGTGTTTTAAAAATAGGCTAGTGATATATGCACATTGTAAGTTGATCGTTGCAACACCGTTATATATGAAAAGGATTATATTACCCTTACAATTAATGAGGAATTAATATATTTATCACTTATTTATTTTAATTGAAATTTTTCCTAAAAGAAGTCTAAATAATTTTCTATTTTCTTTCAATTTTAAATTTTTAAAAATTTATTTCAAGTCAAAATAATATTTTTTGAATTAGATGTTCCAATAAATTATATTATGGATACTTTAATAAAATAGCAAGCTAAATTATATTTCACGTCTTAAGAACACGAAGGTTTACTCTTATAAATCTTTTTGTTTATTTTTAATATTTTATAATTAAAGTTTTTAAATTATATTATAAAATATCTCAAATACAAAAAGAATGATATTAAGTAAAATTGTAAAAAAGATAAGAGATTTAATATATTAGCTTAATACTATATATGGTCTTTTTTTTAATGTCAATTCTAAATATGGTTGATAATTAAGTTTTGGCCAAGTGTATGCACCTTCTATCTTATACATGTATAACAAAATTAAGATAAAATGAATAAAGAGTAAATGGTTAAAATTTATTTTAAGTATATTAAAGATTATATAGTATTGTTAACATATCTAAGTGTGTAACTATCACTTCCCTACAAATAATTGTCGAGTTGAAATATTATTAAAGAGTAGAGTTTTGACCATTAAAAATCACTTTCAGTAACACAATTTTATGAATTAATTTCATGATAAGTTGGTCAATTGATCAATACAGTGTTGACACGCAGAGAGATCACCTCCCGACCTATGTGTCTACATTGTATCAGTCAATTAACCAAAGTTAACTTTATGTTAAATACTTTCCAACTTTATATTTCCAGTGGAAATACTTTCGAGGAAAGCACAATGTATAAATTTATTTGTAAATTGTTGAAGAAAATTAAAAGTTTATATCACATACTTGTGTAAAAACCATTTCTTGTACTTTAAAAATAAAAAGTTAAGTCAAGCCAAGTCATGTCATATTGGCGGACAATAAAGTCAAGTCAAACTAAAATTTGACACAAAATGACCACTTGCACTCGTACGAGTAACACCCGTAATGTTAACTACTACAAAGACAATTTTATTTGAATAAATTTATGTACATATTATATTAAAGACACATTTAAGTATAAAATGATAGTAAAATAATTTTGTTGCTCTTTTCATAATACTGTATTTATTTATTGTTATTTTACACTTAAGTGTATCTTTAAATGTACAATTTAAATATACACATAAATATATTTTTTTATCGGTTGTCACGAACACTATTCCAGTAACTATGATATTGAATGATCTAGATTAATTACATTTTTACAACACCTTGTAGCGGTAGAGAGAAGATGTGATTAATCATAGCTGATGGAATAGTGTCAGTGAGAGTTGCATTGTTTTGCATTCAATACATTTCCCTTCTTAATTAAGTATGTCCATTTTGTGACTGTATCATTATTATAAATTCTTTTTTTAAACATTGTGGACTTTGTTATGCTAACGTCCTCTAAATTCTTTTAATATATTTAATTAAATTAAACAAATTAATTAATTTCATGGCACCCTTCCTTCATCGAGCAATGCTACTATCACATAAATTCTATCACATAACTCTCACATATACACACATACATACTATGGATCTTCGCCTGATATGCAGGATCCACAATATGTATATGTGTGTATGTGAGAGATATGTAAAAGAATTTATATGATAATAGCATTATTTTCCTTCATCAGCCTAGCTAACCGCAACCAGTTGGCTTGGTAGTGAATGCCATGTCATATTATCCTCGCATATTATATCATTAATTAGTAGGTCATGAATTAAAATTTATATCTTAGACCTCAATTTTGTTATATAATTTTAGCACATGTGTTATTTATTGAATAAATTATATCAGAACGTGCTATTAAATAGAATAAAATTAAATAATAATTAGGTACTTATATGAATTGAGAAAAGACATCTTGTATGTATCAAGTTTCTGCTGCGCGTAAGGGTGAAGGTCTTCAATTGCCTCTCTCAATCTTATGATGGGTATATAGGTGTGTATAAAGTTCTTGAGACGGCAACTGGAACCAAACCCTAACTGTTTTATTTATTAGATAGCTAAAGGTCAAAATCGTCCATCAAAATTATGAAACCCTAGGGCCCATTATGCCAACTTAGTATTAGTAATAATATTTATGGGCCACACAATTAATTACCAAACTCATAAATAAAATAATAAATTAATACAATATGTAAACCCAATAATTACATAAATAGTAGAGGTCACATAAGTGAATAAAATATTCTAACATTCTCCCACTTTGCCGGAATACTATTTATATATAAAGCATAATGCTTACAATCATTAATTTGGCCAAGTATTAATTTAATATCTACATCCTGTTCAAGTAAAAATACCAATGCGAATTAATACAATCTTTGTGTCACTATTAACATAAGATCCCCATTAATTACACAATTAGTACTTTTATTATAACAAAGATTAACATTAAGCATAACAGGTATGAATAGAGTTTACATAAGTGGTAATAGATTAAATTCATTCATATGGTTCAAAATTAACATAATCGTTCCGTTTACTCATAAATTCTCAAGTGTGCACAACAAGGAGAATAGCAAATCATAAACATAATGTGAAGTTCAAAACAACGAGCTCAAAATTGTTGTCTTATATCAAAATAACTCATTAATTAAGACTACCAGTTAAACTCATACCGACATTATGCTCTAAAAAGAGCTTGGGTGGTAAGCCTTTCGTAAGTGGATCCGCTAATATATCATGCGAACTAATATACTTAATGACAACACTTTGATCTTCAACTCTTTCCCTGACAAATAAGTACTTAGTGTCGAGGTATAGTCCAGTACCACTCGGACCGGTGCTGTTGGAAAAACTAACAGCAGAATCATTATCACAAAATACTTTCAATGACCTTGAAATGGAATCTATAACTTTAAGTCATGAAATAAGATTCCTCAATAATACGGCGTGACAAGTAGCATGATAACAAGCCACATATTATGCCATCATCGTGGAAGTTGTAGTTAACTTGTGCTTATAATTTCTCCACGAAATAGGGTCTCTTGAAAGCATAAAGATGTACCACAATGTAGATTTCTTTTCGTTTTTACACTTAGCAAAATCAAAATCAGAATCAGAATAACCAACAACTTCAAGGTTATCTGTTTTCTGAATGTAAGCATAAAATCCTTAGTATCCTATAAGTAGCGTAAAATCTTTTTGGCTGCTTTCCAGTGATCCAATCATGGATTTAACTAGTAACGTCCAAGCATGCCAGTTACATATGCTATATCTGAACGTGTACAAACTTGAGCATACATAAGACTCCCAACCATAGAAGCATAGGGAATATGATTCATTTGATCACGTTCAAGTTCATTCTTAAGACATTGATAGGAGCCAAATTTGTCACCCTTAATAATAGGGGCAACAGTAAGGGAGCAATTTTGCATGTTATATTTGTTAAGAACTTTGTCACTATATGCTCTTTGGGACAATCCTAATATCCCGTGAGACCTATCTCGTTGAATTTTAATACCTATAACATAAGAGGCTTCACCGAGATCCTTCATATCAAAATTTCCAGAAAGGAAACGTTTGGTCTCATGCAACATGTCTAAGTTATTACTTGCAATTAGTATATCATCAACATACAAAACAAGAATAACAAATTTATTCCCACTGACCTTCAAGTATATGCATTGATCAACTATATTTTTCTTAAAATTAAAATTACTCATCACTTCGTGAAACTTAAGATACCATTGTCGAGAAGCCTGTTTTAACCCATAGATGGACTTCTTAAGTCTACATACCTATGTTCTTTGCCTTTAACCAAAAAAAACTTTTGGTTGTTGTGACGCCCCCAAAATAGGTCCATTCAACCCAACCCATTCTGAGTCGCCAAATACATGGTACAGAATTCAAATACAAACTTTATATCATACGGTCGTGCAAAATACGACCACACAACTGTGAGTCTCAATACAAATATGTAGAAAATATTAAGATTCAAACTAAGTCCTCATTACAATTATTATCACACTATTTATCAGAAATAGTGAGGACTACTACTGCTCTAACTCGGACCATCACTCTGTCCCCCGACTAGTCCCCGCAACATTCTCCTTTCCTGAAGAGGACAACAGATGAAAAGGGTGAGCTCAACTAGCTCAGTAAAGAATATTATGACTAAGATAATGGAAAATAAATTATCGTTAGCCTTCAACAGTTCAGATAAAATATTATTGACAACATGTTTTAGATCAATATTCGCAGCGGAAATAACCGTTCATCATCAATATTTTATCCCTGTAACATCAATCAATATACATCTCGAATCAAATATTCATCTTTGCACTACAGGCCAAAGATATTCATTTGTATCATCAGTGGTCATGTTCATCTCAACACCTGTCATCTTTGCACTACGGCCAAAGATATTCATCAGGTAATCATTCATCTTTGCTCTACAGGCCAAAGATATTCATCAAGTAATCATTCATCTTTGCTCTACAGGCCAAAGATATTCAGTTACATCACCTTTTAGGACTGAGGATGATGAAAAATATTTTAAAGAACGAATCCAGTGAGATAAAAGACAAAGATTAGGGATTCGTCATTTAGTTTATCCAAATTCAAGAATAATTCATAATAATACTTTGTGAAGCAAAATTCAAGAATAAAGCCCAAAACTTGGATACAATCAAAGATAGTAACCTTAACAGACAATTTGGACAAATAGAAGAAAAATAAATTTTCTCGTGAATAGTGCCGTATACGTGAATAGTAACCCCGACGGAAAAAGTAAGAATTTCAACATAAAATCCATGACAATATTTTTGTATAATGATATTGAGAAGAATAACATCATTTACGAAAGAAATAACATCTTACCTCAAAAGAACAGTATCTCTGACTAGAATATCGAATATAATACCGACGAAAGCTTGTACTGAATAGTAATACTCAAAGTATTGAAATACTCACAAAAATACGCTCGATATTATAGAGAGAGAAAACTTATGATTCTGGTGTGATTTTCAATTCTAACCTAAGCACCCTATTTATAAGAAAAGCTTAGGATGCCAAAGGAGACTAAATGAATAAAATAATAAAAAAAATTCAAAATTTCCGCCGCCTGGCGTCTAAAAGAATTTTCCAACAAAAGTGGGGCCCGCCCAAAAAAAAAATATATTTTCCGAAACTTCAATAATTCATAACAAATAGCCCCTTTGTCAGAAAAATACAAATTCTATGTCCTTCCATAGGAAATTTAATTCTCTACAACTTTGCAGAAGGAAGTTTTTCCAAATTCCAAACATAAATTATCCGAAATCCATAAACAGATGATTTCTCACAACAAAATATTGATAAAAACTCATCAGCACAAATTCCTTCTTTAATATCCACAAAATAAATATTTCCTTATCATATAAATCAATAATTAATTATTCACAAATAATATTATAGAACTACAATATTAACAACCAGGTCGTTCCCAGGACAGAGGGGGCCTTCCGATAAGGACTTCTCCTTACTGGCGCGCAATTAAATAACCCCTCCTAGACAGAACTTCTTAGACATTGTCAATAATGCTATCTAATAATATTATTCAAATAATATGAATTATTGAGTTGATAACGTGAAATACTGTGCAACGACAATTATTGAATCAATACTACAAAATCAACTGTAGCCATTATTGAATCAATCATAAAAAAAATAGCAACGTAACAATTATTGAGTCAATAAAATATCAATGCAGCAATTATTGAGTCAATAATATAAAATATCAACGTAGCAATTATTGAGTCAATAATATAAAATATTGAACAGTAAATACTGTAACAATAATTGAGTAGGTTCCTTCTCACGTAAGACTCAATAATTCGAAATACTGTGCAATACCGTGTGCTACTGCGCACCACCGCGTACTGTATTTTAACCACCGGGTATTTCAACAGTACTAACGGTAACAACTACGCCGTTATCTTGTAAAAAAGTTATTTCTGTCGCTTTCTATATCCGACAGTTATTCCGTTGTGGGGGCCCACAAATAGTTGCGCCGTCGTACGAATATTCCCCGACAACAAGAATATTCCACGACCAAACGAATATTCCCCGACAACAAGAATATTTTATAACCACTTGCTCATTTTAAAAATATTTGCACATTTCACCCATAACTTTCATATTTATCAAATCAACACCTTACTATTTCGAAATAATATATAAAGAAAATTAAATCTTTATTCATAAAAGTTGGGGTCTTACAGTTGTGCCATATAGACTATGCAAGTTACCATTAAGGAATGCAGTTTTAATATCCATCTAATGTAACTCTAAATCATAATGAGCTACTAAAGCCATGACTATTCTAAATGAATCTTTTCTGAATATTGGATAAAAACGTTATTAAGCTCCATTGATTTCAACTCACCATTTATGGCTTCAAGCTATTGAGTTGAATGAACACTCGTAATGGCATCTTTATAGGAAAGGATCATTAATCTTACTTGAATCATAATCAATCTCATTAAGATAGGTTATAAAATCATCAAAATTAACAGGTTTTTTAGGTCTTTCGGACCTACGTAAAGGCTGTACAATTTCAAGAATATGATTTTCAATAATGTGGGGTTCATCATTAGGTGGTGGCTCAGCTATCTCAGGGGCATCATTCGCATCAATATGAGGTTGTTGTGCCTCACCCTCTTGAATTACAAGATTAGGAACATAAAACATGTTTTCATCAAGATGAATTTTTATAGGTTCACCACTCCCACTTAAATCACCATTCTCTAAAAATTCTACATGCCTAGTCTCAACAATTCTAGTGGTATGTGAGGGACAGTAAAATCAAAAACCTTTAGATCTCTCAAGATATCCAATGAAATGACAACTAATGATTTTAGAGTCAATTTTTTTATTTATGGATTAAAAATCTTAGCCTCGGCTAGACAGCCCCACACCCGTAAGTATTTTAAACTAGGTTTCCTACCTGTCCAAATTTCATAAGGAGTGTTAGGGACAGATTTGCTAGGAACCTTGTTTAAAATAAAAACATCTGTCTTTAATGCCTCAGTCCACAAAAATATCGGTAAGTTGGAATCACATAACATACTACGTGCCATATCCATAAGGGTATGATTTCAACTCTCAGCTACACCATTCTGCTGCGATGTACCAGGCATTGTATACTGAGTGACGATTTTATTTTCTTGACAAAATAAGGCAAATGGGCCAGGAGTATGACCTGTATCGGAGTGTTTACCATAACTACTCTCCGCCTTTATCTGATCTCACTAGTTTAATTTTTTGAGCAAGTTGATTTTCAACTTCAGCCTTGAAAATTTTAAACATATTTAGTGATTCAGATTTTTCATTAATCAGGTAGACATAAGTATAACGAGAATAGTCATCAATGAACGTAATGAAAGATTTATGTCCCCCAATTTCTGGAGAAAATAACCCACATATATCAGTGTGAATCACCTCAAGCAGTGCACCACTTCTAGTGGCTTCTTTCTTATTATCTTTTATAAATTTTCCTTTTATACATTCAATACAATGGTCAAAATTTAAAAAATCTAGTGAATGAAGAATTTCATCCTTTATAAGACGTTGCATTCTATCTTTTGAAATATGGCCTATGCGTTTATGCCATAATTTTGAAGAATTCTCATTATCTAGTTTTCTCTTATTTTCACTTTTAAAGGTATTTTCTGTCACATTCATTGTTAATAAGGATTCAGCAAAAATATTATCCAAATTTATCTTATAGAGGTTTTTCTCTAAAGAGCCAGAACCAATAACATGAGAGTAATGATAAATAATTATTTTATTATTCCCAAACTTGAACGAAAATCCATCAACGTCAAGTTTAGATACAGAAATTAAATTCCGTGTCATATTAGGAACATAAATAGTATCATATAAATACAAGGTGGAACCACTCTCCAAAAGTAAAGGGAGAGTTCCTACAGCTTCAACTTGTATAGACTCTCCATTATCAAATTTAATGGTTCTTTCCCCCTTTGGGAGTGTTTTCTTCGAAATGAATCCTTACAATGAATTAGTAATGTGAACCATATCACCAGTGTCAGGTCCATGAACGTAGCATGGACATTGGTCAATCCGAAATATATAACTAGAAATTCGTAATGCGCGTATCGAGTTCTAAAAGCAATCTTCGGAATATCCTAAGTTTTAATCTTCAGCTGATGATATCCGGAACGAAGATCGATCTTTGAAAAGAATTGTGCTCCTTGCAACTGGTCGAACAGGTCATCAATATGACGTAACAGATACCTATTCTTGATGGTGACATGGTTCAACTCTCGATAGTCAATACAAAGTCGCATACTCCCGTCTTTCTTCTTTACGAATAAAACAGGAACACCCCAAGGAGACGTACTAGGACGTATAAAACCGATGTCTAACAATTCCTATAATTGGACCTTTAACTCCTGAAGTTCAATAGGAGCCATTCGATATGAGATTTTAGAAATGAGTTTTGTACCGAGTTCAAGGTCAATAAAGAATTCAACTTCACGTTCTATGGGTAGACCGGAAAGTTCTTCGGGAAATACATCAGAAAACTCATTAACAACGGAAATATCATTCAAATCTGACGTATTCTGGTTTAGATCAGTGACATGAGCTAAGAAAGCTTGACATCCGTTTTTCAATAAACGAATAGCCTTGTGATTTGAAATGATATTGACTGATTTTAGTGATTTGGTGGTTTGGATTCGCACAACAGGTTGATTAGGAATATGAAAACTAACAACCTTACGAAAATAATTAATTTTGGCATGATAAGTGGTTAACCAGTCAATTCCTAAAATTACGTCAAATACAAGTATTTTCAAAGATATAAGATCAACAGGTAAGGTAAGGGTACCAATCTGAATCAAACAAGATTTGTAAACTGTAGATGTAACGAAGGTTTCTCCTAACGGAGTTTCAACAGATAAGTCAAAGTCTAATTTATCAGAAGTCAAGTTCAAACGTTGAGCACAAGTAGGTGAAATAACAGAATGGGTAGAACTGGCATCCAATAAGGTATAGATTTTGCACAAATTTATGATTAACTAACCCGTGATAAATTCATTCGGTTTCCTCGCGTTTTGGGCCACCGACTTTGATTTGTCTGGAACAGTCTTTGGTGTCACTATCCCAACTGGTCTTGACTTTGCTATACAGCTCATTCCACCCTCAACTGCTTCGTCACACTCCTGATCCATGATTTGAATCATTACTCTTCGATCCATATCGAATTGGGGTTGACCGCTATGCACAGGATAATTTCAAACTCGATGTTGGATTCTTCCGATTGCTGTCCAAAAAATGAAATCCATATCGTCTATTTTGGCCTTCTTAGATCAGACGTCTCTTTCTAAAATATCAACGCGGCGTGCGGCTTTTACCCATGCATCTTCAATTCTCACTCGTTCCGTTGCTTCTTCTTTCAGCTGATCGTTGACATTTACATTTCCAGATTCTAGCTTTAATATCATATGCTCTGCCTGAGAGAGCTTCTGTTCAAGCCTCGCATAACGAGTAGCAAAATCTTGAATTTCTATATCCCTTTCTTGAAGGCTGTCTGTCGTTCTTCACCCTGCTCTTCTAATTCAAGAATACGATTTTGCAGTTTTACATTTCGATCATAAAATTCTCCTAATAAATCCTCCTCTTCAGGTTCCTCTTCTTCCTCACTCTCAGCTGCTACCTCTGCGACTAGCTCGGGTGCAACTATTAATTCTTCACTTACCACATGAATATTTCTAATTTCTTCTTTCCCCGACATCACATTATCCTGGTCGGTGATTAGCGATGCCTCCACGGTCTCATTCACTTCATTGTTAACATTCTCAGCTGTCATTCTCAAATACTGTCATAAAATAAGGGTTAATTAAACAAATAACATATCACATATTAATCCTATGCTCCGACTAACCAATTAAATACCACATAAGCTTAGGTAGGACATACTAGTGAAGGATTTACTCGTCTCTCCCCTCCTAGTTCTATTCTCCGATCTCCGCCAGAGATCATATCCCTAAGCTCTGATATCAATGTGACGCTCCCAGAATAGGTCCAGTCAACCCAACCTATTCTGAGTCGCCAAATACATGGTACAGAATTTAAAAACAAACTTTATATCACACGGTCGTGCAAAATACGACCACACAACTGTGAGTGTCAATACAAATATGTAGAAAATATTAATATTCAAACTAAGTCCTCATTATAATTATTATGACACTATTTATCAAAAATAGTGAGGACTACTACTGCTCTAACTCGGACCATCACTCTGTCCCCCGACTAGTTCCCGAAATATTCTCATTTCCTAAAGAGGACAATAGATGAAAAGGGTGAGCTCAACTAGCCCAGTAAAAAATATTATGACTAAAATAATGGAAAATAAATTATCATTAGTCTTCAACAATTCAGATAAAATATTATTGACAACAAGATTTAGATCAATATTCGCAGCGGAAATAACAATTCATTAGAAGAGTTAAGTAGAGAATGAAGTCTACTATCTTCTATGATTTAAAAGTTCGTCATCAATATTTTATCCCTGTAACATCAATCAATATACATCTCGAATCAAATATTCATCTTTGCACTACAGGCCAAAGATATTCATTTGTATCATCAGTGGTCATGTTCATCTCAACACCTGTTATCTTTGCACTACGGCCAAAGATATTCATCAGGTAATTATTCATCTTTGCTCTACAGGCCAAAGATATTCAGTTATATCACCACTTAGGACTGAGGATGATGAAAAACAATATAAATAACGAATCCAGTGAAATAAAAGACAAGATTAAGGATTCGTATTTTAGTTTATTCAAGTTCAAGACTATTCCATAATAATACTTTGTGGAGAAAAATTCAAGAATAAAGCTCAAAACTTAGATCCAACTAAAGATAGTAACCATAACAGACAATTTGGACAAATAAAAAAAAAATTAATTTTTTCGTGAATAGTGCCGTATACGTGAATAGTAACCCCGACGGAAAAAAATAAGAATTTCATAATAAAATTCATGACAATATTTTGGTATAATGATATTAAAAAGAATAACATCATTTACGAAAGAAAATAACATCCCTTACCTCAAAAGAATAGTATCTCTGACTGAAATATCGGATATAATACCGAAGAAAACTTGCACTGAATAGTAATACTCAAAGTATTTAAATACTCACAAAAATACGCTCGATATTATAGAGAGAGAAAACTTTTGATTCTGGTGTAATTTTTAATTCTAACCTAAGCACCCTATTTATAGAAAAACTTAGGATGCCAAAGTAGACTTTTGAATAAAATAATATTTTATTTTTAAAAAAATCCAGCCGCCTCCCCCAACAAAGCCATTAACCACCAACCAAAAGTGGGGCCCGCCTCCTATTAAAAAAATATTTATTTTTCAAAACTTCAATAATTCATAATAAATAGCCCTTTTATCAGAAAAATACAAATTCTATGTCTTTCCATAGGAAATTTAATTCTCTACAACTTTGTAGAAGGAAGTTTTTTCAAATTCCAAACATAAATTATCCGAAATTCATAAACGGATGATTTTTTACACCAAAATACTGATAAAAACACATCAGCACTAATTCCTTCTCTTATATCCACAAAATAAATATTTTCTTATCATATAAATCACTAATTAATTATTCACAAATAATATTATATTACTACAATATTGACAAACAGGTCGTTCCCCAGAAAGAAGGGGCCTTCCGATAAGGATTTCTCCTTACTGGCGCGCAATTAAATAACCCCTCCTAGACAGAACTTTCTTAGTCATTGTCAATAATGCTATCTAATAATATTATTCAAATAATATAAATTATTGAGTTGATAATGTAAAATACTGTGCAGTGACAATTATTGAATCAATAATACAAAATATCAACTGTAGCAATTATTGAATCAATCATATAAAATAGCAACGTAGCAATTATTGATATATAATATCAATGTCGCAATTATTGAATCAATAAAATATCATGTAATTATTGAATCAATAATATAAAATATTGAACAGTAATTACTGTAACAATTATTGAGTAAGTGTTTTCTCACGTAAGAATCAATAATTTGAAATACTGTGCAATACCGTGTGCTACTGTGCAACACCGCGTATCACTGTATTTTAACCACCGGGTATTTCAACAGTACTAACGGTAACAACTACGCCGTTATTTTATAAAAAGGTTATTTCCTATATTCGACAGTTATTCCTTTGTGGGGCCCACAAATAGCTGCGCCGTCATACGAATATTCTCCGACAACAAGAATATTTCACGACTAAACGAATATTACTCGACAACAAGAATATTTTATAACCACTTGCTCATTTTAAAATATTTGCACATTTCACCCATAACTTTTCACATTTATTAAATCAACACCTTACTATTTCGAAATAAAATATAAATAAAATTAAATCTTTATTCATAAAAGTTGGGGTCTTACACGCAGGTTGAATTTGTTGCCTTTACTGTCCGAAGAGAGACTCCATCGTTCTAGTACCGTTACCGGTTCAGTAGTCAACAAATCTTAGTTGTATGTGTCATTATTTCTATTAAATTTAAACATATATATTTTGAATTTTCTTAAGTATGTTTATATATACATTCAGGGGTGGATCTAGAATTCGAACTCAGCAGGGGCGGATTTTTTAAGCTAAAAATTAAAGTGAAGGGTTAAAATTTAACGAGTTAGAGCGCCATAGTTTGAATACATTATATACCCGTGTGTTTAGATTTTTTAGTGTAGTAGTAGTTTAAGTTTTTTTTTCTCTATAAGTTTAAGTTTATTAAGTTTTTTTTCCTTCTCCCTATACTTGTAAAAAAATTAAAAAAAATCAAAACATAAGCACTGCCTACTCTTTCCTCTTAATAGATTCGCCATTGACTTTATTACAATTTTGAGTTTCGCTTGGTTTATTTACAAATATAGTTCTTCAATTTTTTGTCTTTATCTATTTTTTTTTTTAAAATTAATGGTCTATTTTGATGTAAAAACAAACATTGAAACACGTATAATCAAAACCTAATCAATTTAAAGGAACCTCTACACTGCCACAATCTTCTTCTTTTCTTAATCATTTTAAACAAATTAATCAAATTTTTTTTTAAAAAAGGTCAATCACAAAAATAACTAATGAATAGCACAAATAATCTTCAAACGATGATTGAAGTGAAAAAAGCCACAAAAATATCTAAACTAAATATATCGAAGTTATAAACTACTCCCTTCCTTCCGAAAAGATGAACAAAATACAATTTGCACCCGTATTAAAAAAAATAAAAATAGAGGAAAAAGAATAAAAAGTTTTAAATTTATCTTTAGTGGTCCCACAAGATTACATAAAGTGATGAATATTTTTATTTTTTTATATTAATAGACCCTACTAAATATCATATGTAAGACCCCGAATTTTATAAATAAAGATTTAATTTTCTTTATATATTATTTTAAAATGGTAAGGTGTTGATTTGATAAATATGAAAAATTATGGGTGAAATGTGTAAATATTTCAAAATAAGCAAGTGGTTATAAAATATTCATTGTTGTCGGAGAATATTCGTTTGGTCGTGAAATATTCTTGTTGTCAGGAAATATTCGTACGACGGCACAACTATTTGTGGGCCCCACAACGGAATAACTGTCGGATATAGAAAGCGACATAAATAATCTTTTTATAAAATAACGGCGTAGTTGTTACCGTTAATACTATTAAAATACCCGGTGGTTAAAATACAGTAATACGCGGTGTTGCACAGTAACACGCGGTATTGCACAGTATTTTAAATTATTGATTCTTACGTAAGAAGTCACTACTCAATTATTGTTACAGTAATTACTGTTCAATATTTTATATTATTGATTCAATAATTGCATGATATTTTATTGATTCAATAATTGCTACGTTGATATTTTATATCAATAATTGCTACGTTGCTATTTTATATTATTGATCCAATAATTATCATTGCACAGTATTTCACATTATCAACTCAATAATTCATATTATTTGAATAATATTATTAGATAGCATTATTGACAATGTCTAAGAAAGTTCTGTCTAGGAGGGGTTATTTAATTGTAGTTCTACAATATTATTTGTGAATAATTAATTATTAATTTATATGATAAAGAAATATTTATTTTGTGGATATAAAAGAAGTAATTAGTGCTGATGTGTTTTTATCAGTATTTTGGTGTGAAAAATCATCCGTTTATGAATTTCGGCCATTTTCGGTTGGGAATTTGAAAAAACTTCCTTCTACAAAGTTTTAGAGAATTAAATTTTATATGAAAAAAATATAAGATTTGTATTTTTCTGATAAAGGGGCTATTTATTATGAATTATTGAAGTTTCGAAAATAAATATTTTTATTAAAACCATGGGTGGACCCCGTTTTTGTTTTTTTGTTAAAAAATTCTAATTTTTTACTCTGAAAGCAGCCAGGCGAATTTTCAAAATTATACACTGAAGAAATTTTAGCCGTCGGTAGCAGAAAGTCTATTTTGACATCCTAAGCTTTTCCTATAAATAGAGTGCTTATGTTAGAATTCAAAATCACACCAGAATTAGAAGTTTTCTCTCTCTATAATATCGAGCATATTTTTTTTGAGTATTTAGATACTTTGAGTGTTACTATTTAGTGCAAGCTTCTTTCGGTGTTATATCCGATATTCCAGTCAGAAGTACTATTCTTTTGAGGTAAGGGATGTAATATTCTTTTGTAAATAATGTTATTCTTTTCAATATCATTATACCAAACTATTGGCATGAATTTTATTATGAAATTATTACTTTTTTCGTCGATTACTATTCACGTATACGACACTATTTACGAAAAAATTAAATTTTTTTATTTGTCCAAATTGTCTGTTATGGTTACTATCTTTGATTGGATCTAAGTTTTGAGCTTTATTCTTGAATTTTGCTCCACAAAGTATTATTATGGAATATTCTTGAACTTGAATAAAATAAAATACGAATTGTTAATCTTGTTCTTTATTTTACTGGATTCGTTATTTATATTATTTTTTATCATCTCCAGTCTTAAAAGGTGATATAATTGAATATCTTTGGTTTGTAGAGCAAAGATGAATGATTACCTGATGAATATCTTTGGCCTTAGTGCAAAGATGGACAGGTGTTGAGATGGACATGACCACTGATAATACAAATGAATATATTTGGCCTGTAGAGCAAAGATGAATGATTACCTGATGAATATCTTTGATCGTAGTGCAAAGATGGACATGTGTTGAGATGAACATGACCACTGGTGATACAAATGAATATCTTTGGCCGTAGTGCAAAAATGAATATTTCTGATTCGAGATATATATTGATTGATGTTACAGGGATAAAATATTGATGATGAACTTTTAAATCATAGAATATAGTAGACTTCATTCTCTACTTAACTCTTCTAATGAATTGTTATTTCCGCTGCGAATATTGATCTAAAACTTGTTGTCCGTAATATTTTATCTGAATTGTTGAAGACTAACGATAATTTATTTTTCATTATCTTAGTCATAATATTCTTTACTGAGCTAGTTGAGCTCACCCTTTTCATCTATTGTTCTCTTCAAAAAATGAGAATGTTGCGGGAACTAGTCGGGGGACAGAGTGATGGTCCGAGTTAGAGCAGTAGTAGTCCTCACTATTTCTGATAAATAGTGTGATAATAATTGTAATGAGGACTTAGTTTGAATGTTAATATTTTGTATATATTTGTATTGACACTCACAGTTGTGTGGTCGTATTTTGCACGACCGTGTGATATAAAATTTATATTTGAATTCTGTACCATGTATTTGGTGACTCAGAATGGGTTGAGTTGACTGGACCTATTCTGAGGGCGTCACATCATATGTACCATTCACTTTATATATTTTATCTCACATTTTTTAAATAAAAAAATTATACATTTAGTCATCTTTTATGAAAACGGATAGAATAGTACATTTCATTTAAAACTAATTCATCTCATTGGAATAATAAAATATATTCTTTTCAATTTTAACTTTTTGAAATCAACTTAAAATATTTTAATATAAATATATGTGTCTGATTATCTCCTTCCTACTTCATTAGCAGGCGGAAAGTAGATTAATAGATTTACAGCTCAAATAAAAGCTACAAAACAGATTCATTTAAATTTTAAAATTAAGAGTAAAATATATTTTTTTACCTCCTCTAAGTATAACTCTTCAATTAATCTGTCCCCTTTAAGTTTATTAAATTACACATTTGCCCCTCTAATACCTATATGAAAAAAATTCAGCATAGACAGGCGCCTATGCTGCCCTCAACATAAGTCCTTCCCTGTATACATTTAAATTTTACATGCATAATCCATAACTCTGACTTAAAATTTATGGCTCTGTCACTGTATGTATATGTATATATGCGCCTACTAGAACTTATATTTAGTAAAACACTACCAACTAAAACTGTTGATAGTGGCAAGCCGTAGTGGTACCGGTATGCGTTGGAGTCACTACGTAATTGAGTGACGACTGACTTCTCTTTTCCGCTCTAGTTGACCCTACGTTATCTTTGAAGACAATACCTTTTACTATTTTCTCCGTTTTAAAATCAAATTTACATTTTAATTTTTGAAATCAATTTATCAAACTCAAAATTTTAAATTTAATGTGAATTCTTAAAATTTTTTATTTCTTTAAGTAGTTTAGAATATTATGTAAGTTGTTTGTACGTATATAGAAATCTTTCAATTTTTAATTTTAAAATATTAAGATAAATTAAGCAATTAAAATATATCTCTAATTTTAAAAATAGAGATGCTACGTTTGTTTGCAAAAATAATGGAAGTGATAAGACTACATGTTTTAATTTCTTACAAATTATTTTATTTCATGATTAGTCTATTATTTGATTTATTTTTTCTAACAAACATTACGTGTATTATTTTGTGTATATAGATTCTATTGTGTAACACATATACTCCCGGAAAAGGAAAAAGAAAAAATTCTAATTCAAAGTAATGAGACCCCACGTGATGAACGTTTACACGCTCCGTCCAAAATTGCATGGGGTATATATGATATGAAACTTCATAGAAGAAGTTGCTCTTAATTCTCTCTCATGCATGCTTATATATATATATATACACACACACAAGACTGACCAAAAATTAAGTATACAGCAGCATAAAAAATTTAAATTTGTTACAACGACCCAGATCGAAAATATATGTTTGAAGATATATATCATGATCTCACAATCTGACCTCTCTCTTCTTGAGTCCATAAATCACTATCTTCTCCATGAAGAAGAAGACTTTGAAATTTCGGATATCTCGAGTCCACTCGATTTTGGGCCGAATTCTACATGGAGTAGTATTTTATGTTTTGTGGAGAATTCCACGGACAAGAAAATATTTAATAATATTGTTGATGAGATGAATTTGGATGATAAGGCTGAGGAGGAGGAGAAAGAGACGGTGGTGGCGAGTGGAAATGAGGACTCTCCAACGCCAGAGACGTGGAGGCACTATAGAGGTGTAAGGCGGCGGCCGTGGGGAAAGTTCGCGGCAGAAATAAGGGATCCGGCTAAGAAAGGTGTTAGAAGGTGGCTAGGGACGTATGAGAATCCTGAGGATGCAGCACTGGCTTACGACCGTGCTGCTTTTAAAATTCGCGGTTCTCGTGCTATTCTTAATTTTCCACACCTGATCGGCGGTAATAGGGAGCCGATCAGGGTGATTTTACCGGAGACTTTGTCCTCCTCTTCCTCCTAAAGCTCGTCGTCGTGTCGGGACATTAATGGTTCTTCAAAAGGAGGAGGAAAAAAGTCGAATGCTTTGTCATTCACCAGCTTATCCTCCGACGACAATGGCAGGCAATAAGTCAAGTGCTCGCAGTTGGCCCGGATGTTTAACTTCTACAAGTATCCGAGACTGAGAATTAATCATCAAATATATATATATATATATATATGTGTGTGTGTGTGTGTGTGTGTGTGGTTCGACTGTTGGTGAATTTGTGGCTCTTTTTTATGGTGAGTACTTATGATTATATGGAAATTTTTGGTCCCAACGCATAAAGGACTTAATTATAGTGTTTTCCCCATAATTATATACTCCATCATTTTTGCTGGTAAGGACTATATATATATATATATATATATATATATATATATATTTATGTGGGATATTGGAAAATAAATAATACCAATTACCATGCATCAATTTCTCTTAAATGGATTTATCGGATGTTTCAACTTCCTAAATTAAGCATTATTATTATGCATGCTTTCGTTCAAGAATTAGCATAAAACATATTGAAGTCCTTCAATTCAAGGACTTTTTGTTTTTGTATTTAATTAAGAAAAATAATAATAAACAAATAAAATCAAGAAGTAGAGTACCAGAAAATATAAAACAGTAGAGTACTATAAAATATTAAACAATTTTTTTTTTTTTACTATTTTAATAATTTTATTATTTTTAAAAAATTTAGAAAGTTTTTCTTAAATATTAATTAGATATTTTGAATTTTAACAAGTTTTTTAGGTAATATATTAATATTTAATAAGTAGTCAACATATATAATAAGTAAATTGACTAACTTACCCCTGAGTTGATGATGTTATCAAACTTTCGGTGAAGATTTGACAGGAAAAAAGAGCCGTAATTGTCCGAGTTTAAGTTGAGGATGCATTTAATCTAAAATTTACTTTCTCTATTTTTAAAAGATTATTGTTTAAGATTAATGTACACAGATGAAGAAATATAATTAATACTTAGCAAAAATACTATACTATCCTTATTAATTGTCTCAACCAATTATTTTCTTCCCAATATTTCTTATTCAATTCAATCAATTACTACTTGGATTATAGCATTGAATTGAATAAGAATCATTGGGAAGGGAAGAATGTTTTAAATATGAGAAAGCTTTAAATAAGGATAAAGTAGAAAAAAAATAGCTAATGTGTATTGATAAACTCAAAACGACAATCTTTTTGAAACAAAAATTATTTCCTAAAACGACAATCTTTTAGGAACGGAGGGAGTAGCTTATAGTGCAAATCGATTTTGGACTAAAAGTTTGAGGTGCAAATTAGATTTTAATCTCACTTAAACCATTAACTCTTTTTCTTTTTTCTTTTTTATATGAATTATAATGTGATTTTCTTCACTGTAATTAAAGACGAGCAATTTTACGAGTACTACATTTTTGTAAGAGTAATGTTATGAGTTTTTTTAAAAAAAATAAATAAGAAGATAGTATATGTTATTATTTATGGTAATCTTAAATGTTACTCCCTCCGTTCCTAAAAGATTGTCGTTTTAGGAAAAAAAAAATTGTTTCAAAATGTTTGTCGTTTATAACTTCCTAAAAGAATAAATTATTTACTTTTCTATATTACCTCTATCTTCTCTCATTGTCCCAATAAATTCTCTCCCTTGTATTAATAGTTTTCAATTTTCCATAAAGGGGTAATGACGGAATTTCAAACAAATTTTATTAGTATTCAATGATTTTCTTAATCCATGTGTCAAAACCTTAAACGACAATTTTTTTAAAACGGAGATAGTATGCAATTAAGCACGCATAAGTTTGCAAATCCATGTGAAGTACGGAAGAACTTATTTATATGCTTATTACACGTGGTGTAAGAAGTTTTTTCTTCTTCTTTTCCCTTGGCGATTAAGATTCATTTCAATTAATTTCGATTCGTTGTTTTGGTAGTTATTATATAGTAATTTCATGATCAATCAAATTAATTTAATTTTATGATCATCTAGGTTCTCACTGATGTAGTAGTACTGGCTGTATACATGAATAAGTAGTATAGGAGATTTTGTGTCAGTCTAGCCTAATGCTTAATTTTGGGTCAGTTCAACATTGATGTAAAAAAATTTGAGTCAACTAAAGAGGTATTCATTCACCAATCAAATTAATTCACTTTAAGATCCTCTTGAATTATTATTATTACTAGGTGATATTGCACGGACTAATTTAAATAACGGATTGAATAAACTCCTATAATATAATACTTGAATATACACAATTGTTCTAAAATATTAAAAATCTCCAAATTTTAGAGTGCTAAGTGAAAGCCTTGAGGAGTACATGCAAAATACCATGAGATGGCAACATTAGTACAAAAATGACCTTTGGACACAGTTGAGAAAAATTAAAAAGACACGGTGGCAGCAAAACTTGTGATAAATTTTTTTTTTAAGGATAATTGTCACAAGATTATGTAGTCAAGTTTAGGTACGGTGATTCACCGGGATTAATATCGATATGTAATTTTTTGGTCACGGTGGTTTGTAGTTAACGTGACTATTTTTATTTATGAATTTAAATACAATTTGCTCACTGTGACTACTTGTAAGACCCCAACTTTTATGAATAAAGATTTAATTTTCTTTATATATTATTTCGAAATAGTAAGTGTTGATTTGATAAATATGAAAGTTATGGGTGAAATGTGCAAACATTTTTAAAATGAGCAAGTGGTTATAAAATATTCTTGTTGTCGGGGAATATTCATTTGGTAGTAGAATATTCTTGTTGTCGGAGAATATTCGTACGACGGCGCAGCTATTTGTGGGCCCCACAACGGAATAACTGTCGGATATAGAAAGCGACAGAAATAACTTTTTTACAAGATAACGGCGTAGTTGTTACCGTTAGTACTGTTGAAATACCCGGTGGTTAAAATACAGTACGCGGTGTTGCGCAGTAGCACACGGTATTGCACAGTATTTCGAATTATTGAGTCTTACGTGAGAAGGAACCTACTCAATTATTGTTACAGTATTTACTGTTCAATATTTTATATTATTGACTCAATAATTGCTACGTTGATATTTTATATTATTGACTCAATAATTGCTGCATTGATATTTTATTTACTCAATAATTGCTACGTTGCTATTTTTTTATGATTGATTCAATAATGGCTACAGTTGATATTTTTTAGTATTGATTCAATAATCGTCGTTGCACAGTATTTCACATTATCAACTCAATAATTCATATTATTTGAATAATATTATTAGATAGCATTATTGACAATGTCTAAGGAAGTTCTGTCTAGGAGGGGTTATTTAATTGCGCGCCAATAAGGAGAAGTCCTTATCGGAAGGCCCCCTCTGTCCTGGGAACGACCTGGTTGTTAATATTGTAGTTCTATAATATTATTTGTGAATAATTAATTATTGATTTATATGATAAGGAAATATTTATTTTGTGGATATTAAAGAAGGAATTGGCGCTGATGAGTTTTTATCAATTTTTTGGTGTGAGAAATCATCTGTTTATGGATTTCGGATAATTTATGTTTGGAATTTGGAAAAACTTTCTTCTGCAAAGTTGTAGAGAATTAAATTTTTTATGGAAGGACATAGAATTTGTATTTTTCTGACAAAAGAGCTATTTGTTATGAATTATTGAAGTTTCAGAAAATATATTTTTTTTATGGGCGGACCCCACTTTTGTTGGAAAAAAATTTAGCCGCCAGGCGGCGGAAATTTTGAAAAAATATATATTATTTTATTCATTTAGTCTCCTTTGGCATCCTAAACTTTTCCTATAAATAGGGTGCTTAGGTTAGAATTGAAAATCACACCAGAATCATAAGTTTTCTCTCTCTATAATATCGAGCGTATTTTTGTGAGTATTTCAATACTTTGAGTATTACTATTCAGTACAAGCTTCCGTCGGTATTATATCCGATATTCCAGTCAGAGATACTGTTCTTTTGAGGTAAGGGATGTTATTTCTTTCGTAAATGATGTTATTCTTCTCAATATCATTATACAAAAATATTGTCATGGATTTTATGTTGAAATTCTTACTTTTTCCGTCGGGGTTACTATTCACGTATACGGCACTATTCACGTATACGGCACTATTCACGGGAAAATTTATTTTTCTTCTATTTGTCCAAATTGTCTGTTAAGGTTACTATCTTTGATTGTATCCAAGTTTTGGGCTTTATTCTTGAATTTTGCTTCACAAAGTATTATTATGGATTATTCTTGAATTTGGATAAACTAAATGACGAATCCCTAATCTTTGTCTTTTATCTCACTGGATTCGTTCTTTAAAATATTTTTCATCATCCTCAGTTCTAAAAGGTGATGTAACTGAATATCTTTGGCCTGTAGAGCAAAGATGAATGATTACTTGATGAATATCTTTGGCCTGTAGAGCAAAGATGAATGATTACCTGATGAATATCTTTGGCCGTAGTGCAAAGATGACAGGTGTTGAGATGAACATGACCACTGTTGATACAAATGAATATCTTTGGCCTGTAGTGCAAAGATGAATATTTGATTCGAGATGTATATTGATTGATGTTACAGGGATAAAATATTGATGATGAACGGTTATTTTCGCTGCGAATATTGATCTAAAACATGTTGTCAATAATATTTTATCTGAACTGTTGAAGGCTAACGATAATTTATTTTCCATTATCTTAGTCATAATATTCTTTACTGAGCTAGTTGAGCTCACCCTTTTCATCTGTTGTCCTCTTCAGGAAAGGAGAATGTTGCGGGGACTAGTCGGGGGACAGAGTGATGGTCCGAGTTAGAGCAGTAGTAGTCCTCACTATTTCTGATAAATAGTGTGATAATAATTATAATGAGGACTTAGTTTGAATCTTAATATTTTCTACATATTTGTATTGAGACTCACAGTTGTGTGGTCGTATTTTGCACGACCGTATGATATAAAGTTTGTATTTGAATTATGTACCATGTATTTGGCGACTCAGAATGGGTTGGGTTGAATGGACCTATTCTGGGGGCGTCAAACTACTAGATTATTGTTACGAGAAAAGTTTGTGCCTTGATTAATTTTTTATTTTTTTAAGCACGGTGTTCTATGTTCATGTGACCAATGAAGAGTCTGCAATTTAAACACGGTGGTGCACCCATATCTAAGGGGGGTGTATTCAATTAAGATTTTCAAAAACTTTTTTTAAGTGACAGACTTTTGTAAAGTTTGTGAATTTTAATGACTTTTAAAGACTTTTTTAAAATGACTTTTATAGACTCCATGAAATAAGTGACAGAATTTAACAGATTTTTTATCAAGATTTTGATAGACTTTTGTATAGTTCTAATATATCTTGTAGCTTATATTAATTGTTAATTAGCCCATGTGTACAGCCTCTCACTCTTTTTTCATGAACTACAAGAAATCTCATTATTTCATTAAATTATTGTGGCATGAGATTTTATATATGTTGAAAGCATTCATATTATTCTACTCATTTCATAATAAATTTGGATACTCAAATACGAATAAAACTTTAGAAGCTACAGACGCAACATAAAAATTAAGCTTACTTTTCATTGAACTATATATACTATATATGTGTACGCTTTTTTAGTAAGAGTACCAAACTCTGTTTTTCACAAAATAATATGACAATGAAAATCTATATAATCGCAAAACTTCATACATGTGAGTAAATTGCCACCAATTATAAAAAATTTACCATAGATATTTTTAGTCGTCGGTAAGCCACAGACAAAATTGCCAGAGAGATTTTATATTTCTTAAAATTATTAATAGTTGTTAGTGAACCAAAATTGACTGTTAAAAAAATAATTATGCGACTTTTTAATTTATTTATGATGTTAGAAATTAATTAATTAAAATGCTACGTAACTAATTTTTTAAGAGTCCACCGTTGTCATCTTTTAACTAATTTTTTTTTTAATTTTGATGAGTTTTTGAATTTATAAAGATTCGTATATATCATATACTATATCTATATAATATATATATATATATATATATATATATAATATAATATTAAAAATAAAAATTTAGTGTTTGATTTTTCAAAGCCATAACGAGATTTTCCTATAATAAAAGTTTGTGTAATTTATCTAATTTTTAATAAATTTAGTAAAAAAAATATAAACGGTTTATAATTTTAATAATTATATTTTCTAAAATTAGATTAATTTATATTCATTTAAGTTAAAAATTTACCGGAGAGTTTTGCGACTTTTGAATTTTCCATAAAATCTCTCTGCAATTTTTTTATTGGCGATTTGAATTTCTACCTTTGTGTTTAATATTTGGAAGTCTTTAGAAGTCTTTAGAGATGAGGTTAGAGTTTAGATATGGGTTGATAGTTATAACTTTTCTTCTAAAGTCTGTCAAACTCTACCATGTGATAGAAATCTAAAAAATCAATGACTTTTTGAATACCAAAATATTTTTATAGACTTTATAAAAGTCTCAATTCAATACTACCAAACTTTTAAAGATATTACAAAAATTATAATTAAATACCAGTAAATTTTTATAAACTCTTTAAATGTCTTGATTGAATACAACCAAACTTTTAAAATCTTTAAAAATCTTTAAAAATCTTAATTAAATACACCCTCCTAAATTTATTTATAACTCAATATTTAAATACAGATTAAGGCACCCGTGTGTATTTCAAAATATTTATGAAGTAAATTCGTGCCCGTGATTTTGTGCCCACTTAATATAACCTATTTTTTTGATTCGTCAAAGATCTCCTCAGCTACGCGATTCCTCTCTATCTTTCTCTAATTTGCACCCATAAGACCAACAAAAATTGGCCCAAATGTATACTTCTCTGATTTGCAGGCAAAATAACAGGCACCATGGATCGTTCAAATTCGTCAATTCGTTCAAATTCATCAGCTGGATCGTCTAGAAGAAATAGTGTGAATTTAAACCACACAGTAGTTTTATCCGTTGAATGCTTAAAAGGCAGCTCCAAAGCCGACGAATGGCCGGACGACACGTTGCAGACCGGAGACATTGTCGAGGAAATCGTCGTCAGTAACCTCACTGTCCGATCTCCGTTCAAGAACGGAAAGTCCGGCGTCCAGAAGATTTTGCACGACTTCTACAAATCGAAGGATACGTCGATTCGTGTCCTAGTCCGGCGCGGCTCGGACGAGTTTACTGAGTTGCAGGCTTGAATTGTGCCGAACGAGTCGACAGGGAGGAAGTAGTACATGCTGAGGGCGATTGGGGATCCGAATTACGCCGTTGGATTTTTTGATCGGACAGAGGCGGAGTGCCAGGCTTTGCAAGGTACGGATATTATAAATATATCAGGCACTTTTCTGAAGCGTAATGAATTTGTTGCCCAGGGTAATGGTTTTGACTTCAAAGTATGGAAAGGATTATTGTCGATGAACACTCGGTTTATCATTAACTTTTTTAACACTAATAAGATTCTGATCATTCGTTATTAAATTATTTAACTACCAATATAATTAATATAAATGTATTTATATTTTAAAGTAGTAAATATAGCAATTAGTAGTAGTAGTAGTAAATAGAGGGAGTATTTTCATACAAAGAAGGAAAATTGGAAATGAAAGTAAGGATCTTTTGTTTACAAACTATAGAAAGGGCTTGTATAAAAAATAAATAAATGGGATCAGCAGTTTGAACCAGTAGTACATAATTACCATATATGTACTCCAATTCATTGTTCCTTAATATATCCTTCTCTCCATTTCCCAGAGGTGGGGGTACCCAGAATTTCTTTTAAACTGTATGTTCATATGATGTTTGTTTTTATGTCTGTGTGATTTTTGTTTTGAAATCAGTTTTAATGTTATGTATATATATGGTCTATTCATTTCTTTTAATAATGTTGATTTCATTAAATTACAGTCCTTGCACTCACTGATCCATACATAAACACCTACATCAACAATCTTCCTGGTCAGCACTCAGTGGGAGCAGCATTGGCTCAAGCACCTAAATCTGCTGGGAGAGGGTCTAGTTGGGCCTCAAACCATATGTTCATTCAATCTATAATGCCATCATGACACGTTTGACAAACCAAGATCAAGATCAGGTTAGTAAAATTCTGGAACAAAAAAGTTCCTTGTGCAAATTTACTTTGTCTTACAGTGATCCTGTTCCAGGAGGTTATGAATGTGCTATTTCTTGCATGGGGCTTGTTGTTTCAACATTTGGTGATAATCTCAGATCAGAATTACCTGCATGCCTTCCCGTTCTAGTGGACCGAATGGGAAATGAGATAACCCAACTTACAGCTGTGAAGGACAGTTTTGAACCTCATGTTAAGATTTGTTTACTTGTTTGGCAAAACAATTGTGCTCCGTGTTGATGCTTCTATTTGACTTTTAAATTTTATATTAAATAGTTGAAAGATTAAGTACTATTACTTGTTGTACTTAGTTACACTGTTAAAAAGAAGAGTTGGTATATCTGACATAGATGAAATTGGTGCAATGAGTGGCTTATTAACGAAATAGTAATCTATTAATCTTTTTGTTATTGTTATCTATGGACTATGGGTAAATGATTTTCTTTGTTGATTTTGGCTTTTTGACAATCTCAGTTTTTTCCTACTTGTTAGCATTAGGGTCAAGTTGTATTCTGTAGTGTGATAGTTAAATAAGATGACTTTATTTTTGGCAAGTCATGATCCTTGATTTTTGTTCATTGTCACATTAGGAAGGATTATATAACATTTCAATGTTCCCCCCTTCTCCAATTAATCCACAAAATAATACAGTTCTATACATGTCGTACTCCTTCAACAAGTGAATTCTTTTGTAGAAGACATAGAAATGCATTATCTAAGTGTCTGCAAGTTACTGAAATCCTAGAGTTTGAGTTTGATTACAGGCATTCGCTGTCATTGTTGCTTCTCCGCTGCACCTAGATCTATCATGTGTATTAGAGCATGTTATTGCAGAGCTAACTGCATTCTTAAGAAAGGTATGAGCAACTAACCATCTTTTAATATTTGAATATCTTAAGAAATTTTGTTTTCCATGAATATTTTACTTTTGGATAAAAATAGTTTTGATCTGATTTGCTTTGCTTGGAGAATAGGCGAGTCGAGCACTGAGACAGGCAACGTTTGGGACTCTAAATACCCTGATTGTTGCTTATGGTGACAACATTGGTTCAGCTGCTTATGAAGTTATTATTGTGGAACTTTCAACTTTGATTAGGTTTTCCCTACCCAACTGCAGTTCACTAGTATATATTTGCATATTTCCTTGTTAGTGAATTCTTTTGCTGCTTCTGAGTCTTGCATGGTTATGATTTACTTTGGCTTTCTTGAATTTTAATTGTATTTTCTGTATTGCAACTTTGTGATTCAGACATGCATATGGCTGCTCTAGCTTTGGAGCTCTGCTCCACCTTTATGTGTGACAGAAGGTCAACACCAAATGCCGGCTTGACTTTCAGAAATAAAGTTCTTCCGCAGGCACTAACTTTAGTAAGAAGCTCACTGCTCTAGGGACAAGCCCTCTCGATAGTTCCTCATTCATGATCAGCATTGAATTTTTGAAGTAAAACTTTTGTTTCGTAAACTAACCTCATCAAATGGATACCACAGGTTCTACAAGGCTTTTTTGCTGTGCTTTGGATTACTCGGCAAACACCAGCTTTGATGCTCTTCTGGACTCTCTTCTTTCAACTGCTAAACCATCTTCCCAGTTGGTCAGTGTTGCAAAACAGGCGTTGTTTTCCATAGCTCAATGTGTGGTTGTCCTTTGCCTTGCTGCAGAAGATCAAAAGTGTTCATCTACAGTGGAAATGCTTACAGCCATCCTGAAAGCTGATAGCGCTACAAATTCGGTAAAGCTTGCTTCTTTTTTCATTCTTCCACAACTTCTTTTGCAATCTGTCTTTTGTACACGTGAACAATTATCTATATATTAACAGAACCTGAAGTCTGTTATTTTTGATCAAAAAAAGAAAAAGTCTGTTAGTTGGTACATTGCCAAAAGTTGCTTGTTTTTTGGAATTTTTTTATTAGATTTAGTTTACAATATTTCTAATATTCTTAATATTTGTTCTACTTCGTGAATTCCTTTAGTTGGTCGCTAGTTGTTTGTAGCAGACATAAAGTTGTAATCTGGCAATCTGTTTTATTTCCTTCTATATTTTGACAATGTAGGGAAAAAAATTGGAAAGGTATTAAAAGGTTGTCTAGTAGACTTTTACTTGCAAAATCCCCACATCTGAAACTTCCAAATTTTTAAATCCTTAATTCTGTATTTCTTTCTCCTGTATTGGCTGAAGATGTTTTATACTTGCTTTTGTTTCTGCACACTACACATTATGTTCTCTGATATGCACGTACCAGCACCAATTAGTGTCTGAAATTCAATGTTCCATAGACTGATATGTTAAAATATAAATACTAAGTTCATTAGTTATGGCCTGCTGTCGCATTCCCTGTAAGCGTTGTTTGTGCTAGCTCTGCATTTCATCTCATTGATACATATAGTTGCAGTTTGCTGTTACATCCACTGATTTTACTGCTTCTATTGATTTTTTAATCATTTTCTTGCCTCCGTAATCAACATGTTTTTAATGTTAAAGAGAGAATGAATAATTTGCCCAAGTCTTGCTATTGGAAATTTGTCTTAACCATATTTATATTACTTAATTATCTATAATTTATGACACATTTTATATTGATACATTTTCTTCCATTTCATGGACATGATAGATTGGGCAATTCATATAAAATTTAATTTTTTTTTCTGCAAATTAGCACGTGCTATATTTCATAGAATGCTTGTATTCGTAAGTATCATCTAGTTGGAGAGTGTTATATTATTTATTTTGTACAAAAATTAAATTAATAAATTTTGTAGACTATCATTAATTTCACCTTATATATAAGCAGGGAATTCCGAAACAAAAGGAAATTGAGAATGTGGCTATTTCGTTATGCGGTATATCATGAGAACATTATAGAAGGCCATAATTTGGCCACACTGGACTCTAAAATGGTACGTAAAACAAAATTTTCAACTTAGAACTATCAAGATTTACATTGTTATGGGAATGTGCCTAAATATATTACAAAATCTTAATTGCAGGTTTTTAACTTCAAAAATGAATATAATATGTTGGACATTGACGAAATTAGAGAGGAGTGGATCAATTTCATTACTCCGTACTTGGAGAGAAGTTGATGAATTATTGGGGTTGTTATACATGCATATATATATATATTATTATGAGTTTTGACTTTTGATTAAAGATGTTATATACAAATACTTTAATAAATATGAATGAATGAGTTAATGGTATGAATAGTTTAATGTGTCGATTTGGGTTACGGTGTTTTCAGGCTTATATATATTGTTTGCTTTTGGATTCATGTTCATTTGTAAGTTGTTATTGGCGATGGGCATTGTGCCACAAAAATTATTTTTTTTAAAAAAAATGAAACTTTTTAGACACGTTGAAAAATCAAAACCAATGTTTGTTTCGTCACGGTTGAAAATTGGTTATCAACTATTAGATACGCATTTTAATTCATTGTTGTGACCATTTTTGTAATTTAGATACGGTTTTATAAAATTCACGTGACGAAAAAAAAATCTTACATTCATATTGGTCCCGTGTTGAACTTCCAATCTGTAACCATGGGCCTACAACAACAACAAAATTTAGATACGGTTTTTATAATATTCGCGTGATAAAACAATTATAAACGTAAATATTGGTCACGGTGTTATAACTACCAACGTATCCAATACCTACATATATTTTCTATCGATCATCATTTTAGTCACGGGGTGAAATTAGATACGGTTTAAAGAAAAAAAACGACACGGTGGAATCACCGTAGCTAAAATTCGTCACGAAGCCTGTAGACACGTAACTTGTGAAACAAAAACCTGTATCTAAAAGAAAATAGTCACGGTTTAACACCGTGTCCAAAGGTCATTTTTGTACTAGTGCAATCTGTTTAAAAGAAATACTCAATAAATTGTGCATATTCAAAAAATTAGGAACCTAGTGGTGGCAAGAAATAGACATGTATTCAACATATACAGGGAAAAAGGCATGCTAGAAAAAGATGAAGAAACAACTATTTGTGTACATTTGCATCCTCTCACTTAAAATGAATACAATCAGATCTACCAACTGCAAATGAAAGGCTTGGAACAAAAGATAGAAAGAACATCATAAACATGAGAAAGAATACTAATAAATGATAAGGGAAGCCCAAGGAACTTATCCTGGCTTGCATCTGCATATAGTTTGTGGAATGGAAGAGCGCATATATAAAAAAATTAAGCACAATGACACACGTGCAGTGATTTAAAGTGATCAATTGAACTATGAATGATATGTTTGCAATTTGATTGTAGTCCCCCTAATGCTAATGTTGTATCTTAGAGTGGATGATCCAGTGTGTGAATAAAAAGTCGGGCTTTGAGGCTCAACCTTTCATAAATTCATGTTTTTCTACTTTGTTTTTGTTAATGGATGGCAATACCGAATTCTAGTAAAGATTATTAATTAGCTTACTAAAAGATAACGAACAAATAGACACAACAAACACCTTCACCGACCTAACTATTGCCATAGACCCTAATATATTCACATAATTTCTCTTCTTATAAATCCATTAAACTACCATAGTGGCATACCTGAGCTGTTATACTCGCTCTGTTCTAAAAAAGAATACCTGTTTTCAGACAAAGGGAGTATATACAAACAATCTCTATATTTTATTTGAGCAAGTTATGGTGAACTATATTATTCTCTACAATGAATAACTATAAACATGAACTGTAGAGATGAGCCTGACTAAAGGTAAGTAAAAATCAAGGACAACACACCTTTTATTGTTGAGCTCCACTTTAGTTCCAAATCTATCTCGAACCGATCTCTTACTCTCCATTGATGGATGTGAATTCGAAAAGCCATTATCTAATACTGATCCTTTCATCTTTGCCACATGCAAAGCAGTACAACTCTATAATAACCCAGAGCTGTACCCATTTTATCAAAATGTTGGATCAAAATTGTTTGATAAAAATTCACAAAATTTACCAAACTACTTTCTCATACCAAACAATTGGATCGAGGAGAAGATTCTCCTTCCATTTCCTTATCACTCAAACAAAAACTCATTGCAAGTAATGTGAAAATTAGCTATTTAGTTAATACATGAAATTTTCTAAAAAAATAAATGAACCTGCCAATGGTTATAGTTATGATTATATCTCTGGTATTTCAATTTAGCAAAGATTTTTGCAATTAATAAGAAGCAATAGAAGATATGGATGAATAATGAATAATAAGATAAGAGAGAGTGACATTGAAAACCTAATTAGCAGAAAAGCAAATAAATAAATTTTGAATAGGTACTTGGTGGAATGAATTTGATTACCGGCGAGACGTCAGTAGGCGTGATTTGAGGAGGAGGAGCTTTAGTGGATGATTGATTGTCTGTCGAAAATTTCCAAATATGTAAATAATTATGAAATTAAATTAAGATACATGTAAAGTAGCAGTAAATATACATACTTGATTTCTACTATATTACTATATATTCAATACTACTATATTCTCCTTCATTTATTTCTTTGCAATTCCAAAAAAACCATTATCACAACAATACCTGAAAGCTTCCTCAGAGATTCAAAGATGGATAAACACATCACCCAAAGAATTTATCTAAAAAGAACTCATTTTCATATTTTTACTCTGCTCTTCTTCAAAGTTCAAACCAATCAACCTGCAGGCCTATGAAACTAAAAAAAACTCAACTCTTTTTGTGAAGCTAAAGTGACTTTCTTTCACAAATCTCTGTTCCAATAGACTCAAAACACCACTGAACTGGAAGCCTTTAGGCTATAGGGCTCTTTCTTTATCTGCCAAATCTTTTTAGAATACCCATCATCAAAAGAATCATTTTTCTTTCTTTTAGCAACCCTTTTGGAAAACTGCAGGAACCGATCAAGTATCAAGAGAAAATAACTAACCTCTTCAGTCAAATTTTCAGATCATTTGGTTGAATCATGACATCAAAACTTTGCAATGCATATGACTTGTCAGACATTATTGGTACTACATGCAAAATCTGTTATTTTAGGCCTTCTTTGGGACATAAGATCAAGCATCTAACATAGATGAAACTACTACTTTGTCATTTTTGGTGCGCTATCACATATATATCAGCCACAATGAACTAATTTTAAGGATCAAACAGATTAGATATACAATTATGTTTGATAGATAAGTATCACCAAAGTTGTAATTGAGATATTTCAAGAAAAAAGGAAAAACAAAAAAGAAAAGAGGAAAGCAAAAATAAAAGCCATAACCTATTATCACTGTTATAATTCCCCTTCATATGATTATGTATTTCAAACTATTCACCAGTTGAAACAGATTAGATATAAAATAAAATTCCTGACAAACAAACATATACGCCAATTCTAAAGTTTTACCTGTGCGGCAACAGATCTTCCAAAGAAAATTACTAAAAATTGAAAAGATTAAAGTTTATTGGAACAAACATTACAATACATACGTATATATAAAGAGAGAAAATTGCCTTTCGCTAGTGAAATTTAGTAGTGGCTCCATAAAACTTTGAATCGGAGGTCGATCTCGCCGTCAATCCTGCGGGACAAAGGTAGATAGAGCAACAAAATCAATGCAAAACATATATAAACAAAGACGAACTACAACACAACCAAACAATCCAAAAATATATGTGACAAACAATAACAGATAAATCTGAATCATAATAAATTGACAATAAACAGTAAGATCTTTGTACCAATAAAGAAACTTAAGATCTAAACTTTGTTGATCAAACAATTAATTGTCTGACCTACCGAAGAAAATTACTAAAAATTGAAAAGATTATAGTTTATTGGAACAAACATTACAATACATACGTATATATAAAAAGAAAGAATTGCCTTTCGCCAGTGAAATTTAGCAATGGCTCGGTAAAATTTTGAATCAGAGGTCAATCTCGCCGTCAATCCTGCGGGATAGAGGTAGATAGAGCAACAAAATAGGGACGAATTCTGGGTTGTTCAATTGTTTGATCGCTCGAATCTTCAACTGAAAGCAGAAATTAAAAAAAAGTGGAGAAGATTCGGGGAACAAAACGAATATTTAATGGCAGAGAAATTAAAAGTGGAAAAGGAAGAGGAAGAGGAAGAGGAAGAGGAAGAGGGAGAGGGGGTGAAAAGAGAAAGAGGAAGAGGGAATCGCCGAAAAATGGCGATTTGGTTCGCGAATTTACTACTTCATGGGTCCAATTAGTGGTTAATATGGGAGGGGTGAAGAGAGAAGAAGAAGACGAAGAGGAAAAGGAAAAGGAAAAGGAAGAGGAGGTGAAGCGGCAAAGACAGGAGGAAGAGGAGAGGAAGAGAAAGAGGAGGACGGTTAAATTCTATCGACCAAATTTAATTGAGTTTACTCGTCAATTTTATTGAGTTGACTCAGTAAAATTTTCAATTGAAAGGTAAGTTATCAAATTGAACTGATCGGCTGTGCTGCCTTTATATACTTATAAAGATTGACAATCTTGGAACTCATAGGAAATACTAACAAATAATTCAATTGTAAGTTCATCTTTTAATTTATATATATATATATATATATATATATATGATATTAATATTTTTTATGACTTTTTATTTTATTTTATTGTGAAATTCATGCATACATGTATATATATCAAATTATAATTATATATATAATTCATTAAATTTGAACATGCATTATTATAATTATGTAATTTGTATTTTAGAATTATAAATTGATGGCTAAATTACCATTAAAATGACAACCAAATTAATTTGGACAAAATCTTCTATTGACTTATTATATACTTGTATTAATTGATTACATTTGTTTGAGAACTCTATTATTAAATTACGCGAATGATATTAGTCATAGTAAAAATTTGTTATCGGAATAAATATACATATAGGGAGAGATATACTTATGATTCTTTTGTTACAAAGTTGGAGGCTTTATTCTAACTAGTTCTCATGCCACACGCGTTATTTGTGTAATTATCGTAAGAATATAATAATAATTTTATTGATATTATTAAAAAATTAAATGATGAATGATGAAATTGTAGTAAAACAAAATGTGGAGGAATAAAAGTGAAAAGATTTGCGATTATTTTTCTCCCTCTCCTTTAATAATATAGATAAATTTATGTTTTTAATAATATTATTTCCTTATATTAAATTTATTGCATATTGAACTATTAAATCCCACTAATAGTTGTTGCCCACAGTGGAAAGACTCAAAACAATTTACCTGATCCAAGTAGCCTTTCTTAATAGGCCCAACAACTGAACCAAATGAAGTTTATTATTCCGTTCTTAAAAGATTGTAGAAAAAATTTATTTTAAAATATTTGTCGTTTATAATTTTTTTTAAAAATAAATTATTTATTTTTCTATATTATCTCTATCTTTTTTTTTATATTTTAATAAATTCTTTCCTTTATATTAATAATTTTTAATTTTTTATAAAAAATAAAATTTTAAATAAATTTTATTAATATTAATGTTAAATGACTTTCTTAATCAATGTACCAAAACTTTAAAGTATTCTCTTACTACATGCTTAATAGGCTCGTTGTTTGGAGTCTGGACAAAGCTTTCTCGGCATGGCAAACAGTAACAACCAACAACCACCGCCATACCGCCCTTACCGGCTCCTTAAAACCCTAACCGGCCACCAAGGAGCCGTCGCATGCGTCAAATTCTCCAATAACGGCAAGCTCTTCGCCTCCTCTTCCCTCGACAAAACCCTCATCATCTGGTCCACCGAAACCCTCTCCAAAATATCCACCCTCGTCGGCCACTCCGAAGGCGTCAACGACCTCGCCTGGTCCTCCGACTCCCACTATATCTGCTCCGCCTCCGACGACAAAACCCTCCGTATCTGGGACGCATTCACCTCCGAGTGCGTCAAAACCCTACGCGGCCACACCAATTTCGTTTTCTGCGTTAATTTCAGCCCTCAATCCAATCTCATCGTCTCCGGTTCTTTTGATGAGACTATTAGGGTTTGGGATGTCAAAAATGGCCGGCCCGTCCACGTCATCCAGGCGCACTCGATGCCGGTTACTTCCGTCCACTTCAATCGAGATGGATCGCTGATTGTTTCCGGCAGCCACGACGGGTCTTGTAAAATTTGGGATGCGGATTCGGGCGCCTGCTTGAAGACTCTTATTGACGATAAGGTTCCGGCCGTTTCATTTGCCAAATTCTCGCCCAACGGGAGGTTCATACTCGTCGGGACCCTTGATGATACTCTCGTGAGTTTCTATAACTGTGGACTTTGTTAAGCTTCTTCTACTTTGCATTCTTGAGTTTTATTGCTCTATATAGCTGTGATAATTTAGAATTTTAGGGAAAAATCAACCTTTAAGGTTTATATATCTACTATTGAGTTTAGGCAGGCAGCTTGACCATCTATTAGAAAAAGATTATAGTTCATTGAAACTGAGGAAAAGGGAAGATGGTGAAAACGGTTATATTATGCCATTTGTTGGAATATAGAGCAGAATTAACAAGACCAATAGAACGAAAAATTGGAACAACTTATCTGAAAAACCGAGGCGTAGCGAAGCTACTGTACTAAAAAGTGATTTCGCCCCCACTAGTAATAACCTTTGGTACAAACGGGCTGCCGGCGATCACCCTCCAGGATTCAACGGTGAAGCCTCCAATTGTGTGCACTCACAGATGGAGACTTTGGACTTGTCTGTTTGTGGATTGTCCAGAAAAAGTATACGAAAAGAAAATATAGGAACAGCAGTATAGAGATATAGAGAGATAGACGACGTTGGTGTTTTTTTTCCGAAGGAAGAACCGAACAGTATATATAGCAGCAGAGAAGAAGAACGTTGGGAAAAAATTAATATATGTTAACGTTAGAATATTAATATACCTTAACGTTACTGAATGTTGGAAATTTAATAGGATTAATGTTAGAAAATTAATTATAACGTTACTGAAGAAAACTGAAAAACGGCTAGGTTAAGAAATAATAAAATTAGGGATTTTAGCAAAACAGTGGGCTACTCTGGGTGCACCCGCGAGGCTAAATCAACCGGATTGGCACCCCTCCTGCGCGGGCGTTATGCGCGCACACACGCACTAAGGTTTTCTGACCGGATGTCCAAGATCCAAGCTTGGCTCAGCCCAATTCCTTAGCCGTCCTCATGTGCGCGAGCCCATTCCTATTTCATCAACCAAGTTACTTAACCCAAACCAAGAAGTACTAATATACACAAGGAATGTCTTAAAAATAGGCAATGTGGGACTTTGCCAAAACCAATAATTTTGAAGCACAATCAACAATCCCCCACATGATTCAAAATTTATCAACGAGAGAAAAATTAAAATAGAAGTAAGAAGGGCAATAGATTTTTAAGTACATAATGTCGATACCTTGTGGGTTTGAATCGACACTTAGTGGAACAAGATAAAGATTGTAGATTATAGGTGAACTAAGTTCTTGAACTCAATATCTATAATACAACCAGGTGAACTTGCACACATACTCAAAACCCGAATCCACACAAGTCTGCGGTTGGGCGCGTTCTAGGCCATGCGCCATGTCCCATATTTTAATAAAGGCTCTAGAGAGGTTGTCAAAGTCTCTCATAGGAAGCGGCCTACACCTCCATCTTTACATAGGTGAACCCATCAAGTGTAAACTGACATACACCACCCTTTAGGGCTATGAGTTTCATTAAGAATCTAAATGATTCATCCTAACACAATTTGTCAGTAAGCACCACATGCACATAGGGAGATATATAAATAATTGCAGTGCTATAATTAAATAATTACATGACTTGTTGTTACCCATTGAACCCAATTCATGGGATCTCCAATCACATGGGTTGGGTTTCTATCACATATTATTTACTCAAGATGTTGACAATAATCCCATCCCTCTGGATGCTTCTTGGATAATCTTTTTGTTCAATCCCTTTGTGAGCGGATCCGCTAGGTTCTTTTCAGATCTCACAAATTTCATGGAAATAACACCTCTACTGATCAGTCCTCGTACAATATTGTGTCTCAAGCGAATGTGTCTCGGTTTCTCATTATAAACCTGGTTCATTGCTCTTCCAATAGCTGTTTGAGAATCGCAATGCAGAGAAATAGAAGGAATTGGCGACCACAATGGTATGTCTGCCAATAAATTTCTTAGCCACTCTGCTTCTGTACCTGCCAATTGTAAAGCAATAAATTCAGACTCCATAATAGATTTAGCAGTACAAGTTTGTTTAGCAGATTTTCAAGAGACAGCTTTTCCACCTAAAGTAAACACATAACCACTAGTGGAGTTTGTCTCATCATTATCAGATACCCAATAAGCATCACAATATCCTTCTAGAACATTAGGATGACCAATAAAATGTACACCTACATTATTAGTTCCTTTTAAATACCTCATTAATCGTGATAATGCATTCCAATGATCTTGTGAATGATTGTGTATATCTGCCAAGTCTACTAATGGCATATGCAATATCAGGTCGAGTACAGTTCATTAAATACATTACACTACCAATGATTCTGGCGTATTCAATTTGTGCAATGCCATTCCCTTTATTTTTCTTTAAATGCACACTAGAGTCATAAGGTGTTCCTAATGGCTCTTCATTAAAGAAATTAAATTTCTTAAGAATATTTTCCACATAATGAGTGTGATAAAACTAAATCATTTGCATGTTTACAAGTTTTCATGCCAAGAATCAAGTCTGCTTCTCCTAAATCTTTCATGTCAAATTTAGAAGACAAATAATCTTTAGTTGTTTTTACAACTTTCTCATCAGTACCAAATATTAGCAAATCATCCACATATAAGCAAATAATCACACCACCGAATTCATTGAATCTACTATAGACACAACTATCAGATTCATTTGTCACAAAACCATTAGACAAAATAGTTTTATTAAATTTGTCATTCCATTGTTTTGGTACTTGTTTCAAACCATATAAGGATTTTACTAGTCTACACACCTTTTGTTCTTCACCTGGAACAATAAACCCTTCTGGTTGACACAAATATATTTCTTCATTTAACTCTCCATTCAAAAAGGCAGTTTTAACATCCAATTGGTGGATTATTAAATTATGAATAGATGCCAAAGCAATTAAAATTCTTATGGTTGTCATTTTAGTAACTGGTGAGTAAGTGTCAAAATAGTCAAACCCTTCCTTTTGATTAAAGCCTTTAGCCACAAGTCTTGCCTTAAATTTATCAATAGACCCATCAGCTTTTAACTTCTTTTTAAATATCCATTTACATCCAATAGGTTTACACCCTCTAGGCAAATTAACTAATTTCCATGTATGGTTAGACATAATGGATTCCAGTTCACTATTAATAGCGTCTTTCCAAAAGGTTGCATCAATAGATTTCATTGCTTCTTCATAAGTTTTAGGGTCATCTTCAGTTATAAAAGCAGTTATAAAATTTGGGCCAAAAGTTTTCTCAAAACTTTGCCTTTTACTCCTAGTAGATGTAGAAACAGGTTCTATATCTTTTCTTTTAAGATATTCATTTGAAGAACTGCCCACATCTTTTATTTTCATAGGAAATATATTTTCAAAAAATTATGCATCCTTTGTTTTCAAAATAGAATTGTTTTGATAATTATTAGTAGCATCTTTAATTACCAAAAATCTATACGCAGCACTATTAGAAGCATATCCAATAAAAATGCAATCCATCGTTTTAGGTCCAATTTTATTCCTTTTAAACTCTGGTATAGCTACTTTAGCTAGACCCCCCACACTTTAAGATACCCCAAATTAGGTGTATGTTTCTTCCATAAATGATATGGAGTGGAGTCTATCTTTTTATGTGGAACTCTATTTAAAATATGAGTTGCAGAAAGGCAAGCTTCTCCCCACATATTAGATAGTAAGCCAGAACTAATTAACATAGCATTCATCATATCTTTAAGTGTTCTATTTTTTCTTTCCGCAACTCCATTGGACTGTGGAGAATAAGGAGGAGAAGTTTCATGAATAATCCCATTGAGCTCACAAATTTTTTTAAAACTTCCCGACTCATATTCACCACCACGATCGGATCTAAGTCTTTTAATTTTTCTTTCTAACTGATTTTCAACTTCTGCTTTATATTTAATAAACATTTCTTCCGCTTCATCTTTAGAGGAAAGGAGGTAAATATGAGTATATGTAGACATATCATCCACAAAAGAAATATAATACTTCTTACTACCTCTACTCGTAGTATTTTTAAAATCAGCTAGATCACTGTGAATCGTCTTTCAACACTTTTAAAAGGTTTCTTAACATGTTTAGCTTCCACACAAATTTCACATTTGTTAAACTCGGTATTTGCTAGATTAGGTATAAGTTCAAGTTGTTTCAACCTTTTAATAGATGCCACATTCACATGTCCTAATCTAGCATGTCACATATTCAAAGATTCAACAATATAAGCAAAAGAAGTATTCTTATTATTCAATTCAGCAGAAGCATCAAGTACAAATAAATTCCCATTACAAAAACCTTTCCCAACAAATTCTCCATTACGAGTAAGTACCAATTTATCAGACTCAAACACAAGTTTAATGCCAGCTTTGTTCAACAAAGATCCGGACACAAGATTTCTACGAATTTCGGGCACATGAAGCACATTTTGCAAAGCAATTGTTTTTTCCAAAGTTAATTTTAGTAAAACTTTCCTTTTCCCTGCAACATTGGTGGCTCGAGAATCCCCCATAAAAATCTTTTATCCATTAGTGACATTTTCGTAGTTGAGAATTACATCTCTATTTGAGCAAATGTGTCTAGTGGCACAGGTATCTACAACCCATTCCGTGAAGTCAACTAAGTTTACTTCCGAGACAACAGCAGTAATAATGTCATCGGTTTCAACCAAGTTCGCTTGGGGCTTAGGCTGAGAGTTATGATTATTCTCTTGCCCCTTGCGAAAGTGACATTTCATAGCAATATGGCCAGGTTTGCCGCATACGAAGCAAGGACCTTTAGTGAAAGGTTTTTGGATTTGGTTGGGACTCTTGAACCTATTATCTTTTCTTCCCATTGATTTCTGATTTTTTTCTTTGTAGTTTTTGGACTGATTGTTTTGGGTCTTCCATTGTGGCTTTTGCTTTACGAGATTAGCCTTGACAGTGTGAGTTGGAACTATGTCTCCTCGGTCTTTAGCTCTGTTTTGTTCTTCAATATGTATGTGTGCCACTAGTTCCTGCATAGTATAATCTTTAGTTTCATGTTTAAGGTTCATCTTATAATCTTTCCAAGAAGGTGGTAATTTTTCGATAAGTGTAGTAGCTTGAAAAGTCTCACATATTTTCATTCCTTCCCCAATGACTTCCCCCACAATTGTTTGATATTTATGAACTTGTTCAATGACAGATTTTCCATCTTGCATCTTAAAGTAAAGAAATTTCCCAACCACATATTTCTTAAGACCAGAGTTTTCAACAGCATATTTAGATTTTAAGGCTTCCCAAATCTTCTTAGCATTTTCAAACGGATAATAAATATCAAACAACGTATTAGATAGATAGTGCAAAAGGTATCTACGGCATGTACGATTATCATTAACATAATCCTTTTTTGCAGAATTTTCAACAGTTTCAGTAGTACTATCAGAAACAGGAATAGCAGGAGTAGTAGGAATAGCAGGAGCATCCTCATTTAACACATTCCAAATTCATGGTTTCCAAATAAAACATCATATTTTCTGACCATTTCTTAAAATTCGTACCATCAAAAGGTTCAATTTTAAATAGGTATAACGCAGATTTCATCTCGTTAATTATGCTAGGTCACTTTTTAGATTGTTGGAATATAGAGCAGAATTAACAAGACCAATAGAACGAAAAATTGGAACAACTTATCTGGAAAACCTAGGCGTAACGAAACTACTGTCCTAAAAAGTGATTTCTCCCCCACTGGTAATAACCTCTGGTACAAACGGGCTGTCGGCGATCACCCTCCAGGATTCAACGGTGAAGCCTCCAATTGTGTGCACTCACAGATGGAGACTTTGGACTTGTCTGTTTGTGGATTGCCCAGAAAAAGTATACGAAAAGAAAATATTGGAACAGCAGTATAGAGATCTAGAGAGATAGACGACGTTGGTGTTTTTTTTCCGAAGGAAGAACCGAACAGTATATATAGCAGCAGAGAAGAAGAACGTTGGGAAAAAATTAATATATGTTAACGTTAGAATATTAATATACCTTAACGTTACTGAACGTTGGAAATTTAATAGGATTTAACGTTAGAAAATTAATTATAACGTTACTGAAGAAAACTGAAAAACGGCTAGGTTAAGAAATAATAAAATTAGAGATTTTTGCAAAACAGTTGGCTACTCTGGGTGCACCCGCGAGGCTAAATCAACCGGATTGGCACCCCCCCTGCGCGGGCGTTCCACTAAGGTTTTCTGACCGGATGTCCAAGATCCAAGCTTGGCCTAGCCCAATTCCTTAGCCGTCCTCATGTGCGCGAGCCCATCCTTATTTCCTCAACCAAGTTACTTAGCCCAAACCAGGAAGTACTAATATACACAAGGAATGTCTTAAAAATAGGCAATGTGGGACTTTGCCAAAATCAATAATTTTAAAGCACAACCAACACCATTTACGTGGGAAGTATATATCTTTTTTTGTCAGATCTTATGGCCACTTGAATTTGTATTAGAAGAGAACTGTTGGTACTCGAAAATCGAGTAAGAAGTGGATTTAATGAAAATTTGGATCTTACTGGTAAAGTAATACTCCTTCCGTTCCTAAATAAGTGTCGTTTAAGATTTTTGCACATGAATTAAGAAAGTCATTTAATACTATCATTTAATAATTAAAATTTGTGTGAAATTTCATCACTACCTCTTTATGGGAAGTTGAAAATTATTAATACAAGGGAGAGAATTTCTTGGGACAATAAGAGAAGGTAAGGGTGATATAGGAAAGTAAATAATTTATTCTTCTAGAAAGTTGTAAATGACAAATAAATTGGAACAAATTTTTTCTCCTAAATCGTCACTTATTTAGGAACAGAGGGAGTATTTTTTAGTAGATAAAATAGTAGCTTGATTATATTCCTTTAGTTTGAATGTATTTTAGAAGAAAAATATTGGTCATATGAAAATGAGGAAAGGGAGGATATTGTAAACTATCTTATCAGCTAACCAGGTATGTAGAGTATGTAATCTAGGAAAATTTTTGGTTCTCCATCTCCGGAAATTGTTCTGTTTTAATTGTTGATTATAGTTTATCTTCACAGTTTATTTCATAAATTCATAGGGTTTGAAATTCTGGTGGGCAATACTCTATTTAATTTCTCTGAGGTCTCTTTTTCTCTGTCTGCAGAAGCTTTGGAATTACTCAACAGGGAAATTCTTGAAAATTTATACGGGTCACGTAAACAGAGTATATTGCATAACTCCCACATTTTCGGTGACGAGTGGTAAATACATTGTCAGTGGGTCAGAAGATAAGTGTGTATACATATGGGATCTGCAGGGGAAATCTATGATTCAAAAGCTTGAAGGTCACACTGATACTGTTATCTCTGTAACTTGCCACCCTACAGAAAATATGATTGCTTCAGCAGGGCTTGATGAAGACAGGACACTCAGGATTTGGGTCCAAGATTAATTTTTGGTAAACAATAATGATTTGGTCTCCTTGTATTATTTTACTTGTTGATTTCTTCTAGCATCTGAAGACAAATATTCAATTGTATAGTTTTGATTTTATGATAATGTGGGAACTAGATGATATAGTGTGCTTAACAGTAGAATATGAATGCAGTAGAGTGAATTATCTCAGGTCATCTTGCTTTGTGTTGTAAGAGAGCCATCAAATGCTTGCATGGCCTGTATTCGGAGAATGTATTATGTGTTTGTTTGAAAGCTTAGTTTGACCTTGTCATATTCCTCTTTCATGTCATGACTTTCAATTTTCTTTCAGGTTAATGGGAAGGATTATTGTTCTCTCAAGTAAGCAACTCAGCATTTTTTGTAGCCATATCTTTAATGGCCTTGACTATCTTAGTGCTATTGGCTTCATTCATGTTCAAGTGAAGCTTGAGGATGTTATTCACATGCGAGTAGGCCATATAGTGACACTGATATCTATTTGTAGCTCTGCTCTTTCATCGAGTATCATGAATGAGCATCTTATAGAAAAGATTTACAGGAGAGGGTTCTATTCCCATTAGCAACAATACATTAAAATTGGCTGATGGTTCACATGTCTTGAACCTTCTATCAACATTGTAATGTTTTAGTCAAGGCCCCCATCTAAAGTTGCTTCCTCTACAGTTGGTTCTGCATGAAAAATGAAGACTTAATAAATGCAAGGTTTTAATGGTAGAGTCGAATGGAAATCTTCAAATCATGTCTTCATTAAGTTGGTGAAACTTACAGACCGACCAATTTGATGGTTCAGTTCTTAAGCTCACTTATATCAATATTAATTCATCCCCTAATTATACTCCTGAGCTCTGCGGACTAGACAGGAGGTTGATATTAAGTCATCCTATAATTATACTTTTGAGCTCTTCTGGGGCTAGACAGGAGTTCCATTGATCAACTTCTCTACCTATATTCTGCAATCCAAGTGTAAATGTGGCTACTTTGAATTCATCATGTAGTCTTGAGATCACATCCTTGGCATTCATGGTTATGACTTTTGAGCTTGTTCTCATTAGACTATTACTTGCCTTACTTTTCCTTTCATGTGGTTTTGCTAGTGTGGGGGAGAGAAACGAGTTTTGACCTATAAAAATTTGATATAATGATGCACCTCTTCTTCCATAACATGATGCTCGAGTCAGTCTCCCACTTTTATCTAGGCTCGTATTGACCTTCTTCTCAGATTATAAAGGAATCAAATTGTTAGAAGTGTCCAGCCGAGCAAATAGCATTATTTGCAATGGTGGAACTCCGCGCCCCCCCCCCCCCGCCCCCCCCCCCGGCGATCAACACCATGCTCCTTCCAAGCCTGATTCAAGAGTTGACTACTAATGTGATGCTCAACTCCATTATCGAATTCATATCTTTCCCTTAATAGCAGGCAGAGCAAGTAGATCCCTCTTCCGGAGTGAGATGAAATAGCATTAATAAACAATCAGCTACGAAAAATCTAAAGAATATGACAGCATAATTTAAGGACGACTTATTCATCTTGAACCGTGTGTTTTGTAAAAGAAATAATAGCAACAACTCTATGGACATTTCTTAAAATACAAAATTTCCCCAAATGCCAGGAGGATTTGTATGTGTAGTTAGAGATCCAATAAAATTTGTTTCAAACTTGATTATACAGTAGATCTCTTTAAAGATCATCGACTCTTCCTCGAACCAAAAGTGTCTTCAACACCGTTTGTCACCTTCTTCCTTCGCTCTGCAATCATATCTGAGTACGCCTGTGAAAGAAAAGAAAAGCCGAACCATAAAAACAGAATTATCAATCTATTTATATTATCCTAAAGTTTAAAGATAATCAACAAATATTAAAATGTCTGTAAGGAAGGAAACTAATGCTTAAAAATAGTAACAAGGCGGATGGGGTACCTTTGGGTAAGAGTAGAGAAAGATGTACCACCATGCACTGATTAAAGAGAGAATTAGAGTAGTGACTATCACCGAGTGTAAAATTAGCCAGCTACAAGCAATTACGAGAACTCCAGTTAGTGTTATGCTCCACGGTTGACACCTGAAATAAGAACAATTGGTAAAAACAATACAATATGAAGAGGTAGTAAAACAACCATAGAAAAGACCACTACAATTATCCTGTGAGGTTTAAAGGGTAATAAAAATTGAAAAAGGCAAAAGAAAGGTACAGTTCATCCTAGACTTATATACTAATCTCGTAATCCTAAAGTAGGAAAGGAAAAGGGATACTTTGTATTTTTCCAATTAATAGTGCTCCACTCTTATGCAAATATACCAGCAATATATATATATATATATATATATATATAGAGAGAGAGAGAGAGAGAGAGAGAGAGATGAGCTCCCTCATCTTTCCAGTTAATGGTATTATTCCACCATACCATATGGCAATTTCCCAGGGTGAGTTTATTCCACTTCAAAAGAAGACTTTGATAAGACTCAAATTCGGAGAACAAACATAGACACAATAACAATGGAACTATGATAATTGAATTAACAACATGAAACAAAAATATAAAACTATTACAAATATAAAACTAGTAATCCTCTAATAGCAAAATAAGCAAATTCTCAACCAAATCAAACCCCACAAAATATCATACAAGTCAAAAATGGAAACAAAATAAGACTGAAAATAATACTCCCTTTGCTCAACTAACTTATAACTTTTAAGGATATATTTTTGTTTCATTGTTACCATTTTGAGTGTTTCGTTTAATAGCGTAAGTGCTTAGTTAGGTAGCATGGCATGATCATGTAATTGTGATGGTAAACTTTATACACTACTATCAAAAAAATGGAACTCTTTTTTTGGAAACAAAAAAAGGGGCAAATGGAAGTCCGACAAAAGGGTAAGGAAAAGTATTACCATGATGGCTTGGTGTCCCAAACAGAGTCATACTCGAGAGAAAGGTAGTTAAGATAGCCATCCATGTCATCCACGGCGCCATTTTCGTCCATGAATTTCTTGGACTCTTTTAGGTCCCCGGAATTGGCCCTCGGAACTATTCTATGGAGAAAACTCGAAGGTTTGGGTGTGATTGAAGAGATTTTTGGGCATACAATCGGATTGGATAAATGGGTTTGTAAAGGGTAGTGATGGGGTTGCAGCGAACAAGGGAGAGATAGAGGAGAGAGAAAAAGAGCTTTCATTTTCTTTGTCCGACTGCAACAAATGTTTATTTCTAGAGGCGAGGCTTATAAAGTTTTACGCCTTTACCCACCGTTCAAAATAAAAGGCATGTTAATTGGGATTGAAATTCTTTTTGGTTTTTTATTTGGGAAGATTAGACTTTTTTTTTATGCTCCCTCCTCTACATTCCCATGAGTTTATTTCTTATATTATATTCTCAAAGATGGGGATTCAAAAAATAAAATGAAATACTCCCTTAAAGATATGTTTATTTTAAAAATTAATTTAAGAAATTATAAAATTTAAAACTGATACAAATTTTTTATATACTATCTTTGAATTCTAGAGTTTTACGATTAATTTCAAAAACTCAAAATATATCTTTAAATTGGGAATAGAGAGTAAGCCAGATCTAGTTTTAATTATTTATAATAGAGAGTAAACTTGAATTTAGACGATTTTTATTCAAAATCACTGAATGACTGATCGATTTAGTCATTCAGTTTTAAACAAACACTCCCTAAACATGATGTAGTTTTAATTATTTATAATTTGCACTTTAATCTCAAACCGAGTCCTTTTCGGAATAGAGAGTAAAGTGCTGTTTGTTTACATCTAATTGCTTCTTAATGGACTGCCTCTTATTCTGTAATACCTGTAAAAAAAAGAAGAAAAGATTAATAAATAAATAAATGATATTTTAAAATTTTATTTTAAATATTTTAATTGGGCTTTTCTTGTGTTTGGGTCAAATTGTATTTAATGTATGTGGACTACATTAATTGGGTCTTAAAACTTATTGGGTCTAATTTATAATTGTGAAATATTAAAATTCTATTAAAATTTGAAGAGTTAATAAGATATATAAATAAATACCTAAAACCTAACTATTGTATACGGAAGAAAGAGAAAGAAAGGAGGCGCTAATAGAAAAGAAGAAGAAAGAGACGATAACAGGTATGGAAAACATATACATATATCTCATTGTTACAAATTATAAAAATATAACAAAGGCTATTACTGATTGGTTAATAATGTATATATATATATGATTGAAGAAGGAATCTCATGTGGAAGTCAGCTTTTAAAAAGTAATGCATCCGTACAGTTTATATATATACTGAGATATCATATATGCTATTATATAAAGTATATATGCAATTAGTATATTAATGTTTACATGATATGCAGATTCAGTAGGTTCTTGTTAGTATATTCATAGGCATCTAATTGAATAATAATAATAATAGTTTTGAAAAAAGTAAATTTATAATTTATAATTAGTAATTAGTAATTTAATTTACAGTTAATAATTTATATTTTGTTTGTTAAATTATGTAATTAGTTCGGACGGAAGAAGTTTAACGAATAAATTTTGGAATATAAATTGGGTATTACATTATCGATTCCAGGTACGGATTCCGTACTCTTTCAGCGGTATTCTTGTTAAATTTGATTTGTTCGTTTTGTTCCTTGTTTCGAATTTCGTTATTATTTCACATAATTATTTTTGTGAAATTCATATAATAGTTTTATTTTGGATTTGATTCATATGACTCGAATTTGTACTCTTTGAATTAGGTTATCATGTTATTATTTATTTTGATAATTGTAGAGCGGTACATGTTGTTACTTTCTTTTTGAGACATTGTGATTATATTTCGATTTGGTTCAACAGGTACATATAGAACCCTCTCTATTAATATTGTGTTGCATGTGTTGTGACATGATATTTTTGTTAGAATATCTCGTAGGGTATACCTGAGCTATAATCACCTGTGGGGGTACCACAGGCATATCGTCTTGGCACGAGAGGCATGACACCTTCCGTGGCGGTGTGATCAGTCCACGGCGTCTTCGTTTTGTGCTCCGGTGGGAGTTGGCCATTTGGTGTTTTGTTGTGGGAGGCGTATGGGTCGACCCTAGTTTTCTGTTCTGTTCTGCGGAGTGGCGATGTTTGTGCCAACACGCTTTTTCGATTTTGCATACATTTGGATTTGCGGTCCAATGTGTATGACTTGCCTGTGTGGCATTATTTGACCTTGCCTGTGTGGCAAGGTATATTTTTATTTTGTTTTGAGCTCGATATGAAATAAATCCCAGCCATTTGATTAAGCCTATTATTTTAGTATGTTAGTTTTGTTCGTTTCAGTTCAGTTCAGTTCATTTATTAGTTAGTTATTTCGTTTTATTATTCTTGTATTCTATATCTGTACTGGGCGTTTGGCTCATGCTGTGTTTTTCCTCCGGCAGGTATTCAGGGGAATCAAGGGCAAGTGTGATGAGAGCTCCATTCGATCCAATGATTTAGATATTCTGTTTAGGCTTGATAGATTGATTTATTATGGTTGACCTTTTGATATTTATTGGATTATTCATTTGTGGCTTAGAGCCTTATTAGTATTTCTTCAGTTATGTTGTGTTTTGAGTAACCTCCCTTTCTATTTCGGGAAGGGGGTGTTACATATTCGCTAAGAGGCATGATGCTGTTTTTTTTTGTTACCTCTGAATGCCTCTTAATCGGTAAGACAGAAAATGAAATCTTAATAATTAAGAGGTATCTCTTGATGAATTTTTTTTATATAAATATATTCAACAATATTATTCACTCATTTTTTATTAAATAAAATTTTACCCTTTAAAATGGTAAAATAGTGTTATTAAGAGACAACTTATTTTTTAGTTATCAAACAATTTTTTAGATTCAAATCTCATAACTATTCAGATGATCTAATTTATTAAGACATTATAATTATTCAGATCTTAATTCTAAAGTTTATCAAACACAACCTAAGACTGCTGTTCAAAATAGGTTTAGTAATGATTTATGAAACTACCCTTTTCCCTATAACAAATGGTGTAATAAGAATCCAAGTTCAATTCTACATTGAAAATAAGTCTTTGTATATATATAAATATAGGCATTACTCTTGTGTCTCCACCGCTTCTTACTCCAGATTTTCTCCTTAAATCTGTCACGTTCAAGTATCAGCTTAAGCTTAATTTACAATAAAGCTTATTTTGTACATGTTGAGGCTCAGGCTAAAAGAATCATTTGTCAAAAGGTTGTTGCTATTCATTTGTCATATTTTGCACATGTTGGGAACTGTATTTTTATAATGAAGAATATTTAATTCGTTTGTGAGCGTGAATTGTATGCATGTATATATTCTGCATGTACACATTATTTTTTACATGTTTGTTTTGGGTGGTCCGTCTGGTTGTCGATATATTCATCTCTCGTAATTGAAATGAATCTTAATTTTGTTGCCACGGAATGCGGGCGGGGGCGGTGTAAACCGCGGGTGGGCGAGAGAATTCGTGCCATGATATATAAATGAAATGAAAAGAAAAGATGAAAAAGGGTGCGGGCGGCTCGACCTTTTTGGTTTGTATTCGGAATGAGTTTTTTTAGTTGCCATGTCATATGTCACATATTACTACTCATTGCACCTCACATCAATGCATCCGGTTTATTTTCTAAACAACTCATCAACCATTTGCAATCTTAAAACTTTAAGAATGTATTTCTCCTGATAGTTCCATCAATGACATAACTAGGGGAAAATCACTCATGTCGAGTAATTAAAAGAAAATACAAGGAAACAAGCAGATGAACAAAAGAACTTGTTATGATTCAATTCTGACTAGTGAAGTGAAATCTAAGCATTAAAAAAGAGCAAACAAAGTTCTGCTAAACTTGTATATATTGAGCTAAAGACTTGAAAATATTGAATCCCTATAGAAGCATTTCAACATATATATATATATATATATATATATATTTTGAGCTCACATTCTAATGACACCATTACTCAAAAATATTAGTATTTGTTAGCTACACTTGTACTCATTCTTCCAAGCACACAATATAAGTGAAAAACCTGGACCTTTTGATTGGGAATCTCTAATATGTGTACCTCATGAACAACTCAAAATAGTTGGATTGGAGATAATCCATAATTTCTCTGATGCGAGACTAGTAGTACGGAACAAGAAAACAGCATTGCTCATCAGTCATCACCAAAAAGCCAACTATGGACATCCCAATACACACTTCAACCGGTAGCCCTTCCACCAAATGGTGTGATTGCCCCGGAACTTCCATCTGAGGCGCTTCACCTGCATCACTGCATTACCATCTACGCAGATAATGACGCTCGGATCATTAATCCCCACGGTATCACATTCAATTTTTATGTCATATACCAGCCCCTTGTCATAAAACTGAGCCTTTGCAGCATAATACTTCTTCCCAGAAATATGCTCTCTTGCCAATAAGAATAGCTCTAGAAGCTGCAGAAGCCACATCTATCTTCTTACACCTCCTTTTCCAAATCACCAAGAAGTAAAATCAACTCTTGGTTAAAAATGTTGGTCAAACTTCTCCTCACCCATTAGTGTTTCCCCGCCCCTTGAATTTTCCAGACTTTTGCCCTTTGCCTTTCTGTTAAAGCCAAGATCTCGTCACGCGCCTGAACCACAAAAAGAGCACCTAACCCTGCACAATGAACACGTCACACCGAATCTCGAGGGCTTGGGCCGCCGGGAATCGCTCCGGTGTGAGAATAAGTACAGGCTGAAAAAAGGGTTAACAATGGAGGTTTGTGTGCTCTAGTGTCTGGAGAGAAAAAATATTACGTTACCTTTTTTGTGTAGTGTCCTGTACCCATATATCATCTCACCAACTTGCATGTTTTCTCTCGATACTTACGTCAGTTGACTGCATGCAGGCTTTACCATACCTTGCTCTCCACCCAGTCAACATTATGTCAACTCCTCATTAATGAAGGAGGCTTAAAACAGCTTAGCCCATCTAATTAATCAGCCGCTTGCTAAATTCCTTTTTAGTTAACCCTTCTCTAATAAACTACTCACCCACAAACTGCCACCTGTCTTCCACTACCACCTCCAGCCCAAACTTTATCTGAATAATCATTTAGACAATAGCCCAATGCTCCAAGGGTAAAAATGGATTTGACCCGGAAAGCCCAAAATAAATAAGATTAGACCGGCTCAAATCTCCACAGCCCAACATTGCCCCCTAGTCTTTTATTAAACAGAGTGTTTGATGAAAGAGTATAAGAGTTCGGTCCAACCATCAAGAAGAATCCAAACAGACTCGGCAAAGCCCACTCAATAGAAGGCCCATGATCGGATACAGATCCCCAAAATTCAGAAACACACGCCAACCTTTCAAATTCAAAAAAGTAATCGACGGCTTCTCCAATTCCAAGAACAGAAGCCAGCCTCCTTTATCATTGCCTCCATTTAATGTGCAGCCTTTGGGTTTCAAAAATGACTGAACGGACCCCATTATAAAACCCCCAAGCCTCCAACTTAGATCGCTTTACCTGTTTATTTGAATCTCAAAGTATTCTAGTTTTCTCCTTCCTTCATTTTTCCTTTTTACAAATCGTCATCAATGGCTGCACAGAACTCCGATAACACCACTACCCAAACCATTCCGGAGATAAATCCCAAACCAAAACCCTCATCTGGCAAAAGTCTTCCCCCTCCTATTCCTGAGATCCCCCCTTTTGATTTCAAGGATGAACACCAACACCCTATCGCCAATAGCTCCTCTACTCTTTCAGAGGATGACATCAACACCATCCGTGTGCGTTATCAATTTCCAGACACTCATTAACTGAGATTGCCTACCTCCACAAAGCGAATGTACCAACGCCTTGAGGGCTGGACCGCCATGCCCCTCACCTTTCTGGAAAAAGGTGTTTGTTTTCCCCTTCACACCTTTATCGTCTCCCTTCTAAGGTTTATGGGAGTAGGATTTGCCCAACTGGCTCCTAACTCCTATATTCACATCCTTGCATTTATCGCTTTCTGTAGCGAGATAGAGATCTCTCCCTCTATTGATTTGTTTTTTAGTCTTTTCACTTCGGGCAAATCTCGCGAATCGGGTTTCAAGGTGGTAGGTAAACAGGCCCCAAGACCTAATGCCAGATTCGAGAAACGCCCTTTGATGGATACCTCTTCAAGTAACAAAAAGTGGTACGAGAAATGGTTCTTCGTCAAAGAACCCGAAGTCTCTTCCATCCCCGACTGGACTACCGCTGCACACACCACTGCAGACTTATACGATCTTCCCGAGGATCATATAAGAGAGATAACGAAACTCATGGAGAAACTTCCCCTGAAAGAATGGAGTTTCATCCTTCTAAGCAAGCAAGCGTGGTTGTATGACCACCAATGTAAGTCCGAAGCTAACACCTGTTTAATTTCTTAAATTTCTTTCAATAACTATCCTAAAATAGTTTCCTTCAATTTTTCAGTGTCTCTTTTCAAACCTACCTCTTCCGATCGAAAAGAATTGGAGGAGTTTCTTTCTGCTGAATCAGCCCAAGATCCCCCCGAGGCTCAAGAAACAGAAGTTCAAACCACCATACCCAATACCACTGGAGAGGCAAGTCGACCTCGTCTGAAGAAGAAAGCTGTTAAGAAACCAAAACTTGCACCCGTGCCCACCCTCAACGAAAGTCTTCTTGACATGCCTATTACCGAACGTACTAAGATCCTCCATATAAAAAAGAGAAAAGCCAAAGTTATCCCCCTCATTGCCGAAGACCTGAGGGTTCCTCGCACAGAACTTGAACAACCAGCTGATGAAGAAGAAGCCGAGGCCAGTTCTCCCCTTAAACGAAAGAGAAAAACTTCTTCTGATAACCAATCGATCCCACCGGTCGACCTTCCAATAAATTCCGACCTTCCTCCACCCAATTAAACAATACCTTCTCCTCAACGATCAACCTCTCCTTACTTCGGATCGATGTCTGGAGCGTCTCGATCGCCCAGCTTGTAGCCTGACCAGAACGAGGAATTCCCTCTGCACCTCTAAAACTCTTTCGTTCTGGACACAGACAACCATCGGTTCGGCAACAGTTCCATTTCGGATTTGATGGAAGAAGGCCTAGCTAATCAGGCCCGAGTAAGTAATTCATTACTTATTCATTTTTATACACGAATTTCCTCGTACAACTTTTCTCCTAATTTGAAATAATTGCAGGCGAATGGGATCTTTGGGCGTCTTTACCAAAGATATAAAAAAGCCGAAGCCGAAGAAGAGGCGGCCCGAAGAGAAAATGCCATCCTACGGTCTGCCCTGGCCAAGAAGAGAAGCGAACATGAGAATACTCTTTTCAACTCCAAGGGTCTTTAGAATGACCTCCTCAAATTAAAAGAACAATTAACCGCATCTGAAGCCCTTCAACAAGCAACTGCCCAACGAAACGAAGACTTGCAAAGGGCTAACAAGCGGTTAATTCAACATAATCGAAACCTAACCCTATCCATAGCCGAAGCCAAAAAATCGGAAGAGTGACATCTTGACCTCTGGGGCAAAGTCGAGAAGGAGCTTCGTGATTTAAAATTAGCCGGCCCCTAGCTTACCAAGGATCTCCGCAAACAAATACAGGTTGACTATCACAAATCTGTCAAACTTACAAACGAAATAGTTCAAATGTATTATGAAGGCTATGAGGCAGCCCGAAGCAGTGGTAAAGCTAAATTAGCCGCTGTTGCTGTAAACCCGTTGCTCCTTGATTCGTTTGAAGACGAAGACGAGAAGTAACGCCGATGACAATCTATCCTTCATAAACTTGTATAAATTTTAACGATAATGTAATTGCTTTATTATGTTTAATGAAATATATCTTATCCCTTATTACTCCTTTTCAATTTAAATTATATTGTTATTCAAACAACATGTGATTTAACTTCAACACTTCGAACAAAGCCAAGTAATAATATAAGACGAGATTTACTCATTACCGAAGAATGTCATATACCATTGTTAGAATTAATAAATCACCGAGCTCTCAATGAGAATATTTGTTCCGAGGAACTAATAATATCATCCAGCCTTATAACAATTAGGTAAACCCGTTCTCTTCGGGAGTCGAACAGGTTCAACCCAAAAAATATTCCGCTTCGCTACGAGGAGTCGAAGGGATTCAACCTTATAACTGGTGACCACGTTCTCTCCGAGAACCGAACGGGTTGGACCATCAATAGTTCGCTTCGCTACGAGGAGACGAAGGAATCCAACCTTATACCAAGCTGGCAACCTCGTTCTCTCCGAGAGCCGAACAGGTTCAACCCAAAAAATATTCCGCTTTGCTACGAGGAGTCGAAGGGATCCAACCTTATAACTGGTGAACACGTTCTTTCGAGAGCCGAACGGGTTGGGCCATCAATAGTTTGCTTCGCTACGAGGAGACGAAGGAATCCAACCTTATACCAAGCTGGCAACCTCGTTCTCTCCGAGAGCTGAACAGGTTCAACCCAAAAATATTCCGCTTCGCTACGAGGAGTCGAAGGGATCCAACCTTATAACTGGTGACCACGTTCTCTCCAAGAGCCGAACGGGTTGGACCATGAATAGTTCGCTTCGCTACGAAGAGACGAAGGAATCCAACCTTATATCAAGCTGGCAACCTCGTTCTCTCCGAGAGCCAAACAGGTTCAACCCAAAAAATATTCCGCTTCACTACGAGGAGTCGAAGGGATCCAAACTTATAACTGGTGACCACGTTCTCTCCGAGAGCCGAACGGGTTGGACCATCAATAGTACGCTTCGCTACGAGGAGACGAAAGAATCCAACCTTATACCAAGCTGGCAACCTCGTTCTCTCTGAGAGCCGAACAGGTTCAACCCAAAAATATTTCGCTTCGCTACGAGGAGTCGAAGGGATCCAGCCTTATAACTGGTGACCACGTTCTCTCCGAGAGCCGAACGGGTTGGACCATCAATAGTTCGCTTCGCTACGAGGAGACGAAGAAATCCAACCTTATACCAAGCTGGCAACCTCGTTCTCTCCGAGAGTTGAACAGGTTCAATTCAAAAATATTCCGCTTTGCTACGAAGAGTCGAAGGGATCCAACCTTATAACTGGTGACCACGTTCTCTCCGAGACCCGAACGAGTTAGACCATCCATAGTTCGCTTCGCTATAAGGAGACGAAGGAATCCAACCTTATACCAAGCTGGCAACCTCGTTTTCTCCGAGAGCCGAACAGGTTCAACCCAAAAAATATTCCGCTTCGCTACGAGGAGTCGAAGGGATCCAACCTTATAACTGGTAACCACGTTCTCTCCGAGAGCCGAACGGGTTGGACCATCAATAGTTTGCTTCGCTACGAGGAGACGAAGGAATCCAACCATATACCAAGCTGGCAACCTTGTTCTCTCCGAAAGCCGAACAGGTTCAACCCAAAAAATATTCCGCCTCGCTACGAGGAGTCGAAGGGATCCAACCTTATAACTATCAGGAAGAAAGGCCATCATTGGAGAAAAAAGCCACTTTTATTGATAATTGTCGTAGTAGTTACAGACTTCCGGACTTTGACACTGACTTTACTGAAAATATTTGCGGAGCCTTCCAACGTGCCAAGTATTCTTAATCTCAGACCCATCTAAGGCTCGCAACCAGTAAGTTCTGGGCTTCGATATGCTAACAACTTCATAAGGGCCTTCCAAATTTGTCATGAGTTTACCCATATTCTGAGGTGTAGAAGCCTCTACCTTCCGAAGAACAAAATCCCCAACTTTGAATCTCCGAAACTTTACCCCTTTGTTGTAGTATTTAGCCACACGACGTTGGTATGTAGCCAATTTTACCAAGGCTGCCTTTCGTACTTCTTCGAGCAAATCTAAGTTGGCTTTGAGTCCCTCATCATTATACAATTCTTAAAATTGACTGACCCGAAGACTTGTAGACCCAATTTCCACCGGAACTAGAGCATTAGAACAGTATGCTAGTCTAAATGGGGAGTCTCCCGTTGTAGTCCTTGGCCTAGTTCTGTAAGCCCATAGCACGTTAAGTAATTCTTCTGGCCATCTTCCTTTGGCGACATCCAGTCTTCTTTTGATCCCATTCAGGAGTATTCTGTTAGTCACCTCAACTTGCCCATTAGATTGTGGATGAGCAACCGAAGTCTTCCGATGCTGAATTCCTAATTCCTTTAAGAATGCCTCAAATTTTGATCCCACAAACTAGCGTCTATTATCTGAAATTACCACCATGGGAATACCAAATCAGAATACTACTGACTCCTTCAGAAATTTCAAGCATTCTTGCTCCGTGATCAGCCGAAGCGGCTTCGCCTCTACCCACTTAGTCATATAATCAATTGCTACTATAACAAAACTGACCTGACCTTTCGCTTTCGGGAGTGGACCCAGTATATCTACTCCCAGACAGCAAAAGATATAGGAGATAAAACCGAGTATAGCTCTTCTGGTGGCTGATGTGGGATCGAACTGTTTAGTTGGCATTTTTGGCATTTCTTCACGTAATCGGTAGCCTCTTTGAAAATGGTTGGCCAATAATACCTTTGACGAAGCACTTTATATGCTAACGACTTCGCAGCTATGTGATCACCTCAAATACCTTCATGAACCTCCCGAAGGGCATATTCAGCCTCAGACAGGACCAAACCCTTCAGCAGTAGAGAAGAATAAGCCTTTCAATATAAATCTCCATCAATAAGTACGAAGTTTGCACTTTTGTATTTCACCTTCTTGGCCAACATCTGATCTGAAGGTAGTATGCCATCTGTTAGATAGTTTATGTATGGGGTCATCCAACAATTAAACCGCTCCACGCACATTACTTCGCCATGCTGGATGCTGGCTTGTTTTAAGATTTCCAAGTAAACTGTCCCGTCAAAAGCGCTTGATTCAGTAGTAGCCAACTTTGACAATGCATCGGCGTTTGAATTATCAGTTCGACCAACACCTTGAAATTCACACGAGCCGAAGTATTGAAGTCGATCTTTCAATTCTCCAATATACTTAACCCTTTTAGAGCCTCGAGCTTCATATTCCCCCGAAACTTATTTGATGACCAGCTGAGAATTACTGTAAATAATCAACTTCTGAACCTCCAAACTCTTGGCCAGACGCAACCCTGCTAGCACCGCCTCGTATTCAGCTTTGTTATTCGTTGCCCTAATTTCGAATCTGATAGCCTGCTGCACTTTGAACCCCTCCGAATTCGTCAGAATGACCCCAGCACCACTAAGGTTCGAAGTAGAAGATCTATCGACATATAAGGTCCAAGAATCGTGCACCTGCTGAAGTGTAGCCACCGTTCTCGTAGACATCTCCACTTCGTCTAGACCCCCATCAACTTCGAAAAATGAATATTCTACCACAAAATCGGCCAAGGCTTGGCCTTTAATAGCTGTCCGTGGATAGTACTCTATAAAGAACTGAGATAATTCCATTGTCCACGCAGCAAGTCTCCCCGAAACCTCTGACTTCCTCAGCACCTTCTTCAGTGGCTGATCCGTGTATACCACTATTACCCGACCTTGGAAGTATTGCCGAAGCTTTCTACTAGTAATGAACAAAGCAAAGGCAAACTTCTCAAAGTTTGGATACCTTGTTTCTGCGTCCTTAAGGGCATGGTTCACATACTAAACTGGGTGCTGCTTACCCCCAACTTCACGCACCAAAACTGCTCCTACTGCCAATGAACTCGCAGCCAGATACAAATACAAAGGTTCAGTAGGAACTGGCTTCACCAACAAAGGTGTCAAAGACAAGTACCTCTTGATTCCTTGGAAAGCTTCCTCGCACTCTGAAGTCCATTGGAACGTCTTCGCATTCTTCGGCCCTTTCAATGTGTTAAAGAACGGCAAGCACCTTTCTGCCGATTTAGACATGAACCTCCGCAACGATGCTATTCTACCAGTTAAACGCTAGACATCCTTGTACGACTGTGGGGATTTCATGTCCAAGATAGCCTGGATTTTCTCTGGATTGGCTTCGATACCCCTCTTGCTGACCAAATATTCCAAAAACTTGTCTGCTCCCAGCTCGAAAGTGCATTTGGTTGGATTCAGCTTCAAATCATAATGACGAACTGTCTGGAAGCACTACTCCAGATCGTCCAGATAACCCCGAACAGATATACTTTTCACAATCATGTCATCAGCATAGACTTCCATATTCTTTCCCAACTGCTTCGTGAAAACGCGGTTCATCATCCTCTGATAAGTAGCTCCCGCATTAATCAAACCGAAAGTCATTTTCTTGTAGGCATACACCGACCGATGAGTAATGAAAGCTGTCTTCGGTATATCCTCCTTGCACATAGAAATTTGATGATATCCCGAAAAAGCATCCATGAAGCTAAGCAAGGCATACCCCGAAGTTGCATTAATAAGTTGGTCAATATGAGGCAGAGGATAGAAGTCCTTAGGACACGCCTTATTCAGATCAGTGTAGTCTATATAAACTCGCCATTTTCCATTATGCTTCTGCACCAGAACCACATTTGCATCCACTCCGGGTAGTCAATTTCGAAGATAAAGTCTGCAGCCAGTAACTTGGCGACCTCCTCGTCAATTATTTTCTGTCTCTCTGGTGCGAAAATCCTTCTCTTCTGTCGAACTGGCTTCTTAGCTAAATCCATTTGCAATCTGTGCTCAGCCACTTTCCGACTCACCCCAGGCATGTCACTAGGAACCCAAGCAAAGACATCGGCATAACACCGAAGCAACTCTATCAGATTTGTTCGGAAAGGCTCTGGCAATCCCGAACCGATTTTCACAGTTTTCTATTTCTTTCTCGGAATTAATTCTATCTCTTTGTTCTCCTCCACTGGCATGACTAATGGTTCCGTTCTGCTTTCTGTAAATGGTTTCATTTCAATGGCCATGGTATGTTTCTGCTTGCTGACTCCTACTCCCGAAGTGATCAGAGCGTTTCGATAACATCTCCTCGTCAAGTCCAGATCTCCTGCAACTTCGCCAACTCCATGGGGCGTAGGAAACTTAATTTTGAAGTGGGAAATTGAAGTACCTGCCTGCAAAGCTATTAAAGTAAGTCTCCCCAAAATGGCATTATATGCAGAATCCACATGTGTGACGTAAAACTTACACATAATTTGAACCTGTTGGGGAACCGTTCCGAAGACAACCGGCAGCTCGATGGTTCCTGCCACTTTGATAGGATCGTTGTTGAAGCCATATAAAGGGGCCTCCTGCCCAATTTCCATCTTCTGACCATCCACATGCATCTTGTGATAAGCATGAACATATAGAATATCTACCGAAGAGCCATTGTCGATCATCATCCTCTTCATATCCACCGAACCGACTTGTGCAATTATCACCAAGGCTCCTTCGTGTGGTTCGATAGGTTTCGAAGGGAAATCTTCATCTGTGAAAGAGATTATGGAACCCGGGTACGCCCTTTCGGTCTTCAGAGGCTTATCTACCAGAGTAATCACCGAGTCCAGATATCCCCGTCTTTTCTTTCCTGCAACCCTGCTCACGTTACCTCCTGAGATCACATCTATAATATGTCGTGCCGCCTAGTTCGGCACTGGTTGAACTAGCTGGACGACTTGTGCTAACTCCCTATCCCTGGGTTGTTCCCTCTGCCATTCTCGCCCTGCTACATACTGTACCAGAGTATATTTTGAACTTTTCTCTCAATGAACTCCTTCAAACTCTAGTAGGAATTCGTATCATGCCTGACCGCCCGGTGGTAATTACAGTGGAAAGCAAGATCTCCGGACCCTGGTCGGGGATTATTTTTAGGCAGTTCAAAGTATGGTTGGTTCTTTATCTGTTTCAAAATAGTAGCCCGATCTGTGTTGAGATACGTATACACCTTATTCACCTTCTGAGTTGAAACGGGCGGACGATCTCCCCTGGGTGTCCAGTTATTGTTATACCTCTTTTGATTCCTTTCAAACCGATCATTACCGCCACTACTCTTTCTCTGATTATCGTCTGACTTCTTCTTGTATTTTTCTTTTGCCTTTTCCGAATAGCTCTGCTTCAAGCTGGCCATCGCTTCTTCTACCACTATAAAGCCTTCAGCCTTCTCAAACGCTTCGGCCAGGCTTTTCGGATGCTTGAACATCAGCTTCTTTACCAGTTTCTCTGACTTCACCAGATCTAAACCATTCTGAAACAACCCTACTGTCTGAAGATCGTTGAGATCTAAAACCTGCCCCACAGCTTCTCTGAACCTCTTCACGTATTGCCCCAGGGTCTCGCTCGAATACTGCCTTACTTGAGCCAACGATCCCGTGGACTTTCCCCTTCTCTTATTGCTCCCGAAGCGAGCATGGAACTTGTCACACAGATCCGCCTACGACGCAATCGAATCCGAAGCCAGAGTCCCCATCCACTGCCTTGCGTCTTTTCTCAACGTCAATCCAAATGTCTGACACTTAGCCGCATCCGAATAGTCGTAATAATCCATCAGTCTGTCAAATGCTTGGCTATGGTCGTATGGATCCCCAGAACCGTCATAACTTTCCATATGAGGCAACTTCTTGCTAGGATCTGCTTTCTTCTAAAGAATTTTCGATGAAAAAGGAGACGTCTTTTTGTCCGAAGTCTCCTTCCCTTGCTAAACCTCCGTTAGTTGCTTTCGAAGTTCTTTCATTTCTTTTGCCAAGTCTTCTACTACCCCGGGTGGCGAAGCAACTTCTTTCACTGGAGAGTTCATCTTCTTATGTTTAATCCGATCTTTTCTATTCGGACTAGACGATCTAGAAGGACTTCGTTTGTTACTTCGGCCGGAGCGAGAACCCCTTGTGTGGTGTACCCTCTTCGGACTATCCGAAGAATAACTTCTTGAACGGCTTCGGCGCCCATCCCTTCTACTGTTCCTGCGATATTCAATACGGGATACCCTTTTCAAAGCCTCGGGAGAATATTCTCGTGACCCACTTCGTCTTCTGTCGGGGTAATGACTACAAAACCCACTTTCAGACTGCCTAGAATATTCATCCTTCCTTGCTCTTAGGACCTGGTGACCTACCCCGTCTTTTCGGTCGAGTGTAACTGGATGCCTCATCTTCTTTCTCAGCCACAAGAACCATCTGTTTAGAAATCTCTTCCCTCTTCTGTAGAAGCGCTTTCAAAGCCATGTCGGTCTCTTGCGCCATCTTTGCCAGGGTAGAGATTTTGTCTGCCTGACTTTCTCGGTGTTGGATCCTAGGCGGTGTACCTACCACCCTTTTCGATCCTTGTCAGGACTTTTGCTGGCAGTAAAAAATAACTTCCTCTTGGTATCACCATGATCTCTGGCATGAGACCCTCCCGGAACTTCTTGTGATCCAAGTCTATCATGGATATTTACCGAAGGACCCAACCTATCTTTCACCGAGATTCTTTGCAAAGAAGAACAAGCAGTCGTCGGCTGTCCTTTGGCTGTAACCGTCCTAGTGTTCACCATAACTTTCGATGTAAGATACTCAATGTTTGTGATTGAAAACCAGAAACACTAGATGCCCTCCTTCTAGCGCCAATGTTAACGCCAAGATCTCGCCACGCGCCTCAACCACAAAAAGAGCACCTAACCCCACACAATGAACACGTCAGCACCGGATCTCGACGGCTTGGGCCGCTGGGGATCGCTCCGGTGTGAGAATAAGTACAGGCCGAAAAAAAGGTTAACAATAGAGGTTTGTGTGCTCTAGTGTCTGGAGAGAAAAAATGTTACATTACCTTTTTGTGTAGTGCCCTGCACCCATATATCATCTCACCAACTTGCATGTTTTTTTCCGATGCTTACGTCAGTCGGCTACATGCAGGCTTTACCATACCTTGCTCTCCACCCAGTTAACATTATGTCAACTCCTTATTAATGAAGGAGGCTTAAAATAGCTTAGCCAACCTAATCAATCAGTCGCCTGCTAAACCCCTTTTTAGCTAACACTTCTCTAATAAGCTACTCACCCATAAACTGCCACCTGTCTTCCACTACCACCTCCAGCCCAAACTTTATCTGAATAATCATTTAGACAATAGCCCAATGTGTGACGCCCCCAAAATAGGTTTAATACTCAACCCATTTTGAGTCGCCAAATACACTCAACAAAATTCAAATACAATCTTTCATATCACACGGTCGTGCAAAATACAACCACACAACTGTGAGTGTCAATACAGACATGTAAAAAATATTAACATTCAAACTAAGTCCTCATTACATTTATTATCACACTATTTTAAATAAAAAAAATAGTGAGGACTTCTACAGCTCTAACTCGGACCATCACTCCATTCCCCGAATAGTACCCTCGATATTCTCATTTTCTGAAGAGAATAATGGAAGAAAAGGGTGAGCTCAACTAGCCCAGTAAAAAATATTATGGCTAAGCTAATGAAAAATAAATTATCGTTAGCCTTCAATAAATCATATAAAATATTATGGACAACAAGTTTTAGATCAATATTCGCAGCGAAAATAACAATTCATTAGAAGAGTTAAGTAGAGAATGATATCTACTATCTTCTTTGATTTAAAAGTCCATCATCAATATTTTATTCCTGTAACATCAATCAATATCTATCTCGAATCAAATATCCATCTTTGCACTACGGGCCAAAGATATTCATTTGTATCATCAGTTGGTCATGTTCATCTCAACACCTGTCCATCTTTGCACTACGGGCCAAAGATATTCATCAGGTAATCATTCATCTTTGCACTACAGACCAAAGATATTCATCACGTAATTATTCATCTTTGCACTACAGGCCAAAGATATTCAGTTATATCACCATTTAGAACTGAGGATGATGAAAAATAATATGAATAACGGATCCAGTGAGATAAAGGACAAATATTAGAGAATTTATCCAGAGTTCAAGAATGAAGATCAAAACCTGGATCCAATCAAAGATGATTTGGAAGAATTTTATTTCATTTTTACCTTAAATAGTATCCCGTGAATAGTAACTCGTGAATAGTAACTCATGAATAGTAACTTGTGAATAGTAACTTGACTTGAAAAGATAAAAATTTTATAAGAAAGTTCAGACCAATATTCCAGTGAAATAATATTAGATGAAGCGCAAAACTCAAGTAATATCTAATCATATCAGGAATTATAGAAGCAATACTTACTGTAGTAAGTTTAGAGTTAGGAATCTGAAATGAAACAATATACGAAACTGCAATTGGATTTTCACCCGTCTGGCGGTAATCCGCTCAAACATATTATTTCCACAATTTAATAACGGCTGAATAGGAAGGGTTATTCACCAGGCATGAGGTAGTCCGCGTAGACAGGTTATTCCCACATAATAATAAAGAATGGAATAACAACAGGATTTCACCATGCATGCGGTAGTTCGCGTAGACAGGTTATTCCAACAGAATAATAAAGAATGGAATAACAACCCTTATGAGTATTGAAAGAAAATAACTCGCTTCATGAATACGAAAGAAATACTACCCCTTACCTTAAAATTTGAAGACTGAACTAGCGTAATAGCAGAATATTCTTCTTCTTTCTCTCTTATTCTCTCTATACTTTCTCTCTCTATAGCTTTAGTGAATTGGTGAGAAATAATGAAGAAATGAGCTTCTATTTATAGGCTCTGCAGAGTAAGGGTAAAATAGTCTTTTCGTCATAATTTATGACATCATCGCTTATATCATCGATCTATGACATCATTGCTTACCTCATCGCTCTGATGACATCATTACTTACCTCATCGCTCCGATGACATCATTATTTGCATCATAAGAGTTCAAATTTAATTTGCACTCTTCCACCTCGTTTAATTTTTATACCATGAATTTACTATAATAATGTTACCATTCAAATTATAAAAATTATACTATTATATAATCACATCATACTACTACAATGTAATATTATAATAATATATTTGAATGAATTATTTTATCGGACAAGATAAAATACCACTTTCAACAAATGTCACATGTTAAAAATTTCTCCGTTTAAACATTGAATAAATATTTCCTTATCATATGTATCAAAATTAATTATTTATAAATAATATTACAGAACTACAATATTGACAACCAGGTCGTTCTCAGGAAAGAGAGGGCCTTCCAATAAGAATTTTTCCTTACTGGCGCGCAATTAATCAACCCATTTCCTAGACAGAACTTCCTTAAACATTGCCAATAATGCTATCTAATAATATTATTCAAATAATATGAATTATTGATTTGATAATTTGAAATAATGTGCAATGACAATTATTGAATCAATAATATAAAATAGTAAAGTAGCACTTATGGATATAAAATATCAACGTAGCAAATATTGAACCAATAAAATATTATACAATTATTGAATCAATAATATAAAATATTGAACAGTAATTACTGTAACAATAATTGAGTAAGTGCCTTCCTACGTAAGAATCAATAATTCAAATTACTGTGCAATACCGTATGCTACCGTGCAACACCGCGTATTACTGTATTTTAACCACCGGGTATTTCAACAGTATTAACAGTAACAGTTTTGCCGTTATTTTTATAAAAAGGTTATTTCTGTCGCTTTCTATATCCGACATTCATTCCGTTGTGGGGTCCGCCAATGACTGCGCCGTCGTATGAATATTCTCTGACAAAAAGAATATTCCTCGACCAAACGAATATTCCCCGACATAATGAATATTTTATAACCACTTGCTTACTTTGTAAACTTTGCATATTTCACCCATAATTTATCACATTTATCAAATCAACACCTTACTATTTCAAAATAATATATAAAGAAAATTAAATCTTATTCATAAAATTTGGAGTCTTACACAATGCTCCAAGGGTAAAAATGGGTTTAACCCGAAAAGCCCAAAATAAATAAGATTAGACCGGCCCATATCTCCACAGCCCAACACTTTCCATTCTCATTCTCTCTCCTCGGATTTATGGCTATAAAAGGAAGGCTAATGAAAGAACACAATACACACCAACACAAATTCGCATACACTCATCCCAGAGTTAGAAGAGAAAGAGGGAGAGAAAGAAAAACTTCTTTTAAAGAGCTTAGGAAAAATAGAGAGAGAAAGATAGTTCAAATAAAAAGGGTGTTTTATTTGGGTTCCATCACATAGTTATTGTGTTGAAGTAATTTGAGTTTGTACTCAAATTAAGATATCTTTATATTCTCTCAGTTTATTATAGTGAATTTTTCGGAGATTGTCCGGTGGTTTTTAACTCTTAGTTTTAAAGGGTTTTTCACGTAAAATATTGGTGTCTCGTGGTTGGATATTTTCTACTCGTGATTATTATTTTGGTGGAACTGTAAATTTAATCTGTTTGGCATATACTGATATTTTATCCGTTTAATTTATCAAAGACAACAGTATTATGGTGGTGATTTTTTCCAACAAAAAACAACAGCCAAATAGAACCCCCTGCAATGGCTCGGGGCTAGACCCAAATTTTACACAAGAAAAGTCCCAACATATATCAATCAGATTAGAATCTACCTCCAAATTACAAGACCCTTTTCTTTTAGAAAACAACCCAGGTTTAATCTCAACTTTACAGAGGCACTGATATGAGGAATCATCAATTCCAACACTTAGCCCTTAACCCATCAGGTTCTCGGTCCATGTAATAGTAATGAAGCACGGAGTATTACATAATTGACACTGATAAATGTAATTCAATTAATAAGCACACTTAGAGGGGGGTGAATAGGTGTTTAAGCTACAAGTGATAAACTATGAATTCTTTTTTAATTTTTCTACTACAGGTTTAATCCAGACAGGTATACCTATCTGCTTTAGTGTCTGCTTTAGCTTATGTTTTTTGTTTACTATTATCAGACGGGATACCCTGTCTACTTTGTTGTCTGCTTTAGTATATCTTCAAGCAAACAGTGAAACTCAACCTCGAAATTTAAGTAACAGAATAAGGAAGAATTAAAGCAATAAAATCACACCAAGATTTTTACGTGGTTCGGCCCCTAACCTCTAGTCTAGTAGCCTAATCCACGTCCAATACCAATTGGTATTAGAGACTCACTTTATTAATATAATATTCAATAATTATAGTAAATTGAAAACTCCCTGTTACAACGACGATCGATTGGACATCTTTGCCCCCTTTGCACCTCTGCAACTTTTGCACTTCTGCAACCTTTCTCACCACTGAGACCTTGATCCCTTCGTTGAACAGACTGAATATTATACTAATAAAACCCCCAAGCCAACCTAGGCTTAAACCCAATTACAATGAATTAAAGAGAGAGTACAAGACTGCTAGTTATTCTGAGACTTAAAGAATGATTGCACTGTACGTGAGATTTCAGAATACTTTTCGTTTTGATGTAGTGTGATCTTGTCAGCTTGTAAGTCCCGTTGTTCCAAGTAGCCGAGCAGTATATATAAAGAAGAGTCCAACGACTATAATAAATTGATAACAAGACTGCTGAAGAATAAGCCATAATATTAGCAACAATATGTATCCAACGGTCATATTATATTCCTTAGAATCAGCAGTCAACGATATTATACTTAATTCAAATTGGAAAGGCTAAAATAAAGAAATAAGAGATATATTATATAGAGTTTGTTATATGCCAATCTCCAATCAGATAGAGTATTAATAGAAGTTACCTTTTTAACACTCCTTCCCAATATATACGGCCTTTCATTTATACAGGTTAGAATATTATTAAATATCTAATGAACCATTATTCCAAGTTGGGCTAATTAATACATCAATATATTAAACAAATCTAAACCAGCCTAAACAATTAAACATAAGTCCATTAAATTAAATATAAATCTAATAATATTGTCATCATTAAAATCATAAACCAACAATATAAATCCAATAATATTGTCATCATTAAAATCATAAACCAACAATAAACACAAGTACTAATAAGATTTTGGGCAATTCTAGTAGTTCTTGATGATGATGATGGAGAGTCAACAATTTGAACACCATTTTCCCCAAACAAGATGGGAAATCCTTCATTTTTCAAATTCTTTGTTGGGTCTTGAGAATTTTGTATTTTAGTTGTTGAAATTTAGAAAAGAAAAGTCCCAAAAATTGAGGATAAACTCCGAATATTATCAAAATGATTTGATATTTGTAGCCATTTTAATGAAAGGGATAAGGAGTGGAAGAGAAACAGCTAGACATTGAAACGGATCAGTGCTGAAAGAGGTAGCAAAGGAGGGAAGAAACAACCAAAACGGCAACATATCGAAAACCGTTACAAAACTAAATGTCACTCTCTTTGTTTCTACTTGCTGAAGATGTCATTCATACAAGTGTATCTCTCTATCCCACACTACATAAAATAAGCCTCCAAGCAAGTTCCCTTAACAAATACTCCATAAATATAATAAAGTGATTTTGTCTTGGATGGGAATTTAGAACCACTGTTTTAGAGACCAATTTTATGAAGGATAATAATGAATTGATGTAAATTTATTTAACTCTGATAATGCAATAGTTGTTATTATAAACTACTTAAAAATTATTATATTAAATAAAATAAATTCATATCATAATTTAACTACTAATATTTCATAAATTAATTATAATTAAAGTTGAATAAAACTCTTTTTTGTAGAGCAAAATATGTGCGTGTGTACGTAATTTTTGCATTTATAATTTGATTGTGGCACCATCTTTTGGAACCCACCCCAACTCCCAACTCCCAACCTGCTGATGAAGACAAGCTACTTCAACATGATAATATACTTTAGAATAACATTTTAAATGTGAAAATAATTTGGTTAGATATAAGCATCTTAATTTCAAAGTGAACTCTAATTTAAGAACTTAAAAAACATCATTTCCTTAACATGAGTTGAGCGCAAATCCTCATTCATAATTATTGTTTTCTTTTTTCTTTTTTTGGGTGGGGTGGGGTGGAGTGGGGGGGGGGGGGGGGAAGGGGGGAGTAACATTCAATATCATCTTAGATGGGTAATAATAATATTGATGACATTTTGCTTTCATGATGTCTAGTGTGTTGATTTGCAATGGATGTCTGTTGATTTGCAATGACTCATTTTTTTAATTTATTTTTCATCAAAGCAGTCTCAGCAGCCCAGCCTCTCATTATGTATGGGGAAAAGTCGAAAACAACATTATATTGTCCACAATGAATTTTTCAGCATATGTTGTGACTAAGGGCTAATCATGTAATGCAACATCATAATGTCATGTGAGATTTATGTAAGTGAAAGATACGACTCATCATTAATTAATTCCAATTTAATATTCCCATTTTAATCTTTTCTTTTCACCTTACTTCTAGATTGCGATCTTATACTTACAATTCGCCAAGTAAGAGAGAGAGAGAAGCACTGGCCCATTTCTTCAATTGGGTCATAGAAACAACTGGCCTTTGTCATTAGCATATCTGGACTGGATGTAAGGCCGGCCCTAGCCCATAGCGCATAGCGTAGTCCTCTCCTATGGATTTTTTTTACAGAAACGAGTGTCGTCGTATTCGAAAACAACAACTTAAATTAAATGCCGTGTCTTTTGGTTCTCAATATGGACTTTTTATTCCAGATCTTGTATTGTTTGTACCCGAGTTTAGATGAGTCATTTATTGTCTTATACATGAAATAAAACTCAAAAAAATAAACCAAAACGGACATGTGTATGACTTGGGAAGAAATGGGTTGATTCATGTGGTGGATCTACAAACTACAAAAATTGATCATTTTTTTCAACAATCTAGAGGGGAAAAAAGTGGTGCTTATGTTTTTTTCACAAATTTACTTCTCAGATTTCCAACATTTGCTCGACAAGATAGATTTATGCTTTCTTCATTTATTTGTCCACTTTTTTATTTTCGGATTTACTATTTGGTAAAAATGTTCCTCCTTAACCCTGTCATTATACAATTCAATTATCTTTTTAATAAAATTCTCTCAATTTCCAAAAAAAAAGAGTAGAAGATAATGAGAATTGAATCGGATCTCGATTATGCCGGAAGATACAACTTGATAATAATTTCAAACTTTTATGATTTACATATATTTTTGACATAAATCGAATGAACATTAAAAAGGAACCATATAAAAATATCAAAAATACATATTAACCAGATACTTCTGCTAAAAATCATGCAAATTTTTGGATTTTAACTCTAAGAAAAAGATGGAAATCTGGAAATTAATTAGAATCCCGTTTCGGCTGATCCGCCAATTACAACAGTCTGAGCTGAGAATTTGTAGTAGAGTAGAGAGGTATACAAATGTTAGACAAACAAACCAAAAACAAATGTACGTACTACGTACTACGTACTACGTATGAAAGAGAAAGTAAAACCCGTCCCCTACAGCCTACAGCCTCTACAAACGACACCGATCAGTCGATTACCAATTCCCCCTCCCCTCTCTCTCCAAAACCCCTCTTTCACTTTCTCTCTCTAAAACCCCCAAAATATTCCCGATCCCCTCTATTCTTCTTCTCCCTTCACACTCCACAGAGGCCGCTTTCTGTCATTGGTAAGACTCTGTTCTTCTGTCTGTTTGCTGAATAATTTATTATGTACCGTCTTTTCGTTTGCTTTTATGTTAGTTTTGTTGATTTTTGTTTTGTTATAAATTTTTTCAGAGATTGTTCGGCTGGTTTTGTTTGATTACGACTCTTTAAAATTGTGTGTGTTCATGGGTTTATTATATATTTTACTTGGAGAGCTTTTCTTGGATATTGGAGGTAGTTTTTGACAATTGGATTTTTTGTTCAAGGGTTGTTGGTTGGATGAGATGAGGGAGGGTTTGAGATCTAGTAAGAAGGTATCCTGCCACGGTTTCAAATAAGGGGGATTCAATTTGTGGCATTGCTATCTGTTCCCCAGAAATTAAGGTTGAGAAAGAAGAGTTTGAGCTTGACCATGAGAAATGCAGTCAAAATCATGATGTTGGAGGTAATGGGTGTGACAATGGAGATAAAATTGGAAAACAGGTCGGTAAAGGCAGGCGGGGTAGAAAGCGGAAAAATGTGGAGCCCCCAAAGGAGCTCCATTTAAATAACAAACATGATGATGTTGATGCCAGTGTTGATACTTGTAATGATGTGAATAAGGCTGGTAAAGGCAGGACGGGAAGAAAGAGAAAAAATGTTGGGAGTCCAGGTAACGGTGATGATGGTATTGGTGAAGGAGTTAAAAAGGAGGAAGAGTCATTGTTGATTTCAAATAATATAGTTCCTTCTAGAGATTCTGCTGTTTCTATCCTGGAAAGAAATGTTAAGGAGGAGAAATGTGAGCCTGAAGAATTTCTTAAAATTGTTGATGCTGATGCCAGTGGTGATATTGATGAAGGAAAGCAACAGCTTGCCAAAGGTGGTCGGGGGAGGAAAAGGAAAAATGCTGAAAGTTCTGAATGCAACAAGGATGACGGAGATGTAAGAAAAAAGATCAAGAATGGTGCAGTGCTGGTTAGTGGAAGGGTATTGCGCTCCAAGGGTAGTGCTGTGGAGGAGAAGGCTGATACTGAGTACGATGAAAAGCCTCAACATATAGGCAGACTGAAAGGGCTAAAAGGTCATCATGGGAGCCCCCCCAAGGTCCAGGAAATAAAATGGGAATGGGTGGAGGAAAAGGTTGATACTGAGAAGGATGAAAAACCTCGACATATTCGCAGACCAAAACAGTTACAAGGTCGTCGTGGAAGACCTCCCAAGGTGCAGGGGAGAAATGGGGCACTGACTATGGAAATGGTTGATACTGAGAAGGATGAAAAGCCTCGACATATTGGCAGACCAAAACAGTTACAAGGTCGTCGTGGAAGACCCCCCAAGGTGCAGGGGAGAAATGGTGCACTGACTGTGGAAATGGTTGATACTGAGAAGGATGAAAAGCCTCGACATATTGGCAGACCAAAAAAGTTAAAAGGCCGTCGTGGAAGACCCCCCAAGGTGCAGGGGATAAAAGGGGGATTGATGGTGATTCAGAAAGACATCATTCACAAACCCGAGTCTCTGAAAGTGCAGAAGACACAAGATCCATCAAAGGTGAACACGGAGAAGAAACAAAAGGTCATGGGGTTCGAGAAAATTACTGGTCGGTCAAAGGTCAAAGCCACCATTCAGGATAATAACACAGAGGAAATGGGGCGTAGGGAAGAGAAGCAGTTGGTCAGAGAGCAAATAATTGGCATACTTGATAAAGCAGGCTGGACCATTCAGTATAGACCAAGGCAAGGCAGAGAGTACCATGATGCAGTATATGTCGACCGTGAAGGAAAGACTCATTGGTCAGTCACCCTGGCTTACAGGAAGCTTAAGGAGAAAGTTGAAAGTGGACATGCTGACAGTAAGTCAGTTTCTGCATTTATACCAATACCAGAGGAGATGCTAAGCAAACTATTCCGGGTGACAGGGAAAGGTAAGAAATCAAAGGGTGGGAGGAAGAGTGGATGTAAGACTGACAATATAATTGACGGGAAACAGGCATCAAAGAAGAAATATGCTACGAAGTGCATGGGTGGTTCGAAGTACAAAGGAAAACAGAATTATGCCTACCGAGCAGGTGATAAATCATCAAAAAAGAGAATGAGTGGGGATACATCAGACTGTGAACAAGATGATTCACCTGGCAACTCTCACAGTGGAATGTCAAGATCAAATCGGGAAATTAGAAAAGGTAGAAAGCCATGTCCTTTGTTGGTTCGTAGCTCTGCTAAGGGGTCAGATCCACATAGTGATGGCTTTATACCTTATAATGGGAAGCGCAGTCTATTGTCTTGGATGATTGATTTGGGAACTGCTCCTACTGGTACAAAGGTGAAGTATATGGACAGTAGTTGGACAAAAATATTGGTAGAGGGAAAAATTACCAGAGATGGAATTCTTTGTGGTTGTTGTAATAATATCATACCAATTTCGAAGTTTTTGTCCCACACTGGAACTAGTGTGTCTCATGACTCTCATCCACTGAATGATATACATTTAGGGTCTGGAGTTTCTCTTTTAAAGTGCTTAGCGGATTCATGGAGTAAACTAGTGGAATCCGATCCAGTTAGATTCTGTTGTGTGAATGTTGACGGTGAGGACCCCAATGATGATACATGCAACATCTGCGCCGATGGTGGTGACTTGATCTGTTGTGATGGTTGCCCGTCAACATTTCATCAAAGCTGCTTAGATATTGAAGTAAGAGTACTCCAACTTCTTTTAGTTTATTTCCTATACCCACCTCTATTTATCTTTTTTTTTTTTTTGTAAATGTTAGAAAAAATAATGGTATGATAGGTCATTCATATTATAAGATTGTCATATTTTGTGTTTTCAGTAAACAATAATGTCGTCAACTGATTTTATTCCGGTGGATGGAATACTAAATTATTTTTGTGTTGCAGAAGTTTCCTTCTGGAGAATGGCGATGCATGTACTGTTTATGCAAATTCTGCAAAACGGTTGATGGGAGCGTCTCACAAAGAGATGATAGTCATGGAACACCCTCTGAATTGCTTACATGCTGTTTGTGTGAGGAGAAGTGTATGTACTTCAATTCTTGTAGTTCTCCAATTATTGTGATATGCCTAGCTTTTTATCTTCAGTTTAATCGTATTACATCACACAGGCACTTCTATCTTGATAATTAACAACTGTTGGCTGTTGTAGTTCATCAAATTTGCATTCCAGGGGGGGATTCTATGAAGGTTAATCCCAGCTATTCATCTTTCTGTGGGACAAAATGCCAGGAGGTATAGTGCTAGACAAACAGTGGTTGAGTTGAATAGTGTAAATTCATTATTGTTGCCTGCTTTTGGAAGATGACTCGAACTTCTCTAAGTTCGCTCTTTGATTTCGTTGCTGTACTTGTAGCAAATTAGTGGAATTATGCTTGATGTTGAGAACTCTAAACTATTTCAGCAGATATTTGACTTGTAAATAATAAATATCTTCTGAAGTAATTGATGTTAATTTAGGTCTATCCTAATATTTGTTGGTGGCTAGAGATCCTGACCACTTCTTGGTACACTAAAATAAGGTTTCACTTGATTTAAAACTACTGGTTAAGATGAAGATTAGAGTACCTTACAGTATCCTACTATAGGATAGTAAATGATGGTACAGTAATGTAAGAAAGTAAGTTTCAGAGTTTCCTCCTATTGCATATTACAGTGATGTTAGCAAACTATTTATTAGGTGATCTAATTCAGAAAGTAGTAGCAATTAAATGATCAACCAACTTTTGGTCATCACAAACCTGTATTATCACTAAGCTAGCTGGTAACAACAAAGTATTGGTGAGGCATGAAAATTTTTGATTCCAAAATTTATGCAAGTGGTAAATATTAGCTTAGTTATGTTATGTTGAATTCTTTTTCGATTTGATTATGTGCTTGTTAGCTATGTTATATGAACTCTTCATTTTTCTTAAGTGCCCGTGTTCAACATTCAGACAAGGGTATAGGTATTGGACACTCCATTTTAGTGTAAAAAACTGACAAAATTGAGGAGTACCCGTGTCAGTTGTATCCAATTGGACACTCCATCCGAGTCCATGTAACATAGTTTGTTAGTAAGACACTTATTTAGAATTTCCTTCTATTATTGCCAATTTATCTTTATTTATTTCCTTTTTTGTACTTGTGTGTTAATAATTTTGTTCAGAAAAATAAAAAATTGCAGCTATAGGTTTCCTTGTTGAGATTTTTTGTGACAATTGTTATGTATATTTCAGTTTCGTTGCAATTGCAAACTGATTTTGGAATTATATTAAAGATTAACCTTTCCGGGAAAAAAAGATACTTGAATTGTATTGGAGACATCTGTAAAAAAATCAAGAATTTATGCATAACTAAGCGGTTCATAGTACTGGGGATGCATCTTTAGAATGCTAACACGATGTGTTTATTGTAGATCATTGGACGTGGATCAGGTGTTTCTTTGTATTCCTGTCTTCTAATTTTCTGATTGAACTATATAAAATAAGGTTGTATGTAATGTACGTAGGAATTTAGGTTTTTGAATGGAATTATGTTTCTTTGTACTTGGTGTTTGGTTAAGTGAATGTAATACCTGTTTCTCAACAGCTCTTTGAGCGACTACGTATGCTAGTCGGGATTAAACATCAAATGGAAGATGGATTTTCATGGACCCTTCTTCAGCATTCTGACGTTAGCCAAGATATCTCGCTTAGTGGTGCTCCACTTAAGCTTGAATGCAATGCTAAATTAGCTGTTGCATTCTCTATCATGGATGAGTGTTTCTGCCCCATTGTTGACGAGAGAACTGGGATCAATATGATTCACAATGTTGTCTATAGCTGTGGGTAAGCACCACATACCTGTTTTCTCCTTGAAGCTCGGTATAAAAAATTAAAAAATGAAACTGAAACCTTGCGGTGTGCTGTCTTGTTTCTTTGATTTGAAGTTCGTTCTTAGTTATTGTTAATCGAAATTGCAAGTAAACTGTTTCTTAAAATGGTTGAGTTGGATTTTTATAATTGTCTCCGGATATCTGAGCTTTGAATTGGTTTGCCAAACTGATGTCTTAGTTTCAATCGCTAATATAGTCAACTGGAGATAATTATCCAAAAAATAAAATAAAAATGAGTATAGGTGGCTTAAATCACAAAGTAATTTAATTGGATATGATTGCTGTTACTTTAATTGGATAGAACCTTTCAATTTGCTTCTAGATTCTTGCATGGAAAAAACATATTTGCGTTAGACCTCAGGAGAAATAAGTACAATGTCTCATAAACTTTCCATATAAGTTACTGTATCCGAAACATATCCTGCCTTTTCAATTCTCTATGTAAAAACAACCTTATTTTGCTCAGAGGGAAATAATCTCCTTAAAGAATGACTAAAATGGGAAAAAATGATGATGGATTTATTTTTAGATTTCATCGACATTGGGCAATACACTAATAATTGTTAATATAAATTTCGTTGTAATAATTAGCTTAGGACAAAAAGTAGATCATGAATTATATTTGTGCCAGGATGGTTTGGGAAAAAAAATATCCTTTTGATTTCATCATTGAACTTAGATACTAATGCAAGAAGTGAGATGCAACTTAGCTGCGAAGTTTATAAAAATGAATTACACCTCAATATAGAAGTTGGATATGTAAGCTTATGCTACTAACAGAACATTAGCAAAAATAATTAATCTTAATGTAGACAAATAATAGTTAAAACTTAAAAAGTCCCTTTTTTGATATTCGTCACTATTTTACTTGAGAACCTTTGTTTATGTTAGAAAGCTTCTCTGAAACTGTATCTTTTAAGACAACAGTTTTCTTGTTGATAAGTACTCCCTCCGTCCCCAAAAAGATGAGCAAAGTACAATTTGCACACATTAAGAAAAAAAAAAGTAGAGGAAAGAGGGTAAAAAAGTTCTAAATTTATCTGCCCCACAAGATTATATAAAGTGATGAGTACTTTTATTTTTAATACTAATGGACCCCACTAAATGACATATTTATCCTTAACTTTATGTACTTTATCACATCATTTTAGTCACCCTTTTGGGGACGGAGGAAGTATGTTTTAAGAAAGTACTTTAATCAAGCCTTTTACGCATAGCAGTGACAGTGTACTGTGCTATTTGTGGTAGTAACTTCAAGGGTGCGTACCTCAACGTTTATGTATGGACTTTCGTGTTGGTTATGTTTTTGTAGAATCTTAAGCTGCTTGTTCACCTTCCACGCTTTGTCGTTCTATTCACTTGTACAATCCATTTTTCCTAAAATGAAGTTTTACAAGTTTTTGCTTATCTTGTCCACTGTTTATATGTGCTTCATTGATTTTTTAATGACTAGTTAATGATCTGTGTGAATTAAACTTGAGTAGTTGTAACATCTTTGTAATTTCAATTATTTACTTCAGTAATAATGTCTCCATTCGAAAAACTATTCTCAGGTCCAACTTCAGTCGGCTGAATTTCAGCGGATTCTTCACCATTGTTCTAGAGAGGGAGGATGATATGATATCGGCAGCATCTATTAGGTTTTTTCTAATTCAAATTCATGTGTCTGCCAGCAGAAAATTAACAGATTCCTTATTTTAATACTAGAACTGACTACATAGTTGTCAACATAGAATTAATGTTCATATAGCTTATAGACTAGACTAGTTTTCAAATGTAAACAGTGAGCTCTTCATAGATCCTACATTAACTGTCTACCTTAAAAAAATCCTGGCAATGTATGTGGCTACATAATTTGGGGCACGTGTCAAAGGATCTTAGAATTCTTTATTTTGGTTGATTAATTATGTAATTAGTTTGAGGGTTAAATTAGATTTCTTGATGTAATTCTAGTACAACTTAAACTATGCGAGTCTTTGTGTTCTAGATTATTGCATCATTATGAAATGCAATATCAATTATCATGCAGTTTTTCCTTGAGAATCTTAATGGCTATACTATTTCCCCCCGTTTTTCATGGTGATTCTGACGTCAGAAATTTAATACAAACAATACCATTTTTGCTGCCACTTTCTGAATAGGATCCATGGGAATCTGTTAGCAGAGATGCCATTCATTGGGACTCGCCATATATATAGGCGTCAAGGGATGTGCCGTCGGCTTCTAAATGCAATTGAATTGGTATGTTGAGTTCTTATTTGTAAACTTCATCTAATGTGTAAAAAAATCCCGCTATGCTGTTTTGGACGACTTCATGGATTATAGTTGAGATAATTTGATAAAAGTAAAAGAAAAACTTGTGCATTTAATAGCACTAAGTTCAACTTTCCTGGAATGGCCAAAAGAACTACTATTTTTAAGACTTTGTTCATCATAGCAAAGTATATCATCTACATTATCGTTTTTTAAATATCATCCACAATATTTGCGGTATCGTGTACTGTTTCTTGCTTTACATGTAGATGGTTAGTGTTCCTTGTATTAAAGAATTAAACTGTTTTTACTTCTCTTATTATTATATTTGGTGACATGATGAGTACTGTGCACACCATATTGGCGCTCAAACCACCTTGCAAAAAGTCCATGAAGATTAACCTTTTCTGCAAGCATCAGGGTTGAATGTTTTTATACTGGACTTTGTACTTCTGAGCATCCTCCATGCTTGATAGAGTTGTCATTACCTTATGTTTCGGAAGGATAACAACTAGGTGGCAGCAGGTGACAAAAAAGAAGTAAGGTGGTGGTTGATTTTGTGGTTGAGAAACAGAAAAGGTTGAGCATATTTGCTTAGTGTAATGGCTCTTGGAACTTCTAATTGTTTTCTTTAGTGCCTCCTTTCAGTTTGTGTTTGTCATACCTAATCCTTACCCATTGCATATTTTGATTTACTGAACATCTATTTGTTAATGGTATAATTTTTCTTCCTAGATTTGTTTGTCTTTTATAGTACTACTATTAAACTCCCTCTGTTCCACAAAAAGTCCTTTTTCTAAAAAAATTGTTTCACAAAAAGAGTCTTTTTTTATTTTTTATTGATGATAGTATATAATGACATAATATCCTTCAGTATAATAACACAGTGTCACTATTATGCCACTATTACTAAACTACACACTTATGTTTAGGGATAAAAATGGAAGAAAAATATGTCCATAAAGTTTGCAAATTTTACAAATCTGACTCTTTGTGGAACGGAGGGAGTATATTATTAAGATCATCCATGGCCATTTGTGGTTAATTAGCAACATTGCTTTTATTTTGATAGCATTATGTCTCAATCTGTTTTCAGGCTCTTTGCTTTCTTGATGTTGAGAAACTGGTGATACCTGCTATCTCCGAACTTCATCAAACATGGACATCTGTTTTTGGTTTCAAGCCCCGTGAAGAATCAAAGAGGCCAGAAATGAGACACATGAGCGTGATTGTATTCCCTGGTACAGATATGTTACAGAAACCTATACTGAAAGATCAGATGGCCAAGTGCAACTTGATTTCAGCTGCAGGTATTTCTTTTATGCTTTTATTGTTCTTCAGTCAATATAAATAGTAGTGTTCTGAATTGTGTTTGTTTTTGTAGTTGTGAAGTCCACTCCCCTTAGTGTGGAACGTGAATCACTGAATAATCCTGATATGTTCGTGTCCGATACCAATGCTTCTCGTGAGATCATTGTTCAACGGTCATGCAGATTAAATGATGAAGCCATTGCTGTTGAATCTAGTTCAGTTGATATAGTTCTTAATAGTGGTTCAGTCATTTTGCGAGAATCTGCTGATGAATCATCAAGTCTTGCCCGTGATGAAAAAGTTTGCACAATTTCTGCCAGTTCTGCTTGGGATGCTCTTGAACTTGACGTACAGAAAATTCCAGAGAAGATGACTGAATGGCCAAATGCCATATCTGAAATTACTACTACGCTTCCTGATAAGACAAGTATGGAATGTAACTTTGACCTTGGATCATCATAATATCTGTGGGGAGGAAAGGAAATCGTCTACTTTTTCGCAGATTGGTTCTGATGCATCAAATTGTGAGGAAAAGCCAACTCATGCAACAGAAGAGGGTAAAGAAGCCGTTGAATATGAGCAGAAGATTGAAGCTAATTACTTTAAACACGATTGCGGTTCTTTTGCTGAAGGCGCCTTCCACTGTACTGCTGAAAGGTTGGAACATTCTCTAAACGTCAATCTAGTGCATGGGGTTCATGGTTCCAGGGATTGCACTATGTCTTCTGATGCCGAGTACAGAATTCAAATACAAAATTCTCATGATGGAATAACTAACGGTACTTGCTCATCTCCTCAAAGAAGACAAAAACTTGCACAAGATTCAGATACACCTTCTCTTGGCAATGGTATTCCAAATCTTTCTTCTGGGAAGGATGCTGTTACTATTCGTAAACCTGAATATGTTGCTTTATGTAGCATGAAACAACTTCCTTGCTCTGCTGATCCATTTTCCAATTCAATTACTGGACCTAATTCTCATGCTTCTTGCATAAGTAGTAGCAAGTGCTCAAATTTACAGTCCGGAGTGGATAATGATATTATTACCGAGGGGAGTTCATCTTCCTTTACTTTCCCTGTCGGGGTCACGCATGATACTTCTTCTAAGGCTATTCATGACCTGAAAGATGATATTGTTGTTGCTGAAAGTAATTCTGGTTCTTTTAATGCCAATACTCTTCCAGTTGAGTCCCAGTTCTGCTCCAAACCTTTTCAGCAGTCTGAGTCGGGGTCTCAGGTTGATCTCTCTATTGTCGGTCCAGATGATTGTGAACACTCTGCAACACAAGCTGCTGTCCTGGTGTGAATCGTCTATGTACTTCTAGCAGTTGTAGCTCACCTGGGGCTCCTGAGGTGATTATACTCTCTAATACAGGCTGCTGATTCTTATGCTTTATCCCCTTTTTCAATAAGATTCAGTTGATCTTGTCATTAAGCTGAAGACATAATTAATTTTAATTTAAGTCTGAATTTGGAGTTTAAACTTTAAAAGTTTGTAAATACAGTTTTTGTTTGAAACAGTTTTTAGGAAAATTTCAAAAGGGTAGCCAGAGAAGAAACATACCCCAGGCTTTTGACAGTCTAACTTATGAACTGTTGACTTCTGTCTATTACAAATGTGAATGTTAAACTTGAAGGGAAACAGAATATCTTTTTGAGGTATGTTTGCTGTTGTAGCTGCATTTTTCCTAATGGTTGGTATTTGTGCATCATATTATTTACTTGATATTTGTTACTTCTTTTTTCTTTCTTTATGCGTGATTAATATGTTTATTCTGCACAAATTGTACCTTAGCATTTGATCGTTGTACCAGAGATTTAGCTCCCAACATCAATTTATTAGTTATATATTTGTAGAGAACATTGAATGGAAGTTATATGTGGGGTCTTTGCGACAATTAGCATTGTACTGTATATCTTATACAGTAACGTGTATGCTCCTCTAATAACCCATAATTGTACTTGTTTAAGTGATTCCTTATGTTGCCCCTATTTCGCTACAAAAGGTTGTGTGCCAACTGCCATATTTTGCTATTTATAAATACAGGTTCTAAAGTTGCGCTCTCATCAACTAGTTGTCAAGAAGATCTTAATTAGGAGAAATACTACACTACTTCCATCCAAAATTATTTTAGCATATCCCAAAATAAGTGCTTTAATCCAATCCACCCTTCTCTCTTTCTCTCTCTGTTTCTTTCCAGGAGTTATAATAAGAAGTAATCATATTACTATCGTCAAACTATTTGCAAGTAGAAAACGATCACTGAAATTTGGACATTGGGAGTAACAATCACTCCCAAGTTAAATTCTTGGAGTTGACCTTGTTCATTCAGTTATTGTATTCGTCGCACTGGTGACTGGTGAGTTCTCAGAATATTCCTTTGTAAGAAGATTTGCCAAGTGATTAACTATTCTGTGTAGGCTTCTCTAGGAAGAGCTGGTTGTCAGATGATTTAGTGCTAGGGTTCATTCAACTGAAGCCATTATTGGAGCCATCCAAGCATAAAAGCTAAAAAATCTTGTTTAAATATGTGGTAATTCTCTTTTCTAATTACATATTTATTTTCTCTTAGTTATCCAAATTTGTCATTGGTTGCCAAGCCATCTGACCACCATTAAAAGAAACATAATCACTAACTATCGCCTCCAGATCTTCTATCAAAGAGAAAAAGGGAATCATGTCTTCCCACAAAAACATCCTTCCAAAATCTAATTTGTTGACCAACTTCAATCACAGTTGTTGCACAGTGCACAAACATGTCCATCCCCATCTATGGCCTTCCATACCCCAACACCATACGACAATCTTGACCTTCTTGTAATCCATCCACCTTGATCAATACCAACCCTAGCCTGTGTACAATTTTCATTCATAACCTATCCTCTGTCATAAATCTCCACAACCACTTCCCTTGCAAAACAATATTAATTTTCCGAAAGTCAGTAATACTCAACCTTCCTGACTTAGCAAATGTTATTCTCCCCTTCCCGCATTCCCCCGCCAAAGAAATCTCGTATCAACTTTTCTAATTGCAACCTTATATAAATTGGAAGCTGCACAACCATAATAATATGTAGGGAAACTGGAAAGGGTACTCTTAATCAAAACCAACCTCCCACTCTCAGATAGATAATTTCATTTCCACACTTCCGTGCACATCTCAAACTGTTGCACAACCGGCCCCCAACTTGCCTTCGACTTGTGATTTGCTCCAAAGGCAAACCTAAATAAGATGTAGGCATCCAACCTAAAAATGTTGTAAGCATTAGTACTAAGAACACCATTGTACAGTTGTGTGCGGAAATTGAAACTTTATCTATTAACGAGTATATATTTACAAATTAATTATTTAAAAAAATAAGAGTTCTGCTTTACAAACTCACAGTTCTCAATACAAGTATATGCTTCATGAGATGGGGAAGAAACAGTGAAATGAGAACTAAATATTGGGCATTTCGGTAGAGGGTAAAGTTTTGTACATGGAGTAGGTTTTGCGGACAGCATAGATAGCCTATGTTCTTGGTTAATTACTCTCGCTTCTTCACATTGACGAGTTTGTTTTACTTGGATAAAATTATTTGTTTGCTGTGAGCTCCTATGTTTAGATGTACCGGTTTCAACCTGTTTTACTAATTTCTTGTGTTCTTTTACACACTTGCAGTTGGATTTTGTTGTATGTGACGACCACATATAGAAATGCGCATCCTTGATTAGTCCAGCGGATAAAGATGATTTCACATCCTTGATGAGGATTATAGCAAGAGTTTGGATGCCAATATAATGAATGAACACTAGGTGCAGATGCTGAAAGTTGTAAATATTTGTCATATCCTTCAAAAGCTAAAGATACTATTGGGATTTTGTTTTTTTAACTTGACATTGTTCATGGCCATAGGGGCAGTTGTAATTTTAGTTTCCTATAAGTCTGCATTTTCTCTGGTCCTTTGCCGCCGTCCGTAGATTGTAAATGAAATGTTATTTTATTCTTGGTATTGTTAAAGAGTTCATTGTCATTGTTGGCAAACATCTTATTGTGTCTGGAATTTCGATGTGAATGAAATAGTTTTAGGGGAGGCTCCCCTGGTGGTACAATTTTTTGAGAACTAAGAAACAGAAACAAAGAATCCATAGAAAAGTCTCAGCCTGAATTTGCTGCTATTAATATCTTGATTGGGAAATTGGTTCATGTTACAGCTGAACTAGAGGCTTGATTTGGGCTTTAAGAGAAGGTTTGCAGCTGGCCTGGCCTCGGTTGTGCGCTGAAACCGACTTTTAAGTCCTAAAAAGAGCATACTTTTTGAAAAGAAGTTAGTTTTTGTAATTGTATTGTTTATCAATTTTAAAGTTAAAAATCGATTTCAAAAGAAATAATTTTAAGTAAATGAGAACAAATAAATTAAAATATACAGAATCTAAATTATTAGAATTCTCAAAATTGTATTTTGAAATAAAATACTCTATGTATTTTATATTTTGAGTGCTTATTGCATAACAAAAGTTGCAACATAAATATTTGTGCAGGTGCTAATTCAAAAACTTATTATTAGTTTTTCCCGGTCCACAATTTATAATATAATATTGGGTTGTATTTACAATATTTAGAAAACAAAGGTTCCTTTAGACAGAAATGACAAATATAAAGGACTTGTGGGAAATTAAGATACATAAAGGGGCTCTTTTTAAATATTATGCCAGTACTTCAAACCTACTAGACTACTACCCCTATATATACACAAATATAAACTGTCATCTATTTCTCTGAAAACCCTAGCCGCGATTACGTTTGAGCCTCTGAGCATCTTCTCCCTCGGCTAGTGAAATTTCGATCTCCGGCAGCCGCCATGGTGAGCTCTCCGTCTTATATGTTTGAATTGATTTAGTTACCCTCTTATGTATACATACCAATTTTGTATATCTTAAATTTTGTTGGTTTGCAGTCGCTGGTAGCAAATGAAGATTTCCAACACATTCTTCGTATTCAGAACACGAACGTCGATGGAAAGCAGAAGATTATGTTTGCTCTCACTTCCATCAAAGGTATCGGTCGCCGTTTTGCCAACATCGTCTGCAAGAAGGCCGATGTCGACATGAACAAGAGGTAATTGTTTCTTATCTAATGATTTTGTCAATGTTTGTGTTCCAATTTCTCATTTTTGTTGTTGTGATATAGTTAAGTTTTATGTCTAGTTATTTGTTTTATTGTTGTAATTTTTGAATTGACGTCATTTTGTTACACATTTTAACTTGTGAGTAGTACTTTTATTAATATATTGTTAGTTGATATGATATTTATCTGCATTTGTTATACATACAGTGTGATGTGAATTTTTAATTTGTTGTGTTAGATTCACTAGAAGAATAGATTGATTGTTTTTTTGAATGAAAACAGTATGTTGTTGTAAAAATTATACAACTAGTACAAAATGGAACTTAAATTAAGTTTGCTTAGCTGGTCTTTTAGTAATGGAACGGGAAACTTTTAAGTTTAAAACTGAGAAAGTGACTGAATATGTTTGGAGCTTGAAGATAAAGAAATTTAACACAAAGTGTCTAATGGCTCCCTCTTTGTGGTCATGTGTGTTTTATAAGAGAACTTTTCTGTTGTGTTTATTATAGTTTTATAATATTCTAAAGAATTAGCTTCTAGCTATAATGTATCATTTGATTATACGTATGTGTGTATGTATGGTGTATGATTGCTTGATTTAGTATCAAAGGTCAGTGGTATACAATATGTTATACGTGATGTAAATATCTTGTAGACATTTTTGTAACTAAAAGATTTTCGAATGTATTTATATCTTTAAGATAAGCTAGATTAAGGGAAGAAAAGTGCTTAAGAAGTATGTTTAGTTAAGCAGTTTTTATCCAGTAACATTTGATTATTATGCGAGCCTCCTATTTGTTGTACTGTGTGACTCTGTTTTTTGTAGTTTTTGCTTCTTAATGTTACTTTAATCCTAGTTCTCTGTAGCTCAATAGTGAAATAATTAGACAGTAAATACTTGATTTTGGTTTCTGGAGTGCCACTTATTCTGATGTGTTTAGGCCCTTGTTTTTGGAGAGTAGAGGAAGCGTTCTTATTTTTGTTTCATTAAAAGCAGACATGGCTTTTGATGGAAACTTTCTATTTCATTTTGTTTATATATTTTTATTGTGGTAAATTCTTGTGGCATATGTTTGGATTATGAGAAGTAATTTATTAGTATTGTTTTTTCTCATTTTCTTATATTTTTTCTTACATATATTCATCTAAACCTGTGTCTTGCTGGATCACATGTAGGGCTGGTGAACTTTCATCTGCTGAAATTGATAGCTTAATGACTATTGTTGCAAATCCTCGACAGTTCAAGATCCCAGACTGGTTCTTGAACAGGAAGAAGGATTACAAAGATGGAAAGTTCTCTCAGGTGACATCAAATGCACTGGACATGAAACTGAGAGATGATCTTGAACGCCTGAAGAAGATCAGGTATGAGTTCCTTAATTTTGGAATTACAATTTTGTAGCTATGAAAACGATGAATGGATGAGTTGGATTTGTGAGTTGAAAACTACCGTAAACAATTATACACTAACTACTAAGTGTAACAGGAATCACCGTGGTCTTCGCCACTACTGGGGTCTTCGAGTACGTGGACAGCATACCAAGACTACTGGCCGCAGGGGAAAGACTGTTGGTGTCTCCAAGAAGCGATAGACTGGCTCTGCAGTTTCTATATTGTTTTTCAGCTAGTTTTGTTGGATTGATCCATCCTCAAACAAGTTTTGGATTAATGAGTGTACTGTTTACCTGGTAATTTCTGCTGTTTTGGTATCACAGCCAGAATTTAATATATATTTATCGTTAGACAATCTTACAACTTTGACTTGGCTGTTTTTAATGGATTTGATTTCTTGTTAAACGAGTTCATTTTAGTAGTTTTGCACACGCTCTTTTATGGTTATTTGGGTGGTGGTGATTGAGATGGAAGTTGATTATTAAGTAAACTGGTAATACTCAAAACAGTAGTTACTGATCCTGTTGAAGTTCTCTGGAGTGCATATTAGAGTACAACTGTTTAGGACAAGACCATTGTTGGGCAAATTGGTTTTGGGTGGAAATTTAGCAAGTCTTGTGTGGAAATTTACATCTTTTCTTTAGCCGTAGTAACAAGCTTAGAGCATATACTAGAAAAATTGAGTGGCATGTGACCCTAGAAAACTAACATGTTTTATGATATAGACTCTCAAGCATATCTCGTCAGAGATCCAATTTGCTTATACTAGCAGTTGGATGATTTCTGAAAAGCTAACTCTGTTCCAATTTAGTATCCTGTAATCACTCTTTAAAATCTGCATAATTACGATTGCATCAACAGAGATTGAACTTAATTTTTTTTTCTGGACTTTTGTAGGATAGTTTTGTTCTCTTCCATGTTTTCCCGTGGAGAAAGGAATTGAATTTTTTAGTTCCGAGTTTTGAGTGAGGAGATGCAACAAGTAAATGCGTTTGTAATGATTTATGAAATGGAGTTATTTATGGAAAAGTAATTAGTTGGATGGACTGATTAAGCAAGGACTGCAGGAGGGAGGGAGCCTCTATGGGAGCTCAGACGTTTCTTTTTCTTATGTGGAGTTGGATTTTCAAATACCACTTTTAGCATAGCCCCAATAATAATGCCCAAGACTCCTAAAAGCAAATAATTATTAAACCAATACAAAATAGGCGTCAAACTCCAACATAAACAACTAACAACAGAACTCAAAAAGCGAAGTGATTATGTTGATAAACTAGCAGATGGACCTCTAAACAAATAGTATAAGGTGGTGTTTGATAAAATTATATCTGAATAATATAGAGTATCTGTTCAGAATTGTGTCTGAATGAAAAAATATTATTTGATAATAAATTTTTTCAAAATGGGAATAATATTATTTTACCATTTTAACTCTATGTCCAAAATATCTTTTTTTCATTCTCTCCTTGCATTTCCCAATGTATCAACATAGATTATACAATTTCATTTGCTTTTCCGATTTGTCTTCAAAAGTCCTAATTTTTTGATTGAACCTACAGATCTTCAATCATGGCGAAAGAATTAAACGTCCCACAGGTGGTTTTTTCGTCCTGCGAAAATCCCGGAACCGGTGCGCAACAACGCCGACTCCAAACTGCACCGTTTCAGCCCCAACGATCTTCAAATTGTGGCATCCCTTTCATGTCATTCGACGTCGGCTTCGCTGCCACCACTTCATCCACGTCATTTTCCGCTCCCCAATTCGGCGGCGGAAGCATCAGAATCAGTGTCGGCTTCGAAGATAAACCACCTCTCCTCAAAGAACTAGGCATAAACACCAAACAAAATATGAAACAAAACAGTCTCAATCTTCATCCCTTTTAGAGTTAAAGCTGATCTCCACGAAGATGCTGATCTATCTGGCCCTTTCCTCTTTTTGATGGCATTTGGATTGTTTTAATTACTTGTTGAGGTTATTTTTGTCCAAAAAAAATATAAACTCGTTCAGAGGTGGCTCTGAATGGTTGAGCATTATTTTTGAATCTTACTGATTAAGAGGCATTAAGATGCATAAAATTTTTTATCAAACAAGTTGTGTCTTTGACCGAATCAAAGGCACACCTATTAAGAGGCTTTAAGACCCAAACAAACACTACCTAACTCACAATAATACATCGTTCTAAAGATCAGATCACCTTGAGATAACGAGTAAAGGAAGTGTCAGGATATATAGTATCATCCAATTGGGCCCAATACCTAAGGCCCAAATGATCACACAGCAAAAGTCCAAGGACAATTCTCCACCACAACCTCAATTAGCCCACATGGTGGCCCACTCTCTCTCTCTCTCTCTCTATATATATATATATATATATAGATATATATATATATGTATATATGTGGAATAAATACAAAGCTAAGATCACTAACGCTCTCTAAAATAAAATACAACGTCTCTCATATTAGGTAATATATATCTCTAAATATCTATACTAATTCATACACTGGAGGATTCTTCCGACAACTACGGTGGTTGGTCTAACAGGAAGAGCAAACAATATGACAATATATTTGCGTGCTTCTAGTTGGAGGGATATATAGTGTAATTGAAATAGCAGTCTGTCATAAGATTAGTCTGTATTGTACATGTTGTTTATCATCTTTTATGTTGAAAATTTTAAATAAACTCAAATTAAATCCAATATATTGTACTGAAAGAATATTTATTCACGTAATTGAAATAGTGTCTTTCATAACAAACATTAATGTGTGTGTGTGTGTACGGTACATGTTTTTCACCTTTTACACTGAAAATATTAAATAAACTCAAATTAAATCCAATATATAGTGAAAGAATTCTTATAAGAAACTGATATTTTCACACGTAGAGTCAACATATTAGCTGATATATCGAATTTTTATTAATTAATATATGAATCATACTTGTAAAAATATCAAAAAATAATATGAAAATATCAATTTCCTTCTTACATTTTAAGCGTTCTCCCTAGTCCCTACATTCTCAATCTAGTCGCATAAGCATAATACTTCATCTTAAGTGAATGTGACTATGATTCATGTCACGTGGGGATAGTGGTGTTAGGAATTTAACGAAAGTAAAAAGAGAATATAAGAAATGGTTTAACAAGAACAAAGAGAGCCTAGACATGATTTTTCAAGAAGAAGAAAAAAAGCCTGGACACGCGTTGTAAGAACAATGATTAGTCCGCCATATCAGATTTTCTAAAATCACACAAAAAAAATAGGGTCAAGTTGAACCATATGTGTAGAAAAAATTATATATAGAGCACCCAACCTTACTGGCTGGTATCTTCAGTTAAATACAAAGTCAATCAATCAAAAATATAATCTCATTTTACTTAGATATCAACTACGAGAGAATCTTGCGCATGTGACTTGTCTATATATGTGTTGGGCTTGGGCACTTGAAGTGGATGGAAGAATAAGAACAAATATTTTCTTAGTTTTATTTAACATGACTAATTTGTTCTTTCTTGCTCACCATTATTTGCTAATAAACATTATTATTTTTATAAGTCCAAATTAGCAGCACCATAAAACTTATGAATATTTATGGACTTTGGATTAATATTGTGTTTGGTTGTTCCATTGGAATGAGATGACTCATTCAAATTAATATTGTGTTTGGTTATTTCATTGGAATGGAATGACTCATTCAAATTCCCATTCCTGCCAAATTTGTAAATTTTATTGTTTGAGGGAGAGTATAAAATGACTTATTTCAACCAGGAATAGAATGAATCATTCTACTTACCCTTCTCTATTTTATTTATTCACTAATTCTATTCCTTCAATTCAAATGTATCATAACTCTTCTTTTTTTCGTTTCTTCGTTAATTCAAATTCTTTCCATTCAAACGTAACATAACTTTCAGCCATGGAACTCGAATTAGCACTTTAAAATTCTTCTTCTGAACGTTTAATAATTGAACTAAAGAAGAAAATTTTTTATATATTAGAAAAAGAAAATGAAAGATTCCCTGGTTTTGTCTGGGTTGGGCCTACATTGTTAGTTGATCCAAAAACATTGTCTGGACTGGGAAGATACTGCTGCCCAGTCAGCCATGATAGCTATTGTCAATGGCAACACAATTAACAAAGTCTCGTATGAAAATAATTGTTGTAGTGTCGACTAGCTAATCCATTCAGTTGCATTATATATGTCAGTGAGCTTAGCTAGAATCTAAATTTAGACTCTCTAATACAGACAAACTGTAATTATTTTCATGTTTTCAACCACATCTTTAACATTATTAATTAATTATGGAAACACATTAAAATAATATTTTTACATGATGAATCTTTCTCGCATGAAGGTGGAAGTCACTCACTATTCAGTTCTCTTAACTATTAGTACAAACTTGGTTGAAAAAAATACAAGACCACCGTTTACTTATTTATTTTTATTGTTTAGACGGTGCAATTGCAGAGAGTTTATAATTAAATATCTTACCGACCACGTTGGGTAATTTAACATAAAAAAAATTTGTATTAGAAAAAAGTTCATTATTTTTGTAGAGTATTGAATCTTGAGAAGGTGTACTTTAATGTTGTTTATTCATATATATTAGTTGATACTTACATTTTACGTTTTGTATTTACATCTTAATCAAACTTGTATTTTCACTTCTTTTTTTTTTATCCAAAAAATATTAAAGTTTTCACAATAAATTAATTCTTTATAGGAAAAAAAGTGTATTGCCTTTTATTTTGAAATTTTTCTTTGGGTACAGAGGTATATAACTTGACCACAAATCCTGGCTTGAAATCCTATGTAAATAAGTTCTATTTTAATACCTTTTGTTTCTCTTCGTTTCTTAATAAAGTCTAATTTTGTCTTAGAAAAAAAAATAAGTACATCAAAATCAATTTAAGATATTTTTTAAATTAATATAAATTTATTTAATATTAAGCGATTCGATTATTGAAATTGATTGTAAAAATATTACTAATTATTGAATTAATGTTTCATACATAATATAGGATGAAGCTAGGTTTTTACCATATGAACATTAACAAAAACACAGCTTGTTATTAATTAATTAAGAGGAGAGTGCACTTAATTGGAATGTAGAAGAAATAGTTGTAAAAACCTATGTACCAAGACATGTATGCATACATCTCTATATTTGTATCTGGGTATATTTGTATCTACATACATATATATATATATATATATATATATATATATATATATATATATATATATATATAGTTGTAATTAAAATGTACACATGCATGGGACCAAAAAAAAGACATACAGAAAGATAAGGTGCATGATATATAATAATTGAAGACAAATGGGGACCAAATGAAGATCCCCACACATATACTGTACGTGTCTACTATATTTATGTAGCGCCAATTCATAATTTCATACTTTTATATTTCATCTCCATAAATTTATTTAAAATTGAAGATTAAACCATATCATATCATAGTTATTAACCTAATTAATAACTAGTACCATATAATTTTACCTTACCTACCAAAATTAATTAGTAATGTTATAACCAGCTGCTACTTTAATCATAAATGCACTTCCGCGAGATCTCACAACCACCACCTGATTTCCGGCGACGGCGGCCTTTCTCCACCGGAGATGACGTCATGAGGCTGACAAGAAGGTCGGCAAATGCACCGACGATGAATTTGTGGGTGCTCTTAGGGTTTAGAGAAAGATAGCACGTGAGAAGTTCATGCAAGTATTCCCAATTGGCCCTCACGTCCATTAGGTCACGCGCCTCCACCATTTCCTGCATGGATTGCCGGAAATCCAAGAACGGGTCCGGCGAGAACGTGGGGATGGGAATGCCGCCGCCAACGACGTTGTCGGATTCCGGCCGCTTTTCCGGCGAGAATGAGGATGAGAACGAGGAGGATAACGATGGTGTGGATTCTATGATAGAGTTAGAGCGGCCAGGGGAGGAAAAAAAGAAGCGTTGGGAGGCATAGACGGTGGCGAAGTCGGGGGTGGCCGTGGTGTCGGTATCGGATTCCGATGGGGTAGGGGTAGATTTGGAATTCGAGGATGTATAGGTTAATGTGGGATCATAAAGAGTGTTGAAATTCTTAATGAGGATTGAATTTGATGATGAGTTAGGGGTATGAATATGATCATCTTGTTGGTGTTGGTGTTGTTCTTGGATAGAGGATTGAGGCGATGGTGGATACTTGACTTTTGTGAAGCACATATGAAGGTTTCTTCCAAGAGTTCTTGACATTTTGATATATTATTTCTTTGTTGCAATCTATTTGATAGAAGCTGTAGGAGGAGAAAATTAGGACAAGAGCTAGAGTTTGGATCAATGGGGGAAGAATTAGGGGTTTGTGTATTTTTAATGTCTACTTACACAGTAGAGAAAAGCCACGCCAGCCTATTTTGTATGTGACTATGTATATATATAGAGAGAGTGAAAGACCTAGATAAATGAATATATGTATAAAAAAAATATACACACATACATATATATATATATATATATGGAAAAATATATGTACATAGTTGTGTATTACACAATAGGCTATGACAACGGTCTTTTAAGTTATGGCGATAAACAATTTTATCCGTCGCTATAGCCCGACTATATAATACACAGCTCTATATATATATATATATATATAACTCATATATATATATATAATACGTTATGGGTGTATGAGTTACAACGTGTCGTCATAGATATTATTTATATTATAAAGCCTTCAAGACTTTGTCCACAAATTTGGTGTACTTAGGTCACATTTTTTTCTTTTTTCTTTCTACACTTTTGTCTTTACAATTTTAGATATATTATTATTTTTTTATTTTTTATTTTAATTTTTTATATATTTTTATTTACTCCTCTAAATTTTATAAATTTTATTTTACCCACAGAATTACACACAGAGCGCATGTGCGGAAACAACTAGTTATAATTATTTTAGAGTTAAATACGTTTTGCATTTTTTTAATTTATCCTCATTTTACACTTTACATCCCGCAATTTATAAATAAATATTTTGCATCCCATACTGAAAATGGGTTAAATACACTTCTCCCAATCTACTATGGGTCAGTTTACAAATGTATTATCGAACTGAATTTTTTTACAATAGAGTTAGTGAACTACAAAAATTTATTAAATCGTTACAAATTTCGTTAAATGAGTTGACTTTTAACAGAAACTAACATGTGACTTCACGTGAGAGAGAAATTAATTAATTAAATGTATGATATGGTGATAAGGAGAGAGAAGTTGAGTTGTATGATTAATATTCTACAACAAAATATAAATCAAATTAATATACATAACAAATAATTAAATAAATTAACAAATAATAAAACAAATAACTTAAAGTAAAATCCATCCAAGTCAGTTGACCCATTAACTGGAAAGCAGAAAATATTAATTTTATTCTTTTATGCCATGGTGAAATTTTAATCTATAAAAGATAAAAAGTATATTAAAAATAAAAATATACTAAAAAGTAAAAATCTTTAAATGTTTTAGTATATCACAAAATTAGAAAGAAAAGCAAAAAAAAATTAAATTAAAACATATCAAAAGAGAACATCAAATCATACGAAACAACTGTTTCAATCTTTTGCCAAACATCGATCAGATCTACTCTTTTCAATCCTTCATCAACAACCAAATTCTTCAAGCCACCCATTCTTTCACATGCAAAGCACAATCGGAGAAGATAAATTCAACATGAGTGACGGTAACCCGGCAACAATGGCAATATCGAAATCTTCTTCTCTTTTTCTATCCCTTTCATACTTCTTCGAATTTTTTGTTTTGTTACTTTCCATGGCTGATAGAAACTTTCAACTTGACGGTGTTTTCGGCATCGGATCTAAATGTTGAAGATCTGTGACTAATTTGGTTTTCTTTTCTCTTTGGATCTGATGTGTTCAAAAACATTTGGGTAAAATTTTTCTACAACAATATGTTTTGGCTTTTGAATTTGATGAAGATTCAGGTTGAATCACGATGGATATATTATTTACAATACATGACATTTGATTTTTTTTAAATTTCAATTTATTAATTGACTTTATACAAAATTATAAATAACATAAAAGTTGAAGAAATTTCTAGTTAATCTACATATTTGTGTTTTAGATTGATGCATTCTTGAAGAAGAAGAAGAAGAAGAAGAAGAAGAAGAAGAAGAAGAAGAAGAAGATTCGCAGCAGTGGGCAAAGATTTTTGACGAAAATTGAATTTTTTAGAACATGCATGTTTCATCAATTTTTTTCTGGGTTTGGATTGAAGAAGTGATTCAAAGGGAAACACGATCAGCTGTTGATTCTTGGGTTGTTTCTTCTAACTTTGATTTCGGTTGTTCTGGAGATTTCTTTTTGATTTTGATCTGCTGCAGTGTATGGCTGCATTTTGATCTGATCGGATAATCCTTTTTATATTACCAGATGTTTCCGATTTGGCTGCATTTAGATCATATCCTTTTTATTTGACCAAATATGTTTCTCTTGCCTACATTAGTTTGATCTGATCGGATCGGATATGTTTCTCTTGCCTTCAAGTTATTTCTTTTAGTTTGATTTTAATTTCTTTCTAATTTTGATAATAATTTATTTTTAAATATTATTCATAACTTATTTTAAATTTATAAATTAATTGTTTTGTAAAATATAATGATTGTTTTGGTAGTAATTTCTTTTTAAATATAATAATAATAATAATAATAATCCCTTCATTTAAAAATAATAGATAATTTATATTTTTAAAGTGAACTTAAAATATTTAAAAATAATATGAATTTAATAATTATATATACATAAATACATTGTAAAAATTATAAATTAATATATTTTATTATTAATTTATTTAATTAATATATTTTATTATAAATATAATTATTTGTTATTTTAAAAAAAAGAGTCTAAGCTTGAAAACCAAAAAAAAATAAACTAAAGTTATTTTGTTATTATTATTAAAAAAAAGATCTAAGGTGGGTGTTATATTTCACATAAGCACGAACTAGACTTTCTGTTAAGTTTTTAACGGAATAGACAATTTTTCAAATTTTTGTAAAAAAATTAAAATTTAATGAGTTGATTGTAAAAAAATTCAATTCAGTAATACATTTATAAACCTAGGTCGAGTAAAGTGAGAAAAGTGTATTTAACCCTATTGAAAATGCACCGACACTCAACACAATTCGACAAAAAAATGTTAATTGGGTTGAAATAATGCTACTATCACATAAATTTTTTCGCATAACTCTCACATGCACATACATACTGCGGGTCTCGCATGTCAGGCAGAAACCCACAATATGTATGTATGTATATGTGATAGTTATATAATACTACCTCCGTCCCACAATAAGTGTTTTTTTAGGCTTAATATTTTTTTCTAAAATAAGTGATGTGTTAGAATTTCAATACAATTTTTATAATATTTTTTCATATGTGCCTTTATGTAACCAATGATATTTATTGCATATTTATTGGGAAGTTGAAAGGTTGAAGAAAGAGAAAGAGAGACCAAAAGGCAATAAAAAAAGTCTCAAACAAAATAAAGAAAATATATTAAGAGTATTTTTGTTATTGTAGCTTGTGTGATTTAAATTAAAAAAATATTTATTATGAAACGGAGATAGTAATTTTTATGTGATAGTAGCATTGCTCGTTGGGTTGACGAAATTACGACCTTAATTATTCCAGACGTTGGATTATGCGAGTCAAATATGGTCAAATCAACTTAATTTTGTCAGTCTAAATAATATTTTTTTGATTGAAGTACTCTGTTAAGTATTACTAGTAGTACGTACGTTGAAATTGTGGAATGCAAAATATCTATTTATAAATTATAATATGCAAAGTACAAAACTAGTGTAAATAGGGAGAAAAAAAATACATTTAACTCATTATTTTATCATTTTACCAAATAAAACTACATTATTGAGTAGTTATTACAATTAACTAGCTGTGTCAACCGGTGAAGTTACACTCCTACACTTTTTTAGTTTTAACCGACTTTTTATGTCCACCTACCCAACCATGTATACACATATTATAAAAGCCGCCTAAGGATATATAAGGTCGTGTGGGATTTTATTAATACATACATAAATATACGTATAGGTTTAGGACGTTTTGTACCAGCCAAAAAATAAAAATTTACCCTAGCTAGCTGTTTACTGTTTAGGATGGAAGCAATCTGCACATGCGAGGTGGAGGTACTGGCAGGCAAAGCTTTAGTCAATACAATAAGTCTACACGGACAGGAATTTCCGACCGGAAATTCCGACCGTGGGTCCCCTAGCCCACTTTCCATTAATCAACAAACAAGTTTTCTTTCAAATTTTGTACAACAATTTTTATACTTTTAGTATAATAATTTTTATACTTTTTGTATGATAATTTTTTTGTACAATATTTTTTTATAATTTTTGTACAATTATTTTTTTATACTTTTTGTACAGTAATTTTTTTGTACAATATTTTTTTATAATTTTTGTACAGTTATTTTTTATACAGTTTTTGTACAATAATTTTTTATACTTTTTGTACACTAATTTTTATACTTTTTGTACAATATTTTTTTATAATTTTTGTACAATTATTTTTTTATATAGTTTTTGTACAATAATTTTTTTACTTTTTGTACAGTTTGTTTTTCTTTAGTTTTTTTTGTACAGTATATAAATTCGTAGGTCAAAGTATACTAACTATTTCATTTATCAAATATTCCAAATGATGTAACTTGCTGTTAAAATCAACAAATAAAAATTACATCATTTGGATGTGTACAAATAGTATAAAAATTATTGTACAAAAACTCTGCCAAAAAAATATTATAAAAATATTGTACACAAAAATTATTGTACAAAAAGTATAAAAATTATTGTACAAAAAGTATTAAAAACTATTATACAAAAACTGTACAAAATTTGGAAGAAATCAGTATAGAATTATTGCTTGTTTGTTGATTGGTGGAAAGTGAGCTAGGGACCCACGGTCGGAATTTCCGGTCGGAAATTCCTGTCCGTGTAGGACGACTCTTAGTCAATATCTTGGTTTTGTGAAAAATAATCCAAATAGCTAGCTAGATTCCTACTCTACGTACTTGTTTTGTGCAACATGCATGAGACATAATATTAGACTTCCAAAATCTGTTTAATCCCCATTATAGTAGTACTAGATTCATGTAAAATGGGATATTTATCTTGGAACAGAACCATTATTTATATGAATTTGTTGGATATTGGGTTCCGCATTAAATGCTTAATTACGTTTCAAGAGATATCCCTTTGATTCTCTTATTATGTATAAATATATGAAATAGCATGCGTATTAAAACCTACAGAATTCATTATAAGACTACGAATATAAATTATGATCCTACTAGTAATATATTAAGTGAAAGAAATTGATAGTAATTTCACATGAAAAAAAATGATAGTTTTACGCCAGTCTCTCGTATGAACGTGTGTGATCCATTAATTATTCATGTAAAAACGATCACGTAAAAATATTATTTTTTTTATGTAAAAGTGAACTAGACTATATAGGCCTAATCCCAGTGAGAATCAAATTTTTGAGAAAGTGAAACATCAAATAAATATAATTGACAGGTAACCTTTTATCGTACCTCCTAAAGAGACCTCACTTTATATATATATATATATATATGGTCCTACGTACTACTTCCTCCATTTCATAATAACTGTCGTTCATGGATTAAGAAAGTCATTTAATGCTATCATTTATTAATTAAAATTTGTGTAAAATTTCATCACTATTCCTTTATGGGAAGTTAAAAACAATTAATACAAGGGAGAGAATTTCTTAGGACAATGAGAGAAAGTAGGGGTGATATAGGAAAGTAAATATTACCTCTGTCCCACAATAAGTGCTTTTTTAGGCTTAATATTTTTTTCCAAAATAGGTGATGTGTTAGAATTTCAATACAATTTTTATAATATTTTTCCATATGTACCCTTATGCAACCAATGATATTTATTGCATATTTATTGGGAAGTTGAAAGGTTGAAGAAAGAGAAAGAGAGACCAAAAGGCAATAAAAAAAAAGTCTCCAACAAAACAAAGAAAATATATTAAGGGTATTTTTGCCATTTTAACTTGTGTATTGGTATGTGTGATTTAAGCTAAAAAATCACTTATTATGGGACGGAGGTAGTAATTTATTCTCTTAAAAGTTGTAAACAACAAATAAATTGGAGAAAAAAATTTCTTCTAAAACGACAGTTATTATGAGTCCTACGTACTACTTGGTAACTTGTGATTTAATCATTGAAGCAACCTCATTTGAATTTTCAGTTTTTCATAATAATAATAATTACATTTAGTAATAATTTAAATCAATTTACAATATTAATTATGATGTGAGACATGTATAGCCTAGGGAGGGAGGGAGTAAAAAATTAATTTAATAAACTTGCTTGAATATAATACTCCATATTTATTAACATTTTTAATAAGCTAAGTAACACCTAAAATTAAAATAATAATGTTAGAGACACAATTTATTCTAGAATTATTTTATAATTTACTGATGTGACATACCCCATCTCAGTTTTTACGTGAGGTCGAAGACGATATTGAAATAATTTGTTCATCAATATGATGAGGTGGAGTATTATACCACATCAACAAATTATAAAATAATTATAAAATAAATTGTGTCTCTAGCACTACTCAAATTAAAATGGGTCGACCAGACGATTACTCTGATAATCACGTGGTGGGGAAGTCCAACGGTCGACCATCAATCTCTTTATTTAATTGGAGTAGAAGTAGCCGAGTAGGAGCAACCACCAACTGCTAGCTTAGTGTTTCAATTACTCTATCTATTACATTTACTACTACTCCGTGTATATGGAGTATTTCAATTATTCATCAAGTGTTAAAATGATGCAAATTTTGTTCCCATGATCGATATGTACTCTTCAAAACCACCGTAAACTTTGTTTGCAATCTATCTGTCTATCTGTCTATCTCAATCGCAATAAAAAATGTAGGTACATTTTGTACTTTTCTATGTTAAGCTGCCATCGCCAGCTAGCAGGAGGAGTAATAAGTTTCCTTATACTCCAAACCTATACCAGTACCTACCTTACCCAAACTCTCATTTTAGCCCTACTTGTTTTTCCAAACTTAATTCCTATATACTACTACAAGAGATATGATCCTATACATACAAATTGTCACATTAATTAATTGCCATACTATAACTGACATATCCCACATGCAACATCATGAATTTGCTCCAGAAAGTACGACTCCTTCCTTTTTAATTGTCTTCTTCAAATCCAAATGAGACCGTAAATGTACAACAATTAGAATTAGGCGCTTAATTAATTAAAGATAAAATATGTTACTTTCTATAATTAATGTTAGCTTTTAGTTCGTTTATGAAATCTTCAAATCATCAAATTCACCCAAATATTTGAACGTTTAGATCATATGAGAGCGTTTCACACTGATCATTCATAAATTTGGCTATCAACCAAGTATGAATTTTTTAAAATCGACAGAAAATATTTTTAATTCAAAAAGGATGTGATAATTAACTTTTGAATATTGTTAGAACTTGTGGCTCATGGTGTGTATGAGAGATATTTAGACGTTTTTGAAATAGGCCAAAGCTGAGCGAAACGGAGCAGAGCGGAGCGGAGTGAGGGAAGCGAAGTGACCGAGTATGATACGATGTTACAAGGGTATTATGAGTATTCAAGCTATAATGCGAACTAGGGGTGGGATAGAAGTAGCGGTTATATATACTCTTTATTGTAAAAACCCTATGTACTCAGATCATAAATAAAAAATAACTCTCTCCACTCCCGTGCGTACCCATTTTTGGAGAACCACGTAAATATCTGTGTTGATTCTTTACTGTCGTGTGCGTGTGATTAAATTCTAATAAATACATTGAAACTACTCGGGTCAAATTCCAAGTCGATCCGAATCGAATCAAATTCATCAAAATAAGGTCTTAAACAACTGGTCCAATAGTATCTTCTTAGTCATCTTAGCCTACTACAGGCTCACCCAAAAAATTATGACTGAATGTACTATTGGTAATAACTTAATTCCTTATATACTGACAAATTTTTGTCATATATTTTGTTGTGGGATTGTTGTGTTACAAACTCCCCCACTTAAATTTCTGATGTCCCCATCAGAATCGATCCACAGATCTTTACCTCTTTAGCCATTGTGGAATAATATCAGCTGACTTCGTGTCCCTATCTCCGGACCTCCCTCTCTCCATTGTGGAATAATACCACCAGCCTTCGTGTCCCCAACTCAGGCAACCCGACCCAAACTTTCAAGAGTCGATTTTGATACCATATGAAACAACCCGGGTCAAATTTCGAGCCTAGAACAAATCTCGGGTCAAATCTCAAGTCCGAATCGAATCAATTCCATCAAAATAAAGGCCTTAAATCACTGACCCAATAGTATCTTTTTGGACCATTTTAATCCACTACAGGCTCACTCAAAATGTCATGATTGAATGTACTATTAGTAGTAACTTAATTCAACAATTTTTTTATGTCTTTCAATGTGCGATTGAGGTGTTACAATAAATCTTGAGAATTACTTTACAAAAATTTATAATTTTCATAATTATATTGTTTAAAACTAAATAAATTAACTATGATTCCAAGATCAAAAGCTCGAGGCCATTTAGAGACTTTGTTTTATTTTTTAAAAATCTTTTTGCTTATTTTAATTTAAATTAATAACTCACTTTAATTTCATGCAAACGGTATTGTGACATATTGTTTAATTGGCTTATTAAACATTACTTTTTACACTAAATATGATTACTTAATTGCATAAATTAAAGTTAGCCAAGCACACACTCTAACTGTCTCACATATACATTGTAAGTCTGTAACACTAAAAAATTCAAAACTTGGTGAAATCAAGTTTGCACTTTTAATTATATGGTTGATAGTTGATGTAATATACAATAGTAATTGTACAATGACCATTAGTGAAGTTTCGATACATTAATAACTTGATTTCTCTATTCTCTATTCTCTATTTCGATTTGACAATTTCAATAACTCATGTAAATATAAGCAATTATATTGTATCATTCTTTATTAATTAATGTCAAATTGTCATTACATGATAATTAATGACTTTATTTATGTGATTTATCACATGTGTTATAATTTATTAAATTATTAGTGATGTAAATTGTAATAATCCAATCTTTAAAATTTTATGGAAATATTAAATTATTTTAATTAAATTAGAGATGAAGAAATGCACATTATTATTTATTAATTATTTAATAATGTTTATTTATAATCAATTATTAAAAAACAAAAAGATGTTTATGTAATAAAAAAAGAAAATTATTACAAATTTAACAATTATTTATATGACAAACTTTAGAATTTAATATGAAATAACCACGTATTTGTATTTAAAATTTAATATTACAATTTGAACTCGAATATCTCACGCGCTACTCACGAATCAATTAAACCGAACTAAACCGAATTATTCACAAATAAAGTCGAACCGAACCATATGATTCACGAACATATTCGATCGAACAATTAAACGTGATATCATATGTGAACTGACTCAACAAATTAATCAAATCGAATCAAATCGAATTCGAATTGAACCAAACACATTCGCAATCAATTCGGTTGATTTGCTGGCTACCCCTATTTATTAACCAACATGGTATAATATTCTTAGCACCGGGGTAACTAGAAACAAATAATAATGATGATATAAATAATAGAAGGCTACTTGTCCCAATTGAGTACAATTAATACGTACTATGGTCCACAATATATTTCGTTCACCTCCAATAATTATAGATTTAGGGGATATATATATATATATATATATATATATATATATATATATATATATGGAATTTATAATTTGCGGATTAGAAGTAAGGAAATAAGAAATAAATATAAATTGTTTTTTTAAAAAGAAAGAAAGAAAGAAAGAAGGTATCATCCCTTACATAACCTAGTTATCTATATTTCTGAAAGAAACTAATTAATGTTAAGAATAATATATATAATATAATAACCTGTTAAAAAACTTGAATAAATTCTTATAATTTATTTTCTTCCTTTCCTTTGTATGTTTTCAGGCTTCACATGTACCCTTAGAAATGAAAGGCATTTGACCCTACTGTACTAATGTGGGATCAATCAGCTGGATGTTGGCTGAGTCAATACCCAGAGTTAATATATATATATATATTTATATATATATATATATATATATATATATATTAATTCTCTATAATTGATATTCGAGAGAGTTCAGATTAATTTAATTTATTTATTAAAAATAGACATCATCATTTGACACCTCAAGAAATAGACATCAGGTACAAACTAGGAAGGTGCAAAACTCGCGCACACACACACATATATACATATATATACACACCTATATAAACATATATATATTCGCTTGAGGAAAAAAATATTCCATAATTTATAGAAAAAGATGTTCAACTTAATCGACACCAAATCTTTCACTATAGCTATACGTAGAGATCAATTGTCAATGCAATGCTGGAAATTAAAACTAGCCCACCTGCCACATTTGCTCATGTGTTTAATTTATTAATAAGGATGTCGTCATTCAATTTTACTTTTCTATAATTTCGAGGAAAAAGTATCTCCCAATTTGTGGATTTTTTTAATAATTTTTTTAAAAAAACTTAATGCATGTTCTTATGTATCTTGTACTTTTTATACATTAGACCCTACCATTTAGGCAAAAACATGCATTATTTGAAATGTATTGTTTACCATAAATAATAAAAAAATAAAAAAAACGAAGAAGAAGAAGAAGCAGCAGCAACAGCTAGTATACATACGTTGTTTATATGAATACTAGTTCTAATACTCAAATAGTAAGACTTGGAATTAAACTTATTACAACATTGAGAGACTGAAATCCTTCAATCCCTCCCCCTCCCCCTCTCTCACATGACTGATGACACATATGATCTATTCTATTGTTATAATTAATGGGCAAAATAAATTTTTATACACCAAGTTATCCTTCTCACAATTCCACCCTAAACTAATTCAACTTACATATATGTTATATCAACTACCTAATTTCATACAATTTCTTCTCTAAATTCAATTTTCTGATAAAATTGATCGGCATACATATATTTTTAGCGAGACAAATAATTTTATACGGATTGATTTCATTAAAAAATTAATTAGTTATAAAAAAAAATCACAAAACCCTAAATTTATTTTTGAAATAAAACTACTATTTCTTTGTCTCCCCGGCCCCTGCAAATCCAATACATACACAAAAACATCAAGAATACACACACACCAAGAACAAATTCACCACTTTTGTCTCCCCTACTTCCAAAACACCACCACCACCTGCGATATCAAGTCCCCAATTTTGCCACCACTATCATATCTAGATCTGAACTAACATCCAGATTTGAACCCAATACACATGTACACTAACAACACACACGAACCCCCCAACCCAGATACAAACTCTACTTCACCTCAACCTCCAACTCAAACTCAGATCCAAAGGGATGCACTCTCCCAATTACCCTAAACCTCCACGGTCAAACATGGCCACATGACAAACAAATCTCATTAACTATAATACATAAACCAAATAAATAATACATATTTAAATAATGGGTTGTTTGCTCCATTGCAGAAGAAAGAAATGATGGAAAAGGAGTGAAGGTTGGGTTTATGCCAGCGACTTTGGGGATTCCAACTTAAACTGTGAATTTTTGTTCTGGGATGATGAACACGTGTGTGAAACAGTGAAACTAGTTCTTGTTTGGGTTTTTGCATGCAGTTACGTTATTATCTCTAATTTGGTTCAGAAATGGGTGGCTTCGGGATGAATTGATTTTCTGGGTAGCCTTTGGGATGTGATGATGATATGGTTTCTTTTTAGTTTAGTTTTTATTTTTATTTTGATCTACTTCTTTTGCTGCATTAACGCATTTGTGAAATGGGTTTAATTACTTGGATGTTTGTTAAACGTATTTTTTTATGTTAATAGAACCAAATAATAGCAGCGATTATTTATTTATTTCATTTATATTTAAACAATTATTTAGATAAAGCACATAGAATAAATAATGTTAATTTTTTATTATACTAAATAAATTCCCTTTTTTTATTTTGCGTAGAATGTGTTCTTATGTTTTAATATAATAGATTGCTTTTAATATTAAGATATTAATAATAATGTATTGTTTATTTCGCATTTAAAAATAAATTTATTTCAATTTTTCATGAGTTAATTATTCTGTATTTTAAAGTTATATTTTTTGTTTTCTAAATTATAATTTAAATAAATACGTCCTTTATTATATATCATTTTTAATTTATAAAAGTTTAAAATTTAAATCTGATAATTTATTTTGATACATATACAGTATTGATTAATATTTTTTTTTATTTGTTAAATATTATACGATATATATTAAGTTAATTTTTTTTAAATAAGTCAACCATATTTAAATACGGTCAAACTGTATAAAACAATTAGGCTCCAACCGAATTGTCGGGTCGAATTTCTTGGCCAATTTCAACCGAAAATTAAATTTGGAAGGTACATTTTGTAAAATTAGGTATTTCACGTAACAAATATGTAAGCCCAAATAATTTAGTAGCTAAATTGTGAAGAGGGTAAAACTTGATGTAACAAAAAATGTATTTTACCATGTTAAAATTGACGCTCACCATTTAATTACTGTTTTCAGAAATTACTACTATTAAATCTAAATAAGTAAAGAATATTTTAATAGACACATAATTTCACATTAATTTAGAATTTCAAGTACTTTGTAACTATTTTTCTAACATAATGTGATAAGTAACAAAATTTTATCATGCAAAAATGTAACAAAGTTGTTTTATGGTGCACTTCACTTTGATTTCTTCTATTTTATTTTGTTTTGTTTTAAAACTGTTTACGTGAGATCCGATTATTATGAAGTTAATTTTATGGTAAGTTGGTCAATTGACCAATACAGTGCTGACTTGCATAGAGAGATAGATCACATTCTGCCTACGTGTCGACACTATATTGGTCAATTGATCAAAATTAACTTTATATTAACCACTTCTGTTTACATGTCATGTGTAATAAATATGTAATGTAAAGATTAGATAGATAGTACGTACATATGATTTGTTCCATTTAGTCCAACTGTCCAAATGTACTTTGATAAAACTGAATTAAATAAACTGTCTGCAAAGTGTATTATAAAATGAATGTTTAACCACTACAAGAAAAAAGTCTAATTTCGACGAAATATTCCATCGAAATTAAGTCTATTACGTCAAAATTAGCTTATTTACGAGTGAATATTTCGTCGTAAATTCGGTTGTATATAAAGGCGTCGGAGTTAAGTTTCGTCGAAAAATTCGTTGGAGAAAAATATTTACAATTGAAATATATCTGACTAATTTTCGTCGAAAATAAAATATGGTCGACGGAAATCTTTCGACGAAATTAATTTGTCGAATATAAACAAGAGTTATTTCCGGCTGAACTTTCCCTCGTAAATAAGATAATTCTGACGGAAAATATAATTTTTTAAAAAACTATTAAATGCTAATATCGGCGGGTTTTCTATCAGAAATACCTTATTCCGTCGAAAATAAACAAATTTTTTAATAATTTTTTTAAAATTGCAATATTCAGGTTTTTAAACCTATTATTGTACCTGTAACCTGCTTTATCCTAACACAGATAAACATTAATATATTTCACATTCAGTGTAGCGTTAAAAACCTATTTTATCTCATCATTAACAACATAATTCAACTAACAATTACAAATGATCTATTAACTCATCAACAATTACAAATATAAGCTAAATATGTTCCATAAATTATACAATATGATTTACAAAACTAGTACAGACTTAACTAAAGTACAATATGTACAAATGCTCTATAATTTAATGAATAAAATGAATACAAATGAACTATAAACTAGTAGGAGGATCATCATCGAGCGGGGGTGAACGACAATGTTGCTCTGGTGTAAGAAAATCAACGTCGTTGTCCCCCGGTCACCATCGCCATCACTAGTCCGCTCGCCATCGCCACCTTTTTGATAGAATTAAAAATAAAAATTATTAGTCCGTATAATATGTGAGAATTAAATAGAGCATGTTAAATGAAAATAAAATAACATGCAGAATACCTGAGTATGCGGGGGATGACAAAAAGCCTGCTCTAGGAGGATAACCACCATCTGGAGCATCTCGCCACTTAATGCGACGATTTGCTCTTGCGGTAATCTCGTACTCTCTACGGTGGCCCCTACTAGAACCTCTTGAACGAGCTGGTCAAGACAAGAACTGCTAGGCAATTACTGAAGACGAAAAACAGGATCGGTATGGAACCTATCTGACACCGCTGTTATCATCCTCTGGAATAACTCGTCGTCCAAGTCAGCGCCCGTATGAGATAACCCAACGTAACATGTGCTCTCGGACGCTGGCGCTGGCTACTCCTGTCGAACAACCCCTTGCCAAATCAACTAAGGCGGACAACATATTTGCTGGTTAATGGAATGATAGATATACTATAAAATGTGTAGTCATAATTAAGTACAAGTATTGAATTTATTGAGGATAATGTCAAACTAAACGATCTATTGAATGTATTGAAGATTGTGGGAAAAGCAAATGCTACTTAGTTTATTTTATTAATGAAAAACTAAGTAAATGGTACTTCGTTTATAAGAACTATTATTTGAATATGTGGACTACTATTTAACATTCACTCCTACTTGTCAAATGAGTTTCAGTTTATTGTCGTAATTGTGAAAAAACTAAGCAAATGCTACTTAGTTTCTTTTTTCAATGATAAACTAAGAAAATGTTACTCCGTTTATGAGAACTATTATATATAGGTGAAAGTCCAATAATAATCTAGAAGGGGGGTTGAATGAATTATTACTGGTTAAAAAAAATTTCTTAGGCCTTTTTGAATTTTTAGCAAATTAATTTATAGTGTCAGAAATTAATATGCAGAGTTAGAAAAATTCAATCACACAATGCACATAGATTTATCTGGTTCACAATATACAGCTTGGGTATATTGCTACGTCCAGTCTCAAGCTCCTCTCCAGGGCTTGAGATCCTATTATCCCCAGTAATAAATGCTCCTTCACTAGGTGGAGAAACCTTTACAAAGTTTTATAGATCAACTTATAACTTTTCACAACTAAGTACTATCTTGGACAGCGAACTCCCAGCTCCTTCCTCAAGCTTAGTTTAATCTTCTTTTGAGCTCAGAACTATTCTATAACCTGATCTTGAAACAACAATCTCTTCCTCACCTCACAAGTTCACTAGAGACCCAACTCCCAGCTGATCTCTCTAAGACTCTGGTCTTGGTTAAAAAAATTTTGTCTTTCTCACAGATATATAAAATAAACTGACTCTTCCCTTTTTTCCTTTACAAAAAGATGGTTTTGAATTTGCTTCTAAAGTAAGCAGATATAGTTTAGTACAGATTTATAAAATTTCAAATGACTTTTATAGTAGATGCTTCTCAGATAAACAGATATATATTTATGATCAAAAGTAAAAGTTCAAGACTTTTATGTGAAATGATTCAGATAAGCAGATATGTATTTTATGATCAAAAGTAAAAGTTCAAGACTTTTATGTAGAATGCTTCAGATAAGCAAATAAATAAATTAATGCAGTTTTTATAAAGATTTTCTTTTCTTTTAATAAAGAATATTTTTCTACGGTTTAAACAATTCTAGAAAAGATTCTTCTTTATAAAGAATGTGTTTCTATGGTTTAACAGATATAACTTTGTGTTTAAAAAATCATATAAAATCACTTATAGTGCAACAAGTATTTTTGTTTAATTAGTAAGTTTATAATTAAAATACTTGTTTAAGAAAGTTATCAAATATAACAGATTTATCAATTATATAATACTTGATGAAATTTGTTTCATCTACGTATATATATTATATTATATTTGATCTATGTTGTAAAAATTTGGCCACTCAAAATTTAAAGACCATCTCGGAGAATTTCATTGAAATAACATCCGAATTATTTCGGTATCTAAGTTCTGACCAAATTGTGTGTTTCACAATCTGATAATTATATAAATATTTTTCAATACTTATATAATGTATCAATATTAATAAAAAGTTACTTAGGATTTATAGACCGTTTCGGAGAATTTCATAAAAATGATATCCGAATTATACCGGTATTTAAGTACATACTTTTTATAATATTTAATAGATTAATATAGATATATATATATATATATATATAAATGTGTATAACAATTAAGTATGATAAATTTTCACCCACGTATATATATTATATTATATTTAATCTATGTTGTGAAAATTTGGCCACCAGGATTTAAATACCGTTTCTGAGAAATTCATAGAAATAACATCTGAATTATCCGGTATCTAAGTACTGACCAAATTGTGTGTTTCACAATCTGATAATTATATAAATATTTTTCAATACTTATATAATGTATCAATATTAATAAAAAGTTATTTAGGATTTAAAGACCGTCCGGAAAAGAAATTTCTTCCGATTTATATCGATATCTAAGTACAAACTTTTTATAATTTTTGATAGATTAAATATAGATATATATAAATATGTATAACAATTTATCTTTAATATATCTATATATATAAGCAGATATGAGATAATATAAATGCAAAAATTTAATGACTTATCTTAACTACTTTGACCAATTTAATCTTCTTTCAAAAAATAGAACTTTGAATTAGAAGATGAAGAGAAAGCTTTTTGCAGAGAGATTATGTAGGCAAGGAGATATAACTTTTCTTTGCTTTGTGAATTGCTAAATTTAGAAGTTGAGGGTAAAATAGTAATTTTTAAAATCTGATTTTGTGCCAATGGTCCGGATTGTACAGATGAAAAATAAAGGGTCCAGATTTCTTTTAGTGCACACGAATTGGGCAAAGTCCGAAAATTATTTTTGCCAAATGGCCAAGTTTTTTGTTTTCAAAAAGACACAAATTTCGGTCCATTCACAAGGCTTTGGCCAAGCGTTTCTTTCTTTTTCTTTTATCCTGCAAGGCTGCATACACTTCACACACACACATTTGCATTCATGCACACATATTTGCATTCATGCACACATATTTGAAAATCTTTTTAGAAAAAAATAGAAATCTCATTGCCTTAGGAAATGTTAATATTTGAATAAATTTAATTAACAAGTGATAATTAATTTATCAAGGTCAAGAGAAATAAATTCAATTTTAGGATGAAAAAATATTTTTGATAGTAATAAAGTAGGATAATTAAAATCAATTTATATAATAATCCTATAGAGAGGATTCTACCTATTTTATATTAATTCTATTTCTAAGTTTGTTATCATCAACATCATCAAAATTAACTGATTAGTTTGGAAACCTATCAATAGGAATAAATTATACTATTTTAACTTTATTGTATGTACCAGTGGAACTAAATAAATGCTACTTAGTTTATTATATTATGTTATAATACTTTATTTTAATTAAATCATTGTCATTTTATTATATTATATTATATTTATTTATTTTGTAGTATATTATATTATTTAAAATAATTAATTTAATTAATTAATTTCATATTATCTTATTTTATTTTATTTACTTTATTTTGTATTATTTTATGTTAGATTACATATTTTATTTTATTTTATTTATTTTGTAGTATATTATATTAGATTATTTAAATTAATTAATTTATTCAATTATTTCATTTTATTTTATTTACTTTATTTTGTGTTATTTTATGTTATATTACATATTTTATTTTATTTTGTAATATTTTATGTTATATTACATATTTTATTTTATTTTATTTATATGTTATTATATTTAAATTAATCTAATTTTATTTAATTTAATGTATTGATTTTTATTTTTTATATTTTTTTATATTATGTATTATATTATATAATAATGGATATTATATCATTCAATTTAATTATATTAAATTAAGTTATTTTTAAATTTATTTTGTTTGTTTATTTATATGTTATTAAATTATATTAAATTATATTTTATTTTATTTTATTTAAAAATTAATATTTATATTCTATTCTATTATTTTTATTATTTAGCAGTGCAAAACTATGTAAATACTACTTAGTTCTTTAATTTTAATGTATTAATTAGTAGATAGGAAACTAAGTAACACTACAACAAAAAAACTTATTCCTGACGTAATATTCCGTCGGTATTAAGGGTATTCCGTCGAGGTTATACTTAATTCCGACGAAATATTCGGTCGGAATTTCGGTCGGATATAAGCAGGTCGAAATTAAGTCTGTCGATTATTCGGTCGGGACTACTTATACCCGACTGAATTAATCTCGACCAAATATTCGATCGGTCTTAACTTAAACTCAACTAAAGTTGTTCCGTCAAAAAATATTCTATCGAACCCAAGCATGACACGTAGCAATCTCGTAAAAATGGATATGACCCTTAATTTCGACGGAATTCCGTCGAAGTTATACTTATTCGTTAATATGTGCCATGTGGCAGCTGTCAAAAAATGAACCGGGCTTATTTTCGACGGAATTTCGTCGAGTTTAGTACTATTCCATCGACAATAGTGGGTTTTTTTAATATTTTATTTGTTTTTGCAATATCCAGAATTTTAACCTACAATTTTTGTACCTGTAAACCTGTTCATGTTTCCCAACAGCACATATAGGCTAACAAACTATCCAACAATCACATCAACTAATAATAAGGCCCAATAATAACCAAAGTCAACATGAATATGAATTAACAAGGCCAACATGAATATGATAATGATAATCAACTAAAGATCAAATCAACTAAAGTAAAGATCTTAAACTAAAGTAATGATAATTAAAAGCTACAATACGTCAAAAAGCAACTAAACTATATATAATTACATCACATGAAGCTGAAAGATGAACTAAAGTAAATATGTACAAATAATTTCTACAAAACTAAGTCACGGACCGTCCTCGTCCAACCGCTCATCATCGTCAGTCCTCTGCTCGTCAGTCCGCTCGTCACCCTATTGATACAATTAATATAATGTTACTCATTAGTCCATATATATGATACAGTTGAAGATAACTAAATAAAAATTAAATAACATGCAGAATATATACTTGAATTTAAAATGAATAGTATACCTGAGTGGTCGAGGGCTGACTCAGCATCGGCCCAAACGCGTCCATGAGTAAAGTAACCACCATCCGAACAATCTCGTCACGTATCGCGACGAATTGCTCCGGAGGGATACTCGTACTCTCGGCGGTGGCACCAGATGCAACGTCCTGCGCAAGCTGATGGAGGCGAGCACGATTGGGCGGGTCCTGATGACGGGATAGCGGATCGGTCTCAAACCTCTCCGAGACCGCAGCCATAACCTGCTGGAACAAAGCATTGTCTAAGCCGGAGCCCGAATCTGATGGTCCCACGGGGACTTACGGAGGCAAACGCTGGCTAGAGCCTACAAAAATAAATGTAACATGAATAATATTATAAGTTGACTTTATTCATAAATAAGAAATAAACTAAAATAATATACCTCCAGGCAGTGTATAAGCTGGTATCCTCAGCAACCCTAGCACTCGGTACTGGCCGATAGTGCCAGTGGAAGTATCCTGAGACTGCGACCCAAAGAGTCGTCTCCTCATCCTGAGATAAACTAATCTCGGACGGAGGGACGGTGGAATCTAACGTCTTAGCATCGCCCCTAGCAGCCTGCAACTCCGCTATACGCTGGCTGCGGAGCTTCTCAAACCGCTCCTGTAGTTTAATATATGTACATGTGAGTTATCTTGGTATCATCATATAAATTACGTAATATAATCCTAAATAATGTTTATTATAATAAATGTATTACCAGTATAGCTAATGCTGCTGGAGATATCATCGACCCTGAAGTATATATATACACAAGCTTAAAATTACACTAATGTTCCATAAAAGAGGCATTGAAAGATTAGAACAACAAAATATACAAGAAAAAATACATTTGTACGTAGTATATCTACATGTCATAGATCCCAATTACTACTACTACTAACTAGATGTAGTACTCAACTTTGGATATATTTGCTACTACTCGAGCCTGCCTCTCGAGCCTGCCTCTCGAGGCTGTCATGCATTAATTTTAAATGTCTTTGTAATTGAGCCTAGCAACTGCGGCCATAGAAACGGAAACACCACCGGGATAAGTAGCCAAATCAGGATTATTTCTAACCTCTGCACCTATCACTCCCTCCGCATCTTCCCTCGTCATCGCCTTGTCATCCACCAGCTTCGTTGTTGTATATATCCTACGTGTACACAATTTATTTCAAATCCATACATATATAATCAAGCAACGGACCGAGCAACGGACCAAGCGACGGTTCGGTTCGTCGCGTATATTAGAGAACCGTCGTCTTAACTTTTAGAGACGCATTGAACCGTCGCCATAACATATAAATCATTTATCTCTTCTATAGCGACGGACCGAACTGTCGCCTGATCCGTCGTTAAAGGTGATAAATAAAGGGATATGCCCTTGAAATGGACTATATATATATATATATATATATATATATATACACACACGAAGAGAATCAAGTGCATACCATTTTATTAAACATACCTTGCTCACCACCTTTAGCGACGGACCGGACGACGATTCAATCCGTAGCGTATATCAGAAAACCGTCGTCTTAATTTTTAGCGACTCATCGAACCATCGTCATAACATATAAACTGTTTATTGTTTTATAGCAACGGATCAAATCATAGCTCGGTTCGTCGTTAAAAGTGATAAATAAAGAGGTATGCACCAGAAATATATATATATATATATATATATATATATATATATATATATAGGATAAGGCTCACAAACGGACTGTTCGTTTACGAACAATCTTTTTGCCGTATACTTTTAAATTGAATAAGTGGGCCCAATCTCAATTATGTATTAAAAATATACGGCAAAAAAGATTGTTCGTAAACGAACAGTCCGTTTGTGAGCCTTATCCTATATATATATATATATACAAGAACCCAATATACTTGATATATAATGTATCTCATTAATAAATTAATTCCTTTATGTAAACAAAGAGAAAAACAATTGCTAGCAAGATTATGTACGTATCTCCTTAATATATATATATATATTCGTTTACGAACCGCCAAAACATCGAAGAGCAAAGTCTTGTTTGCATTGGTGCGCGCATTAAGATCGGCTGCAGATTGAGCTGTAGCCGCCACCCCACCAGGGTGAATGCTACCGCTTGCTCTAATCTCTGCCGCCTGTATTGCGGCGGCATCACTCTGATTCACTGGTTTGTTACTAGCCGATAGGGCAGTGGCCTCCAGAGCTTCGCCAATTGTAATTGCATCGCGGTCTAGTGCCCTAGCTGGAGACTTCATCGATATCCTAGGCCTTGGTTCAACATATTGTCCCACTACCTACATCCAAAATTCTATCCGGTTAAAATACCCGAACCCAAATCAAATCATAATTTACCGTCTCAATAATATTTCATCTTAACTAATTCACATTATTAGTAGTAACTTGAGTTCTTATTTTATTAATTAGTTGATACAAAAGATATTGTATGAGATACCTCTTCTCCAACTGCCTCGGTAATAATACGGTGACCGGCAACTTCAGCTTCAGAAATGGTTACGCCTTGTTGTGTAGCTATAGTCGATCCGTCGTCGTGGCCAACAACGCCGCGCTGCTGGTTGACGGCGGCTGCCGATTGCATGGCGGCGGCAGGACCACCCTTCTGGGTCTTACAAATTACTAAATTCTCAGCCGCCTGCATGGCAGAAGCATCGTGAGGAGCAATGGGTTCGGAGGCTAACTGTCCTGAAACATCAAAAACGTCGCCGTATTTGATGAGGGTTTGATCATCAGGATCAGTAGCTTGGGCTCGAAGCTGGATCATATTTCTTATAGAGAATAAGCTGCTACTACTGCTGCAGCTGCTGGATAATCTTTTAGAATATGAATTAGGTCGGAAACAGATCGAGTGACCAAAACAAAGGCATATATTGTTTCACAATACTTCAGTAGTATTTATGAAGATAAACTTTTGTTGTGTTTTATATATATAACAAAAAAAAGAAGGCATGCATATGGTTGGGAGTCGCGAGGTCTGCGATTCCACGTGTTTAATCAAAGGAGATGACACGTCAATAGCATGCTAACAGGTGGTGGTGACTGGTGCGATATCATGCATGCAGAGGTGGCATGGTCTCGGGTAAAATAATTCAAATCTACTGTTTATTTATTGTATCATATTATATATATATATATATTCCCCTTCAATTGAGAGATCCCTCAAATAGTGTTATTTGAATGATGGGGAGCTCAACCGTTGGATCTGTTTTAATGACTTTATGTGATTGAGATTGTTTTACATCTTTTAATCCTTTTTCACACTTCTTTTATTTATTTACTTTATAATGTAGTGTTATACTATAATTACAACTTATATTGTATTTATAATATATTTTTTTTGTTTCAAATTAAATTAGAGATATAATTAATCTTTTGAGATCAAACAACAGCATATTAAATTTTAAAATTGATATAACTCATAAAAGTTTAAAATGAAATAAATTTTGTGATCATTAATAATTTTTTTATATATTATACAATTATAATAATCGTATCAACTAAAATAAAATAAATTCACATTAATGTAATGTTTAATATCGTTTGAACTCAAAAATCAAATTTTATCTCTAATTTTAGAATAGTAACAACTATTTGTTTTTCATATTTTATCAAATAACTTTCTTTTCCTACTAATTAAAAAATTAATGTTTTTGTTTTATAGTGCATATTAAATTAATTTATTTTCTATTAAATGCATCTTTATAATCATTAGTCTTTAGTTTGGTATTTAGAAATTTCATAGTAAAATTTTAATACGTGCTCCATTCAAAATTATAATATCGGAATGTCAATTTGAGATAATTTTAGACAAAAATTGAAATGATTTATTACAAATTATGAAATAAAAAATCGCACAATGAGTAATACTATTTAAATAATTTATGATATTCATCATTGTATTAACTTTAACTCAAGGAAATTCATGTTAATTTTAAATTTAAAAATATCTTAAATTAATTTTAAAATATCAATAATAATAATAATATATCTTAGAACAAAGAAACTAATTTATAATAAAATTGGTTTATTTGATAATATAAATATATTTTAATTATTTAATTATAAAAATCCGACTCAAACCACTGGTTCAATCATTGAACTAGTGAGCCACTAGTTTGACCGGTTCAATAATCGGTTCAATTTTGATAACCATGAGAGACTATAATATGCAAGCCGAATAATGACGCAAGTTTTTGATTTCATTTTTGGTTCAAAACTTTTTCGTCAAAAGTGAGTATTTGAAAAAATGAAAAAATGAAAAAATTAGATAGTTTATATTATCTAAAATGACCTTTTAAAATAAATCATATCATTTATTAGATTAATATATAAAGGTAATATAGTAAAAATATAGTTTAAAATTAAAAATTCTTCCCTTCCGTTCCCTTCTTCCTAAACTCAAAAAAAAAAAATTAAATATCATTTCTTCCCTTCATTTCTAAAACTCACAAACATGATAAAAGAAAATTATAATTCCTCCCCTCCCCTTCTAAAACGAAGCAAGAATGACACAACACCACTAAGCATGTTCATTGATAATTAATCGACCCGTATCGAATTGAACCAGACTGAACTGTTTATCAAATACACCCAAAATTTAGTACTGATACCGGTTGGACCGATATACCAAATCGGTTAACCGGTACGGTATCGATTTTTACCTAATTTTGTACCGGTTGGATTTCTCTCTTATTTGTCATTCTAATGATAATATCATACACTGCAACTTCATAAACTGCCAGACCAATACTAATATATGAAAGAAATATGATATCAACTGTAATTTTGTGATATAAGCAAATAAAATAAAAACCACAATATATTTTGGCAAATATAATTAATAAATTACCTAAAGTAAGTGTTACGACTGTTAGTCATTCATAGAGTTAGTCATTTGCAAGAAAATAAGTAAGCTAGAAGGATAAAACTGACAGATGTCATTAGAGTTTGTTAGGCTGATGTCAGCAGCCTTTTTAGCTGCGTTTATAAGCTAAAAGAGAGGTAGAGGAGGGCATCGAATTATTCATTACTGAGTTTACTCTGTTTTAAGCTTGTAACTATAGAACTCTTGATTCTTCAATACAATTCTATTCCATTTTCCAGTTCTTCCATTTTTATTTTTTTTTCTTCTGTATTTCTTTTATTTTTTTACTTTATATGCCATTAAATCATCTGAAATCATTACAAGTGGTATCAGAGCCGTCCACTACCTCCCGGTTGCAATCGTGCAGCGCGGGTGGTGACATCGGTATTGTAGTGTTTGCCCGGGGCTAGATTCGTCTAGCGCAAAACCAGCCCGTGTGGGCGCCAGGACTGCGGAGCGTGGTGGAATGTAATGATCCTAGTTGCAAGGTATGAAACTTTGATGTGAAATATTTATAAACTTTGGGCTCTTTAACCTTAATAGCTAGCTTTTAAGGTATGGCTCTCCCATGGTTTATAACAATTAGTATCAGAGCTATCTTTCCTCGACTAAAAAAAATAGTCACAGCAATGGCAGCGGTCACCAGATCCAAAGAAGCTCTTGAGGAAAACCTTCGCAAGACAGATTCGAGAGTACAAGAATTGATGAACAGTCATCATCACTTACAAAAAACTGTGGAGGATATTGGGGATAAGTTTGGTCATTTACAGAGCACTATGGAGATGATGATGGCTGAGTTTCAGCGTAAAATGAAAGGTAAGGGTGATGTATCTTCATCTGATATTCCAGAAGATAACAATCATAATTCTCCTGGGTTTGGAGGTAGTGGGGGTTTACATAATCAATCTAGAAATATTAACCCTAGATTCGATTTCCCTGTGTTCAATGGTTTGGACATAAAAAATTGGATTATGAAATGAAATTTTTTCTTTCAATTTTATCCAATGGATGATGAACAGAAACTTAGGAGTATAGGCCTGAATGCAGAAGGAGAGGCTGGAATTTGGTTCCTAGCCTATTATAGAACAAACCCTAATGTTTCTTGGGTTCAGTTTGTGAAGGATATCGAAGTTAGATATGGGAAATCCTCTGTTAATAGTACTTTAGCAGAATTTAATAGACTTCAGCAAACATCTACTGTGTGTCTTTATCAAAAAAGATTTGAATTCTTAAGAGCTATAGTGGAGGCTGAGAATCCTAGTCTAACTGAAGAATATTTTGTCAAATGTTTCATTGGAGGTCTTAATGAGGAAATTGGGGGTTTTGTTTCATTGTTAAAACCCAAGAAACTTTCTGAGGCCATTTCAGCTGCTACAGTGCAAGAATGCATTGTTGAGGCAATTTATAGGAAGTCTAAACCAACTGCTTTCTTTGGTAAACAAGGGGGAAAAAATTCACAAGTATCAACAAGTAATAAGATGGTCTCAAATATTGCACCTGCACAGTTTGGGCCAAGGGTTGACAGGTCAAATTCACAAGTATCAGTTCATCTTGGACAAGTGAAAAGGCTTACTTACAATGAAATTCAGGCAAGAAAAGACAAGGGATTATGTTTTAGTTGTTATGAATTATATAAACCTGGTCATAAGTGCAAGAATAAGCAAGTGTTTATGCTTATTGGAGAAGAGGAGTTAGATGAGAGGGAATTGGGCTTAAATGATGAGGAACAGTTTGAATTACCTATGGAAAAACAGGAGCAAGACATGAAAATTTCCATTCATGGACTAAATGGAAACACTTCTGACACAACTATAAGAGTTAAAGCCAGAGTAGGGAATAAAAAGATAATCATTCTCATAGACACTGGTAGTACACATAACTTTCTCAATTCAAATACTGCAGACATGCTTCACTGTGTCAGGGAATTAGATAAGCCAATGCAGGTTTGTGTTGCTGATGGATTCAAGATTCTCAGTTCTGAGAAATGTAAGGATTTTGTTTAAGGAGCTCAAGGATACAAATTCCAAACAGATATGAGAATAATTCCACTAAAAGGATGTGATGGTGTGTTGGGAGTTCAGTGGTTGAAAACTTTGGGGGATTGTGTTTTCAATTTTGCTCAGCTTACACTGTCCTTTACTTTACCAGGTCAGCAAGTTAAGTTCCAAGGCACTACAGATGGTCAAGATGCATCTATTTCTATGATCACAGCTAGGGATTTCTTAGATTCCTATAGGAAGAATCAGGTTTCCTTCCTAGCATGCTTATTTTCAGTCAATGGGGAAAATACTAATGAGACTGTTCCAGAAGTTATCAGTAAATTGTTGACTAAATATGATGATGTATTTCAAGAACCCACATCTTTACCACCTCAAAGGCTTCATGATCATCACATTCCTCTCAAAACTGGGTTAGATCCATTCATTATCAGACCTTATAGATATCCTCAAGTACAAAAGGATGAAATAGAGAAGATAGTGAGGGAAATGCTTGCTTCGGGTATTATACAACCCAGCCAAAGCCCATTTGCTTCTCCTATACTGTTGGTCAAAAAGAAAGATGGAAGTTGGAGATTTTGTGTGGATTACAGGGAACTTAACAATATAACCATCAAGGATAAGTTTCCCATACCAATAATTGAAGAACTTTTAGATGAGTTAAAAGGAGCCAAAGTTTTTAGTAAACTGGATTTAAGATCTGGTTATCATCAAATCAGGATGTATTCCCCAGATATACACAAAATAACATTTCGAACTCATTTGGGGTATTATGAATTTCTAGTAATGCCATTTGGCTTAACTAATGCCCCAGCTACCTTTCAAGCACTTATGAACCAAGTATTTGTTGCACACCTAAGGCAGTTCATTTTGATATTCTTTGATGATATATTGGTGTATAGCCCTGATTTGCAGATACATGAAGAGCACTTGGACACTACTTTATCGTTGTTAAGATCGCATTCCTTGTTTGCAAAAAAATCCAAATGTTCATTTGCACAACCTAAGGTGGAATATCTGGGACACATCATCTCTCATGAAGGGGTTTCTGCAGATTCTAACAAAATTGCTGCTATGAGGAACTGGGCCATTCCTACTTCTGTTAAAACTTTAAGAGGATTTTTGGGTCTTACTGGTTACTATAGAAGGTTTGTTAAGAACTATGGAGAAATTTCTAGACCCCTCACTAAGTTATTACAGAAAGATCAGTTCATATGGACTGAAGAGGCTACAATTGCTTTTCATAAACTCAAGCAAGCTATGAGTTCTACCCTAGTATTAGCCCTTCCTGATTTTAAGTTGCCATTTGTGGTAGAAACTGATGCAAGTGCTAAAGGAATTGATGCAGTACTAATGCAAGGGGGCAGGCCCTTGGCATTTCTAAGTAAGGCGTTGACACCTAAACATCTTGGGCTATCAGTATATTAAATTAAATTATTGGCTATATTGCAGGCTGTGAATAAGTGGAGGTCTTATCTAATAGGGTCACATTTCATTATTAAGACTGATCATCGAAGTCTTAAGTTTTTTATGGAACAAAGATTAACAACCTTCATGCAGCAGAAGTTGTAAGACCTCTAACTTTTATGAATAAAGATTTAATTTTCTTTATATATTATTTTGAAATAGTAAGGTGTTGATTGATAAATGTGAAGTTAAGGGTGAAATGTGCAAATATTTTAAAATGAGCAAGTGGTTATAAAATATTTTGGTTGTCGGGGAATATTCGTTTGGTCGTAGAATATTCTTGTTGTCGGGGAATATTCGTACGATGGCGCAGCTATTTGTGGGCCCCACAACGGAATAACTGTCGGATATAGAAAGCGACAGAAATAACCTTTTTATAAATAACGGCGTAGTTGTTACCGTTAGTACTGTTGAAATACCCGGTGGTTAAAATACAGTGATACGTGATGTTGCACAATAGCACACGGTATTGCACAGTATTTTGAATTATTGAGTCTTACGTGAGAAGACACTTACTCAATTATTGTTACAGAAATTACTGTTCAATATTTTATATTATTGACTCAATAATTGCTACATTGATATTTTATATTATTGACTCAATAATTGTTACATTGATATTTTATTGACTCAATAATTGCTACGTTGCTATTTTATATGATTGATTCAATAATGGCTACAGTTGATAGTTTGTATTATTGATTCAATAATTGTCACTGCATAGTATTTCACATTATCAACTCAATAATTCATATTATTTGAATAATATTATTAGATAGCATTATTGACAATGTCTAAGGAAGTTCTGTCTAGGAGGGGTTATTTAATTGCGCGCCAGTAAGGAGAAGTCCTTATCGGAAGGCCCCCTCTTTCCTGGGAACGACCTGGTTGTTAATATTGTAGTTCTATAATATTATTTGTGAATAATTAATTATTGATTTATATGATAAGGAAATATTTATTTTGTGGATATTAAAGAAGGAATTGGCGCTGGTGAATTTTTATCAATATTTTGGTGTGAGAAATCATCTGTTTTTGGATTTCGGATAATTTATGTTTGGAATTTGGAAAAACTTTCTTCTGCAAAGTTGTAGAGAATTAAATTTTCTATGGAAGGACATAGAATTTGTATTTTAATGACAAAGGGGCTATTTGTTATGAATTATTGAAGTTTCAGAAAATAAATATTATTTAATGAGTGGGCCCCACTTTTGTTGAAAATTTGAATTTTGAAAAGCCGCCAGGCGGCGGAATTTTTTAGAAATAATAATATTTTATTATTTTAGTCTCCTTTGGCATCCTAAGCTTTTCCTATAAATAGGGTGCTTAGGTTAGAATTGAAAATCACACCAGAATCAGAAGTTTTCTCTCTCTATAATATCGAGCGTATTTTTGCGACTATTTCAATACTTTGAGTATTAATATTCAGCGCAAGTTTCCTTCGGTATTATATCCGATATTCCAGTCAGAGGTACTATCTTTTTGAGGTAAGGGAAGTTATTTCTTTCGTAAATGATGTTATTCTTTTCAATATCATTATACAGAAATATTGTCATGGATTTTATGTTGAAATTCTTATTTTTTCCGTCGGGGTTACTATTCACGTATACGGCACTATTCACGTATACGGCACTATTCACGAAAAAATTAAATTTTTTTCTATTTGTCCAAATTGCTTGTTAAGGTTACTATCTTTGATTGTATCCAAGTTTTGAGCTCTATTCTTGAATTTTGCTCCATAATTGATTATTACGAGGTATTTTTGAATTGGATATACTAAAATACGAATCCTTAATCTTTGTCTTTTATCTCACTGGATTCGTTTTTTAAAATATTTTTCATCATTCTCAGTCCTAAAAGGTGATGTAACTGAATATCTTTGGCCTGTAGAGCAAAGATGAATGATTACTTGATGAATATCTTTGGCCTGTAGAGCAAAGATGAATGATTACCTGATGAATATCTTTGGCCTGTAGTGCAAAGATGACAGGTGTTGAGATGAACATGACCACTGATGATACAAATGAATATCTTTGGCCTTTAGTGCGAAGATGAATATTGATTCGAGATGTATATTGATTGATGTTACAGGGATAAAATATTGATGATGGACTTTTAAATCATAGAAGATAGTAGACTTCATTCTCTGCTTAACTCTTCTAATGAATTGTTATTTTCGCTGCGAATATTGATCTAAAGTTGGTTGTCCATTATATTTTATCAGATTTATTGAAGACTAACGATAATTTATTTTCCATTATCTTAGTCATAATATTCTTTACTGAGCTAGTTGAGCTCACCCTTTTCATCTGTTGTCCTCTTCAGGAAATGAGAATGTTGCGGGAACTAGTCGGGGGACAGAGTGATGGTCCGAGTTAGAGCAGTAATAGTCCTCACTATTTCTGATAAATAGTGTGATAATAATTGTAATGAGGACTTAGTTTGAATCTTAATATTTTCTACATAGTTGTATTGACACTCACAGTTGTGTGGTCGTATTTTGCACGACCGTATGATATAAAGTTTGTATTTGAATTCTGTACCATGTATTTGGCGACTCAGAATGGGTTGGGTTGAATGGACCTATTCTGGGGGCGTCACAGAAGTGGTTAAGCAAGATGTTGGGATATAACTATGAAATTACTTACAAAAAAGTACTGAAAATGTGGTGGCAGATGCACTTTCAAGACAAGATCATACTATAAAAGATAGAACAGATGGTTCCATACAAGCTATTTCTGGGAGTAAGCCTCTGTGGTTACAAGATATTTCAGATTCCTATAAGGAGGATCCACAAGTCCAATTGTTAATACAACAGTTAACCGTTAATGCAGATGCACATCCTGATTTTTCTTTTAATCAAGGCATACTAAGGCACAAGGGATTGATAGTATTGGGACAAAATACTGACCTCAGGAAGAAAGTGTTTTCAGTTTTTCATGTTAGTCCGTTGGGGGTTCATTCAGGAATACAAGCTACTTTCAAAAGGGTAAGCATATACTTTACTTGGACAGGTTGTGTTACTGATATCAAGCATTGGGTTGGTGAGTGTGATGTTTGTCAAAGGAATAAAACTGAAAACGTGCCATATCCTGGGCTATTACAGTCATTAGAGATTCCTGTGAAGCCATGGGATGATATAGCTATGGATTTCATCGAAGGACTTCCTTTATCAGAAGGTAAAAATGTCATATTAGTAGTTGTAGACAGATTCTCTAAATTTGGGCATTTCATTGGACTCAAACATCCCTTTACTGATGTATCTGTGGCTAAGATTTTTGTGGATCATATATATAAACTGCATGGGTTGCCTCAAACAATTGTTAGTGATAGGGATAGAATTTTTCTTAGCACTTTTTGGCAGTCCCTATTTCAATATCTGGGGGTAAAGTTATGCATGAGCTTCATATCACCCTCAGTCTGATGGTCAGACAGAGAGATTAAACAGGTGTTTGGAATGTTACTTAAGGTGTATGTGCAGTGATCAGCCTAAGAAATGGGCAAATTGGCTTCCTTTAACACAATGGTGGTACAATACAAACTATCACACAGCTTTAAAGTGTTCTCCTTACAAGGCTCTGTTTGGGTTTGATCATCCCCTGTTAAACTTTAAGCAAATTGCAGCTACTAAGGTTCCTGTTGTTGATGATTTTATCAAGGAAAAAAGCTCAGTTCTTCAAGATTTAAAAATAAAATTGGTTCAGGCACAAAATAGAATGAAGGTCTATACAGATCAGCACCGAACTGAAAGACATTTTGAGATTGGGGATTTTGTGTATTTTAAACTACAGCCCTACAAACAGTCTAGCTTAGCCCAAAGGACCTGTTTCAAATTGGCTCCAAGGTTTTATGGGCTTTATGAGATTTTGGAAAGAATTGGCTCAGTTGCCTACAAATTGAAGTTACCAGACCATGCTCAAATCCATAGTGTGTTTCATGTATTTTTACTTACAAAAACTATTGGAGCTCAAGCTGTTATTTGTCCTTCATTGCCTCCAACTGCAGAGGATGGCAGTCTCAAACTGGTACCGAACAAGATTTTGGGTAAAAGGATGGTTAAATACAAAAACAAGGCCAAGGTGGAATATTTGATTCAATGGGCAGGTAGCTTGGAAGAGGATGCTACATGGGAAGATGCACAACAGATGGTATCTCAATTTCCAGATTTTACATTTACATGAGGACTGATCCTTGAGGACAATGATTTGTTAAGGAAGAGGCAATGTTACGACTGTTAGTCATTCGTAGAGTTAGTCATTTGCAAGAAAATAAGTAAGCTAGAAGGATAAAACTGACAGCTGTCATTAGAGTTTGTTAGGCTGATGTCAACAGCCTTTTTAGCTGCGTTTATAAGCTAAAGGAGAGGTAGAGGATGGCATCGAATTATTCATTACTGAGTTTACTCTGTTTTAAGCTTGTAACTACAGAACTCTTGATTCTTCAATACAATTCTATTCCATTTTCCAGTTCTTCCATTTTTATTCTTTTCTTCTGTATTTATTTTATTTTCTTACTTTATATTCCATTAAATCATCTAAAATCATTACAGTAAGGAAGACCAAGTTATAAAGAGTACAACATCTCTAGTAAGGAAGACAAAGTTCCAAAGAGTGAAATAACCAGACCTATAACTACAATTGCCCCATCCAACACCCATCCTTGCCAACCCAAGTCTTCTTTATGCACCATACAGTGAAACAAAACAGGCAACATAAACCCCAACACAACACACATTGCTCCACACAAATGACAAGAAATATGCAAAATTAGGCACCATAAACGCCACCAAGCTCAACACCAGAACCACCACTCATCTCAGCCACAACCCACAAGGTATACATCCCTTCACATACTCTAACGAGTTGATTTTGGAGGAGCCGTTGAGGGATTCAAGATGGCAACACGTGTGGACCAGTAACATCATGCAGTAGAGTAGTAACTACTTGATCAGAGGTTTGAGTGGGAGAGGATGGATCGGAGGTTTCGAAATGGAGGCGCAGAGAGAATTCGAGATGTAGCCCAGATGAGTGCAGATCTATTTTGGAATAAAGACATTAAGTGAAAGCAGAATAAACTTGATGTATTAATATATTATTAGCTTAACCGATACAAACGGACCGAATATACCGAATCGGCCAAATAACATTCCGGTCCCGATCCCGAATATCCAATATATACCAATTCTATGTACAGATACCTAACCGGTTATCGCTTGTCTCGAACAAGCCTGTTCGAACCGATACGATATGGAAAAAAACCGAAAAAAGAAAAATTTTGAACACCCCTAAACACCACCAAGTTTTGGCTTGGGTCGAGTACATCTCTCTTTAATCAGACTTACCCACAACATGATTATTAGCGGAAAGAACTGATATACGGAGGCTAGCTTTTCTAAGAGTTTCCAAGTGAATACAAGGAGAGTTTAGGAGAAAAAACAAGAAAAAGGATGTCAATTTGGAGTACGGCAGTGTCAAGTCCTCATGCCTCCGAGCAGAATCTGAGCCTTTATCCCACTTTAGAAGAAAGGCAGAGGGTGGTCCGTCACAATGAAGAAAGAATTTAAATGCCCAAAAGCCAAAAGAAAATAGACATTGTTCCTCTTCAAGGTGGAAAAAAGGAAAGCTCCTCTTTCCCAACTTTGAAAAATGCCCACTAAAAATGTCTCTGTCTGCATCAACCAACACCTAAGGGATTAAAAGCCATTACCAGCCGAATGTAGCACAAATAGGTCAAAACGGGAATAATAAAAGAACCCCACTATTCTTTTTTCAGCACATATAGGATCACGAAAAGATTTAAAGATGGACTAGTAAGTCATTTGCTAATCATTGTATCAGTTGAAATCATTCCAAAAAGAATACCATAAAAGAAGGGATAAACACTGGAAAAATATAAAATCCTAGAGAAAGAAGGATGGAGGACCATATCCTACCATACTAGAGTATATTCGTGTCACAATAATAAGATTGCAAATGAAAATTTACATAAAGACTATTTGGCATGTAAGTTCAGTAAATTTAGTTTGAAGGTCCTTTGTCTACACAACTTTCCTGTAATGTCCAATCTGCTATGCGCATATAAACGAAGGAATAATTGTGGCTTTGCAAGTGTCACCGTGACGGACAAACTACAGATTTGGACATCCATGTGTGTCACGGCACACAACTGATCATGGGAGAGTGGGCAACTGTCACAAACAAGGGTATACTTTATTGCGCAGTTTGCAATCACACATACGTTTGGAGCCTTATTGAATAGAAAGACCTCCACATTCAGTAAGTGGAGTTAGAATTAAGCACTTAATACTTAAAAGAGAACAACAGCAGCACTATGTAGACAGCTAGTCAGGATCGGTGCATCCGGGGGGTAGTTTGGGCATTAAAATTAAGCTCTTAATACTTAAAGAGAACAACAGCAGCTCTATGTAGACAGCTAGTCAAGATACTACACGGTGTTCAGTGATGCTCAAGATAACAATACAAAGAATATTAAGCAATTGAGAGGAAAATATGTTCATGTATCGCTAGCAATGAATGCTACAAGAAAAATAACACCACTACACAAACAAAGTTGCACCACTTGTTAGTGGCACATCTGCACATGCTGTGGCCTGTGGGGACTAGCTAAGGCCACAAGACTCAAAAACTGGGCTAAAACCAGAAAATCATAGAACAGAGAAGAAATACGGGGCTAATAGACATCAATAAAACTAACTCTTGGGAAACAAAAAATCCCTAATTGAGAGCTATCTGAAGCATCTTTATTGGGAAAGGACAATCAGGACCAGGATGAAGATTGAAGGATGCGAGCATGTAGAACTGTTAACACAAAAATTATTCACTAATTAGACTAGGGAGGGGATGTCATTGGAAAAGGCATATTCCCAACTAAATCAGAGAAGATCAAATCTGAACTTCCCAACTTATTCACCAGAACTAAGAAGTTTCCTTTTTGTCTTTCTTCTACGGTAATATAGACCAAATTCCACTACTTATGTGACCCAATATTAGCTAATTTAATAGATACTAGGAGGGACTTTTCTCTCAATTTAAATTAGCATTTTGAAACACTGCATTTAAATACCCCAATCTGGTTAAAGACTGCAAAGGCATCTATAAAGTTGATTTGAATAATAAATAGAGGTTTTGGAGGAAAGAATAATAAATCTAGACAGAGGCCCTGGGCTGCATTAAAATTATCAAAAAGATAACAGTGTGCTTTTTCACTGATATACACCAAGAAAGACATCTCAACTCCAAAAGTCGTACAACTAGGCAACAAAAAAATTATAAAAACCAAAACACTCAATTCAAAATGTGTCTGTATGTGCACAAAGACACAAAAATCTATGATAATTAACAAGAATCATGAAAAAAACACGGACAGCTTCTACATAAACTTCCTATGATAAAATAACCACCAACGCCCTAACAACTAAAGAACCCACTACCAAAGGTTCTGACCTTTACTTACCTTAAATTTAACTAGCAATCATAGGTATCATCCAGACATAATTATATTACACAATCCACACATTATGAAAGGAAATTAACTTGGAGCGTGCTCAAATAAGTAATCAACAACTAATCAAGTATACTAACTGAACGAAATTGAAGAATGCAAATATACCATCTAATTGAAGCATAATTTCCTTTCACTTAACCATCATCAAAGCATATTCCTCGAGGACAACAATTAATCAACCTCAAACAACAATTTAACTAAATAAAAACATAAATTGAAGCAGAGAGATGCAATTATTACTGTACAAGAACAAGTCGCCCATTCCCCTCACCCCAAACCTGTTCTTGATCATCACCGTCCCCCTCATCCGCATTATCGCCTTTAGGGACCGTCACCACCAGCTCCCCGTCGGTATAGACGGCGCTGGCGAGCTCCGGCCGAGTGGCGGCCGGAAGGCGAAACCGCCACACATCCAGCTCCAGCTCATCCATTGACAAATCAAGAACATTGGTTCCTCTAACAACAATCTTTGTAACACCCGGATAGATCTCAATCGTGTGGGCCCTAACATCGTCGCCGATATCGTCATCGGTAGTGACAACGAACCGGAGAGAGTCGGAGGTTTCCTGGACCAAAACGTCGGCGTCTGAGTGGAAAGGAAGCTCGAGAACTTTGGCGAAGATGTGTGGGAGTCTACGGAGCTTCTTTTGCCTGTTTAGGGTCAGACTCGATGCGATGTCGTATCGGAATGTGATGTTCCTCTTCTTCGGAGCTGGGTGAACCTTCATCCTCAAAATCGGAAGGAAAAATTAATAAAAGCCCTAACTTTTCAATTGGGCCTTCAAATATTGCAAATTCGTTACAAAACCCTAACCAAGAGATTTGATTATACGTAGATTATGTAGTGTGTGTATAGATTCTTGGCTTGGAGACAGAAATGGACTGTCTGATAAAAGAAAGAAAGAAAGAAAGAGAGGGAATCGGGAAAGATGGATTTGCAGATAATATCATACATCATATAGGGGAGAAGATAAGAGTGATTTATCTCAAATTTGTTTACCGTCCTGTAAAAAGTAAGTTTAGTTAGGTACATTAAAAAAAAATAAAAAATTTAACATTGTTTATATTTGATCTTATAAAATGTTATTCCTTCCTCCTCCTCAAAAGAATGTCCAAAATATATATTTCACTCAAATTTTAAAAAGGGTAATAATAATATAGTCATATACAGTTGTAATATGTTTTATTTGTACACAATTTATTAAAATTATGTCGTTTTGACAGATTTGTTAAACAGCTTCTTTTCTCCCAAATTAGAAATTAAAAATAAATCTGTCAAAACGACGTAGTTTTGACAGACTGTGCACAAATAAAACATACACAGCTGTGTATGGCCATTATTCTCAATAAAAGAAAATTAATAAAATAAATATCAATTTTACCCATAAAGAATTTATGTAACTATACTAATGAATCTTGTCTTTTTAAAGTTGAAACTTATTTAAGTATGTTTTTAAAAATAAATTAGTCTTAATACATTTCTTCTTCTTTTTTTATTTCATCATGGACTTATTTGAACACTTCATGTCTTCTATGAATGGTTATCTATTTTAATACAATAAAATCTCTGTTTACGCAATATTGTTTTGAAAATAACTAAACATTAGATTGAAAAATATAATTCTCTTTTATATATATATATATATTGGTAAAAAAAAATTGTGGGTTTCCTTTCTTTTATTGTATTTTAGCAAATGCGGTGTTCATATTGACAAAAAGAAAGGGTGACTACTGACTAGAGCTTCACTACTCAACAATTATTACTACGAAGAAAGCTGGAAATCATTTGGAAATGAGTCTGAATAGTCCATCATTTGGCATTGAGTGAAAATATACACACTTGGCAATTTCTCACCCCAAATCCTTGCCTCACTCGCAAAATTTAAAGGTTTTTGACATGAATAAACGTGATCCATTAAAAAGCGAGTCTTTTTAATCCCATCCATTTAGACTAGACCCGTAACTAAATCCGTTAATTAATATTTAATATTATTTTTATTTAAATTTTCTCTTATTAATATTCACTAATAAGTTAACTCTAACTTTTTCATTGTTTCTTTATAATTAATTATCACTCCTTCCTAATTCTTTTGCGGCTATCAATACTATACATTCTAAGACTCTATGGTTCGGTTTGGTGCGGTTTGAAGTTCAAATCACATCCGAAATCATTTAAGTGCGGTTTGACAAATTCAAAATCGCACATGAAACCGCTTGTAATTGGTACGGTGCAATTTCATTTGGTGCGGTTTCGATTCCAAAACTAATTGAAACAACAAAATTTTATGCAATTTATTACACAAACAATGATAGGAAACAATGAGAAATGCGTAATAACAAAGACTAATCCCATCAACTTTTGATCATGCTCAATTACTACCAATATCATTCCCAAGGATAATAATAAACAAATCAAACTAATTATGTTGATGCTAATTAGTTCCGGAAATCATGAAGCAAATTGTTTTGGTATAATCAATAGACAATATTAATAATAGCTTCTTTGAAGGGAATTATATGAAAGTGGCCATTCAGGCCAGTCTTGAGCATAGGCCCAAGAAGCATAGGCCTAGAGCGCTAAAAAATTTTGAGGATCAATATTTTTTTTTAATATGTATATATATAAAAAAGTGATATCTATCAAATTGGAAAGAGAAAAACACACGATATATTGCACTATTTGAAGTCTATAAATAATAATAGTTTGATGGACTATTGTAAGAATCTTGAAACTTTGTTAAAAGATGGTGATGTCTCTGATGTTAATGGAAATGACCTATTCTATGAGTTGAGCTTGAAAGGAGTTATACCAAAAGAGGCAAAGAGGGCAGTGGATGTATTGCACTATTTGAAGCAAATGGAAGAGTGTTATCCAAATGCTTGGATTGTTTACAAAATTCTATTAACCATACCAGTTATTGTTGCCTCTGCTGAGAGAAACTTTTCAAAATTAAAGTTGATCAACTCTTATCTTCGATCAACTATATCACAGGAAAGATTGAACGGTTTAGCTTTGTTGTCAATTGAAAAAGAGTTAGTTCATAAGCTTGACTATTCAAGCTTAATTGAAATTTTTGCGGCCAAAAATGCAAGTAGGGTAGTTTTTCAGTAATCAGGTACCGATCTTTGTAATTGTAAGATGTTTATTTGAACTCAATAGTATCTTATTAAGTGATATTGAAAATTGTAGTCCTTTTTTTATTATTTGTTGCTCTTGAAGAAGTGATTTTTTTTTAATGTAAGAAACCCCAAATTTTATCTTCGCCTATAGCCTTAAAAATGTCAGGGCCGGCCCTGTGGCCATTAATAGATGCAGAGCATTCATACTACAAACTGAGTAATACAACTTGTAAAAACAATCATGAAAGAGCAGCGAGAGACGGTGAGTTGTTGACTCCTCGCATCCAGCATACTTCCTGCAACAGATTGAAATAGATACGTATTTTACATCTAAAATTCTATAAACGACAACTATATATACATAATGTTGTTAAATATGGTAGGCAATGAACGAGACGTCTTTATCAACACTAAAACTGAGTTTACCTATTAATTTTTGCCCCATTGAGTTTACCTATTAAAAAAAAACTAAGTATAGGCTGCCCTTTGTACTCCATCTGACCATGCATACATACATACACACACATGGTGCGATTTCAGTTTTATGCGTGCTGTTTTGGCTAGTAACCAAATCGAAATCGTAAATTTAGTTTTTCAACCCACATAAAATCGTCACATACGACGGAATCATTGGTGCGGTTGGTGCAATTTTCGGTGCGATTTCGGTTCCAATTTAGTTCTTTGCTCAGCCCTAATACATTCCCCATACATAAAATATGACAATATTGAAAATGTAACTCTAGTGGACGAGAGAAATGATATTATCTTATTTTGTAAATAATTTTACATTTTTATGAATTTTTCGTTGTTTTGAAACAAGTTGAGTTTTATTTTTTAGAATACTTGAAGCAATTTATGTTTTATTGTTTAAAAGAACTTGAAATATTTGTTTGTTTTAACGTTTTATTATTCAAAAATACTTTAAAATATATATATAAATAATAATAATAAATTCGCAGGTCACCCAACCCATTAACGTATGAGTCAGGATTTAAGAAAGTATGACTCACCAAAAAAAGGATCTTTTGGCTCGATCCAAAAAAACTCGGTCCATAACAATTTCGTCCGCGGGTGACCTACCCACCCGTTTGCCGGGACTAGCCAAATGTTATTTGTCCCCTAAAAAACAAAAATAAAAATAGTGACTCTAGAGATAATTATTGTTATCATTTGTGTATATAAAAAAAATTAATTAACTATAAGTTCTTAGTTTAAATATTTAATTTAATTTTTTCGAAAATATTTTGAACTACTAAGTACGTTTTTTGTTAACCCTGACCACATCGTGTTTTTATGTAATTTCGAACTCAATATTCATAATAAGTAACTACTAAAACACTTATACTACCGTTATTATGGGTTAAAGTTTACTGTTTAATAATAATTAAAATTATTTGAAATTATTCCTTTTTGTTTATCAATATAAAAACTAAAAACCATGACTGACTGACAATCAACATCAAACCAAATTTGGTAGAAGATTGATATTTTCACAAGTAAATTTGACATTTTCCCCATATAAAAAGTAGGTGGGGCCCACCTCATGTGAGAGTTGGTCGATCTTGTGGAATTATCAAATTTAATTGGGAAAACAATAAGTCTACTATCACATAAAAATCACTCACATACACTCACATGTTGACATGCATATTATGATAGCTCACGTGACTTGCTCTATACGTGGGCCTTCATAATATACATGTGAACGATATGTGAACGGTTTTAAGTGATAATAACATTACTCTTGTGAAAATATCAATTCTCATTTGATATTTGAAAAGGCATCCGCACTAGTGAATAAGCCAAAGGAGGAACCTACTCGGATCCTTCCTTAAACTCCATAAAATGCAAGAGACAAATGTGTTGCCTACAAATATTATTAGTAATACTACTTTATTTCCGTTGGTATTTTCTTGCGTATTTCAAGCATGGAAATGGTGGCAAAACGCCACACAACTTCCTTGTTTATCTTTTTCCAAAGACTTGCCTTCATCCCTTCGTTGTTGTCTCATCCTGTTTCTTCAGCATAATTTTATTTATTATAAAAAAATTCAATAAATATTCTTAGATTTATCAACATACGTAAGTTTGTCTCAATAAACTCAAGGATAAACCTGTAACAAATGTATATACTAATATTTATAAATTTATAAGTAAGACTTCTTCTTCTTCTTTTTTTGGGTTGGGTTGGGTTGGGTTGGGTGGGGGTGGGGGTGGGGGTGGGGGTGGGGAGGGGGGACAAAATTAGTACTCCCTCCGTCCCTTAATATAAGTCGTTTTAGAATTGTGCACAATCATTAAAAAAATAATTATATAGCATTAAATATAATATCAATTGTCTATATTACCCTTGTATTGAAAAAAGATAGTATTGTTTATTGGACCAAAAACTAGTGAGAGAACCAAAGTTATATTAATTACTACCTCCGTTCCACAATAAGTGCTTTTTTAGGCTTAACATTTTTTTTCAAAATAAGTGATGTGTTAGAATTTCAATGCAATTTTTATAATATTTTCCCATATGTGCCCTTATGCAACCAATGGTATTTATTGCGTATTTATTGGGAAGTTGAAAGATTGAAGAAAGAGAAAGAGAGACCAAAAAATAATAAAAAAAGTCTCAAACAAAACAAAGAAAGTATATTAAGGGTATTTTTGTCATTTTAGCTTGTGTATTGGTATGTGTGATTTAAGCTAAAAAATCACTTATTATGGGACGGAGGTAGTACTTAAGAGTAATATTGAAAATTAAGCAATTAATACTTACTTAAAATTATAAAACGTCTTATATTAAAGGACAAAATATTTTTCTAAACGTCCTATATTAAGGGACGGAGGGAGCACTATTTTAGGCTTCCTACATTTATTTACTATTTTTGTAAATAGTAAGGCCCAATAATAGCCATAGGCAGCTGATACCACATTAAATTTATCCATTATTAGTCACCGTGACACGCGTTGCGTGTATAATTAATTTAAGGATATAACAGTATTTTTTTGACTGATTGGTACTTTTGTCTTTTCAAATTACCATCCACTTTTAAAGTGGTCCTTAAAATTCAATTTTCGTCAATTAGGTCCTTAAAGTAGCGTTTTGTTGGCGTTTTAGTTCCTTCATCCCAATTTAACCTCAACCCGACCCATTTTGACTAATTTTAACCCAACCCGACCTAACTTTGACCCAACCCAAATTTTAATATTTTAAAATATAATATTATTTTTTAAATAATAATTATATTTAACATTTTAAAAAATAATAGTTAATATTTTAAAATAAATTATTATTTTTAAAATAATAATTATTTTAATATTTAAAAATAAAATATTTATTTTAAAAATATTTATTTTTAATATTTAAAAATAAAATATTAGTTTTTTTAAAAAATTAAATAAAAATTATATTTAATATTTTAAAATAAATTATAGTTTAAATAATAATTATTAATAATATTTAAAAAGAAAATATTAATTTTAAAAAAATAATTATATTTAATATTTTAAAATATTATCTATTTATTTATTTAAAATAAAATATTATTTTTAAAAAGTTATAATGATAATTATTATTCAAAGGAAAAATTATTAGAAACTTTTATTTTTTCAAAAATGAGTCAAGTTTCATAAAATATAGATTCAAAAAAATTACATAAGAAAAAAAAATATTTTTTTAAAAATAAAGTGATTTTTTTTATTTTTTATGTAAAAAATTATTTTCAAATTTTATTTTTAATATCTTTAGCATTATTATATATATTCTTACTGTTAGATTTTCAAAAACTAAAAATTAAAATTAAAATACAAAAAACAGTAAAAGATTTAAAAAAATGATTCAATATTTTTAAAATAAATAAATATTTTTTTTAAAAAAAATTTATTATTATTTTCAGGAAAAAAATTAGAATTTTTTTTTTACTTTAGGAATTCAATCTTAATTTAATCTTAAAAAATTTTACTAAAAATAATAATTATTTTTTTAAAAAAATATTTATTTATTTATTTTAAAAAAATTGAATCTTTTTTTGAATTTATCTTTTACTATTTTTGTATTTTAATTTCTATTTTTAGTTTTTGTTTTAAAAAATTCTAATATTGAGAATACATTTCATAATGGTAAAGATATTAACTTTTTTTTTCTTAAAATAAAGTTTGACATAAAAAATGAAAAAATCTACTTTATTTTTTAAAGAATAAAGTTTTATTTTCTTATGTAATTTTTTTTGAATCTATATTTTATGAAACTTTACTCATTTTTGAAAAAATATAAGAAACTAGAATAATAATTACTTTTATAACTTTTAAAAAATATTATTTTATTTTAAAATATTAAATATAATTATTTTTTTCAAATTATTAAAAAGAATATTTTATATTTTATATTAAAATATTAAATATAATTATTATTTTAAAAATAATATTTACTTTTAAAATATTAAAAATAATAATTATTTAAAAAATATTTATTTAAAATATTAAATATATTTATTATTTTATTTTATTTTTAAAAAAACTAATATTTTATTTTTAAATATTAAAAATAACTATTTTTAAAATAATTATTTTATTTTTAAATATTAACATAATTATTATTTTAAAATTAATAATTTATTTTAGAATATTAAATATTATTATTTTTTATTGGTAAATATAATTATTATTTTAAAAATAATATTATATTTTAAAATATTAAAAATTTGGGTTGGATCAAACTGGGTCGGGTTGGGTTAAAATTGATCAAAATGGGTTGGGTTGAGGTCAAATTGGGTTGGAGGAACGAAAACGCCAATAAAATGCCACTTTAAGAACCTAACTGACGATAATTGAACTTTAGGGACGACTTTAAAAGTGAATGACAACTTGAAGGGACAGAATTATCATTCAACCGTAATTTTTTCAAGTTTATAATTTGTGATAGTCTCAAGAGAGCTGCCCTCGATCCCTTTACAAAATGGATCCATAATGCTTTTATTTGGAAGGGGCTGGTCGTGGCAAAGGCAAGGTAAAAATACTTATCTGAAACAACTTAATCTTGAGTCTGGCAATTTGGTCCTCATAGTTTGATAACACTCCCAAATAAATATCAAATTTTGCTTGTAACTAACCTTTCCCAATAATAAATTCTAATCTTATAAATGATCAAAAAAGATAAGTTTAAAGACATTTTAGGATTTTGAAATTTTGCCTTCAAATTTTTTTTTTTAAAATAAAATACTTATGGAATGAATTGCCCCTCTACCCTTTTATCCTCTTCCTACTGGCCTCTTCATTGAACATGTGAGAAATGACAAATCATTTTAATACATGTAAGACCTATACCTTCTTTTAAAAGGAAAAACCCCAACCGAACATGGTTGGATATGATATGATCTGATGTAACAAATATATATATATAAATGTAGGGTTGAAATTAGAGTAAGATGAATGATTACGATTGATTGTAAAATGAAATCTATGTACTGAAAATGGGATATCTAAATACCAAACAAATTAATTTTCCAACCTCCTATTTTTATTCTTATCTCCCACTTTTTTCCTCATACTTTAAAGTATGGCTACAACCTACAAACTTTAACTCTTACAAACATGGGTGTTCTCGTTAAAAACACATACTTGCGAAAGCAATATATGGAAAGAACTATCAAAAAATTGAATTAAAATATTGATATATATAAAAGTTGTCGGAACAGTGTTACTGGAATGAAGCCGCCATATTTAGATACATAGGTTGACCAGGTCGTTTGTTTTATAAGCTGAGTGTATTAATATGAACTCTGAAATAGTCTTCCCTCTTGAACAAGTTAATTTTTCAAAGTGAGTCAAAGAAATTAAGATTTATACCATGATATAATCAAGTAATATAGTCCTTTCAATATACGTCTTTAGTTTTCACTACAAAATTATTTTTTGAAAAAAGCAATAATTTTTTGAGTGCATGCCTTCTTCCCTGTGAACGCGAATATATATGTTATCACTACTACTAATAAATTTAAAACTAAAATGGGCCCAAAAAGAAAGGATTAGCTTTTCCTTCATGGGAATTGACTACTAATATATTCTTATCAATGTCAAGGTTCAATCCCACGTCTGGTGCTACCATCGGGCTAAAGGTTCGGTGATCATTTTTTTTTACAATATTTAAATCTCTCAATGTTAAATATACATCACATTTTATGCGTGTGAATACAAATCTCACGATAAAAAAATAAATAAAATCTCACAATAAAATAAGAAGAAAATATTCACATTTCGTATGAATACTCTAAATTAAGTTCATGTACATACAAAAAGCCTCCACTTTATTTTGTTCAAATTCTTTGTTGCAACTTTAATTTGTGCTTTCATTCTTTGCCAATTGACACTTTATACGAGCAAAGTGTTGTTTGGCATTTCTTTAGGCATGCAACCTTAAAAAAGTAGGCTGGGAATAAAAATAAGTAAATACGCTTTCTTTGACGGCTCATTACTTTTCAAATTCTCCAGGTGTCTGTTGAGTGTATAGTGTGATACTCTAAAGTAAAATACGTTTATATATATATATATATATATATATATATATATGGATAATAATCCATATTATAACTATTTGTTATAGACAGGGGCGGAGGAAAGGGGGGGTCTCGGAGGGTCCACGGATTCTCCCGTCGTCGAAATTTTTTTTATGTACTAGGTATGTGGGAGAGTTTAACCTGAAATTCGGTAATAGCGGAGGGTTCGGGGTGCGCTGGGAAGAAGAAGAAGAAGATCAGTGGTAGTTTTTATGTACACGTTGGGGTTCGCACTACAAAATAATTGTTCGTCTTCTATCTATATGGTCATCAGTGGTTGAAGTTCTTCATAATATATTTGAAGATGGATAAGAATCCAAAAGTAAAGGCATTGTTGTGGGCTTGATTGATAAGATGGAAACATATGAGTTTGTATTCATTGCTCACTTGATGAAGGTAGTGTTGGGGTTGACAAATATTTTGTCACAGTTTTTGAAACAAAAAGATCAGAATACTGTAGAGGCCATGAATTTGGTTGTTACTATCAAGAGACAATTGCAAAATCTCAGGGAGAATGGATGGGATGATCTATTAGGAGATGTGAACAGTTTTGTTCTGGACATAATATTAGCATCCCTAATATGGAAGATAATGTTCCAGGTCGCCTTCGTTGCAAACACACATACTTTCACCACTTTCTAGTTGAGATATTTTGTTAGGTACTCAATTGTTTCTCTATTTATACTTCTAATTATGCATTTTGTCAGATACTCAATTGTTTCTCAATAGTCAACAAATTTTAGTTGTATTTGTCATTATTTCTATTAAATTTGAACAGTAATATATTTTGAATTTTCTTCGGTATGTTTATATATATTTTGTGTTTCAATTTGTAATTGAATTTTTTTTGTTTCAATTGAATTTGAGGAACTAATTGAAATGTTAAATTGCTTGTGATTTAGGATTATGATTTTGTTGAATGTTGAATTACTTGTGATTTAGGAATATGAAAAAAAAAAATCAACGAACTAAGAGGCCGTTGAAAAAAAATTTACGTGCATAATCCGGACCCCCCCGCTGAAAATCTCTGGCACCGTCACTGGTTATAGACGGAATAGCTTTTGGTCGAATGGTATGACCCATGATATCTATAAAGTTAAATAATGCTACTATCACATAAATTCATTTACATAATTTTCACATACACACACATACATACTGCTGGTCCCGCATATCAGGCGGGGACCCACATTATGTATGTGTGTGTATGTGGGAGTTATGTGATAGAATTTATGTGATAGTAGCATTGCTCTATAAAGTTAGGGATTCTAGCATTGGTATTCCAAGGAAAGGATGTGTGATTTTAAAAAAAATATATTAATATAAAATTATCAAAAATAAATAAATTATTTGTTATAGATATTATTCTAATAAATTCATCTGAAATTGTTCATGTAATGATCCAATGACTCCGATTTGTCAGGATAAACAACATACCGCCAGTAAGAGTAGCGGTAGGGATATTCTTAGTAGCGACTCAAAAAATTACTAAAATATCGAACGAGATATAATATTTTAACGATTGGTGTCGCTAGACACAAATTTTCAATAATGTCCTTCTGCCACTGCTTTTTGAGACAACAGGAGGACACAAAAATGTACTTTTTGTTTGGCTTTACAATGTTAAGAAATGAGACAGAAAACTTTTGTTTGAGTGTTAGAGACGTGGCTCATAACCATTAACTACAACACATATATAATCATCAAGATAAAATAATGAACATGTTATTGTTAGGGTACTCTCATCCACTAATCATGTTTTGTGTTCTTAATATATTAGTAATAAATTTCTCAAGAAATTGCATCGTGTATATTTTGAACACTCAAACGAAAGTCTATGACACCTCTCCTTTTATCCTCTCAAAAGCGATGGCGAAAGGATATTATTGTAATTTTATGTTTGCCACTACTTCTACTAGCGGCATGTATTAAAATATTATATTTCGTTTGTAACACCTCCTTTCTGAAATAGAAAGAGAGGTTACTCAAAACACAACAAAACTGAACGAAAGCTCTATGCCACGAAAGAATAGTATCTATAACCAATAAATACCAAAAGGTCAAACCAGAATAAATGTCAAACTGGCCCAAACCATACTCTAAAATATTTATTACAACTCTGAACAAACTAATGTATCACAACCTAAACAGAATATATCTAAATCATTGGATCGAATGGAGCTCTCATCACACTTGCCCTTAATCCCCCTGATTACCTGCCGGAAGAAAAATACAGCATGAGCCAAATGCCTAGTACGGATATAGAATACAAGAATACTGAAACGAAATAACTAACTCAATTAATGAACTGCACTGAACTGAAACGAATAAAACTAACACAATGAAATAATAGGCTGAACCAAATGACTGGGGTTATTTTATACCGAGCTCAGAATAAAACAGAAATATACCTTGCCACACAGGCAAGTCAAATAATGCCACACAGTCAAGTCACATACATTGGATCGCAAATCCAATGCATGCAAAATCGAAAGGCGTGTTTGGCACAAACATCGTCACTCCGCAGAACAGAATAGAAACACCAAATGGCCAACTCCCACCGGAGCACAAAACGGAGACGCCGTGGACTGATCACACCGCCACGGAAGGTGTCATGCCTCTCGTGCCAAGACGACATGCATGTGGTACCCCCACAGGACACAGGTGGTTATAGCTCAAGGTATACCCTACGGTATATTCTAATAAAAATATTATGTCACAACACATGCGGCATAATATCAACAAAAGGGTTCTATATGTACATGTTGAACCAAATCAAATCATAATCTCAAAGTCTCAAAAAGAAAGTAACAACATGTACCGCTCTACAATTATCAAAATAAATACTAAACATGATAACTTAATTCAAAGAGTATAATTTCGAATCATATGAATCAACTCCAAAACGAAACTGTTATATGAATTTCACAAGAATAATTATGTGAAATAATAACGAAATTCGAAACAAGGAACAGAACGAACAAATCAAATTTAATAAGAGTATCGCTGAAAGAGTACGGAATCCGTACCTGGATGAAGCAATATAATATCCAAAATTATATTCCAATTATAATTCGTTACACTCCTTCCGTCCGAATTAATCAAAAGAATAAATAAATAATTAACTTATAAACTTAATGATAATTATTAAATTCAAAAATTTTTATCTTTTATACTTTTGTTAGCATGTGTGTCAATTAACCAATTTTATTTTTCAAGTACTATACTTTATTTATTTAAAATATACATGCGGGTCACTTATTGATGGACATGAACATTTGTCCAGTTCCATTCCATAAACCAAATCATTCAAAATTGCTACCGCCATTAGCAAAGTTATACATACTTTATTAAAAACTTATTTTATTTTTCCATGGCCAGCCATATCACAACACTGATTTGATCACTAACTAGTGTATATATACATATATACTACTATTACTACAACATACTAGATATAATACTACCTTCAATTCCTTCGATTTATATCATATAAATTTATGAATATATACATATAGCTTACCTGTATCCGAAATTATGTATCAAGTTTCTTGCTCTTTCCCTCCCTTTTTTTTTGCGGCTGCTATCTTGTTGCTGCTCCCCAATTCATTTCTCAGTTACGCATAATGTAAATAAAGATTAGATTTAATTATTTATTTACTTATTAACAGATTTATTAACTCTCCTAATCCTAATAGAATATTATTATTATCCACCTATAAATTAAACCTAACTAATTTTAAAGCTCAATTAATGTAGTTCACATAAATTAAATACAGTGTTTGATCTAAACATAAGAAAAGCCCAATTAAAATATTTAAAACAAAATTTTAAAAAAATTATTTATTTATTTATTAATCTTCTAGGTATTACATTGTTAGATATTTTGGTATCGAGGTGCTACTAAGAATGTCCATGTCGCTACTCAGACTGACAACAAATTATTTATCCTGACGGATTGGAGCCATTATATCACTACATGGACGGCTCGAGATGAGTTTGTTGGAATAATGTTTATTACAAATGATTATTATAAACCACTACCCTTATATGTATATATATACAGGATAGTACTACTTCCGTCCCGCAATAAATATTTTTTTAAATTTAATATTTTTTTTCAAAATAAGTGATGTGTTAGAATTTTAATATAATTTTTATAATATTTTCCCATATGTGTCCTTATGCAACCAATGGTATTTATTGCATATTTATTGGGAAGTTGAAAGGTTGAAGAAAGAGAAAGAGAGACCAAAAGGCAATAAAAAAAGTCTCAAACAAAACAAAAAAAGTATATTAAAGGTATTTTTGTCATTTTAACTTGTATATTAATTTGTGTGATTTAAGCTAAAAAAACACTTATTATAGGACGGAGGTAATAATTCATAACAACCATTTACTATAGATACTATTACAACAAATTGATTTGTCACCGTTCATTCGTTGACAGATCAATCCTAATATACTACATGTCGTTAAAAGATTAGTTTGCTCAAATAATGTTTTATAGATCACTATCCTCATATATATATATATATATATATATATATATATATATATATAAATAATAATAATAATACTATTATAAAATGATTTAAAAAAAAGACTAGGCTATACATAAATGTACAATATAAATATTTGCTTCTAATAATTTAAGAACAAATTTATAAATTATACTTCAACTACCATAAATGTACCATAGTATTACTCATTATATAGTAAGAATAATTACCAAAAATAATTTGGTTGGTTATAATTGATTATTATCGTTAAACTTATTTATTTATGGTGGATTATCAATTAATTACTATTTTCACTTCAAAAATATATATATAATTTGACTTTTAAGATCAAAAGACGACATATAAATTTTAAATTGATGTGAATGTATTTAATTTTAGTTGATACAATTATTATAATTGTATATTATATAACAAAAATTATAATTCATAAAATTTATTTTATTTTAAACATTTAAGAGTCGTATTAATTTTAAAATTTAATATACTACTATTTGACATTAAAAATTAAATTATACATCTAATTTTAGAACGTGGAGTACATCTTGTATCATCATTTTACAAGCTATTTATTTTTTTATAGAATTCTTTAATCACCATAGTTATAATCATGATAAAAGAGACTATGAAAGTTTTTTTTCCCTTTTTTTTGTAAAAACATAAATTTTGACTTTTGTGAATAAAAATTGTATCCCATTCATAGTTACCGGCACGTGTCCGTATCCACTACAGTCCAATGAACCTTTTGTAACAAACTCAATTGCATCACTTTTACGGGTCCGACAATATTTGATGGTTCATTACCCACTTTGCCCTACACGAACTCACAAATTACGGCCACAGTCCCGTTCCACTGTGGTCGTACTGATATTTATATACGTCGAGTACAAAGTCATTTCAGATCCGGGAATTGTGGGTTCAAAAGCAGGAAGGCTGAACTGCAAATAGAGATTTGATATACATTTTCCACATATATATATAATATAGAGAGAAAATATCTCACTATTGCTAAAACCTCTGTGATTCCATCAATATTTCAATCCATATCATCATCGTTTGATTCAAAACTCTATACGAGTATCAGGTAAATTTTCCCCTTCATCTTTCCCTCGAAAAACGAAATGAAATGTTCGATCGATTAGGATTTTCTAATTAGTTTTTTTTCCCTTCTTTTCCCATGGATCCGCTCTTATTTGATTCAGATCTGGTTGTTCGATCGGCTACTACTCTGAAGAAACTGAAGAGTGATTTGGTACTTGTTGATATATATACATATATATGTTCAATGTATGGTTTGGATTCACTGAGATTAATGTTGATTTGCTTAGATTTTGGTGGTTATGGAGAAGATCTAAAAGTCATGTTCATTTCATAGCGTTGAAACCTTAAAGATCATTGCTTTTCCTGAGTTTTTTAGTGGTAGATTTAATCAATAGTGAAAGTAAATTTGATAGAACAGTTAATCGCAGTTCGGTAAATTTCGATGGAGACGCTTCTTGTTGTTGCTCAGCATAGGAATCAATACTATGGCAAAAACAGGGCTCATGGTTCGCCTCCTTCCAGAGATTTTAGAGTGATAAATTGTAGAACTTTTCAATCTGGAGCTGGGATACTTCCTACCCCAGTTAATGCTTGCACACCTATAATCAAAAGGGGTTTTGGGTTTTCCCCCGCTTCCCCTTTCCCCAAAACACCATCTCCAGTATCTGTTAATTCTCTCTCTGAAGAAAACACCAACAGAAACTTGAAGAGAACAACCTTGAAGAAAAGTTGCTCAGTTCCAATTCCTATTAACATCATAGTTGAGTCTGATACAAAGAAGTCCTTGTTTTCTGATGAATTTTCTTACTCTGAGCTTTGGGCTGGACCTGCCTATTCTAATTCACCTCCCCCAAGTTCTTTGCCAATACCCAAGTTCTTTGTTCCACCAAAACGAACCGTGTCGCTTGATTTGCCTTCCCCATCAGTCTCTGATATAAATTTACACCCTATTGCTAGGTCTGCTCCCCCATCCCCTAAAAGGGAGCACAACAATTCTGCTAGAAATCTATTTCACAGTGCCGATTATGCTAGTGCGACAAAGGACCTGCGTCGCATTCTCAATCTCGATATGACTGATGAATGAGTAGGAGTTTCTGAGACTCCTGTAAATAAAGAAATCTACTTTGCATACTGGGTTAGCAGTAGATTGTATATAGGGTGAATAAATTAGTCAGACTTCTTAATAATTCAGATATTGGTATGTGATGGTGGTACAAGAACAGGCTATGTGGTGGCTAAAGAACTTGCTATATATGTAGTGGAGTTACAAGAGCAGTGATGGGTAGTGGTTAATGATCTCAGATTCCTCAAAATATGTGCTTCATTTGCGGACATCCCTGTTTAAAGAACATGGAGTGGGTATGGTGGCATGGTTAAATATTTTGGAGGCAGAAGGGGAACTTGTATGCGTGTCAATTTGCCATCTAAGTGGCAGGTAGCATCGAGTCCCTTGGCATGGGTTAGAAATGGAATTCTCAATCAGCTTCAAAGGAAACTAATTGATTGGTGAAGCATTGAATTGTGTTATCAGAATAGTTTTCTCACAGGTTTCATGATTTTCCCTTCTTTATCCCCAAGTTAGACGTAAGCTTTCAGTTCTACATACATGTATATACCTGTAGAATCCTGACTTGATTAGTCACAGTTCTTCTGTAAGATCTTATTTTATGCTTGTTGACATGACTTTAGACCCCTTGAACCTAGCAACCTTTTATTCTATCAGCCAACATAGATTAATCTCTTTCTTGTTTATTTTGGTCTTAATTCATTTTCTGCCTAGGTAATCCTTTCAACTCTTTTACTTGCTCCTTATTTACCCGAATTGTCCAATCTTTCTTAACCACAATTTCTTTCTTCTACCCTTGAAAGTCTTGACCTTCGACATCTTTTACTCTTCGAGGGTATTGTCCTTCCCTTCACCGTTTTTCTGGTTTTATGAGGGAAAAATGGGCCGGGGAAATGAAAGTGAGTGTTATCTACTTCTGTCCTTTTGTATTTCAGGGGTTTCCATGTTCATTGTTCCACTGTACACTCCTTTAGGTTCTCTTGTCCAAGTTAATTGATGGGTTTTCTTGTCCAAGTGGGTTAATGCCACTTTCTTCTTGGTCTTTGTAACTTTTGGCTTGGATGAAGATTGTTGATTGTTCCAAGCTATTCACAAGGTAAGAATTTTTTGATGCTAATTGTGTTTGATTTACTCGATTAATGCCTAATATTATGTGCTTTTTATATGAATCAGTGAAGATTAGAGGGCCTTAGTAATAGAAGAATTGGTGATACTGTTCTTCCACCACGAGATAAGAGGGGGGCTTACTAATAGAAGAATTGGTGATGCTGTTCTTCCACCACGAGATAAGAGTGGCTTACTAACAGAAGAATTGGCTACGCTGCTCTTCCACCACCGCTCTGTTCTTATTATGGGTGTTGTATTCCTTTCTTGTTTCTTTCAATCAAGTCTAATGAATGATGTGCACTTTGTGTTTTGTATCTGAAAGTATTAGTATTGATGTCTGGCTGTTCTGTTTATCAACAAGATCCCTTGAACTAATTTGGTTAGTATGTGTGACAAAATTTCTGCTTGATCTCCCTCTTTTATTTTATGCAATTGATTTAGACTGTTGGTTCAATTACCTTTACTACCCCCATTCCACTTGCACACATAATATCGAGTTCCGCTATACTAGTTTGCCCCGTTAAATCACATATGTTGGTGAGAGAGGGAGGGGTAAGTAAAACTAGTAGAACAGACGTACTTTAAAATAGTTATTGCAAAATGAGAGAAAATAACTTTCAAAACAAAGAAATCAAAATTTGATATAAATGAATAATGATTAATTGAGTTTCAATACGCGACGAGGAAATAATTTGATATAGAGTTTGGGTCACCTTGCTTTATTCTTTTCAAACCAACTATAATTTTACTGCAAATACTTTGATATTGCTTCTCCCACATGATGATTTATGAGTGAGATCTTGAGGAGGAAATATTAGTAAGAAATAGAGTTAGCTAGTCATATTACAATCTTTTGCAGTCATGTAATGCAATGTCAGAATTTACTGCATCAAAACTTTTGGCCCTATAAACACACACAAACATCTCTCCACCCACATTCAGATGGATGCCATGGCGTCTCATGCCAGTAGTAAAAAAATGCGACATAATAATAATCTTCATTAATTATTCAGTATACAACAATATAGCGTTGTTGATATACATGTGTTTTTCTAAAAAAATTCTTGTATTTATCTACTTGGGTCATAAAAAAAAGACTCTACTTTTGGATTTATTCAATTGAACAAGTCAGATTTTGATCAAATATCCTCTCTTGATGATAATCTTTGAGATGATTACTCAACCAAAATAGAAAAAATCAGGTAAGAACAGGACAAGACTAGAAGTGAGATAATAATAATAATATTCATGACTAAAGTAGTTGATCCTTAAAATTAATAAGATTTATGATGATGAAGATCATCATATATTTTAATAAATAAATAAAATATATGATGACGATCACTATGAAATAGTACAAGTATAAACAAAGATGGTGCACCTAATGAAAAGCCAAAAACCTGGTGAATAGCTCAAACGGGACCAGTCCAACTTCATCAATCAATATGGTTTTTATTCTAATTTACATTTCTCTCTCTTTATCTCTAATAATATGCAGGGGAGAGGATGGAAAAGAAATCCAAGAACTAAAAAGATAAAAGAAGATCCACATAGATACAACATAATAATAATAATAATAACTTTGACCCCCTACCTAGATTATTCAAGTCTCTTCTTCATCTGATCATGGTCTAGTTTTTTGGAATAATTTAAATCTTCTTGGATGATGCTATTGCTGAGTTCCTTGTAGCGGAGGAGAGGGGATCAAGAACAAGTCCTAAAAACCATTATTCTCCATTTCTGAATTCTTCATTCCATCTAAGAGCATTTCTTCGCATCGACATTCATTACTGCAAAAGGCTTTCTCACCCCTGCAACACACAATTGAACTTGTGTATTCAAGAACTTCAAATTTTCTACATAAAGTTATAGTTCAACAGATTTTTTGTTGTTGCACTGAAATTTTAACATCTCAAATCCTACTAGCTAAACATTGTTCCGACTTCAATATAGGAATCTTGCATCATTTCACAGTAACTTTGAATTGCAATAAAGACTTCCAATTTCAAGAAAATGAAATATGGACAAACCTGTACATGTAAATGTCCTTGCCATCTCCAAGATTCTTCTTGCAAGTGTGACAGAAGCTGAGGAAACTCTTGGATGGTGAGTTCAAATTAAACTCCTTTTTCAATTCAGACAAAGCAACGACACCACAACAGCTCTCCAATACGCAATTGTCATAAATACGGGTGGTTTTGGGATTAGGACCATGAGAAATCACACAAGTGTAGTCCTCAGAAAGCTCCATTTCACTCAATGACAGACCTCCAGTAGAAATATTAGGAGAATCCATTGTTGGAACACCAGAGTTGAGTCCACCAAAAGCAAAAGTAGATAAATTTGGGTTCCGGGTCTTGATTCCGAAATCAGCCGGAGATTTTGGTGACTGGGTTGGAGAAATTCTAGATGGTGGGGGAAAACTGGGGATCTGAATCTTTAGCTTTGGTTTGGTGAAATTGGAATTGTCATGATTTTTCTCATCATTTGTTGAGTCAATTAGAGCAACGCAAATTCCTATACTATCTAAAGCCTCATTCAAGTGTTTGTTTTGTGTGGATGATGTTTTTTGGGATCTAGACATGTTTTGATCATAATAGCCAAATGGGTTGCCAAAATTGGAGACAGTTTTGCTGTCAAGAAGAATTGAAGTTTGGGTCATTACAGTCTCAGCATCAGAGATATTACTGCCACCCTTTGAGAAAAAACCATTTAAAAACCTTGGAGAACCAAAGAAAGAGGGAATGCGTTTTGTTTGATTTGATCTTGGAGTTGGTACAGAGTTGTGGTCAGCCATTAAAGATTGCTTGCTGGTCAAATTTCTAGATCTATTTCTCAGCATTACTTTATCAAAAATGTTCATCAATTCACTGCAAAAATAGAGGCGCAACTATAAACAATGAGAGATTTAGACAACAAACGAGTGTTTACGCAGATAAACTTGAAATCTCACCTGAATTATGAGTTTGTTAACCAGAAACCGCCACTGAATTACTAGGCAAAAACCCACCTTTCGAGCTACAAAAGAGCAGACACATAAAAAGAAAAAGAAGAAAAGAAAAGAAAAGACTAGAGTTTTACCAAAACAGAGCATTCAGCAGAAACCCAAAAAAGGAAAAATAAACCAGAGAGATTTAAGTTCAATCTCTGTAGCCTCCATGCCTGAACACTAGAAAACAAGAAATGGAAAACCCACAAATCCGCCCTATATCTTTTCGACTTTTGTTGAAGTTACATCAAGAAAAAACAGGAATATTTATCATGAAAACCCACATGGAATCAAGAAGATAAAGATCACACACAAGGCACAAACTAGCCATAGCACATATACTACTACTACTACTACTACTACCAGGGTGGAGATTCAATACAAAAAGCTTGTTTCTTTTTATTTATACAAAATTTGAAAACTCCAAATTCCTCTCAGTTCAACAACTTTTGTAGAATCACCATGGCTAGCAACTTGGAGAACACAGAGAGATTATGTTCTCGGTCTTCTTTTCTAAAAGAAGTAAAGAAGAAGGGGGACAGGGGTTCATCCCTGTACTCTCTCTATTTCTCTATTAATGGTGCAAGTCTTTATCTTTGTCGCTTTGTGTACTTTGTACTGCTTCTATGTGAAAAATAAAAGTAAAAGGCACGCACTTGAAGGTGAATATTAAATGTTGACATCCTGTTGTAGCATTTCATTTCATCCCAATATTATTTACTCTGCGCACACAGAACAGACTGCAGACTGGTATGGTGGTAGTACACAAATTTCGTCTCCCAAAAATTGATCGTACAAGGTAAAATTGTAAATGATCACCTTCAAATTAAAATATATTATCCGAACGCCAAGTGATATATGCGTGTCATTAGTTGATTAATTATGATACTTAGCTCAAAATTACATACAATTTTTTTTTGTAGCATTTCAAGACAATAATCACCTTCTTTTTTAAAAGTAGAAAACAGATAATTATGTGTCAAACACTCGTTTGATGCTCTAAATACTAATATCACACTAGTAGTGAGCAAAAGGCAAATTTTTTTTTTTATACAAAACAATACAATTTGTTATCGATTTATTACCTTAGATATTAGGATATTACAAGTAAGTAGCAGTGACATGTGACGTCGCCCAAATTCGAACATATATAATTTAATTTGAATTGTCAAAATATAAAATAACATATATAAATTTCTCTAATTATAATTATTGCAATGTCGTGTATATTACCACTACATACGCATTAAGTCGTCATTATAATTATTTGCACATTATTTTATAACTTAGTAAAGATTACCACAATTATTAAATCGGACCGTCATTATATTTCTCTTGCTCTCCCCACTAACTCCAACTAGGGGTGTTCAAAATTTTCGATTTTTTCGACTTTTAAAATAAATCGATTCGGGACAAAGAAAATCGATCCGGTATATGCCGATTTCTAGTACCGATTTCGATTAGTTATTTTGTTGGTTCGGTTCGTACTGAACCGAACCAGTTCGTACCCAAAATTATGAGTCATGCAACTAACGAGTGGTGTGGGTACAAAGGTCATTTACACATTTACACACACACACACACACACACACACACACACACACACACACACATATATATATATATATATATATATATATATATAGGATAAGGCTCTGGAACGAACAATTCGTTTACGAACATATTTAGGGTCAAGTGTTAAAGGTTGTTGATTGGCCCAATTATTTACCATCATATATTCGTAATTAGTATTAAATATTCTCATCCAATCAACAACCTTCAACACTGGGCCCTACATATGTTCGTAAACGAACTGTTCGTTCCAGAGCCCTATCCTATATATATATATATATGTCATTTTGACTTTGAATGCTAAATAAGGTTTTCATATAGAGCAATGTTACTATCACATAAAAAGTTTTACATAATGGTCACATACACACAAATAAGCTGTGGGTCCCCGCCTGACATGTGGGATCCACAGTTTGTATGTGTGTGTATGTGACCATTATGTGAAACTTTTTATGTGATAGTAGCATTATTTTTTCATATAACTCCTGTGTCAGTACTTTATCTCTCTATCAACATCACCGTCTTCATAAATTACTTTTATTACTTACCGTTATGAGTAATGCTATTATCACATAAAGTAATTCACATAAAACTCACATAAAATCGGGTGGCACCTCCTGATTTGTTGTTGAGTCAAGTGGGCTATGTCAACAATAAATCAGGGGGTGCCACCCGACTTTATATGAACTTTATGTGAGCTATTTTATGTAATAGTAACATTATTTTACCGTTATTACTCATAAATTACTCTCTCTCATTATTCACCAAATTACTTCCTCTCATTATATATATTACTTTCTCTCATTATTCATAAATTATTTTTTGTCATTACTTTCTGTCATTATTCATAAATTACTTTATCTCTCCATCAACATCTTTCAAAAAAAATAATTCTTTTTCTTTTCTTTCTGAAGACAATACTCTCATCTCAATAAACTAAACCATTTCAAAAGTTTGTTAAGTGAATCACCCATTCAACAATTAAAACAAGCCTTAAAACCACTTGCAACCCACGACCAAAAATTCAAAATCCAGTTCATAAATTAGATTAGTTCACAATTGTCGATACAATTGGAGATCAAAAAGCAATAGGTACATACCTATGTGTGTGTGAGATCTACCTTACAAAACACAAATGATTTTGAAAAAAAAAATTCCGCTCAAGCTATGGTTTCAGCCTCTGCCTCTCTCACCATTCTTTCTTCCCTTCTTCTTTCCAGCCCTAACCCATTCACTCTTCAGTGTCGGAGGCACGGGTCCCAAATCTAGTATATATATATATATATAGAAAGACTTAACTGAGAAAACTTTGAGGGGGGGAAAAACATTGGAAGGACAGAGGCTGAAGCAGAGCCAATTGAGAATGGGACGGGCTTCTTTGTATTGGATAGGTGTAGGTCATTCAAAGTTGTCTAGGTCCAATAAATCATGGCCTTCGTACTCCAATCCCTCCAATAACCCACACAGTTTCGCTCTAGTACTCATCGCTGCTAATCTCGACTGGAGCAACAAGCTTATATCCGAACTAAAACGATGGAAATGAATTATGGATTTAGACAAAGAGAGAGAGAGAGAGAGAAAAAAAAAGATCTGATCTTTATCTGAACTGAGTATGGAGAACTAGGAAAATGGTAGTGGGTAAAAATCGGTACAAGGTTAGGTAAAAATCAGTACCGGTCTGGTATACCGGTTCAACCGGTACCGGATTGGCTAATCGGTCAGGTATACCGGTCCAATCGGTATCCAATTTTGAGTACTTTTGGTAACCGGTCCGGTCTGATTTGGACCGGTTCGGTACGGTAATTTACCGATGACCACCCCTTACTCCAACTACATTCTCATTTCTTGAAAGAAATTAAAAATAAAAGGGTGAACACAAATAGCCTAGTAAAGAATATCATAACTAGGATAACAAAATAATAAAGTTATCTTTAGCCTTCAATAGTGATAAATCAAATATTTAAAAAATGCTAAACAACATAAAATTTTAAAAAATAATTACAACGGAATGAGAAATCCATTAGGAGAGTCAAATAAACAATAATGTCTACTATCTTCTCCAATTTAAAATTCATCATCAAGATTCCATCAACTGTAACACCAATGATCATGATCATGCCAAACAACAATTCTTCTTTGCAAAGAGGTCAAAGAAAACTTTCACCACGTGTTTTTGTCATACATGCTAAAAACACTCAACAACCATATTTTCTTTGCATTCAGGCCAAAAACATTCACAACAACTTGAGTTCTAATGGTTAGTGCAAACAACAAAGAATAAACATAAATAATATGAATAATAAAAAAATGAATGAATATTAGAGATCTGCAATTTATTTATGTTTAAGTAATAATTTAATTTGTTCATAGTTCAATAATGTTCAAATTATCAATACGATGTCCAGAATAACGGAATGAGTTCAAGTCTAAGGATATTGTCCAAGATTCATAGATAGGAAGTTCAACGGTAAGGTTCATGGTTCAAGGTTCAAGAAATATTTAACAGTCTAATATGTTCACAATTCAAATAGAAAGTTCAAGTCAAAATGTTCATAGTCCAAATATAAAGTTCAAAGTCCAAAATATTCACAGTTCAAATACAACGGTTAGAGTTCAACAGGAAGGTTCAGGTCAAAAGATATTTGATGAAGCGTAAACTATTAAAGAAATTTTAGCAAATTGTTATTTCAGAAATTTTCACCGTTTAAGGGCTGTATAAACGAATAATAATTTCTTATCATAATAAGTTTAAATTTAAGATTATGAAGAAAATGATATCCCTTACCTTAGCACGTGATTAGATTCTACTTCCTATATAGGAGATCAACCTATATATATATATATATATATATATATATATATATATATATATATGATTTAATTAGTAATTGCCTTATATAAGTTATATGATGTATACTAATTTGTATATTGTAAAATTGTTAAAAATATATTGATAGTATTTGTAAAATAATTTGTGTAGTGTACAAAATAGAGTAGAACAAATTTTCAAAATAAATATTTTTATAAATGAATAAAATAACATTTCAAAACAATCTTCTAGAGAAAGTTTTTCAAAATGAATCTCGTAAAGAAAGTCTTCTAAAGAAAAAGTTGTAAATATTGTGTAATGTGTGTGAGTGTTTGGGTAACTATACTCTACAGAAAAGACTCACCCGAGCAATCCTTGCACTCTTACTAATGTTATCAATACTCAAGTATTCTTATCACACTATAGTGACACTATGTGCTACTGTTCCTTTATTGTCTGATATTTTAATAATTAAATGTAACAGTTTTGCTGACAACTTTTATTAATGGTTATTTTGTCATTTTTCGTATCCGATAATTATTTTGTTGTGTGGTTCACTAATGATTGGTTGTTACGGTACCGTCGTACTGTACCACATATTATTTGACGTCTTCATCGGCATTCTTTTTTGTTTCATGTAATTTGCACATATCATTTTTAAGTTTATCTTTTTATCAATTTAGCACTGTACTGTTTCAAAAACACTTATAAAAAAAATTAAATTTTATTAATTAAAAGTCAGGGTGTTACATGATAAATGAGAAAAGGGTGATGAACTAATAATGTACACGAATTGATTCAAGACCTAATCATTTAAACTTTTGAATCAATGGACTTAATGATTTAACTTTTTGAATCAAGTTTTAAATATTTGTGTTAATATTTTGTGTAGGCGGACATGATATTATTGCAGTAAGATAAGATTTAAATGTTAGAATATTTTATTCACTTATGTGGCCTCTATTATTTATGTAATTATTGGGCTTACATATTGTATTAATTTATTATTTTATTTATGGGTTTGGTAATTATTTGTGTGGCCCATAAATATTATTACTAATATTAAGTTGGCATAATGGGCCCTAGGGTTTCATAATCTTGATGGACGATTTTGACCCTTAGCTATCTAATAAATAAAACAGTTAGGGTTTGGTCCCAGTTGCCGTCTCAATAAATTTATACACACCTATACATCCATCATTAAGATTGAGAGAGGCAATTGAAGACCTTTACCCTTACGCGCAGCGGAAGCTTGATACATACAAGATGTCTTCTCTCAATTCATGTAAGTACTTAATTGTTATGATTAATTTATTTGATTTTATTCTATGCAATAGCACGTTCCGATATAATTATCCAATATCTGGTATCAGAACGCTTGGTTACGCTATTGTAAAGAATAAATTAATTATGTTATTATGCTATAAATTTTAATTTCACATAACTTATTTATTGACATAATATAAAATTATTCAATATGTTTCATGAAAAGGAGTTTCCGAAAGTAACATCAATCTCCCAATTATCATATATATTAAATTCTGATTCATTAGTTATTTTTTATTATCATGTTTTCTATTGCGCGCATCTCGAGATCAATTTTAATACATAATTTACATATTGAATTCTGATTAAGTATGTTTTTTTATTGCGCGCTTCTCGAGATCATTGATACATTTTGAATGAGTCTCACTGTAATGCATGTTTCATGTGTTATTAGGCTCTATATATATATATATATATATATATATTTTAGTAGAATTCTCTCCGCCTCAAGTATAATCAACTATAACCTGCTTTTCGGAAAAAATTATCATGTTGGCAATATTAAGTATTTTGTTTATATTACAGTATTATGATATCAAGTATTATGTTGAAGAATCATGTATGTATTGTAATTCAATTACTTAATTTTCGGTTTAAAGCATTATTGCATCATGCTTAGTATTTATTTTAAATATCTATAATTCATGCCTTACTGTACATGAGACTAAAATAATATTTAATGATTATTTATGTATTTCTAATTATATTCATGTAATATTATTTTGGATTATGTTCTTATGTACTTGGTTATAAAATCAATGTTAATATTTTATAACCAATTCATGTTCGTAATTATATATGGTAATTTAAATTTTGGAACATGATATATTATTAGGGCATTTAACTTGTTACATGTAAATTATAAATAATGTTAATTTTCAAACTTAATTATTATGTTGTTTAAAGAAAATTAAGTTTGATCATAACATTTTACATGTATGCGTGACTCTTTTATTGTTAAAATTAATAATCAGCCCAACGGAGGGTTATTAATTGAAACAATTAAGGATTAAGAAAAGTCACATAAGGTTACATTTAATAAATAAAGATTTTAATTTGACCCAACGAAAAATTAGAATTAGAATTTATTAAATAAAATTTTATTGCATAAGTAACATGTTTATTTCGTTTCTGCCCAACGGTGATGCGTGAATAAATGTGTTGTGCATTATTTTATGGGGATGTTATTAGCATATTATTAATTGGACCAACGAAAGATTAATAATTATGCACCAACGTCTCATTAAAATTTATTTTTAGGTGTTGTAAATAGATTTTATGTAACTAACTGCTTGCCCTACAGTTGGTTAATTATGATTAATTATTAATTATTGTTGTACATTGTGGATTTCTTTTAGTTTTTTATAAGCATGCTTATGAGCTTGATTGTGTTTCAGCATCGACTCCAAATAGTATTTCTGGGTATCTCTCTGGAATTGAAGTCTTGAATGGAACTAATTTTACTGTTTGGAAAGAGCAAGTGAAAATTGTTCTCGGCGTTATGGATTTGGACTATGCATTACGAGTTGATCCTCCTGCTCCACTTACAGATACAAGCTCAATTGAGCAAAAGGCTACTTATGAAAAGTGGGAGCGATCCATGTAAGACCCCAACTTTTATGAATAAAGATTTATTTTTTTATATATATTATTTTGAAATAGTAAGGTGTTGATTGATAAATGTGAAGTTAAGGGTGAAATGTGCAAATATTTTAAAATGAGCAAGTGGTTATAAAATATTTTGGTTGTCGGGGAATATTCGTTTGGTCGTAGAATATTCTTGTTGTCGGGGAATATTCGTACGATGGCGCAGCTATTTGTGGGCCCCACAACGGAATAACTGTCGGATATAGAAAGCGACAGAAATAACCTTTTTATAAATAACGGCGTAGTTGTTACCGTTAGTACTGTTGAAATACCCAGTGGTTAAAATACAGTGATACGCGGTGTTGCACAATAGCACACGGTATTGCACAGTATTTTGAATTATTGAGTCTTACGTGAGAAGACACTTACTCAATTATTGTTACAGAAATTACTGTTCAATATTTTATATTATTGACTCAATAATTGCTACGTTGATATTTTATATTATTGACTCAATAATTGTTACATTGATACTTTATTGACTCAATAATTGCTACGTTGTTATTTTATATGATTGATTCAATAATGGCTACAGTTGATAGTTTGTATTATTGATTCAATAATTGTCACTGCATAGTATTTTACATTATCAACTCAATAATTCATATTATTTGAATAATATTATTAGATAGCATTATTGACAATGTCTAAGAAAGTTCTGTCTAGGAGGGGTTATTTAATTGCGCGCCAGTAAGGAGAAGTCCTTATCGGAAGGCCCCCTCTTTCCTGGGAACGACCTGGTAGTCAATATTGTAGTTTTGTAATATTATTTATGAATAATTAATTATTGATTTATATGATAAGGAAATATTTATTTTGTGGATATTAAAGAAGGAATTAGTGCTGATGTGTTTTTATCAGTATTTTGGTAGGAAAAACCATTTGTTTATGGATTTCGGATAATTTATGTTTGAAATTTGAAAAAACTTCCTTCTACAAAGTTGTAGAGAATTAAATTTTCTATAGAAGGATATAGAATTTGTATTTTTCTGACAAATGGGCTATTTATTATGAATTATTGAAGTTTCGGAAAATAAATATTTTTTTTAATAGGTGGGCCCCACTTTTGTTGAAAATCTGATTTTTGAAGAACAACCAGCGGCTGGAGATTTTTTTAAAAAATAATATTATTTTATTAATTTAATCTCCTTTGGCATCCTAAGTTTTTCCTATAAATAGGGTGCTTAGGTTAGAATTGAAAATCACACCAGAATCAGAAGTTTTCTCTCTCTATAATATCGAACGTATTTTTGTGAGTATTTTAATACTTTGAATATTACTATTCAGTGCAAGTTTTCTTCGGTATTATATCCGATATTCCAGTCAGAGGTACTATTCTTTTGAGGTAAGGGATGTTATTTCTTTTATAAATGATGTTATTATTTTTAATATCATTATACGAAAATATTATCATGGATTTTATTATAAAATTCTTACTTTTTCCGACGGGATTACTATTCACGTGTACGGCACTATTCACGTATACGGCACTATTCACCAAAAAATTAAATTTTCTCCTATTTGTCCAAATTGTCTGCTATGGTTACTATCTTTGATTGGATCTAAAGTTTTGAGCTTCATTCTTGAATTTTGCTCCACAAAGTATTATTATGGAATATTCTTGAACTTAAATAAACTAAAATACGAATCCTTAATCTTATCCTTTGTTTCACTGGGTTCGTTATTTATATGATTTTTCATCATCCTCAGTCCTAAAAGGTGATGTAACTGAATATCTTTGGCCTGTAGAGCAAAGATGAATGATTACCTGATGAATATCTTTGGCCGTAGTGCAAAGATGACAGGTGTTGAGATGAACATGACCACTAATGATACAAATGAATATCTTTGGCCTGTAGTGCAAAGATGAATATTTGATTTGAGATGTATATTGATTGATGTTACAGGGATAAAATATTGATGATGAACGATTATTTTCGCTGCGAATATTGATATAAAACTTGTTGTCAATAATATTTTATCTGATTTGTTGAAAACTAACGATAATTTTTTTTCCATTATCTTAGTCATAATATTCTTTACTGAGCTAGTTGAGCTCACCCTTTTCATCTGTTGTCCTCTTCAAGAAATGAGAATGTCGCAGGGACTAGTCGGGGGACAGAGTGATGGTTCGAGTTAGAGCAGTATTAGTCCTCACTATTTCTGATAAATAGTGTGATAATAATTGTAATGAGGACTTAGTTTGAATATTAATATTTTCTACATATTTGTATTGACACTCACAGTTGTGTGGTCGTATTTTGCACGACCGTATGATATAAAGTTTGTATTTGAATTCTGTACCATGTATTTGGCGACTCAGAATGGGTTGGGTTGACTGGACCTATTCTGGGGGCGTCACAATCCAACCGCATGTCCCTTATGATTATGAAAAACTCTATCACGACAGCTATTCGAGGAGTCATTCCTGACTCTGAGAATGCTAAAGAGTACATAACTTCAGTCGAGGAACAATTTAAGGATTCTTCTAAAATTCATGCAAGTACCCTTATTTTAAAAATACTCACTAGCAGGTATGATGGGTTTAGTGGAGTGCGCGAGCACATTATGATGATGAACGACATGGCCTTTAAATTAAAGGGTATGGACATGGCGATTTCTGAGGGTTTTCTTGTTCACTTCATTATGACTTCTCTTTCTGCACAATTTGATCCATTTAAGATCAATTATAACACGCAGAAAGAAAAATGGAAGATGAGCGAGTTAATCGCCATGTGCGCCCAAGAAGAAGAAAGGCTTAAGATTGAAAAACCTGATGTTGCTCATTTGACTATCACTGGATTCCATAAGAAAAAGACTCATAAAAATGGCAAAGGTTTTAAGAATAAGGATAAGTCAATTTCTACCAAAACAAATAAGGAAAATTATTCAGGTGACAACTCTGAGACAGGTCCTAAATGTCGCTTCTGTAAGAAGCAAGGACATTTTCAGAAAGAATGCCCTAAGTTCAGAGAATGGCTTGAAAAGAAAGATATTTCAATTATGTAACTTATGAATCCTTTCTAATTGATGTTTCTTCTAATACATGGTGGCTTGACATTGGTGCTATGGTTCATATTACTAATTCATTGCAGGGATTCCTTTCAAAGAAGACACTCCAAATGGGGGAAAGAACCATTAAAGTTGGCAATGGAGAGTCTGTACAAGTTGAAGCTGTATGAACTCTTCCTTTAGTTTTTGGAGAGTGGTTTCACCTTGTATTTATATGATACTCTTTATGTTCTCATTATGACACGGAATTTAATTTCTGTAACTAAACTTGACGTTGATGGATTTTCGTTTAAGTTTGGGAATAATAAAATAATTATTTATCATTACTCTCATGTTATTGGTTCTGGCTCTTTAGAGGGAAACCTCTATTAAGTTAAATTTGGATAATATTTTTGCTAAATTCTAATTAACAATGAATGTGACAAAAAGTACCTCTAAAAATAGAAATAAAAGAAAAACTAGATAATGAGAATTCTTCAAAATTGTGGCATCAACGCTTAGGCCATATTTCAAAAGACATAATGCAACGTCTTATAAAGGATGGAATTCTTCATTCACTAGATTTTTCTGATCTTGACCATTGTATTGAATGTATAAAAGAAAAATTTGTGAAAGATAATAAGAAAGGAGCCACTAAAAATGGTGCACTACTTAAGGTAATTCACACTGATATATGTGGACCATTTTTTTCTGAAATTGGTGGACACAAATCTTTCATTACGTTTATTAATTACTAATCACAAATAAAGAAACTTGACTCTAAAACCATTAGTTGCCATTTCTTTGGATATCCTGAGAGATCTAAGGATTTTTTGATTTTACTGTCCCTCACATACCACTAAAATTATTGAGACTAGGCATACAAAATTTTTAGAGAATGGTATCTTAAGTTTCACGAGGTGATGAGTACTTTTGATTTTAAGAAAAATATAGTGGATCAATGCATATACTTGAAGGTCAGTGGGAGTAAATTTGTTATTCTTGTTTTGTATGTTGATGATATACTACTTGCAAGTAATAACTTAGACATGTTGCATGAGACCAAACGTTTTCTTTCTAGAAATTTTGATATGAAGGATCTCGGTGAAGCCTCTTATGTTATAGGTATTAAAATTCATCGAGATAGGTCTCGCGGGATATTAGGATTGTCCCAAAGAGCTTATATTGACAAAGTTCTTAATAAATACAACATGCAAAATTGCTCCCCTACTGTTGCCCCTGTTATTAAGGGTGATAAATTTGGCTCATATCAATGTCCTAAGAATGAACTTGAACGTGATCAAATGAATCTTATTCCCTATGCTTATGTGGTTGGGAGTCTTATGTACGCTCAAGTTTGTACACGTCCAGATATAGCGTATGTAACTGGCATGCTTGAACGTTACCAGTCAAATCCAGGTTTGGATCACTGGAAAGCAGCCAAAAAGATTTTACGCTACTTACAGGGCACTAAGAATTTTATGCTTACATTCAGAAAAACAGATAATCTTGAAGTTATTGGTTATTCTGATTATGATTTTGCTAAGTGTAAAGACGAAAAAGAAATCTACATCAGGGTACATCTTTATGCTTTCGGGAGGCCCTATTTCGTGGAGAAATCATAAGCAGAAGTTAACTACCACTTCCACGATGATGGCATAATATGTGGCTTGTTATCATGCTACTTGTCACGCCGTATTATTGAGGAATCTTATTTCATGACTTAAAGTTATAGATTCCATTTCAAGGCCATTGAAAGTATTTTGTGATAATGATTCTGCTATACCTCGACACTAAGTACTTATTTGTCAAGGGAAAGAGTTGAAGATCAAAACGTTGTCATTAAGTATATTAGTTCGCATGATATGTTAACGAATCCACTTACGAAAGGCTTACCACCCAAGCTCTTTTTAGAGCATAATGCCGGCATGGGTTTAACTGGTAGTCTTAATTAATGAGTTATTTTGATGTAAGACAATAATTTTGAGCTCGTTGTTTTGAACTTCACATTATATTTATGGTTTGCCATTCTCTTTATTGTGCACACTTGAGAATTTATGAGCAAACGGAACGATTATGTTAATTTTGGACCATATGAATGAGTTTAATATATTACCACTTATATAAACTCTATTCATACCTGTTATGCTTAATGTTAATCTTTGTTCTAATAAAAGTACTAATTGTGTAACTAATGGGGATCTTGTGTTAATAGTGACACAACGATTGTATTAATTCGCATTAGTATTTTTATTTGAACAGGATGTAGATATTAAATTAATACTTGGCCAAATTAATGATTGTAAGCATTATGTTTTATATATAAATAGTATTTCGGCCAAGTGGGAGAATGTTAAAATATTTTATTCACTTATGTGGCCTCTACTATTTATGTAATTATTTAACTTACATATTGTATTAATTTATTACTTTATTTATGGGTTTGGTAATTATTTGTGTGACCCATAAATATTATTACTAATATTAAGTTAGCATAATGGACCCTAGGGTTTTATAATCTTGATGAACGATTTTGACCCTTAGCTATCTAATAAATAAAACAGTTAGGGTTTGGTCCCAGTTGCCGTTTCAAGAAATTTATACACACCTATACATCTACCATTAAGATTGAGAGAGGCAATTGAAGACCTTTACTCTTATGCGCAGCGGAAGCTTGATACATACAAGATGTCTTCTCTTAATTCATATAAGTACTTAATTGTTATGATTAATTTATTTATTTTATTCTATGCAATAGCACGTTTCGATATAATTATCCAACATTAAATGCATTAAAAGTGAAGGAGTTTCTTAACTCAAGTGATAGAATACATTATGCTATATGCACAACTCTTAAAGTTTTTATAAAGACCCTTGGGGGGCCATAGTTTACATAATAATGACTGCGAGAAGAAACGGATAATCCCAAAAAAATCAAACTGATTAATTCCTTAGTGAATTGAACAGGTTAGTAGTTAGCAAAACCAAAAATTGAAGTAAAATGGTAGTTTAGTTGGTGGTCAAACACACAGAGGAGTGATGATTAAAGTTAAAAAGAAAAAGGCATCCTTATCATGTGTGAAGTTAAATTATGTGCAACATGGTCATCATTATTCATTAATACTCTTACGATAATGCCATTATCACATAAAAACGTTACATATTGTTCATATATTATTGATGTGATATCGTAGGTCCCGTGTCTTATATATTAATTTTCACATGATACTATTAAATTCACGGTACCACGTCAGCGATATATGAACAGTATATAACGTTTTTATGTGATAGTAACATTATTCAAACTTTTCTCCATTCCCCATCCATGTTCCAGATATCATCAATTCACAGTTCTTGAAGAATAATACTCCTATGCTTGCTGATGGTATCAGTACACCTTTTAATCAAGAAAATCAACATCCCCCCATTCACTCTCTCTCACACACACACCCCAAAAAAAAAAACAAATCAAGGGAATTACTATTTTCATAAAAATAAAAATAATAATATTTTCATAAGATGACACGAAATTTATAAAAATATCAATTTTCTTGTAAAAATATTAATTTTCTAAATAAATAAATCAGTAAATGTTCCATTTGGACCCATATTCTTAGGGTCCATCTATAGGCTTATCTATTACTACTATTCAATAGGGACATCGCTTTCACTTAAAGTCGTCAAAATTATCAACAATCAAATAAAAGTGGATAACTTGGTGGCATGGTTGTACTACTAGTCATCAGATGCCATGTGGCATCATCCAACTGGGAATTAGGATCGCTAGAGTCCATCAAATGTTTGTTTCCTAAAATTATTTCATCAATTTTTTTTTTAAAAAAAAACTTTCTTTATGCAAATCCCATATTGTAATTGAGCAACTCTCAAGTGCACGTAATATATATATATATATATATATATATATATATATATATAAATGTAATTTTGTGTCCTTTATATGTCTTGGCAAGTCACCATGTTATTATTCTTACCAGAATATTTATAGACAGGCTCATGTTTACTTGCCCCCAAAAATTTCAGATAATCTCCTCACTTAATTAACTCCCAATTTTTCTAACTAGATCAACTTATTTTGTTTATGGACAATTTTCACTTTATTAAGGTTGGGGGGTGCCAACCAAAAAGTATGAAGGGATAGGGATACAATTATTGTGTAATATATCCCCACTAGATGAACCAGAACCAGAACCAGAACCAGAACCAGAACCTTTCTTGTTGACTAACGAAAGCAATGTTAGGGAGGTGGACCAGAAGCAAATTTATGGACCCCCGATGCTAAAAGAAGATGGTTTGGCGACGTGGAGACTATAATAATAGTAGAGTGGAGTGAAAAATAATAGCCCTTCTATTCTTCTTCTGCTTCAAAGGTGGTGAACTTGTTTTACCACAAAGTTCCAAAAGGAACATTAAACATAAAAACTACATGATGATTTAAAAAAGGAAACTGCAAAAAGCACATTCCATTCCAGCAAGTCGACCCTCAAAAACAACAGAGTTAAACATAGGAGGAAACAGATAAAATCCTATCTATATTCTCATGTGTGCACAACCGAATATAGTTCCCCGGCATCGAGTCATAGGAGTAACTTGACGCCAAACCGATCTCTCACAGCCAAGCGTCAAAACATCAACATCAGACACCATCTTTATGTCACAGTTCCATTGCTCCGGCCCAATGACTCCGCCAATCACATATATATCATCTCCTAAACCTGTCATCGCAAACCCAATTCTCCTACGAAACTCAGATGCCGACACTACCATCTTCTTCGCTTCTTTCCCCTGCTGCTGCTTGTAAATGAGGCCATGACTCATTACATAGACTGAACCTTGAACCACCGCCATAGGACCCTGGAGCCCTAAATACTCATAAACTGTCCAACCCTGTCTAACATTATCATCCAAGATCTGCACACTTGGCAATCCCTTGTGAAAGACATGCATCTTTCCCCCTATTACCACTCCCGAGCAGGGAGTATTGTGAGTGTGCTGGAGGTCAGGTATTGGAACCCAAACATCCTTTTCAGGATTGTAAATTTCTGCTTGAGATATTGATTTCCTACAGCTAGTGAAACCGCCAGCTACAACTATCTTTCCATCCAGTACACAGCATGCAAACATGGCACGAGGCATGATCATGGATGCACAAAGGGTCCACTGTCTGGCGACAGGATCATACGACCAGACCTCATTGGTTGCAAAACTTCCATCTTGGTCACCGGTTAATGGATCAACAGCATCACTGCCACCACCTAGAACAAACAGCTTTCCTGCAGCGGAGACAGCACCGAAGTAGGCAAGATGCCTAACTTGTGAAGGAAGAACGGGGAGGGTTATCCAAAGGTCTCGCAGGGGATCATAAAGCTGCCATATGTTCTCAGGATCATAGGCGCACACACATAAAAAATCCTCCATGGAGTTGGCCTCTTGCCGAGCTTTGAATAGTTCAACGCTGTGAACAGCAGCTCGCCAAGAATGAGAAACAAGTTCCAACTTAGGATGAAGGTAGAAGGGAACACGTGCAAGGCACGTGAGAGCAACAGCATCAGGGAGACCTTCAATCAGTCCAGACATAATGATCACTATTGCATCCTTTTGTTAGTACTCTGTTGAATAGTAATTGAAACTTCTTGTTACAGCCAGTCTCCGAATAGCTGTAAAAGAAAATAATATTGAAGTAATCAAACAGATAATTAAGACGATCAGTGTCTGGAAATTGAGAAAAACATTACCCTTGAATTTCAAATCCAAAAATGATATAAAGGTACACTCTGAGACCATGTACAAAATGAAATCTACCATGTACAACTGTTGAGATATGTAGAGAAAATCCAAAGGGACCATTGGCTTGGCTTCCCACATTCAATAATACCTTGCATTGGTTGAATTAAACAAAAGAAGATAGCAATTGATTTTCTTGTATGCTCATTTTATAATACCTGGAGTCGATGACAACTCTTCAAGGTTGTGGAATGAATTAAATTTTGAAACTGAGAGCTGATAAAAGCATACAATTAAATATACAGAACTTTATATAAAATTTGAAAAGGAGATACAAAAGAAGGACAAGAAGCCAAGAAGGTTGTACAAGAAAGTTCCTGTTCATCGCAATAAGTCACTTGGACAGGAAACCAGAGAACTATTTATCAGCAACTAAACAAAAGGGGAAACCACATAACGGTATCAGGGGATAAAACACTCAAAAAGTAAATAAAAAGCTAAAAACAATTTTCTGAGAACTCTAACAAGACAATTTAGGGCACAGTAATCCCCTCTAGACGAAATTGAAGACCCATGATCACTTATTTGAAATCACCATCAATCTTATCTGAAGAGGTTGGCTCAATGTCATGAGCTTCACTAAAGGTTGGTCACATGATCAAGTTGTACCAACTCCAAGAGCCACTTACATATACACGTCAAGAATTACCTGGTGTATGGTTCTTGTGGGGTGCGTCATCTGACTGAGGATTAATTGGATGATCTAAGAGAACAAAGACCTTACCTTGCATAAAAGAAAAAATTAAAAAGAACAGAAATCACACACAATTTTCCTCCACAAGGCTGTGATTATGACACATGACCAAGGGAAATAAAGCGAATTAGCTTCTAAAAGAGCCCCTTGGCCTTGATCACTCAAATATATTCTCTCTCTATAGACATTGGACACACTGAGTTTAAGTTTATCTGCTTATTGAACATACTTATTCTCCACCCACAAACTCTAAAACTCGCAGTGATGAAAACATCTCTATTTGTAAATCTTTATGATCTGAACAATATGGTGGCTTTACAAATGGTGGTGTCGTGGCGAGCGAATAATTCTTAGAACGTGACATGTAATAGAGTTATTGGGAGGGACGAGTGAGCCAGAAAGAATATATTTTTGTAACAAAATGCTTCAGGAGAAAAGAAGTTATCACATCCAAAAAAGAAAAATCTCTAGCTTATTACTTTATTTCAGGTATGATTTCCTGTTGGATAGGCTTCCAAGTACTATAGCAGACTTCCTTCTAACCTCAAGAAGAACAAAAAAAACTTCAGAGTGGTAGAAATTGAGATCCAAATAGAGACTGAAAGATGAGTTTAGCCAAAAATAACTATGAATCCTGATTTTCCTCGATGAGAATTTTATATACTCAACATCATAGATGTATCTTATAGTTTTTAATATGCATATGACATATCAGGAATCTTCTTTTGGGCTGAGAGAGAATTGTTTTATAATTTTTCCAGGGAAGGAGGTTGTCTACAAGAAAGCAGGCTGGGAAGTTTAAATATTTAAAAACTCTATAGCTATATGCACAACACAACAAGAACCATGTACCGCAACCAAATTAGTTTGAGTAGGGTATCCAACACTCGCAATGATATTACCTTCCACACTAACTTATTTATGGAATCATCATTCATCAAACATACATGGAATTTCCAACACACAATCTAAACTACAAGAAATATCAACCAGCCAAATAACATCATCAATGAATTAGCAGGTTGTAACAGATCACAGTATCCAAGTACACTATTGCTTCCCTATTTCAATTCTTTTCAAGATACGCGAAACTATTTGAAAAACAGGGATAAAGCTAATACAAGAAAAATTCAGTGCAAACAAGTACATATATGAAACTTGATTTGGGATAATCCCCCTTTTAAGTAGAGCATAAGCATCCTTTTTTGTTTTTCTGTAGGTGCTAAGCATCCTCATTGGCAGAAATAATTCAACAGGTCAGTAAGACGGCGTCCTTAACTTTAACAAGTATGACTGAGAGAACAAAAAAGACAAGATAGCTAATTGAGTATCCTTGTTGCAAAAAGGAGAAACTTCTTAAACCGAAAGGAGAGTATGTTATAATCAGTATTCAGCTGCCTCACATTAGGGTACCGTAAATTATCATTTTATAGTTCTTGGGGAGTAACAAAAGGCAGGTTGATGAGCTCAACAAAGTCCAACAATCAAACACATCCTCACATAAGAAAACTTTTGAACTCTAGCCATACCAAGAGATGAACTTGTATAAAATGTAAACCATATATCAAAATCTGTAGCCCTAAACCTTGAAACACACATTAACACAATATAAATTATCTTTAAAATATCCGCAGGTATGGTTGGTTGGGTAACAGCTACCGTGTGATCCAACACAAGACACTTATCAAACAAGCATTTGATATTGAAAAAGATTGAAAAAAGGGAAATTACTCCCTCTATCCTCTGATAGTCTGCTTAAAGGCCCCGTTAGGAAGTTAATATTTTTAAGGAAAATATTAGTATATAACAGGGATTGTGATATATAGTGCCTTGATTTCAAATTCAACTCGTCATGGGACATTGCAAGAAAAAGTTGGACTATTACGAAATAAGTAAAAAAATTAGAATCACTCTGGCAAACAAACAAGCAAAAAGATACGACTTTCAATATAGAGTACTAGCTATCAGACCCATCTCCGCAGTTGGTGCACAAATTATGCTTCCAAAGAGCAATTTTCATCAAAACCCACAATATTAGAGTAAAATCAAAGTGCATTTTCCAAGGAGATATGAATTAAAAAAAACAACTAATATTGGTTGCCACAGAAAATTATACAATCTACAACAACCACCACCAAACATATTATCACAAAAACATCAATCAATCATTCATAACCCAGAGAAATCCATGTCAAGAGAACCCAAATAATATTTAGCTCAACATTCCATCAAAGACAGAAACTATGTAACATAGATGACATATTCACTTGAAATTGTAGAGTTTTGGTGTAAACCCACTTTCAATCTAAGCCATTAGACATTGGGTTTCAAGCGATTCCAAAATTAAATCAAAATTTAACTGATACTGAATTTATTTTGGTCAAAAGTCCAACCTAGGAACATAGAGAGAGAGAGAGAGAAATTCACCAGGGAACCCAAGAGGGGTGAAGAAACCAAGATTTCAACCAAGGTTGTTCAATTTTCCGTGAGGATGAGGAGAGAGAAACTCAAAAGGGTAGGGCGAAAACCAGAAGTAGCGTTAGATGGCTGCGAAGAAGATATGCTGGAGAGCCGAGAGGCCTTTCCTTCTTCTTTTCTTTCACACAGCAAATTGGCAAATACAAATACAAAACGTAAAAGCTGGCCTGTGCCTCTGGGTTTGGATGTTTACGACCTAAAGAAAATAAATATGTTACTACATTATAATAATGTTTTGTTTGCAATAATTCTATACGTATTTCACGTGTTTTATTTTATATTCCACGTTTAGAGTTTAGACCAACTTTACGATTCCAATTTTGACGTGAGACTACTTTCTTTTTTTTTTTTTAGGGTTGGAATTGGATCCAATCCACCCTATTTATTTTTCTATATTTTTTAAATATAATTATATAATTTTACTATAGATGACGATAAATTAAAGAGTGTGTATCGTTTTTCATTATTACAAAATTTAAATGAGTTCATTTAATATAATATTATATATATATATATATAATTTTATTTCAACAAGGTCGTTAATTAGAGTTGAACAAAAAATTAAATTACTTTTGAAAACACACAAAAAATTGTGCACCAACGATTCCGACATATGTGACGGATTTAAGTGAGTTAAAAAACAGATTTTACAGTTTGATTTTGATTATTGACTAAAATCACATCTATAAAATCGAAAATAAAAGAAACAAGTTGTACAGAGTGATTCATAAAATGAGAACTCTTTTTCCCTTCCTTTATAGAACATTTGATTTTGCGGGTGCTTTCTTTGGGTAGACAATTACAATATTAACATCGATTTCATTTTGTTGAGTGTGTATTTTATAGTGTTTAATGAAGGATGATTCTACAATATATGTATGTATGTATGTATAGTCCATGTTGCTCAGTTTTGCTATCAACAACAACAACAACATTTCATCTTTCTACTTTTCTTCCACCTTCCTCCTAATTAACCCCTCTCTACTCTACCATGGAGGAATCAATTTCATCTCCGATTTACAGCTTCTACTATTTTGTTTAGAAATTTTCTTTTTCAAGAACTAAAATTACTTGTTCATTGTTGATGTCGTTGCTTAATATCAAAGTATGATATTAATCTGTGCAGCTTGGCCAATGTCAAACTCCCTCGCCTCGTACATTAACATGGCAGCCGATCCAAATCAGTTTTGCTGCTCTGGTGCTACTTATTATACATTCTTTGAGTTGCTATCATGCATGATCGATGCACATGATTTTTACTTTTTACATTACACCAAAAATATATATATATATATATATATATATATTATTTTATTTTTTCCAGAAGAAAATTAATTAATGTAGCTTGTTGTATCCAAAAGTTTGTTTTTTTATGCAGCAGAATTTGACATTTATGATTTATATGAAATTAAGCCCTACTTGTGGGCTTCTGTTTCACAGATTGCGATGGAAAAGGGGTTGGGATTGTTGACCAAGATGAACATATCATAAGGAATGTTGCTGGGTGCCATAAACATATCGATTGAAGGAGATAACTAGTGTACAAGATCAGTAACTATAGGATGGCCAATGCTAACAGAAGAGTTAGAAGGACAGAATGATGGATCAGATGGTGGTGAAAATTGAGGTATATGATGTAATGAAGAGAAAAAAGACCAGAGAAAATGACAACTTGATACAACTTCCATTTGACCAATCTCCTCCGACTGATGGTAAAGTCTTTGATCCATTTCCTTCACAGAAAAAATTAGAGCAAGTATGAATTCACAGTATTACTACACCGAAGAAGCAAAATGTTAAAGATTATGAATAAGAATAATGCTTATATATATATATATATATATATATATATTACTGATTGGTATACGCTTGTTCATCTGATAATACTAATGTGTGAATAAATTTACAAATAATTGTGTAGCTGAAGCATTTGCAGGAGAACCTGATGTTCCTGAGGGCATATCAATGGGAGAAGTAGCTGTTTCAGTTTGGTTACACCAAGGCACATCAGAAAGGTCACTTGAAGCATACTTACATTTCCTAGTAAAGGTGCAACTACCGGAGGATAGTGTTTATAGGATTATCTTACCATTACATCGGCTAATTGGGGGAGTCTGGACATAACAAGCACTGGGGAGCGCCAAAGCCCGAGTCTGGTTAATGTTAATTCCGAGTGATGAGCTGCCACCATTAATGACTTGACAGAGGCACTGTGGCTGTGACTGGACAGCATTAGCAAATTGAGTGCAGCACCCAGAAGACGGGGTTATGGAGTTTCCTGTAACGTAGTCCAAACATGGAGACAAGCTAATGATCACAGTGCTGCAACTAGATTGAGCCGCAGCCCCTTTCAATGAAGTTGCCACAAAGACCATGGTTAGTATCATCTCCATCATTTTCGCTGCCATTGAGCTTTTTCAGTTCACTAGTTGCAATACTTGTGGTATATGGATGAGCTTTGAATATATGTTATAAGAGAAGGTAATGCACTTTTATAAAGATGAAGTATGAGAAAAGGGAAGGTTGGGTCATCTGCTTTTTCTTTCAATGACACATGCTTTAGTAAACTCTTAACTTTTGTTACTTTATAAATTAACTTAATAAAGTGTACGCATTCTTTTTTCTAGTGTGCTGTCTGCTTTGAGTTGTGTCTATCAGAAATTTCTTTAAAGCATGATTTAAATCATACTGATGAAAGCGGCTAACACTATTTGTTTCCATGTTTTTCTTCATATGTTAGGCTATGTTTTTTTGGGGCTGTGTGTAGGAACATACAATACTATATATTACATCTCTTAAGCTATAGTTGTTCTAAAGTAGTCTTATTAGAATTAGCTATTTTCAGGCATCAATTATATAGAGGAGATGTTCCTTCACAAGTCATGAAAAGCAAACAGATTGTATGTAAATTGCAATCTTTTTCTTCTAGTAATTTTGTCAAAGATATAGTCTATAAACAAACACGGAAGTAGGATAATTTTCATTGTTAATGCTGTCAGCGTACTGCTAATCAACCATAAAATAATTTAAAAAATGACCATATAAAGGAAATATAAGCTATATATTTGCAGTAATTATATGTCAAAGGTACATTGTCCATTTCGCCTTTAATCCTGGAAGATCCTCCTACCTGCTGTTAATTTTAATGGTTTGAAAAGGTTAATTAGTTGATAGGTGTTAGCTTTCCTAGTTTTATATGTAGCTGCGTAATATATATAGTGAATCATGGCTGCAATTTTACTTACTGGGAAGAAAAAGATTTGGTTTATATAACAGCCACCGTTATCTTTGAGACTAACCACTTGTCAGTATTGCATATAGTGTATTATATCCTGGCCTCAAGTTGCATTCACCTGGATGTATGATTTCCAAATTCTGTATGATTATTCAACTTTTCTCACTCATTTTATAGCAACCATAAATCTTTCCATTTATAATAAATGAAGGTACACTGCAAAGTCCCCTGACTTACTCATATATTAACTGAAACAAATGGGTACAATAGAACTTCTTCCCATAATAAGGGAGAAAAATATTCGCTACAATGCTGAAGCAATGTATATAACATAGTGCGTCTTCAACAAATAGAAAAATAATGATTGCATTACCATAACAAGTCCTCAGCAGTCCAAGCTCAGAATCTGGCGACAGTTGAAGCACATGATGCAATGAAGATAGCAAAAAGGACAAGATGAAAGGGTGCTTTGATGTTGCTACCATCAGATGAGGTGCCATCTGTTGATGGGACTGTTTTTGACCCTCCTGCAGTTAGTGATGCATTAGCGATACTATACTAAATAACATACATATGAACATAATTTTGGAGATTGGTGAAAAATGATTAAATTTTGAAAAATGGGGCCTCAGCTTTCTCTTAAAAAAAGGGTCAGCAATCTTATAAGGAATGCATAGGTGTACATAATGTAAATAAATTTGACTCATTATGCAAGGTTCAAGACTGCTGCCCTGAGCTCCCGCGGGTTCTTAAACTTTACTTTTTTAAAAAAATTCATAATCTTAACAGGTGAGTGATTTAGCTATAGCTGTCTTATTGACAAGGTTGGTCTTGAAATTGACTTTAGTTTCAATGCTAATGGACAATCGTAAATTTGTGCCTTTTGTTTTATTTCTTTATTATTGTGTCAAGAACATACAGAATTTCGGTTGTGAAATATTTTCAGGCAAAAAATTTCTATGGCATGTCTGTGTGCAAAGTTTTTAAATACTAACATTATTTTCTGTAACATAGAACCTCGAGTATACTTATTGTTTGAGTTTATGATGCTACCTGATGGAATATTTGAGTCTGATGGCGTGTTTGGAGTTCCAGGCGTTTCATCAGAAGAATCAGTTGGAGAACCTACCGGTGAACTTGCTGGAGTAGCTGCTGAAGTTGTCAGTCCGTTTGCAGCTGCTCAAACAATTAAGCATTCAACAATATTGTTTAAGGTAACAAGTCTCTTTGAGGTAGAATTTGATAATTATAGCCAGAAATAGAAATCAGCTTACCATTGCACTGGCTAAGTGGTGGAGTCTGCACGTTACAAGCACCGGGGAGTGTTAGAGCCTGAGTTTGATTTAAGGTAAAACCCAGAGCGGCGCTACCACCACTAAGCACTAAGCAAAGGCACTGTGGTTGGGTTTGAACAACATTTCCAAGTTGTGAGCAACAAGAAGATGCTGGAGTTGATGCATTTCCTGAAATATAGTTTAGGCATGGGGACATTCCCAGGATTGCAATCGTGCAGCCTGATTGAGCCATGGCTCTTCTGCACAACATCACCACTAGGACTAGGACTATAGCCATCTCAACCCCTTTAGAAGCCATTACTGAATTTTCAGGGTGAGAGAAAAACCCTTGTGGAAAGATGGGGAAATATTTTCTAGTGTATGGGAATTTGAAGTTGGTTGATGAGGAGGAAAGGGCAGGCCTAGGAGTTTAAATATGTAAAAGTCAGTGATTAGAACAAGGAAATTTAGGTAAACTTGGGTGACCAACTCTTAAGTGAGGGTTTGCTTATAATTTAAGGAGGAAAGAAAAGGGGATGTTAGATAACTATTGTTGTTGTAGACGCAAGGATTGCAGATAATCATATTTATTTCAATTTGAGTTCTTTTTTCTTTTGGTGTGGAGAAAAACAGTCTAACTTGGAAGAAGGGGAGACACTGCTGGATTTTGCAGTTGGTGAGACTTGAACCAAGAACATGGATGAGTTTGCCGTCTACCTAGGCTACACCTGCATTATCACAGATTAAGTTCAGAAAATTTTGGAAATAAGAATATCAGTATAGGGAAAAGTGAAAATGCACATGTGATGGTTCAGTATTAATTTTATTTGTCAAGCATGAGCAATGGGAACTACAGTATAATTAATGTTCTACTTTAACACATGTAACTTGCAAAAGTGATAGGAGTAAACCATAAGCAATATGCCAAACCTACCTAACTAGAACAGTTGAACTCCCCTATATAAGAGTCAAGACAATCAAGAACTGACTCCCTTGGATCATAGAAGTTAGTTAAGGTTGTTGAACTCCAAAAGGCCAATTTCAAATCTACCAGTTTTCCCTCCAAATTTGTTCAAGCCATCCAATCTATAAACCTTCCCCAAGTCCTTGCCAGATAGGAACAACTGTTTATGGCATAGTCTTTCATTCAAGATTGTTCCATATGGAAAATTTCAAAGCCTTTTCATGTCTAAGTGTAGTATTTGCATCTGTGCTAATTTTTTTGGTTACTTCTGTTAACGGGCAAATTAGCACACCATGCACCAGTTCAATGGTGACCAGCTTCACCCCGTGCTTAAATTTCGTCACTGGAAGTACTGGCGGTGGGGGTTCATCAACCAAAGCCTGCTGTGATTTGCTCCGGTCTCTCACCAGTAGTGGCATGGATTGTGCGTGTCTCATAATCACGGGGAATGTTCCTTTTTCTCTACCAATTAATCAAACACTAGCCATTTCGCTTCCACGAGCATGTAAATCTTCTAGTGTTCCAATACAATGCAAAGGTAAAAACTTTGTTTAAGTTGCATAAATTAACCTACACCAGTGTGGATTAATCTCTAATGGTCAATTTTACCATGTTGCAGCCTCTGGTGTACCTCTACCAGCTCCAGGTACATATTGTTTCTTTTTTGGTAATTAAATACTAAAATTTCATTGCATTAGATAAACAGTACAAATAAAGAAAGCAAAAATACATTAAAGTTGGGGCTTTGATCTACTTACTGAAGCCGCATTCAAAAAAAAATGTTAAACTAATACAACTGAAAATTCAAAAATTGGCAGGTCCTGTTTTGTTTGGGCCATCTCCTCCACCTACTACAGCTGCTGCTCCTTTTAGTTTTAGTCCTAGTTCAAGTCCTAGAGGTAAGAATGAACTAAAACCAAATCAAGAAAGACCCTTGAAATGTTGATCAATTAAGAAATTTTTAATTTCACAAATTTATGACAACTATGCCTTTTCTTTTTGTCCTTTTTTTTTTTTTTAATGTCAGCTTCAAAAGCATTAGCATTTGCACCGGCAAGTCCACCAGCTGAAACCACTACAGATATAACACCGGCAAGTCCACCAGCTGAAACTACTTCATATGTAGCACCGACAACTCCTAATTCTCCGGGAGCTCCAACCGCAAGTCCAAGGATCCGGCCGGTGCTCAATCCAATATCTGCTTCAAATCCATCTTACAATATTGCATCACCATTTCTCCTGCTAGGATTTCTAGGAATCATGTTTCTAAACAATAACTAGGCCAGTATCCATATTAGCGTTTGTTGCACAAGTTTGGGCGCTTTTTCAAACATTGTTCGTGGGGTGTGTAGCAATATGTTCATTTTGTATCTTACATCTGCAGTAAAAACTCAATTATATGCTCTCTCTTTTTCTTTTCTTTTTTTAATTTAATGCCTCATTCATTTTGTATCCTACCATTTCTTTCTCTCTAATTATGGCATTTGTACAGCTTTATCTTTTATGTAGCAGGTCTCCCATGGTTTTAGGAGAGCCTATTACTATGTTAATCATAATTAGCAAATGTAAATTAAATAACCACATGCATTTCCGTAGTTTAAGGTTTGTCACCTTTAATTAATAAATATAAATTCATCCCTATGCTATAAACACCCTTTGCCACCCTCCACCCCAATTGAAAAAAAAATAAGAAAAAGAAAACAATAAATAAAAACGCACAAGAGTATTAGTCAGATATCAACAAGGATCAAAAATGGGAGGCCAAAAGCTTGTCGGCAGTGTTCCTTATGTGCCTTGTTCTCGCAGCAGCAGCATTGCATGCCACTAAGGCCGAGGAGGACGTGGTTCAAAATGATTACAAGAAATGCCTTGGCGACTGCGAGGATAAATGCAATAAGAAAACCCATGGCTATACCTTCTGTGAAATGAAGTGCGACACTGATTGTGGGGCTCAAGAATTTAGAGGTGCGTGTATTTTTTTTTTACTATCATTATCGGTGTGTGACGATTACGTGCAATAATCGTCACACAAAATAGTATTTTGTCAATCCTTTTATAAAAAAAAATTAATAGCTGAATTATGAAAATAATCAAACCCCTTGTGACATAAATAAAGCTTGAAAAGCTCATCAAGACATAAATAAAGGCAGTTCTTCCCCAAATGAAATTAGAGGGACAGCAACATAAACAGGCAATAAAGTTGTGGAAAAACATCACGTCCCAAATGGTTGTGTTTTGGATGAGTAATTCTTTGTTTGCCTGTTTATTGTAATAAATTCTTAAACATTTCGTTAATTATATACCTTCCCTTTCCTATGTCACTTGATTATCAAACAACCATAATATATGATTATAATTTTCCCACAATCTTAATCCTCACATCTTTTTAATATTTAAACGCATATTGTACAATATTTTGGTGAAAAATGAGAAGGACTACTGGTCAAATTATTTTTTTCCGTATAATATTAACCAAAAAAGATGAACTCTAAAAATATATAATCATACTTTGTTTAAAGAATATACGTATAAAATAAAATGTTGATACTTATTTTCCGAGTGCCTTGTCGGATGAACCGATTATGGTTCAACACTCATCCCGATGTGGCGTTAGCATCCAAGATTTAATAGTTGGTCCATTCTTAACCTTGGTAAAGTTCATTTTTTTGTGAAGTGGTGTTTTCGATTACATAACGCGTAAGAACCTGCCCTTGTGAGGGGAACAACTACTAATATTGGAAAAACAATCATTCTACGTAATTATTTATTTTATGCACAAATTTTATGATTTCGGAGTGAATAGTCTTGAAAAGAAAGTGAAACATTTTCTACTCTCTTTTTTTCCAACCCTAAGAAAAACTAAGAAACAGATTTGTCTTTCAAAATTTATCTTAGTTTCTGTTTTTTCCCCATCAACTTTTTGAACAGCTTATCCTTTAGTCAAAATATAAATTGGAAATTTCAATCATTGATTATATTGTCATGATTTATAGGAGAGAATTGATATTTTCAAAATAATAGTTACACAAGATCCCTCTCACATAAATAATAGAGGGTCCCATAATGAGAGAGAAATTATGCAAATATCAAATTTTACTCATGGACTAAAGGATAAGTAACTACTTCCATTCGTCCTTTAATATAAGACTTTTTAGAGTTGTGCACAAGCATTAAGGAAATGATTGTATAGCATTAAATATAATATCAAATGTCTATATTGTCCTTGTATTGGAAAAAGAGATTGTTATTTATAGGGCAAAAAATAATGAGAGAACCAAAGTTATGTTTAATGCTTGGAGTAATATCGGAAACTAAGCAATTAATGCTTACTTGGAATTCTAAAACATCATATATTAAGGGACAAAAAAACTTATCTAAAACGTCTTATATTAAGGGACGGATGGAGTAGTTTATAATAATGGATTATCCATTCAAATGAATATGATTAATGTATTGTTAAAGGGTCCTCTTAACATGTGTCTTAAGGGCATATGCTAAGCACACAGTTCAAGAGAATATTCTCTTGAATTGTGTGCATATTTTCTTGATTTCTGCGTTTGCACCAAATTCAAGAAAATATACATACAATTCAAGAGAATATTTCTTAAACTGTGTGCTTAGCATATGTCCTAAGGGCACATGTTAAGAAATTCCTTGTTAAATTATATGAAAACAAAGAGAAGCGCAAATTCAGTTGCTTTAATTATCTTTATTTTATTTTTGCTATAATTAAACCTGAGTGCATCAAATAAATTATTGGGTGCACTTAATTTTTCACAAACTATTCACATCAAATACTTTAAGAAATATATATTCTAATCCATTTTGATATTAATCCTAGTACCCAAAAAAAGGAAAAAGAAAAGAAAAATAAACCATCTTTAAACGAGAGAAAATAAAAAGCAGCAGCAAAACCCAGAGCAAAATTGCAAATAAGCTGATAAACCCTAGACAGTATAGTGTAGACCCCAATAGATCGTTCCGAGATCGGGCGAAACTCTACGAAGAACTGGTTTGAAGCTTTATTTTCCATAACTGGTAATCTCTCTCTCTCTACATGTATATATGTAAGAAAAACTATGCGGAACAGCTGAAAATTTAAAACTTCTGTATTATTCTTCACATTTCTTCCTAAACTGCATGCTAATTTTTTTTTAAACGAAAATAAATCCTTAAAGATGTAATTTTGTTCTTTCACGGCTCCCAAACATAGAAAAGTGGTATTACTGTGGCATTAGATACTCTGAATATTAATAATGAATTCATATTTAATTTGTTGCTCTTAAGTCCTTTAACACGAAATTTGAATTTGACCATGTATGTTGGATTTAGTTTGAGATGGGTTGGAAAGCAGCTCAGAAACTCATACATCACTGGAAGATTCTCAGATGGAGATAATGTAAGATGGACGTTTAATTTACCCTTTTAACGTGTGCATTTTTTCCTAATTTATTTATTTTTGTTTAAAATTTGTATATTCTTGATTATTGGCAGGTTTTGATAATCAGAGGTAAAGATAGAGGCGAGACTGGTCTTGTTAAGCGTGTGGTTCGCTCTCAAAATCGTGTTATTGTTGAAGGAAAAAATCTGGTGAATTAGACACCTCTCTTTTCATATGCTGTTCTGTAGTTGTTTTTCAGTTATATGATTACATGAAGAATTGTTGGACACAACTGCTCCTTAGAATTTAGAATTTTTTTGGTTTTGGTTTTGTTTTCTTATTCATTTCGACGAATATGCAATATTTTTTATGATTAGAAATTTGAAGTTGCAAGAGGTATTTTTGGGATGGGTCCTCTTAACATGTGCCCTAAGGGTACATGCTAAGCACATAGTTCAAAAAAATATTCCCTTGAACTGTGTGCATATTCTCTTGATTTCTGCATTTACACCAAGTTCAAGGACATGCACACAGTTCAAGGGAATATGCTCTTGAACTGTGTGCTTAACATGTGCCCTAAGGGCACATGTTAAGAAATTCCTTTTGGGATTAGATCTGCTAGCATAGGAACTAATTCTTGCTGCAAGCAAGATCCTTGTGGCGAGGAATTTGATGTTGGTTAGAACTTAGAAAAGGAGGGAAAAGATAAAAGAAGGATGAGATGAGGAGAGGTACATATCAGGGGAAAAAAGATGAGAAGGAGAGGTACATATCAGGGGAAAAAAGATGAGAAGGAGAGGCACATATCACAATAAATAAATGAGGAGGTATAGAGAAGAATGGGAGGGAGGGGTTACGCAAGAAAGTGGGAGAAGGAAGGACTGTGTTACCTTACTTGCTTTAATTTGTTACTTGATACTCATGAGTTTTCTCTTAATTTCACAAGATGACTTATAAAGCTTAAGCATTAGGAAGTATTGTATTTTTCGTGTTTCTAAGTTCTTGTATTCTTCGTCTTATTAAACATAATAAACAGTTGTTTATGAAATTCAGTTAAACTGTATAGTTTACTGTAATAATTTTTTTCCCGTGCCTGATGTGAATTTATGTGAGATGAATCTAATAGTAGACACTAAAGTTAAGCTCAATGGTGATGCTCAGAGCCTTAATTAATTGGATGCGGGAGGCGGGCGGACTAGGCGGAATTTTTTATTTTAAGCCAATTTTAATATTTTATCTTACATTTATCAAAACAAAACAATAATATAAAGCAAAACAATCTATAATTACATCTGACAATCATATAAAACAAATGAATTCATGTTAATTTTGAGTTTGAAATTGAATTTTTAAAAGTTGATATTGGTCTTATAATTACATTTGACAATCATATAATTACTCAATTTTAGAATGGACAGAAAAAAATAATACTCCCTCCGTCCCATAGTTATAGGCTGATTTCCCATTTTGGGATGTCCCAATATATAGGCTACTTACTATTTATAAAATTTAGTTGGTTCATTGTTTTACTTTTATGCCCTTATAATAAATATTCAACCATTACTCTTTTTTTTTTGAAGAAACAACATTCAACATCATTATTTTTATCACCACATTTAATGTTGTTGTATTCTCAATAAAAGAATTCAACTTTTTAGGCTTTAATAGTTTAACATATTTTGTGATTGGTTGAAAGTTTATGTAGATTAAAAACTCCATCTTTGGTTAAAGTTCTATGGTTAAGGACTTTAATGGTCAGTACACGTTAATCAATTAAGTTGAGAGTTCCAGTGTGATAAGTAAGGAGTAATTAACTTATTCATTAATTCCATATTAAGGGGTGTATGTGAAAATTTCTTTTAAAAATTGCCACTTAAACTAACTTAAATGATTTTCTTAAACTATGTGCCAAAAGAAATCAGCCTATAACTATGGGACGGAGGGAGTAGATAATTTTTTTTATATTTAATTTATTTGTTATTGATTTTTTTAACGAAACGCATAAAAAAAAAGATGGAAAACTTGGCCACTTTTGTCGGCAACTACCTTTTGCCAACCACTCATCAAACACTAATTCCAAGTACCCCTAATATGTGACTGCCCCCAAAATAGGTTCAATACTCAACCCATTCTGAGTCGCCAAATACATAGTACAGAATCCAAATACAATCTTTTAGAACATACGGTCGTGTAAAAATACGACCACACAAACTATGAGCTTCAATATAAATCGTATATAATACGAAATATAAACACTCAAATTCATTCCTTATTCATTACAATTATTGTCTCACTATTTTATAGAATAGTGAGAACTTCTACAGATCTAACTCTGATCATCACACTGTTCCCCGACTAGTCCCCGCGATATTCTCATTTCCTGAAGAGAACAATGAAAGAAAAGGGTGAGCTCAACTAGCCCAGTAAAGAATATTATGACTAAGATAATGAAAAATAAATTATCGTTAGTTTTCAACAAATCAGATAAAATATTATAAACAACAAGTTTTAGATCAACAACTGCAGCGGAAATAACAATTCATTAGAAGAGTTAAGTAGAGAATGAAGTCTACTATCTTCTATGATTTAAAAGTCCATCATTAATATTTTATCCCTGTAACATCAATCAATATACATCTCGAACCAAATATTCATCTTTGCACTACGGGCCAAAGATATTCATTTGTATCACCAGTTGGTCATGTTCATCTCAACACCTGTCCATCTTTGCACTACAGGCCAAAGATATCCATCAGGTAATCATTCATCTTTGCACTACAGGCCAAATATATTCATCAAGTAATCATTCATCTTTGCACTACAGGCCAAAGATATTCAGTTATATCACTATTTAAAATTGAGGATGATGAAAAATAATATAAATAACGAATCCAGTGAGACAAATGACAAAGATTAGGGATTCGTAATTTAGTTTATCCAAGTTCAATAATACCCCGTAATAATCAATTGTGGAGCAAAATTCAAGAATGAAGATTAAAACTTGGATCCAATCAAAGATAAAAAAAAGTATTTTTTTTACCGTGAATAGTAACTCGTCATGAATAGTTGAAAATTTTCATAAAAAGTTCAGAAAATTATTCCGGTGAAATGATACTAGATGAAGCGCAAAACTCAAGAAATTTCTGATCATTTCAGGAATTATAGAAACAATACTTACCGTAGTAAGTTCAGATTTAGGAATATGAAATGAAATATTATTACTTCCATAATATGGAATATGAAAGAAAATAATATTCATTATGAATATTGAAAGGAAATAACATCATTTACGAGAAAAATAACATCCTTTACCTTAACTGGATAGTAGTTTTGACTGAAATATCGGATATAATGCTGAGAAAAATCTTGTACCAGTAATCCAAACTCAAACTATCCTTATACTCACAAGAAATACGCTCGATATTATAGAGAGAAAATTTTCTAATTCTGGTGTGATTTTCATTTCTAACTAAGCACCCTATTTATAGGAGAATGCCTGAACACCAAAGCTGACTAAACATTTATTTTTATTTTATACGTATGATTTCAAATCCACCATATTTGAAAACCAAACTTCAACATTTTACAACAATAGTGGGGCCCGCACATTCTAGAAAACCTTCCACCAAAAAGTCAATTCCGACCCAATATTTCGGAACTTTAATAATTCATAACAAATAGCTCTTTTATCAGAAAAATACGAACCTTATGTCTATTCTATATGAAATTTAATTCTCTACAACTTTGTAGAAGAAAGTTTTTCCTAAATTTCGAACGAAAAAATGATTCAAATTTACATATGGATGATTTTTCCAAGTATGCTAACTTTGAAAAACTATGCAGCACACCAACAAAGAATTTCAAAAGCCTCCACCAAAATCCTACATGTTTATATATTTAATATATATATATATATATATATATATATTAAAACATTTATAATTATTAAAAGAATTCTGAATTCAATTTTTCTTTCTTCCATCTCATTTTATTCATATATCGTGAATTTGTTGTAACAAAATATCATCACTATTATATTATTATATTATCACATTATACACTTATAATGTAATATTATAATAATATATTTGAATGAATTATTTTATCTGAATAGATAAAATATCTATTCTCAATAATTGTCACTTTTGCTAAAAAAATCCTCCGTTTAAATCCACATTGAATAAATATTTACTTATCATATTTATCAATAATTATTATTCACAAATAATATTACAGAACCACAATAATGACAACCAGGTCGTTCCCAGAAAAGAGTGGGCCTTCCGATAAGGATTTCTCCTTACTGGCGCGCAATTAATCAACCCCTTTCCTAAACAGAACTTCCTTAGACATTGCTAATAATGCTATCTAATAATATTATTCAAATAATATGAATTATTGATTTAATAATTTGAAATACTGTGCAATGACAATTATTGAATCACTAATATAAAATAGCAAAGTAGCACTTATTGATATAAAATATCAACGTAGCAAATATTGAACCAATAAAATATTATACAATTATTGAATCAATAATATAAAATATTGAACAGTAATTACTGTAACAATAATTAAGTGCTTTCCTACGTAAGAATCAATAATTCGAAATACTGTGCAATACCGTGTGCTGTTGTGCAACACCGCATATTACTGTATTTTTATCACCAGGTATTTCAATAGTTTAACGGTAACAGTTTTACCGTTATTTTTTATAAAAATTTACTTATGTCGCTTTCTATATCCGACATTCATTCCGTTGTGGGGTCCACCAATGACTGCGTCGTCGTACGAATATTCTCAGACAAAAAGAATATTCCTCGGCCAAACGAATATTCTCCGACACAACGAATATTTTATATCCACTTGCTTACTTTGTAAAATTTGCACATTCCACCCATAACTTACCACATTTATCAAATCAACACCTTCCTATTTCGAAATAATATATAGAGGAAATTAAATCTTTATTCATAAAAAGTTGGGGTCTTACATAATATCTCCGACTTTAATACTTACAATAAATAGAATTTTTTAGATAATTTATAATATTTATTATTTTATTGACTAAAATTAAAGAAATTCGTATGAATTTTGAGTTTAAAATGTCTTAATTTAATTTTTAAAAATTAATAATTATTTTGTATTTTGAAGTAGGAAGAGTATTCTTGTATCATCATGCTTCAATGAAAACAATTGCTTCAATGAATTAAAACAAACTATATATATATATATATATATTACTTGAAATAATTAAATTATAGAATTAGTGTTACTAGTATCTTCATATATATATATATACGTACTTCTTCTCTCTAAAAAATTTAAATAAATGTTATTTTTAAAAATTAGTGTGAAGTTTATTGAATGAGACATTTGATATTATTAATTATAAAATTATTTTTATTTGTGTAATCTTCAAAATTGAGGACTTAAAGAAAATGACAGATACCATATGCTAAGTATGGCTAACATATCTTTAACGTATTAGTTTTATTCATAAACAAGATTACTATTAAATAATAAAATTTAAAATTTCAAGAATTCAATTCAATATTAAAACTTAAGAAACTAAACATAAATTTAAGAATTATATTGAATTAAACTAAATATTACAAATGTATCATCATTTATATAATTTGAAGTTGGTACAAAGTTCAAAAAATTACAACTATAATAAAATTATTCATTTTGACTTGATCTTGTTCACTTCTTGTTGTGATTTGATAGGCTACAACTTGCATTATGATAATGGTAAATCATTAAAAAAATAAATATATCAAGATCTAGTTTGGGTAGTTAATAAAATTAAAAAAACTCTCCGCCTAGGCCCCGCCTGGCGGGCCTCACCTTGTCCGCCTAGGCCCGCCTGCCCTGCCTAGGCCCCGCCTAGCCCGTCTAATTTTCTAGAGGAATTTTTTTGTCCGTCTTAGGCATTGGATTTATGCTTATGTTTGGTTAGAGCCTATGCAAAGTTTTAGCGAATGATATCATGGGAAGCACTTCTCTTTATTGATCGTTGTACACATTCTTCCGATCTGCTGCGGAAATAATACAGGTCTCTATATGTTCAAAGTTAGTTTTTCCTTTCTCTATTTCTTCTTTTCTTGATTTGTTGGGTTGGCTTGCCCATTGGTAGTTCTGATCAGATAAGTTGTTTATACAAAGGAGCCCAAAAAAAGTTTCTTGATCGGGATATTCTAAGTTCAGCAAGAATGTTACTTTACAGTTATTTGCAAAAATATGATGTAAGTTGAAGCATGATGAATGCCATACTTTGTTTCTTATTTTGAAAATTCCTCTTCTCTCTTATTTGTCTATGAATGATCTCTAAATAGACTCAAAATGATTCTTTGTTTTCCCAAAATGATTGTATATTGTCCACCCTAAAAAAAAGGTGGACAAAACTCAATCATTTTGAGTCTCTTTCGCTATAATTTTGTGACCAAAATAAAACGCTTACACTTTTTCTAAACAGAGCTGATTCTTGGTAGTAAACAGATCCTTGATCCCTCACCCTCACTATACATAACTTGTACCTTTTTTTTGGAAATGTTGTTTGTAGAAAGAAATTTGTAGCATTCAATCAGATAACCTGGGATAACCTTTGGTGGAAACAGCAGTATTGAGAAATTATGGTTAACTGGCTTCTTCTGTCCTTAAGTTGACAAATTCACGGTGATCGTGTATTATATTTGTTCTTCATGTCCTGATATCATCTGTGTATTTTCCATCTCCCAAAAGTGTTGCTTTAATTTCATACAATCACAAGTATTGCCATACTTACGTTTTCTAATTCAGAATTTTCTCCTTGCAGGTAAAGAAACATATTAAGCAGGGTCAAGGTCATGAAGGTGGAATTTTTACAGTTGAAGCCCCACTTCATGTCTCAAATGTCCAAGTGGTAGACCCAGTTACAGGGTCTGTGTTATTAACAACCAATTTTTTCAATAAGTGTTTAACAACCCGTTGACTTATGCTTTCATGAATCGGTCATTTGGATTTATACTTGAAGGAAATGGTTATTGATGCTAATGCAGGATGCCTTGTAAGGTTGGAATCAGATATCTAGAAGATGGCACCAAGGTAAGAGTTTCTAGAGGTATAGGAGCATCAGGGTCCATAATTCCTCGTCCTGAGATCTTGAAGATAAGGACTACACCAAGACCAACAGTTGGTACGTTGAAACATACAGGAGTATTATTTATTCAAGTTCATGTTCTCTGCACATTAATTTTTCTATTTATCTGATGTGTGATAATTGAAATTTCAAAATAAAACCTTTTGCCTAAAATTTAGACATTCTAGGTAAATATTGCACTTCCATCTCATTTCAATTTGTGAGGATTTATTGTTTCTTGGGGGCTAAGCAGAGTGTGGGGGGGGGGGGGGGGGGGGGGGGGTTTGAAGAGCATTGTTAATGTAGATGCTTATATCCATATTTTTAAATTTTTGCCTGAGATAGAGCATTTTGTTAGGCCTGTAAAATTTGGAATACTGATCTATTCACCTAAACACCCCAACTTTGCACTCTTGTTATATATATCAGTTGGATGCATAATAACGGCCTTTCTGATTTTAGTTACCTTAAAAGAAAAGCCATGAGCTGTATGAGCTGAAGTAGTTTGCCAACAATGAGTGTTTGTATAGTGACTATATATATATAAGCTTGTCACCTCTAGAAAATTAGGCTTTTCTCTTTAACTGCACTTTTTTTATTTGATGAAACCACACATGTTATTATAGATTAACGTGTTCAAAATTTAAGAAATCTCAATTTAGTTGTCAACCATCAGCGTTGTGTACATCCTTTTCAATACTGAAATATGGTTTCTTTCCTAGACCTCATAGTCTATTTCTCTAATGGACTCACTCACCAAGCTCGGTCAGTTGGTATAGTCTTTATTAGTCACTGAGGTTTGAGGCTTCCACTCTCCATTCTTCATTTGGAAGGAACATCACCAGAAATTTTCTTTAGCATTTCTATCTATAAAAAAGGGAGGATCAAGACTTTATTTGACATTGATATGGAGTATTCCTAATATGAACAAAAGCTTTGATGATTTGGAAATTCAAAGATCAAAAGATATATATAGATACTTAAAAGCTTATAAGATGTTGGTGTAACATAGACCAGTAGCTATCCACCCTTGGGGTCAAAACTTTTTGCTCCAAAATCATAGCCGGAGTTGAAGGCAGATTGAGCTCCTTGTTTAAAAAAGTAAAAATTAAAGCAAAATACGCCTTAAAGTTATAAAGAAGATGTCGTGTTAAAATTTACAAGAGTGCACTATGTGGTTAGATGCCAAGCGATAAGCTGAAATTGAGATCATGTGATTTATGATCCTATGGTATCACCTCCTCCTTAATTTGTTTGTATTTGCTTTTCGCAGTTGGTCCCAAGGATACAAGTGTGGATCTGGTTTTGGAAAAAACCTACGACGCTAAAACTGGGAAGGGAATGCCCCCCGATCTTTAACCAATCTAGTCTTTGTGATTTTTCTAATATGACGTTTTCATGAGAATTTGTTTTGCTTTCTATCCTCTTACAATCTCTAGTCTCCAAGGTAGATATTTATGGAGAATAAATTATGTTTTTTAGCAATAAAATAATAATGTATTTTGCTCTGGCCGATTCTTTTAGGTATGATCCTTGTAAAAGCTTATTGATTAAACTGTTGTAAAGCTTAATGATTAAACTGAGTGATCATCTTATAAAATGTATATTGCACTAATACAGGTTTAGGTTTAAGTTTTTCTTTCTTGGACAGTACAACTAAAGTGGCGAAGCCTATTTAAAGCATGCATAATATTGAATTTGAGAGAGAGAGAAAAAAATGTGTGTAAAATGTGAAGGCAGGGAAAAAGAAGTGTTTGGTAAACAGTTTTTGTTTATATGTTTCTGCTTGCACTAGTGAAAAACCCAAATAGGAAACGTATTTGGTATCCGTGTTGCCAAACATAGTTTCTATTATTTCCAAAATTTTAAAATTAAAGCAGAATACAAAACCCGCTATTATGTTTCAGGGTAAGTTGATCATATTTACCTCCCGCTTGCGTGCGTGTTGATACTGTATTCGTCAATTGATCAAAGTTAACTTTAATCGCTCGCCTATATATGGAAACAGAATAAAGCCCAATGAGCCCAAATTACATGTAAAACTTAATTTATAGAGCAAGGGCATCTGTCCAAAGCATTAAGGATGATTGGATAATGATGATACATATATATATAAATATAAATCAAGCCCAAATAAAAATCTTGAGTATAGGCCCAAGAGAATTTATTGCAAACTTATTTATAGCAATAGATAGATAGATATTTATTTTTAATTTTTAATTTTGTTCCGACAATGGGAAAAGGACGAATTTGATGACGAAGTAGCATTACATTGCATGGCCTTTTAGTCACTTAGCTAAGCTGCCTCGGGTAGTGCTTTGTCCTGTAGCTTGTGGCCGTACTGCCACGTCAACAATCTCTCGTGGCGCCGTGCATGTGACGAGTCTCTTGTCGGTGTATTTCATCACCTGAACTTCTCACTACCCTCCAAACAAATTCCTACTTGTACAAGTGTTTACGTTACGTTCTACTAAAAAAGCAAACGTATTAATTACTCCGTACGTTCTTAAAATATTTTCGTTTTAGCAGAAAAAAATTATTTTAAAATATTTGTTGTTTATAATTTTTTAAAAGAATAAATTATTTATTTTTTTATATTATCCATATCTTCTCTCATTGTTTTAATAAATTCTCTCTCTTATATTAATAGCTTTTAATTTTTCCATAAAGGGGTAGTGATGGAATTTTAAATAAATTTTATTAGTATTAAATGACTTTCTTAATCAATGTGCCAAAACCTTAAACGACAATCTTTTAGGAACGGAAAGAGTATACAATACATCTATATCAAACACGTGTATATATATATATATATTCATGAGCGGATCTGTTTGAGGGACAGTATAGATAACTATCTCTATTGATTTTTTTTATAGGTATAAAAATAGGGATAGATATACAAGTTAATATAGAGACATATTAATAGAAGAGTTAAATTTGGAGAGGATAAAAAAAATTATAAACTAATTATAAATACAAGTCTAGAACTTTTTTTAGTTTTAAGGTATGGTGAAATTTTGGATGATTTATTTCTCTTATTTCAAGTAAAGTTTATTTGAAACTTTTAAAAAAATATCAAAATTAGTTTATATTTTAAAATTAATTCACGATTTTGTTTGAATATAGAAAACAAATTTAATTTGAAGTTTTGAACATTTGAAAAATCATTCAAATTGAATAATAACAAGTAATCGAAATAAATTACTAAATTGTATTTATTTTTTACTAAATGGAAATGTTTTTAATGGCGACAGAAATCTTGAATTTATATCATGATCAGTTCTCACCTGCCCCCCGTATTTAATTTGTCCTTGTTCGTACGCGGCGAAGGCTATATATCTTCACTCTTATCTAGTGTACGAACACGTAGGTGGACACCCGTCTTCATGCATGCAATTTTCATCCCTCTCTTCCCCAACTATATATACCATTTCTAGTCCCCATCATTTCTCTTCATCAAAACCCCCCTTCAACAAATTAAGCTCCTCAATCCACCAAACAATGGCGAAGATAATCAAACCTTTTCTTCTCTTTTTCCTCTCCTCTCTTTTGCTTGTTTCTGCAGCTATAGCTTTCGAAACAAACGAACAAGAAAAAAAAGACCCGCAGGTCGAGCTATGCACGAAACAGTGCAAGCAACAAGCTGGTCTTGACAAGTGGCAAAAGAAAGAATGCCAGGAAAAATGTAAACAGAGCCCCAGAGAGCGGCTGCAGGAATGCCAGCAGCAGTGCGAGAGCAGAGAACAACAGCATCGCCCCGAGTGCAGGGAACAATGCGAAGACAAGTACAAGCAAGAACAACAGCAGCAAGGGCAAGATCCACAGAAACAATACCAGGTAATATATATATATAATACATGCATGAGAAACTTATATTAAATCTTTCCACGAATTACATAGACAATCAAATTAAGGCTTATATAGGAAAAATCTAACTTGAGCCGCCCCCTAACATACCTAAATAGCGACCTTGTCACACCACGTATCACAGGTACATAGATTTCTAGATTTTTGTTTGTATGTGCTTGCATGTCACACTAACCGGATCTACTGTATAGCAATATATATTCCTAGTATAATTACTACTAATAAATAATATATGTTAACATGCATGCACCAGGAATGCAAGAAGCAGTGCCAGAGAGAGTCTGAGCCGGGACGTAGACAGAAGCAGGAGCGAGAGAAGTGCGAGCAGAAGTGCGAGCAGCAGTTGGAGGATCGCCAAAGAGAGGGAGATCGTCCGATAAATCCTACGAATGAAGGCGAAGAAGAAGAGAGTCAACACCATCAACAACAAGGAGAAAAAGATGAGAACCCTTACGTTTTTGATGAGCAACACTTTTCTACTCCATTTAAGACTCAACATGGTAGCGTTAGGGTTCTCCAGAAGTTCCACCGCCATTCTAAGCTTCTCCGCGGTCTTAAGAACTACCGTTTGGTCATTTTGGAGGCCAACCCTCAAACCTTCATTTTACCTCACCATTGCGATGCCGAAACGGTTATCTTTGTTGCAGAAGGTACACCGTACATATATATATATATATGTTTTAAAATTTCTAAATTCATCTTTGGTAATATAATGTAATATATTCATATCTTTGAAATTAATTAACTTAAGGGACATGTAAATTAATCAATGGTTGCAGGAAGGGGAACAATTAGTCTGGTACATTCGGAGAGGAGAGAGAGTTTGAATCTTCGATGTGGAGATATATTAAGGATTCCTGCAGGAACAACTGTTTATTTCATCAATCGAGATAACAATGAGAAACTTGTTATTGCCAAGCTCGTCCAACCTGTCTCCACTCCCGGCAGTTTTGAGGTTAATTCACTTCTAATTATGTCTCCAAAATTTATAAATAATTAAAGACCGTGACAAATAAATCTTGAAATTGTCGTGATATATTTAATTATAATATACTGAACGTAGGAATTTTTTGGAGCTGGAGGGGAGAACCCAGAGTCCTATTTCAGGGCTTTCAGCACGGAATTATTGGAAGCAGCTTTCAATGTAATTAGTTTTGTGAATCATTATATATGCTTTTTTGCTAGAATCGGTTTAGCCAATTAATTTTGCTTGATTTCAAATTTAATTTTTTGTCCATTTTCTTTTGAATCTTGAAACAATAGACAAAGAGGGATAGGCTGCAGAAGTTGTTTGGAGAACAAAAACAAGGAATTATTGTCAAAGCTTCCGAGGAGCAAATCAGGGCTATGAGCCAACATCAGGAAGGAGGAGTATGGCCTTTTGGTGAATCAAGAGGAACAACTAACCTCTTCCAGAAGCGCCCCGAACATTCAAACCAATATGGTGAGGCCCGTGAGGTTACTGCTAATGACTACAGGCAGCTAGAGGACCTCGACGTCACTGTCTCTTTCGTTAACATTACAAAGGTCTCTAATTTCCCCCTTTCTTTCCATTCCATGTATAGTACTTTAATTAGCATATATATATATATATATATATATATATATATATATGCCTATATATCAATGGGTCAAATTAGATTATATTAAACCTGATATGTTCCACCAACTGTGATCATAATTAATGGGATCTATCATATAATATACTTATATGATGTGATCTGAAAATAGTACTGATCGTGATCCAAGAGAACCTTTCATTTTCAAGAAAATAATAATTTTCATTATTTTTTGTTGTTGTTGGAATGTGTGTGCGCTTCAGGGAGCAATGAAAACTCCAACCTACAACTCCAAGTCAACCAAGATTTGTATTGTCCGCAATGGCGAAGGTTACTTTGAGATGGCATGTCCTCACTTAGGATCTTCGGAGGAGGAGGAAAGGCAGCAGGGCGAGAGCAGCAGCCCAACACATTATCAAAAGGTAAAAGGACCCTTAAGGCACGGTAAGGTGTTGGTTGTCCCTGCCGGTCACCCTATTATAATGGTGGCATCCAATAACCGAAATCTGGAGGTGCTTTGCTTCGAGATTAATGCCAAAAACAACGAGAGAGTCCCGCTTGCAGGGAGGAAGAACATATGGAGTCAGGTAGAGAAAGAAGCTAAGGAGTTGGCTTTCGGCATACCTTCACGAGAGGTGGACAGCATTCTCGAGAATCAGAAGCAAGATTGGTTCTTTAAGGGGCCACGCCAACAGCCTCAGCAGCACCAAAGCCGCGCTTATGAATGAAATCAGACCCACAACTATATATGCTATATAATGCTAGTTAGTTTTCCAAGGAGTACCTGCGGATCATCGATATATCAGCAGCAGCAGCAGCAGCTGTTTTGGTTTGGTTTGGTTTGGTTTGGTTTGGTTTTGTGAGATGAGTGTAGTAAATGAGTGTACGTACGTAGTACCTAGGACGTGGTAATGTATGCGTCTCTGAAAATGAATCCATGTGTAAGCTATAGTCTATAGCTGATGCTTGATATAAATAAATAAATTGCCTACTCCTTAATTTCGAGTTTTCACTATATAATGGTTTCTTCCGATATGCAATATGGAGTATTTAGACACTGGGGATGAATTAAACTCTGATAGACAAAGATGAAGCAAATACTAACAATATTATTGACAATCATCTGTTTGACTGTTTGTGGCCGTGGGATTCTTTTCCTTAAATCTCTTTTATTTATTTATTTTTCTTTTTAAAACTCTCAAACCCCGTTTTGGCAAAAACTTTTTGTACTGCTTATGTTTAGAACTCAATTAAAACAACATAACAAAATTCAACTTTATGGATGAAACAAACTTGAAAATATAGAATGTATTGTAAGGCTTGAACTGATTTGGTGATACAGACACCAAGATCTTAATGCCAAAAACTTGAACATAGTAAAATTTTGTTGATTTTTCAATGTTATGGTCGACAAAGGAAAAATAAGATCGAAAAATATATTAATCTGTTAAAATATTTGAACCAAAAGTGAATTATATCTAATGTTTAAATCAAAATATAATAGTTTTAGTGATCCTTTTTTACCGACATGTTAAAATGTAATATTAAAAGGTAGCGTTTGATTTGTGTCAAATTAATATAATGTCTCTGTAATGTAATAGACTATTACATTGATTTGACATGTTTTTATTTGCTTAGTTCATCTATTGCATGTATTAGTTCATTAAGCACGTAATATTATTACATCAATTTCTGAAGTTAGTGGGCATATTAACTCATTACATCCGTAATGTAATCGGTCATAAAAGACAAAATAATAACTAATTTGATATTTTGACTTATAATTAACTTACTTTATTCATTATCTACAATCATATATAATTTAGTAAATCAAACACAATTTTAAACATAATAAATTAATAATACAATTATTAGAACCAACTAAATAAATATATTATAATACCAGGTCTTACTATGTTGGATAGTTCTTTAAATCTTTCATGTTGATAATTACAAATTTAAGAATAATATCGCGCTTCAGGCTTCAGCCTTTTCGCGAACTCAATAAGTCTACCAGAGGGAAAAAGTACCGGTGAGTTCTGATTCAATTTTTGGTATATTGTACAGGTACTACGGTACTATGTAGTAAAATAATAGTTTAGTTTTGGTGTTGTTTGCAATGACGATCCATAACATTTATTTGTTATGAATCAATAATGAGCAAATATCATCTCTACCTTTCATTACAACTTTGAATGGCCTGAATTTAAAATCACATCTCACCATCCGCTAGAAGTACTAGCGGCTGGTGTAAGACCCCAACTTTTATGAATAAAGATTTAATTTTCTTTATATATTATTTCAAAACAGTAAGGTGTTGTTTTGATAAATATGAAAAGTTATGGATGAAATGTGCAAATATTTTAAAGTGAGCAAGTGGTTATAAAATATTCATTGTTGTCAGGAAATATTCGTTTGGTCGTGGAATATTCTTGTTGTCGGGGAATATTCGTACGACGACGCAGCTATTTGTGGGCCCCACAACGGAATAACTGTCGGATATAGAAAGCGACAAAAATAACCTTTTTATAAAATAACGGCGTAGTTACCGTTAGTACTGTTGAAATACCCGGTGGTTAAAATACAGTGATACGCGGTGTTGCACAGTAGCACATGGTATTGCACAGTATTTTGAATTATTGAGTCTTACGTGAGAAGGCACTTACTCAATTATTGTTACAGTAATTACTGTTCAATATTTTATATTATTGACTGAATAATTACTACGTTGATATTTTATATTATTGACTCAATAATTGTTACATTGATATTTTATTGACTCAATAATTGCTACGTTGCTATTTTATATGATTGATTCAATAATGGCTACAGTTGATATTTTGTATTACTGATTCAATAATTGTCATTGCACAGTATTTCACATTATCAACTCAATAATTCATATTATTTGAATAATATTATTAGATAGCATTATTGACAATGTCTAAGGAAGTTCTGTCTAGGAGGGGTTATTTAATTGCGCGCCAGTAAGGAGAAGTCCTTATCGGAAGGCCCCCTCTTTTCTGAGAACGACCTGGTTGTCAATATTGTAGTTTTATAATATTATTTGTGAATAATTAATTATTGATTTATATGATAAGAAAATATTTATTTTGTGGATATAAAAGAAGGAATTAGTGCTGATGTGTTTTTATCAGTATTTTGGTGTGAAAAATCATCCGTTTATGGATTTCGAATAATTTATGTTTGGAATTTAGAAAAACTTCCTTTTACAAAGTTGTAGAGAATTAAATTTCCTATAAAAAGATATAGAATTTGTATTTTTCTGATAAATGGGCTATTTATTATGAATTATTGAAGTTTCAGAAAATAAATATTTTTTAAATAAATGGTAGGCCCCACTTTTGGTTGGTGTGGAAATGCTGAGTTTTTCTCTCACGAGGCGGCTGGAATTTTTTATATATATAAAAAAATATTATTTTATTAAAAAAGTGTACTTTGGCATCCTAAGCTTTTCCTATAAATAGGGTGCTTAGGTTAGAATTGAAAATCACACAAGAATCAGAAGTTTTCTTTCTCTATAATATCGAGCGTATTTTTGTGAGTATTTAGATACTTTGAGTATTACTATTCAGTGCAAGTTTTCTTCGGTATTATATCCGATATTCCAGCTAGAGGTACTATTCTTTTGAGGTAAGGGATGTTATTTTCTTTCGTAAATGATGTTATTCTTTTCAATATCATTATACCAAAATATTGGCATGGAATTTTGTTATGAAATTCTTACTTTTTTCGTCGGGGTTACTATTCACGTATACGGCACTATTCACGGAAAAATTAAATTTTCTTCTATTTGTCCAAATTGTCTGTTATAGTTACTATTTTTGATTGGATCTAAGTTTTGAGCTTCATTCTTGAATTTTGCTCCACAAAGTATTATTATGGAATATTATTGAACTTGAATAAACTAAAATACGAATTCTTAATCTTGTCCTTTATCTCATTGGATTCGTTGTTTATATTATTTTTCATCATCCTCAGTCCTAAGTGGTGATATAACTGAATATCTTTGGCCTGTAGAGCAAAGATGAATGATTACCTGATAAATATCTTTGGCCGTAGTGCAAAGATGACAGGTGTTGAGATGAACATGACCACTGATGATACAAATGAATATCTTTGGCCTGTAGTGCAAAGATGAATATTTGATTTGAGATGTATATTGATTGATGTTACGGGATAAAATATTGATGATGGACTTTTAAATCATAGAAGATAGTAGACTTCATTCTCTACTTAACTCTTCTAATGAATTGTTATTTCCGCTGCGAATATTGATCTAAAACTTGTTGTCCATAATATTTTATCTGAATTATTGAAGACTAACGATAATTTATTTTCCATTATCTTATTCATAATATTCTTTACTGGGCTAGTTGAGCTCACCCTTTTCATCTATTGTCCTCTTCAGGAAATGAGAACGTTGCGGGAACTAGTCGGGGGACAGAGTGATGGTCCGAGTTAGAGCAGTAGTAGTCCTCACTATTTCTGATAAATAGTGTGATAATAATTGTAATGAGGACTTAGTTTGAATATTAATATTTTTTATATATTTGTATTGACACTCACAGTTGTGTGGTCGTATTTTGCACGACCGTGTGATATAAAGTTTATATTTGAATTCTGTACCATGTATTTGGCGACTCAGAATGGGTTGGGTTAACTGGACCTATTCTGGGGGCGTCACAGCTGGGATTAAAAAAATCTCTATCCGATTAGGTGTTAGAGTTTATGCCCTATAAGCTAATTCTTTGATGTAATTGCTTAAACTTTTTTGATATTATATTTGATTGAATAAATGAATTATTTTATTATGGTTTTATTTACTACGTTATATAAATGTTAACATAATAAAAGTCCTTAGAATAGTGATACAAATTATATGGCTTCAAGTATGTGACTTGAACATGAGATCATATAGTTACAATTAGTATCATTACTCTTAAATGTCCATAGTCGAATGTCATTGTTAATGGAACAACAATGATACATTGAGACTAGTATGTGAATTGACTGATGGCCAAATCTCATTGGTCATAAATATATGAGATTTTTGAGTCAATGCATAGGTACATGTTAGAGAACAATGTACTGGGCAGAACCACCATGAGAATTCTACGTGGAGCATTATGCAAAGTGTCATAAGCAATTCTCATAGTGACAATGATGTAATGATCCTCCGACCTGAAATCACTATATTACTACACAAGAATTTATATACTTTGATATCATCAAAGGCCACCTTTAATAGGGTGGACGATAAAGGTGATTATTGGGTACATCATGAATCATGTGAGGAATATGAGTGATCTAGATGGAATTTAACCCTCCTATATATTAGGGGTGATATCCATAGGCCTCTTGATTGAGTAGGACTATGAAATGCATGGCCATGCTCAAATAGTAATTTGTTTCATATAGTCTACTCATCGATCAAGAAAACTTAGATTAAATTATGAAGAGGATGACACATTCCATGCCTCGAGTTTAATCTAGGATGTCAAGGTTAAAAGGATTAAATTACATTGAAATATTGGTCACGAAAAGGTTGTATCGAATCACCGATCTTACTATTATTTGGGTAGCAGTGATGCATTACTAGATGCCGCTCACTGTTTATAATTTTATAATATGATTTTAAAATTATTGCCAACATAATAATAACCTATAGGGTCACACACTTAGAACGTAATTAAAAGGGAATTAATTTAAATTGTATGAATTTAAATATATCAATATGATTGATAGTATTTAAATTACGAATTTAAATTAATAGGATAATTTGTGTATATATATATATATATATATGTATATTAATTAAGTAAGACTTAATTAAGATATAATATATATATATATATATATATATATATAAATTCGGATTTTATTTTTCTAATTGGATTAGGTTTTGGTTAATTCCTTTAACTACTATATATATGATATATCAGCCGTTTAGGGGATTATCGATATCAAAACCCTAGCCGCTCTTAGAGAGAGACTAGATAGAAAAATTTCGAAACTCCAGATCCTTGGCGGCTAGTACCGCAGCTTTCCTTGCTGCAGATCGTGTGACGATTCGCGGGACGTTCGTGTGGATACCGTAGAGGCGCAGTTCCGTTGGATTGCATTGAGGATTCGAAGCAGTTTCAGAATCTCCATCGTCTCCGTTCAAGCTTGAATAATCGGTAAAACAAATCTTAACCTCTGAATTAATATGTTTTTCGCATGGATTCTGTTTTAGGGTTTCGAAAAATTTTTATTTTTCGCTGCGTTTATGTGTCGAAAACCCTACATTATGATCCTGACTAGTAGGCCAAGTAGTTCTAAAAAAATTCTAACCTACGCCTTGGTCAATCAACTAAAGTAGAAGCTGAGAACCGAGAAACATTTACCTTAGAAATTCAGTATATACCCTAAAGTCAATCACGCTCTCTAATTTTCCACAAAATTCATAAGAAAATGAAATGAAATATCTGATTTATGAATTTATACACACATCTATATAAATATAGAAAGAGAAAAGGGAGAGAGTGTACCTTGGATGATAGATTGGCTTGCATAACCTCTGACAACTCCATGATTCACCGCTCGAGGGCATTCGATTGCTTGTAAATGCAATCAATTTCTTAAATTTATAGAACTATAATATATATATATATATATATATATATATATATATGTAATACAGATGGAGCATACGAAGAATAGATGCTATGGATAGAGAGAGAGAGGCGTAGGTCAGGGGCATAATCGGATAGAGATTTTTTTAATACCATCCGCTAGTACTTCTAGCGGATGGTGAGATGTGATTTTAAATCCAGGCCATTCAAAGTAGTAATAAATGGTAGAGATGGTATTTGCCTATTATTGATTCATAGCAAATAGATGCTATGGATCATTGCCCATATATATATATATATGGGCAATGATTCATAGCATCTATTTGCTATAGATCAAAAAGTGACAAATAACATCTTAACCATCCATTAAAAACATGAAGGGCTGAGATTTAAAATTAACATACGTCGTCCGCTAGAAGTACTAGCGGACTGGGTTAATGAAATTTCTCAGACAAAAATGCCCCCAGATCCGCTAGTACTTCTAGCAGACGCATATCAAAAACGAAGTTGGAAATAACGCAGCCCTTCATGGTGAAACACAGTAGAACCATATCAAATAAATTCTATGGAGCGATTTCTGCTCTTCTTTTAGGGTGCGATTTATGCTCTACTCATCATCTCTAATCGCAATTTACGTTCGATCGGCAACAAGTTGTCATATAATCGGTAAGTTTGTTATTTAATCTCCCAAATCTAGCGCTGCTGTAATTTCCCCCAATTTCTAATGAACCCTAATTTGTAATTTAGTGCAGATCGGTAGCATATAGCATCTACATAAAGTAATCGATTGCTCTGTAAAGCGCTTGACAACGACTCTTTCAGATGTATGTATAACATCAAAGTTCTTGCATTTGTTTCAGAATAGTACAATTTCTGTGTTCGGTGTTCACTGTAATCTACATACATGATATTAGATTTCTGTCTGCACATTTTACACCTTCAGTAATTTTAAGAATATGCATCTTTTATTTTTCTATATTGTTTTCCACTATTTCTGGCAGAGAACTTATTCTGACTTGTTTTAGCTCAAAGGGGGACTGTTTTTCAATTAAAAATCAGTTGGCCTTTGTGGTTAGTAGAGGGTGAGCATGGTGCGGTTTGGTGCGGTTTGAAGTTCAAACCGCACACGAAACCGTTTAGGTGCGGTTTGACAAATTCAAAACCGTACATGAAACCGTTTGTAATTAGTGCGGTGCGGTTTTGAACCTTGCGGTTTGGTTTCATTTGGTGCGGTTTCGGTTTCAAAACCAATTGAAATAACAAAATCGTAAAATAGTAAGCAAAATCATCCACGCAAACGTATTACGCAGTGAACACAATCATGAAGCTAATTTAGCAAAATAGTTTCAGGCATCAACAAGTATATAGTTGATTAATACTATGTTATCATATTTGATTTAGGAAATATCAAGCCATTCTTTAATTTGCAAACATAATTGATACCGTTTATTCTTCATTCAACCCTGCAATATCTGTCTTCTAAAATAAAATGAGGAGAATATGTTATAGTAAAGAAATTATATATACTCGTAGAAAATTTGAGAAAACATGATAATTATTTGGTGCGATTTTGGTTTTATGCGTGCGGTTTTGGCTAGTAACCAAACCGAAACCGTAAATTTAGTTTTTCAACCCACCTAAAATCGCCATATACGCCAGAATCGTTGGTGCAGTTTTAATTGGTGCGGTTTGTGCAGTTTTTGGTGCGATTTCGGTTCCAATTTGGTTCCTTGCTCAGCCCTAGTGGTTAGGCATCCTGTAGTAATAACAGCATGTAAATTTTTTCTCCAGAGTCTTGTTGGATTGTTCCTTTATATTTCTTTAATATTCTTTGGCCGACTCTGTTGATAAGATTATTGTCCCCAATTGGCTCTAAGGGCCAAATTAAGGTGTGCTACTTTACTTCTTGCAAAGGGTTTTTGTAAGACCCCAACTTTTATGAATAAAGATTTAATTTTCTTTATATATTATTTCGAAATAGTAAGGTGTTGATTTGATAAATATGAAAGTTATGGGTGAAATGTGCAAACATTTTTAAAATGAGCAAGTGGTTAAAAAATATTCTTGTTGTCGGGGAATATTCGTTTGATCGTGGAATATTCTTGTTGTCGGGAAATATTCGTACGACGGCGCAGCTATTTGTGGGCCCCCACAACGGAATAACTGTCGGATATAGAAAGCGACAGAAATAACTTTTTTACAAGATAACGGCGTGGTTGTTACCGTTAGTACTGTTGAAATACCCGGTGGTTAAAATACAGTGATACACGGTGTTGCATAGTAGCACACGGTATTGCACAGTATTTTAAATTATTGAGTCTTACGTGAGAAGCCATTACTCAATTATTGTTACAGTAATTACTGTTCAATATTTTATATTATTGACTCAATAATTGCTACGTTGATATTTTATATTATTGACTCAATAATTGTTACATTGATATTTTATTGACTCAATAATTGCTACGTTGCCATTTTATATGATTGATTCAATAATGGCTACAGTTGATATTTTGTAGTATTGATTCAATAATTGTTATTGCACAGTATTTCACGTTATCAACTCAATAATTCATATTATTTGAATAATATTATTAGATAGCATTATTGACAATGTCTAAGGAAGTTCTGTCTAGGAGGGGTTATTTAATTGCGCGCCAGTAAGGAGAAGTCCTTATCGGAAGGCCCCCTCTTTCCCGGGAACGACCTGGTTGTTAATATTGTAGTTCTATAATATTATTTGTGAATAATTAATTATTGATTTATATGATAAGGAAATATTTATTTTGTGGATATTAAAGAATGAATTGGCGCTGATGAGTTTTTATCAATATTTTGGGTGTGGATAATCATCTGTTTATGGATTTCGGATAATTTATGTTTGGAATTTGGAAAAACTTCCTTCTACAAAGTTGTAGAGAATTAAATTTCCTATGGAAGGACATAGAATTTGTATTTTTCTGACAAAGGGGCTATTTGTTATGAATTATTGAAGTTTCAGAAAATAAATATTTTTTAAATAAAATGGTGGGCCCCACTTTTGTTGTTGAAAAATCTGAAATTTTTAGCCGCCAGGCGGCGGAAATTTTTTTAAAAAATAATAATATTTTATTCATTTAGTCTCCTTTGGCATCCTAAGCTTTTCTTATAAATAGGGTGCTTAGGTTAGAATTGAAAATCACACCAGAATCAGAAGTTTTCTCTCTCTATAATATCGAGCGTATTTTTGTGAGTATTTCTATACTTTGAGTATTAGTATTCAGCGCAAGTTTCCTTCGGTATTATATCCGATATTCCAGTCAGAGGTACTATCTTTTTGAGGTAAGGGATATTATTTTCTTTCGTAAATGATGTTATTCTTCTCAATATCATTATACAGAAATATTGTCATGGATTTTATGTTGAAATTCTTACTTTTTTCCGTCGGGGTTACTGTGACGCCCCCAGAATAGGTCCATTCAACCCAACCCATTCTGAGTCGCCAAATACATGGTACAGAATTCAAATATAAACTTTATATCATACGGTCGTGCAAAATACGACCACACAACTGTGAGTCTCAATACAAATATGTAGAAAATATTAAGATTCAAACTAAGTCCTCATTACAATTATTATCACACTATTTATCAAAAATAGTGAGAACTACTACTACTCTAACTCGGACCATCACTCTGTCCCCCGACTAGTCCCCGCAACATTCTCATTTCCTGAAGAGGACAACAGATGAAAAGGGTGAGCTCAGCTAGCCCAGTAAAGAATATTATGACTAAGATAATGAAAAATAAATTATCGTTAACCTTCAACAGTTCAGATAAAATATTATTGATAACATGTTTTAGATTAATATTCGCAGCGGAAATAACCGTTCATCATCAATATTTTATCCCTGTAACATCAATCAATATCCATCTCATCAAATATTCATCTTTGTACTACAGACCAAAGATATTCATTTGTATCATCAGTGGTCATGTTCATCTCAACACCTGTCATCTTTGCACTACAGGCCAAAGATATTCATCAGGTAATCATTCATCTTTGCTCTACAGGCCAAAGATATTCATCAAATAATCATTCATCTTTTAGGACTGAGGATGATGAAAAATATTTTAAAGAACGAATCCAGTGAGATAAAAGACAAAGATTAGGGATTCGTCATTTAGTTTATCCAAATCAAAAATACCTCGTAATAATCAATTATGGAGCAAAATTCAAGAATAGAGCTCAAAACTTGGATACAATCAAAGATAGTAACCTTAACAAGCAATTTGGACAAATAGAAGAAAATTTAATTTTTCCGTGAATAGTGCCGTATACGTGAATAGTGCCGTATACGTGAATAGTAATCCCGACGGAAAAAGTAAGAATTTCAACATAAAATCCATGACAATATTTTTGTATAATGATATTGAGAAGAATAACATCATTTACGAAAGAAATAACATCCCTTACCTCAAAAAAATAGTATCTCAGACTGGAATATCGGATATAATACCGACGAAAGCTTGTACTGAATAGTAATACTCAAAGTATTGAAATACTCACAAAAATACGCTCGATATTATAGAGAGAGAAAACTTCGAATTCTGGTGTGATTTTCAATTCTAACCTAAGCACCCTATTTATAGGAAAAACTTAGGATGCCAAAGGAGACTAAATGAATAAAATAATATTTTTTTAAAAAAAAATCCTACAGCCGCCGGCTGCTTCAAAACATCAGATTTTTCAACAAACCAACAAAAGTGGGGCCCACCTTTTATTTAAAAAATATTTATTTTCCGAAACTTCAATAATTCATAATAAATAGCTCCTTTGTCAGAAAAATACAAATGATGTGTCCTTTCCATAGGAAATTTAATTCTCTACAACTTTGCAGAAGAAATTTTTTCCAAATTCCCAACATAAATTATCCGAAATCCACCAACAGATGATTTTTCACACCAAAATACTGATAAAAATACATCAGCACTAATTCCTTCTTTAATATCCACAAAATAAATATTTCCTTATCATATAAATCAATAATTAATTATTCACAAATAATATTATAGAACTACAATATTAACAACCAGGTCGTTCCCAGGACAGAGGGGGTCTTCCGATAAGGACTTCTCCTTACTGGCGCGCAATTAAATAACCCCTCCTAGACAAAACTTTCTTAGACATTGTCAATAATGCTATCTAATAATATTATTCAAATAATATGAATTATTGAGTTGATAACGTGAAATACTGTGCAACGACAATTATTGAATCAATACTACAAAATATCAACTGTAGTCATTATTGAATCAATCATAAAAAAATAGCAACGTAGCAATTATTGAGTCAATAAAATATCAATGCAGCAATTATTGAGTCAATAATATAAAATATCAACGTAGCAATTATTGAGTCAATAATATAAAATATTGAACAGTAAATACTGTAACAATAATTGAGTAGGTTCCTTCTCACGTAAGACTCAATAATTCAAAATACTGTGCAATACCGTGTGCTACTGCGCACCACCGCGTACTGTATTTTAACCACCGGGTATTTCAACAGTACTAACGGTAACAACTACGCCGTTATCTTGTAAAAAAGTTATTTCTGTCGCTTTCTATATCCGACAGTTATTCCGTTGTGGGGGCCCACAAATAGCTGCGCCGTCGTACGAATATTCCCCGACAACAAGAATATTCCACGACCAAACGAATATTCCCCGACAACAAGAATATTTTATAACCACTTGCTCATTTTAAAAATATTTGCACATTTCACCCATAACTTTCATATTTATCAAGTCAACACCTTACTATTTCGAAATAATATATAAAGAAAATTAAATCTTTATTCATAAAAGTTGGGGTCTTACAACCTCCCCTCCTTATGAAATTTCGTCCTCGAAATTGACGTACGTACCTGGTATGTCGAAAAGGTGAGGATACCTCGCTTTCATTTTCGATTCCAACTCCCAGGTCAGTTCCTCAATTGCATGGTTTCTCCACAAAACTTTAACTTGAGGTATAATTTTCGAGCGTAGGACATGCTCCTTCCTATCCAAGATCTTGACAGGTACCTCCTCGTACGTTAAATCTTCGGCTATCTCGTCTGGTTCTAACTCAATAATGCGGTTTGGATCCTTCACATATTTACGTAACACGGATATGTGAAACACGTTATGAACACGAGACATGCTTGGAGGTAAAGCGAGTCTATAAGCCACATTTCCTATTCGGTCAAGAATCTCAAATGGACCAATGAATCGTGGGTTAAGCTTTCCTCTCTTCCCAAACCTTGTAACTCCTTTCCATGGAGCAACACGTAATAACACATGGTCTCCAACATTAAATTCCACGTCCTTTCGATGAAGATCTGCATAACTCTTTTGTCGATCCTGTGCCGTCTGTATACGTTGTCGGATTATTTGGATCTTTTCTGTAGTCATACGTACTAACTCTGGTCCCAACAATGTTGCTTCACCCACCTCGTTCCAACATACTGGAGAACGACACTTTCTCCCATACAATGCTTCGAATGGAGCTACGCCTATACTTGCCTGATAACTGTTGTTGTAGGAGAATTCCACCAATGGTAAGTACTTATCCCAACTCCCTTTGAAGTCTAGAACACAAAGTCTCAATAGATCTTCAAGAGTTTGGATAGTCCTTTCCGATTGTCCGTCTGTTTGAGGATGATAAGCCGAACTGAATCGTAAATCCGTACCCATAGCTTTCTGCAAACTGATCCAAAATCGTGAAGTAAATCTGGGATCACGATCCGAAACTATGGATACTGGCATGCCATGCAATCTCACAATCTCATTCACGTACATATGAGCAAGACGTTCAAGGGAATAAGTCTCTCGTATCGGCAAGAAATGAGCAGACTTGGTTAATCTATCAACAATAACCCAAATCGCATCTAAGCCTTGAGAAACCTTGGGAAGACCCGTAACGAAATCCATCGTAATATGTTCCCACTTCCATTTCGGAATCTCCAGTGGTTGCAATGGACCCTTCGGCACTTGATGCTCCGCCTTTACACGTTGACAAGTTAAACATCTAGAGATGAACTCCGCGATCTCTCTCTTCATATTGCTCCACCAAAATGTATGTCGAAGATCACGATACATTTTAGTACTCCCAGGATGGATCGCAAACGGTGTGTTGTGTGCCTCCATCATGATTCTATACTTCAAGTCAGAATCGTTAGGAATACAAAGTCTGGAGTTGACTAGAAGTATTCCTTCTTCATCGATTCTTGCTTCTGGAATGGCACCTTCTTGCACCTTCTTCTTCATCTTCATCAGTTCCGCATCCGTAGCTTGAGCAGCTTTAACTTTATCAATCAAAGTTGGTTCTACGCGTATACTTGACATCATCGCACTCGTTCCCACATATGATCTTCTACTCAACGCGTCAGCTACCACGTTCGCTTTTCCAGGATGGTATTGGATAGTATGATCGTAATCTTTCAACAGCTCAAGCCAACGTCGTTGCCGCATGTTGAGTTCCTTCTGAGTGAAGAAATATTTAAGGCTCTTATGATCCGTATAAATCTCCACTTTCTCTCCGTACAAGTAATGTCTCCAGATCTTCAACGCGAAAACGACTGCTGCCAACTCTAGATCATGAGTAGGATAATTCCTCTCATATTCTTTGAGTTGTCGCGAGGCATAGGCTATGACTTTCCCATGTTGCATGAGAACACATCCTAACCCTTTGCCTGAAGCATCGCTGTAGATAACAAATCCATCCGAACCAAATGGTATTGTCAGAACAGGTGCCGAAATAAGTCTCCTCTTGAGCTCTTGGAAGCTCTTCTCGCATTCTTCGCTCCAAACGAATTTCGTATCTTTCCGAGTCAACTGTGTTAATGGAGTAGCGATTCGAGAAAATCCCTCTACGAACCTCCGATAATAACTAGCTAAGCCCAGAAAGCTTCGTACTTCAGTCACCGACTTAGGTTGCTCCCAGCTTTGTATTGCTTCAATCTTCGTCGGGTCAACAGATACTCCACGTTTCGATACCACGTGCCCAAGGAATGCTACTTCCTCAAGCCAGAACTCGCATTTCTTTAACTTGGCGTATAGCTTGTTCTCACGAAGCTTTTGAAGTACCAGCTTCAAGTGGTGCTCATGATCTTCACGGCTTTTAGAATAGATGAGGATGTCATCAATAAAGACAACAACGAATTGATCTAAATACTCCTTAAATACACGGTTCATCATATCCATGAAAGCAGCAGGAGCATTAGTCAATCCAAAAGACGTGACTAAGAACTCATAATGCCCGTACCGTGTTCTGAAAGCAGTCTTTGGAATATCCTCAGTTTTAATCTTCAGCTGATGATATCCAGAACGAAGATCGATCTTTGAAAAGAATTGCGCTCCTTGCAACTGGTCGAACAGGTCATCAATACGAGGTAGCGGATACCTATTCTTGATGGTGACATGGTTCAACTCCCGATAGTCAATGCAAAGTCGCATACTCCCGTCTTTCTTCTTTACGAATAAAACAGGAGCACCCCAAGGAGACGTACTAGGACGAATAAAACCGATGTCTAACAACTCTTGTAATTGGACCTTTAACTCCTGAAGTTCAATAGGAGCCATTCGATACGGGGTTTTAGAAATGGGCTTTGTACCGGGCTCAAGGTCAATAAAGAATTCAACTTCACGTTATGGGGGTAGACCGGGAAGTTCTTCGGAAAATACATCAGGAAACTCATTAACAACGGAAATATCATTCAAATCTGATGTATTCTGATTTAGATCAGTGACATGAGCTAAGAAAGCTTGACATCCGTTTTTCAATAAACGAATAGCTTTATGACTTGAAATGATATTGACTGATTTTAGTGGTTTGGTGATTTGGATTCGCACAACAGGTTGATTAGGAATATGAAAACTAACAACCTTACGAAAATAATCAATTTTGGCATGGTAAGTGGTTAACCAGTCAATTCCTAAAATCACGTCAAATGCAAGTATTTTCAAAGATATAAGATCAACAGGTAAGGTAAGGGTACCAATCTGAATCAAGCAAGATTTATAAACTGTAGATGTAACAAAGGTTTCTCCTAACGGAGTTTCAACAGATAAGTCAAAGTCTAATTTATCAGAAGTCAAGTTCAAACGTTGAGCACAAGCAGGTGAAATAAAGGAATGGGTAGCACCGGTATCTAACAAGGTATAAACTTCGCAAGAGTTTATGATCAGCTTACCCGTAATCACCTCGTGTGGATTCCTCGCGTTTTGGGCTGTAACGACAAACGCTCTTCCAGGAATCACCGACTTTGACTTGTCTGCAACCGCCTTTGGAATCACCACCCCCGCTGAGCTTGGTTTCGCTATAGGACAATCTCGAGCTATATGTCCTTCCTTTCCACAGTTGTAACATGCTTTGAATAGTTGTGGACAGTTTGGGCTGATATGTCCCTCTTTCCCGCATTTAAAGCATACGACCGGTGGTCGTTCTCCTCCCCTCGAAACAGTTGATTCTGGTGCTGATGTTGACATCTTCGTGTTCTCATTGTTGTACCTTCTCTTCTTGAAATCTCCCCCCGATTCGCTTCTTCTACTATCATGGCCACGATAACCACCGGAGTGGTTACCGCTTCTGTCATACTTTCTTCCTCGCTGGTTGTCATTGCTCCGATGACTACTGCCACCAGTACGACCTTGGTTGTGGTCCCTCGGTTGAACATAATCATTATCTCGTTCCAATAACTGGACCCTGTTTACTACATCCGAATATAAAGAAAATTTATGAGAAATGAGGTATTGACGTATTTCGGGTTTCAAACCTCTTAGAAACATCCGCGTCATACGTTCCTCATTCTCCACCAAATGAGGTGCAAACCTGGACAGCTCCGCGAACTTAGCCTCGTACTGGGATACCGTCATGTTGTTTTGCTCGAGTCTGATAAACTCTACTTCCTTCATATGACGAATACTTTCAGGAAAGTACTTGTCATTAAACAGTTTCTGGAACGCTTCCCAAGACATCTGGAGTGCAGCAGGCTGGGTACGCTTCACGGATTTCCACCAGTAATCTGCCTCTCCACGGAACATAAACGTGGCGAATGGAACCTTCTGTTCCTCCGTACATCCCAAGACATCAAATATCTTGGTAATTTGTTTAATCCACGTCTCCGCCTTGATCGGATCTGGCTTTCCCAGAAACTCTGGTGGTCCCAATTCTTTGAACTGCTTAGCAGTGACAGCTCGCGTGTTATTATTATCTCCACCTGTATGTTGCACACGAGTCTCCCTCGTCTGATTTTGCATGAATTTCAAAAAACTTCTAAACATCTCATCGTTTATCGTCTGACCAGCGTTATTTTCAGGATGAACATTGCCTTCTTGTTGCACGTTCTCCTAGTTAACGATTAAAGGTGTCTCCACGGTCTCATTCACTTCGTTGTTAACGTTCTCAGCTGCCATTCTCAAATACTGTCATAAAACAAGGGTTAATTAAACAAGTCAACATATCACATATTAACCCTATGCTCCGACTGACCAATTAAATACCACATAAGCTTAGGTAGGACACACTAGCGAATGATTTACTCGTCTCTCCCCTCCTAGTTCTATTCCCCGATCTCCGTCAGAGATCATATCCCTAAGCTCTGATACCAACTGTGACGCCCCCAGAATAGGTCCATTCAACCCAACCCATTCTGAGTCGCCAAATACATGGTACATAATTCAAATACAAACTTTATATCATACGGTAGTGCAAAATACGACCACACAACTGTGAGTCTCAATACAAATATGTAGAAAATATTAAGATTCAAACTAAGTCCTCATTACAATTATTATCACACTATTTATCAGAAATAGTGAGGACTACTACTGCTCTAACTCGGACCATCACTCTGTCCCCCGACTAGTCCCCGCAACATTCTCATTTCCTGAAGAGGACAACAGATGAAAAGGGTGAGCTCAGCTAGCCCAGTAAAGAATATTATGACTAAGATAATGAAAAATAAATTATCGTTAACCTTCAACAGTTCAGATAAAATATTATTGATAACATGTTTTAGATCAATATTCGCAGCGGAAATAACCGTTCATCATCAATATTTTATCCCTGTAACATCAATCAATATCCATCTCATCAAATATTCATCTTTGTACTACAGACCAAAGATATTCATTTGTATCATCAGTGGTCATGTTCATCTCAACACCTGTCATCTTTGCACTACAGGCCAAAGATATTCATCAGGTAATCATTCATCTTTGCTCTACAGGCCAAAGATATTCATCAAGTAATCATTCATCTTTTAGGACTGAGGATGATGAAAAATATTTTAAAGAACGAATCCAGTGAGATAAAAGACAAAGATTAGGGATTCGTCATTTAGTTTATCCAAATCAAAAATACCTCGTAATAATCAATTATGGAGCAAAATTCAAGAATAGAGCTCAAAACTTGGATACAATCAAAGATAGTAACCTTAACAAGCAATTTGGACAAATAGAAGAAAATTTAATTTTTCCGTGAATAGTGCCGTATACGTGAATAGTGCCGTATACGTGAATAGTAACCCCGACGGAAAAAGTAAGAATTTCAACATAAAATCCATGACAATATTTTTGTATAATGATATTGAGAAGAATAACATCATTTACGAAAGAAATAACATCCCTTACCTCAAAAAAATAGTATCTCAGACTGGAATATCGGATATAATACCGACGAAAGCTTGTACTGAATAGTAATACTCAAAGTATTGAAATACTCACAAAAATACGCTCGATATTATAGAGAGAGAAAACTTCGAATTCTGGTGTGATTTTCAATTCTAACCTAAGCACCCTATTTATAGGAAAAACTTAGGATGCCAAAGGAGACTAAATGAATAAAATAATATTTTTTAAAAAAAAAATCCTACAGCCGCCGGCTGCTTCAAAACATCAGATTTTTCAACAAACCAACAAAAGTGGGGCCCACCTTTTATTTAAAAAATATTTATTTTCCGAAACTTCAATAATTCATAATAAATAGCTCCTTTGTCAGAAAAATACAAATGATGTGTCCTTTCCATAGGAAATTTAATTCTCTACAACTTTGCAGAAGAAATTTTTTCCAAATTCCCAACATAAATTATCCGAAATCCACCAACAGATGATTTTTCACACCAAAATACTGATAAAAATACATCAGCACTAATTCCTTCTTTAATATCCACAAAATAAATATTTCCTTATCATATAAATCAATAATTAATTATTCACAAATAATATTATAGAACTACAATATTAACAACCAGGTCGTTCCCAGGACAGAGGGGGCCTTCCGATAAGGACTTCTCCTTACTGGCGCGCAATTAAATAACCCCTCCTAGACAAAACTTTCTTAGACATTGTCAATAATGCTATCTAATAATATTATTCAAATAATATGAATTATTGAGTTGATAACGTGAAATACTGTGCAACGACAATTATTGAATCAATACTACAAAATATCAACTGTAGTCATTATTGAATCAATCATAAAAAAATAGCAACGTAGCAATTATTGAGTCAATAAAATATCAATGCAGCAATTATTGAGTCAATAATATAAAATATCAACGTAGCAATTATTGAGTCAATAATATAAAATATTGAACAGTAAATACTGTAACAATAATTGAGTAGGTTCCTTCTCACGTAAGACTCAATAATTCAAAATACTGTGCAATACCGTGTGCTACTGCGCACCACCGCGTACTGTATTTTAACCACCGGGTATTTCAACAGTACTAACGGTAACAACTACGCCGTTATCTTGTAAAAAAGTTATTTCTGCCGCTTTCTATATCCGACAGTTATTCCGTTGTGGGGGCCCACAAATAGCTGCGCCGTCGTACGAATATTCCCCGACAACAAGAATATTCCACGACCAAACGAATATTCCCCGACAACAAGAATATTTTATAACCACTTGCTCATTTTAAAAATATTTGCACATTTCACCCATAACTTTCATATTTATCAAGTCAACACCTTACTATTTCGAAATAATATATAAAGAAAATTAAATATTTATTCATAAAAGTTGGGGTCTTACAGTTACTATTCACGTATACGGCACTATTCACGTATACGACACTATTCACGGAAAAATTAAATTTTCTTCTATTTGTCCAAATTGCTTGTTAAGGTTACTATCTTTGATTGTATCCAAGTTTTGAGCTCTATTCTTGAGTTTTGCTCCATAATTGATTATTACGAGGTATTTTTGAATTGGATATACTAAAATACGAATCCTTAGTCTTTGTCTTTTATCTCACTGGATTCGTTTTTTTAAAATATTTTTCATCATTCTCAGTCCTAAAAGGTGATGTAACTGAATATCTTTGGCCTGTAGAGCAAAGATGAATGATTACTTGATGAATATCTTTGGCCTGTAGAGCAAAGATGAATGATTACCTGATGAATATCTTTGGCCTGTAGTGCAAAGATGACAGGTGTTGAGATGAATATAACCACTGATGATACAAATGAATATCTTTGGCCTGTAGTGCAAAGATGAATATTTGATTCGAGATGTATATTGATTGATGTTACAGGGATAAAATATTGATGATGGACTTTTAAATCATAGAAGATAGTAGACTTGATTGTCTGCTTAACTCTTCTAATGAATTGTTATTTTCGCTGCGAATATTGATCTAAGATTGGTTGTCCATTATATTTTATCTGATTTATTGAAGGCTAACGATAATTTATTTTCCATTATCTTAGTCATAATATTCTTTACTGAGCTAGTTGAGCTCACCCTTTTCATCTGTTGTCCTCTTCAGGAAATGAGAATGTCGCAGGGACTAGTCGGGGGACAGAGTGATGGTCCGAGATAGAGCAGTAGTAGTCCTCACTATTTCTGATAAATAGTGTGATAATAATTGTAATGAGGACTTAGTTTGAATCTTAATATTTTTTTACATATTTGTATTGACACTCACAGTTGTGTGGTCGTATTTTGCACGACCGTATGATATAAAGTTTGTATTTGAATTCTGTACCATGTATTTGGCGGCTCAGAATGGGTTGGGTTTAATGGACCTATTCTGAGGGTGTCACAGTTTTAATAGATATAAAATGAAATATACGAATTTATTTAAACATGTTCGAAGTGCATCTTCAATAACTTGAATGAAGTGAATATTATTCGATTATTAGTCTCTTTGTGAACAATTGTTTGTGGAACTTCAAACAAGAAAAACATGGTCCAAATATGAGTTTTGGTTATATATAACAAAAGCACATATAAAAGATATGAATAAAACATAATTAAGGTCAATGGAATGTAACATAACATTACAGGTCATTTTGAGAATCTAGAGGGGAAAAAGCAAATATGAATGATGCCTAAGCTTATTTACTCGTAGAGCTATAGCCTAACTATGAGTTGCATTTTTTTATTTTTTATTTTTTATTGAGGTAGTATGGCCATTTGCCAGTCAAAATTTTTGGCATTGAGCAATTAAGAAGACTGACTTGTCGATGCAGGCGATCAGTTTGTGTGTGGTGCAAGTGTCGTGTCCTTTTTCCTTGTTTAGAGTAGTGGGGTAAGGTTTCATGGGAAAAAAGCTTATTTTACTAAAGGAGTGCAATTATAGTCTCTTTGTACCTTTCTCCGTCTAGAATATGGTATTGTTCCTTTTTCGTTTCTGAGTTATTAGATTTATTTGTAGGCGGTTGATCTGAGGAGTTCTGATATTTTGACTCCTCTCAAATCAGAACTAGGCAAATGATAGCTTAAAATCATTTACTATTATCTTTTGCAATTTAAAACCATTCTTGATGTACAGATACCATTCTATTTCAGGATCAGGATGAATCTTATCAAGCTGCACTGGCAGAAATACGGGAGATTTTGACTGTTGTCTGCAACACGCATAAGTTGCCTTTGGCTCAGACTTGGGCTCCATGTACTCAACAAGGGAAATTTGGGTGCCACCACTGTGATGAAAATTCTGATTGTGTTTCCATTATTGATTCTTCTTGCTATGTGCCCGATAAACAAGTTTTGGGCTTTCATGAGGCATGCTCTAAACACCACTTACTTAGAGGTGAAGGTGTTACTAGGGGAGCATTCATGACGAATCAGCCATGTTTTACAACTGACATAAGTGCTTTTAGTGAGACAAAATATCCTCTCGCATACCATGCCAGGATGTTCAGATTGCATGGAGCTGTAGCAGTACGCCTCAGAAGCATCTACACTAGATTGGCGGATTTCATTTTGGAGTTCTTTCTGCCACTTGACTGCAAAGATTCTGAAGAACAAAAAAAGATGCTAAGCTCATTGTCATCTGTGATACAACAGGTCAGTCGTTGCTTACGTGTTGTTACTGACAGGAGCTTGTGGAAGAAACTCAATTTCTAATAAGAGAAGAAACAGTTGCTCCTTCAGGTGGTGGACTAACTGAAGAAAAAGAAACAAGGTTGGCATCTTCTCCTTCAAAGGAAGCCACTCAAGACGAGTCATCCTGAATTGCTAATATGATGGAGGCTCAGCAGAAGGATAAAGGTCTTTCTGTTTACTTGGGGCATCACAAGGAAGAGCCAGAGGAAGAATTCAAGGTGAACACTCATTGGAATAACACCAACAGGGATTTAAATCCCGGTCCAGGACTTTCCTTGTGTGACTTGGATTTAGTAGTCAAACGATTTGTTTTTGTAAGATTGGTATACTCCCTTGTTTGAATTGTATTGTGACTTGGAATTGCAGGTGACTTAGATTTGTTTTTGTAAGATTGGTATACTTTCCTTTTTAAGTGTATTTACAGGGGACTTGGAATTGTATTTGTAAGATTTGTATAATTCGTTGTGAATTAGATTTACAGGATTTGTGTTCTTCACTGACTTGGATTTACTGGTGTCCTTGTGTGACTTAGATTTATATAAGTCAGTTTGCTACAAGAGAACTTTTGTGAATCAAGTTTGTTATAGGAGACTTTTGTGTGAGTTTGCTACAGGAGACTTTTGTGTGAGACTTTTGATTTATACTTCAGTTTGCTACAGGAGAATTTTGTGTGAGTTTGCTACATGTGTTACAGGAGACTTTGGAGACTTTTGATTTACAAGCTTAGAGACTTTTGTGTGAGTTTGCTACAAGAGACTTTGGAGACTTTTGATTTATAGGCTTGGAGGCTTGGATTTACTTCATTTGCAGAGCAGCAACGCAACTCGTCCGCTAGTAGTACTAGCAAATATGAATAAGATTTGTTTACTGCTTCGGCTCAATGGGGTCAATTCGACCAAAAAATTATATAACCACGTCCGCTAGTATTACTAGCGGATGGCGTAAGCCCCTTCTCAATCTAGCCCCTTCATTTTAGGAATGGAAAGTGGAGATGTTATATATCACTTTTTAATCCATAGCAAATAGATGCTACGGAGCATTCCTATATATATATATATATACGAAAAAAAGCCATTTCTTTTTTCTCTCTCCTCACATTTCAGCCAAAAAACGAAATCAAACTCGCTCTCTCGATAGCCTCGCCTCTCTCCCGCTCGACAGACAAAACACAAAATCAAACCCGATCTCTCTCTCGATAGCCTCCTTCTCTCGACAGCTCTCCCGATCTGCCTCGCCTCCCTCTCGCTTCTCACGATCTGCTGCTACGTCGCCTACAGCTCTCCCTTTGCCTCTCTCTCGACTGCTACATCGCTGCCAGAGCGTCGCCATCTCCGGCTTTGAAGAAACGACTCCCACATCGTCGATTAGGTCCACAAGGTAACAAAATTATGGAATTTCTAGCTTTTAGTGTTGAATTAGGCTTTTTGTTTTACATTTTGTGATTTGGTTTTCAAAAATTGGATTTTTAGGGCCAAGGAATTTTATTGGGTGTGTTTTCAATTTTCAGCTTTTGATTTGTTTGTGAATGCTTTAACATTTAAATTTGGCAGACTATGTTGTATTGAGGAACTTTTCAGCTTTTGATTTGTTTGTGAATTGCTATTCTTTTTTTGGTTTATTGAGGAACTTTGATTTTATAATGAATTTGGAACTTGAATATTATTGTAGTTCTGTTGGATGTAGTATTTCAGATTTGAACTTGGTTCCTGGTAGAAAAAATCAGATTCCAGTCTGATCTGATTTGAACTTGAATTAGATTTGTTTTCAATGCTTTTGAGGAAAATCCTTAAGAATTTCCAAAATTCCAGGTGAATTTCCAAAATTCAATGGAGAATTATGAGTACATGTATGACCATCATATGCATGGACGAATCTACATTACATTATTTCAGTATTTTTCTCCTGTTGAAAACTGGATGGAAGGGGCTTTGCAAGTGCAGTTAATTATGTCAACAATTGTAACACAGCTCTTACCATGCATAGGTTATCTTTTACAAAGCCAGACTCTGCCATCCTTTTTTAGGAAAGGGAACATGTTTACTACCTTTGCAGGCATTTATCTAATGTGTTAAATAATGAAAATAACATCAATACAGAACATGTGTTCCATCTATCCTTTTGGCTGTTGCAATATGTTCTTATAGAGATATAGCCTAGACTTTAGCCACTTTATAGAGATATAGCCTAGACTTTTTGTTCCTCCTGCAATAAAAAATTGTAGTGCAAATGTCTTGTTTGATAAAATGTCTGTGTATCAACTCTTGGTTTATTACTCAACCCGATTGACTTTGCCAGTTGGGATTTGTATTTTTATATGTCTTGTCCTTTTTTTTGTTTCTCTCATCAACAATTTATAGAAGAAGATATTTATGCGACTTTCATTTGTGAGAAATGCTGAATTTTGTTCATCTGTAATGCAGAATTTAGTTTGTTTCGTAATGGAATACGAGGACTGATCGAGTATTTTCCTTTTGGGAAATAATGATGCTGGTCAGAAAACTGAGAGTAATTTCTGGAAGTCATTTCAACATTTGTAAACTTTCCAGATGCTAACTTCAGGCTTGTCGGAGTCGCGTCCTTGCCTCTCAATTGATTGCCTCCTCATTGAACAGCTTTGAATTACGGTATGGATTCACCCATCCTTCACAATCTTTTTCAACTGCAACAATCCTGGTCCAGGCTAGAGATGCTGGTAAGTTATCTGAGGGATTGCTAAATGCAATCAAGGAGCACAGATTCGACGATGCGTGGAGCTTGCACCAACATCACATGCAAATGGAAGGGTTTCCCAGGAAATCTATTTTAAACATGCTTTTAGAAAGCTTTGCAGAAAGTCTTGATCCTCATTGGCTTGAGAAGGCCTATGGATTAATCGAAAAAGACTTTGAGGAGCACAAGCAGAACTTATTCGAGAAGGAGACTGTAATCTATCTCTCTTTATGTTTTGCCAAATGTGGGTTACTTATTCCTGCATCAACTCTTCTTAGGAAGTTAATAGAAATGGAGCAATTTCCTCGTGTGACTGCTTGGTCTTTTATCTTAGCCTACATGTCACAAACCTCTGTTGGGGCTTAACCTTGCTGCTGAATTGGTTCTTGAGATAGGTTACTTCTTCCAAGATGGGAGAGTGGACCCACGCAAAAAGAGTAATGGACCTCTGATAGCTATGAAGCCTAATACAACTGTCTTCAGTAGGTGTCTTCTGTTTGGTACTACTAGAAAAGCAGAGCAACTCCTTGACATGATGCCTAGAATCGGGGTAAAACCTGATATCACTTTGTTGATCATTATGGCACATATTTATGAAAGAAATGGGAGAAGAGAAGACCTTAAGAAGCTTAAGAGACATACTGAAGAAGCCCACAATCTCAATGATATTCAGTTTCGGCAGTTCTATAATTGTTTGCTTTCATGCCATTTAAAGTTCGGTGATCTAGATTCTGCATCTCAAATGGTTCTTGAAATGCTGCGGAAGGCAAAGAAAGCACAAAATTCTATTGGTATTGCTACACTACCATTTGAAGCTGTTGAAAATGGTCATGTGAATAACTTGCCTAGGAAACAGGTTTCTGTAGAGGGTTCTTATCATAGAAAATCAGATGAATCAGAGAATTTTAGATTACTTGAAAGCCTGAACTTATCCTTTGAAGATTTTTCTAGAGATCGGAAGTTTTTGAAACTTGAGGCTCAAGCTAAAGAATTACTAGACGTATTGTTAGTGAAGTTGCAGAGGCAAGTGGATTTACTAACAACTGAATGTGGTATCCTTCAACCAACTGAAAGAACCTATGCGAAATTGGTCAAGGCTTTCTTGGAAGCTGACAAGACAAAGGATTTGGCAGAATTTCTAATCAAGGCAGAAAAATAAGATTCTCCAGTTTCCATTAATGACTCAGCTTTAGTTCATGTTATAAATTCTTGCATGTCACTTGGATGGCTAGATCAGGCGCATGACCTACTTGATGAAATGCGTTTGGCTGGTGTTAGAACTGGTTCTTCTGTGTATGCCTCCCTTCTAAAAGCATATTGCAAAGAAAATCGGGCAGCAGAAGTCACCGCACTCCTAAGAGATGCTCGTAAGGCTGGGATTCAGCTTGACGCAAGCAGTTATGAGACGTTAATCCATTCACGCGTGCTCCATGAAGATACCCAGGGGGCTCTCAATCTTTTCAAGGAAATGAAAGAGTCCAAAATATCAAGAAGTGGCCATCAAGAATTTGACATGTTGGTCAAAGGATGTGCAGAGAGTGGTGAAGCTGGGTTGATGGCAAAGCTATTGAAGGAAATCAAGGATGGACAGAGAGTGGATTGTGGAGTTCATGACTGGAACAATGTAATACACTTTTTCTACAAGAAAAGATTGATGCAAGACGCTGAGAAGGCTCTTAAGAAGATGTTGAGTTTAGGGCATGCTCCTAATGCTCAAACTTTTCATTCTCTGGTAACCGGGTATGCTGCTATTGGAGGGAAATATCTAGAGGTGACAGAGCTTTGGGGGGAGATGAAGGTTCTTGCTTTTTCCAGTGGCATGAAGTTCGATCAAGAACTGTTGGATTCTGTACTTTATACATTTGTCAGGGGTGGATTTTTTAGTCGAGCAAATGAAGTCGTGGAGATGCTTGAAAAAGGGAACATGTTCATTGACAAGTACAAGTACCGCACGCTCTTCTTGAAATACCATAAAACACTCTACAAGGGCAAGGCTCCCAAATTCCAGATAGAATCTCAGTTAAAAAAGAGGGAGGCAGCATTAACCTTTAAGAAATGGGTAGGATTGTATTGATGAAGTGTGTGTGCGCCTTCTAAACCAGTGGCCTAATGGAGCTTCCTGCTCTGGTGATTCTTTGGGTGGTAGTCATTGACATATTCCTACTTTGAAGGTTCTTAACAGAATGATGCTGACATCCAGTGACAACGCTACAATTGCTCGTATTATGTCTCAGCTCAATTGCTAGCTATCAGTAGTATGCAGAATCTAGAATTGGCCATTGGGTTGGGGGAAGAAGAGGGGGCTTGGGGATATAATCAGTTTAACTGAAGAATTCTACTACTACATTCTGTTTAACTGAAGAATTCGTTATTGTTGTCCACATTTTATAGGTGAGTTTAGATTATACACTGTGTAATATGTTTTCTGCTTCAAATTTTTGAGTCTTGCTAGCTAAGTAGCTATGTATTATCGTCATAAATTTAAGCCGAATTACAATTGCGAAATTTGTTAAAAAAATGACAGAAGACTCCACTTAATATACAACTCACCAAAAAAATTATCACAAATATTTTTTAGGCAAGTGATAATTAAAAAGTACAACGTATAATTCACGTCATTTTTCCAAATTTTTTGTACTACTCCCTCCGTTCTACACTTGATACTTTCTCTGTGTTAACAGATAAGATTAGTCTTGATTATTTAATTTTTCATAAGTAGTATTATAAATTATGTGAAAAGCTGGCTTGAAACTAACCGTAAGAGTCCTTGTACATGGTTACAATTTTGAATAAAATTGTTATACCTATGATTTTTGATTTGGGACTTGTAAAGTAACACCAAATTGCAATCATTAATTTTAAAACGTTTGTGAAAATAACGAAAAAGAGATGACAAACGTGGTTTCTGTCGGTAAATTAGACAAAAACTTTCCACCAATGTGGGGACCACAAAGCCTATATATAGCTGCCGTCTAGCGTTTTCTTCCTCACTGTCTGTCTTACGTGTTCTCTCTTTTTCCCCTTTTTAAGCTCTTTTACTCTTTTACAAACACTTTCTTTCGTCTACGAACCTCATTTTCGTTCGCCCAACCCAAAACCCCAATTTTTCACTTTTGAAACCCTAACAACAATGCCGGTCAAACGGTCACGAATCGGAACGTCGTCAAGCTTCGGACAGACTGACCTCCCTAGCCACGTGTCATCGCCTATTGAATCTGCGTGGGAGGTTCGTACGGGTGCTCCGTCGGCAGCGGTGAAGCCGCCGAAGTGTCTGAAGCCGTCTCTGGAGGAAAAAATTTCTTATCAACCGCGGTCGCCTTGGGTTCTGACTATGTCGTCTCCGGTTAAGGATAGTAGAGTTGATGTGAGTGATCACGGGGACAGAATGGGAGGATTTCTTGAGAAGTGCTACCACTGCAAGATGAAGATCTGCCTGAATGATGAAGTGTTCATGTATAGGTAGGATTCGCTTCATTGTTTATACTTTATTTAAATTTAACTTGTGCTTATGGTGTTTTTTTGTTCTGTTATTAAATTGTTGCGTTTTTTTTATGTATTATAATTTTATTTATTTTAGCCTGATGGCAGTGATTCTAGTTTGTTACACTAACACTCCACTTTTATGGTTTTTTATTGTGCTTTTGAATTATCTATTGGTGCATAACACGGGCTCGGCAGCGACTTATTTTAAAATAACTGAAAGTTAAAATATAAGTTGTTTTAAGTTGGGACTTATAAGTAAAAGCGTTCGACATCAATTTGAATTATAAATCAGAAATTAAGTTAATACTAGTTATGAACGTGTTGGGAACTTATAAGTTAAAATCAAATGTAAAGATTATTAAAAAAACATTAATAAAAAGAGGGACAAAATAGAAGAGAGACAAATAAACATTACATTTGATCAAACCAACTTATTTTAAAAAGACTTATAAGTCATTTTAAAATAAGTTACAAATACTTGCTTTTTTTTTTTTATACTTAAAAATCAACTTATAAGTAGAAAAATAAATCATTGCCAAACAGAAGAATAGTGACAAATGACTTATACAACTTATAAGTCATTGCCGAACAGGCTCATATATGTTTGGTGAATATTAAATATTTGTAATACAACTTGTTTTTAACTTCAATTTATGTAATCTGAGTCTGATTCGGATTTCATTAGCATTTAAATATAAATTATACAGACATTATTTTTCGTATTTTATTCCTGTTAATGTTTTTGGATTTATATTTAAATTAATTTCCAATTTCATCTCATTTACTTAGGGTTGTAATAACAGAGACAAGTATGAGTAATGGATTTTTGAATTTGACTTCTATGTGTAAAATTGCAATGGGTGTCTTTGAGCTCCACATATTTAGAATAATACAAGTCAAGTCCGAGTTTGTGTAACTATTGGGGATAGACAATGTGATTTACTATTTATATCTATGGAATCAATTCTCTACAAGCTTAGTCAGTTGCTAGTGAGTTCAACTAGCCAGTTGTATTGTTTATTTACGTCCCTAGATTTAATATCTTAATTTTGATAACGAAACTATCTCTTTTTTTTCTACTGATTCATTTATATATGGCATTACACCCTGCCTATATTTATTTGTATTGCTATTCTACAAAATGGTTCTAATTGGGACTAATATGCAATTTAGAGTTGTTTAAGTTGCTTCTATAATCTAAGGCTCTCAAGTTTCTAGTAGTCTCTAGCCTTTAGACAATATAAAAGTTCTTTAAGAACAATTTGTAAATTTAACATGTGTTATGTTCATTACTTGTAATTTTTGATGTGTTTCATTTATGGTCTCGGTGCATAAAATAATTGATTGCAGTTGTAAGTTCTTAAATGAACTTTGTTTTTATGATGCAATGCAGTGACTTGCGTGCATTCTGCACTGCTGCATGCCGTGATAGGCAGATTACGTTGGACAAGGAGATGGAGAAGCTGGCTGCAAAAGCAAAAGTGGTGGCTCAGGGCCAGAGGGTGAACAATTTGAAGGGTTAGTGTGGCTTTCCAAGCAGATCTATAGTCCGACACTAGCTGCTTTAAGAACCAATTGTACTGGTGCAAAGCTGTCAAGTTTTTGAGATTGGCTTGCACTTTAGCACAATAGGTGTTGTCTAGTTTTAGTCATAGTATTTCATGATCAAATTTTATGGGTTTAGTACAGTTTCTTTGCTGGTTTAAAACAAAATAGCACTATGTTTCTAAGGGATTGACCTTGATACCGAATCAGATTTCAATAGAGATTTACTCATATGTGAATTCCGAAAATTTATTTGCCTACCTTTTAGTGGGCGATATCCTAACTACATGCGCTCCTTTCAGTGTGCATAGCTAAATATAGAGTTTGCAGCGGTCTATCTCAGAATTTAAAAATCATGTTAACTGAGCATCTGAAATACGTAAAACTGCTTATTTGCCTTCATTTTCTTCTTGTCATAGTAAATTTATTACCGCATGATGATTTCTTTTAAGTTATTAATGAAATAAAATTGCAAGGCAAGCTGGAATTTTGTGTTTTGTGCGTTTTTACGAGCTTCACAAATTGTTACCCTTCATCATTCATTTAATAATGGGAATTTTCCATGCATGAATAAACATTGTTACAGATCCTCCTTTTGTTCTAATGCATTTCTTATCGATATTTTTGTGTCTACTCTGAAATATTATCACATTCTATTGCCCTTAATTTTGGTGTTTGGTGCATATTGCACCTTAGCTAACCTCTGCTTCTCTCATATTATAGCTAAGATTTGATGGATAGCAAGGTACCTTTTCCTCCTTTGAGTTTGTAAAAATTGTTATATTGGTTTATGTGGTTAGGATATTGCTATTCCTTTTTTTTTTTTATTAAAAAAATACTGTTAGAGGATCTTTCACTAATGTAGTAATTGTAGTGGAAGGAGGTAATAATCAAGGAGTTTTATTAGAGATCATCCTAAGAATTGGGTACAAGCTAGCTAGCTAGGTATATAACCTTTAGGTCTGTTTTAAGTGTCAGTTGGAAAAGAGGTGGAGACACTAGTTTAGGCAGAAAAGTAGTGGATAATTCAGAAATTGAATGGTGCACTCTGGTTTAAATATTTCGAGCAGCACAGACAGACACCAAACACTTTCAAGTATTGTAATTGTCGTCAGAATCTATTTATTGTTGTTTATAGCATCCATATATACATACATATCAACCTATTTGGATTGGTCTTTGTTAGTACTTAAAAGAGCAATTCTTGTCTTGCCTCTCTACCAAAATCTGAATTCTGCAGGAGAGAGCCGGGAAAAAAAATACTAGTTTTCTTTTTAGTTTCTCTTCCGTACGGACACTACTGGGCAAATCAGATTGTGTATTCTGAAATTTTCTACTGGGCGTGCAGCAGCAAGCATGCAAGCTCCCATGTGTACGCTGGTTGTTTTGGTTCAGGGGTGGCGCGTGCTTCTGAGTTTTTGATGATGTGAGCTGAAAGCTGGAGCCCACCCAATGATGGGATAACACGTCCGGTGGGCTCAAGTTGATCAGACCTCAGGCCCAGGCCCTAATTGTGTGTTTTTTATACAAGGCACTTTTGTTTACCATTTTTGGTACGTGGGGGTTAAAACAGCAGTGTTGCAGTGCACAAATTTGATTCTTATTCTTATTATTATATGTATTTGTATGAATTCATTTGTGTGTGCATATATAATTACGTACTTATTTATCTACTCCCTCCGTCCCTCATAGAATTAGTAAAAATATAATTTGCACACATTAAAAATAGAAAAAACAAAGTAAAAAAGTGAGGAGTAGTACTTTTATTATTTTATACTAAATGATTCCATTAAATAACATATTTACTCTTTTATTTTATGTATTTTATCTCATCTTTTTGCAGACAAAAAAAATTATATTTTTAGTCAGTTTTTCGAGGATCAAAGGAGTATATCATCTCAATTTTTGCATGAAATGATTTACATTATATAGAGTGAAATTATTATAATTACGTGGATAAATAATAGTAATAATTTTACTTATTGGTCAATCAAGATAGGTTTCACTAAAATTCCTTCACTTATTTAGTCTTTAAAAATAAATTACACACACCACACAAACATTTGTGCCAAATCATGTGGAATTCCACTTCAATGATAATGTAGTAGGAGTAATTTATAATTATATGTATGTATAGAGAGAGAGAGAGAGAGAGAGAGAGAGAGAGAGAGAGCATTGGATTGGAATTCGCAATTCCCAAGGGAAAAAGTGGAATTGCCAAATGTCACATCTCTGTGGGTGGTGGGGTGCACCCCAGGCCCAGGCTTTAATAGTAGTAGGAATAGCCGAATAGGATTCTCCTTAAATTGGGAATTTGGAAACCTCCAAACATGTCCTGTTAATTTTCTTCAACCCGTCACCTTCCAATTCCACTATTTGCATCATGGACAATCCATCTCCTACAAGAATAATGTTCCTTAATTGAATTTAATTTTAGTTTATATACGGTCAGGGTTAGAAATCAATTTTTTTTTTAAAAAATACTTTAACATAAGGTCCGGTGTTTGTATACCGCACCGCATGCATGCACCTTATGTAAACAAAATTAAGATACTCTACATTTCAAATGTATCGGAGAATTATGTTCCAAATTTAAAATTTTATGGCTATCCAAACAGTTGGTAAGACTAGAGTTGGAAGTCTTATTTGGGTGGTGGGGTGGCACGGAAAACCAGCGGCCCAGTACTAGGCAGGCATACAGTTGAAATAGCAGCAGTTCCTATAATATACTATATCAAATGTAGTACTATATTTGTAGGGTCCTCTTAAGGACACATGTTAAACACACAATTTAAAAAAATATTTTTTTGAATTGTGTGCGTATTCTTTTGATTTCTATATTTACACCAAGTTTAAAGGAATATGCACACAATTTAAGAAAATATTTATTAAACTGTGTGTTTAGCATGTGCCCATATTTAAATACTAGTACTGTTTTCCTTTCCTTTTACCTTTGCTTTTTTAACCATTTCATCTTTTTGTATTAAAAAAATTTACTTTTATAAATAAAAGAAAATGGAAACTTTTCTACCATCTACGAATTTGTTTCTAAGTTCAACCCCTCCCGTTTCAGTTTTATTACTTGTATATTTTTTTCATTTATTCAACAAGTTTTAAACCATGGTAAGGGCAATATTGTCCTTAAATACAATGTGGGTCATCAGTCCTAGAAAAGTCAAGAACAAGGTTTTCTTGGAAAAGTAAGATTATTACACATCCCTTTCTTTAGTTTTCCATACATTTCGGAGTCCCCAACTGTAGAACTGCCACCATCAAACATAACTTTGAGAAATTTAGGTAAAACAAATTCTGTCCCCTTTTAATTGTCATATCTATTGTATTTTTTTCCAATGCTAGTTGAATGGTAAAATACTAGCAATACAGAACAAGTTGCAATTTCCAGTCTGCCCCTCCCTAGTCCCTCCTAAGAAAGGCCAAGTGCAAGCCTACAAGGCATTCAAATTTCCCTGATTGCATAAAGTAGAAAGAGCAGTGTATACACATAGGGACAATTCATTTTATAGTGAAATTCCATTCAGAACCTGGCATGAAAGTGCAAGGTGATATGTGCTTTACTCCATAGCTTTAATCTTAGAGAGAGAGATAGCCAAAGAAAAATGAATTGCATCAATAGGATAGGAATGCCTTTCTACTTTTCAGTAACAGCAAAAGGGAAAGAAGCTTCATATTCTACACAACCACAATTCTGAGCTAACAACTACAAAAAATTTGTAACAAGTATATACACCATATCTCCACTTATTTCTTTTATCATCTTTCAGTGCAAAATCAATTCTTGATTTATCATCTACTTCCACAAAAAGAATTATGTTCGATAGTATGTACTACTATCATGGAGCCACTCATCCTGCAAAAACCATGAGGAGAAAAAATGGATCATACAACTAAACAGCCAAGTGAATGCTTGAAGAACCACAAATCACTTTGATTATTTACCTAATCAAAGCAGCAGCGTTAGTGTCGATGTTTGCTATCAAAGTTTTCCAGATTTACGGACTAAGACTTGGCGATGAAAGATAGTGAAGTCAATAGCTATCAACAACTATGAATAGACAAACCCTAAAAAGTATTAGGGTTGAAATTTTTTCAAGTAGCTTTGCTGGTACCAAAAAAAAATTTAATAAATAAACCAAGCAAAAGCTCCAACCTTCTCTAATATGTGGCCAACACAAGTCCATCACTATCAAGGCAAAGTTTCTTCGCCAAATCTGCATGTGGAAAGTGGAAACAAATAATAGACAAGGTTAACAGGGATAAGTAGATCTAACAGAACAAAACTTTCAATCATGTGCTGTATGCTATACATGGACATTGAAACTAAAATGTCAATATACGTACTTTGAATGGAGAAAAAAATTATAAAAGAAACAGTAGTCACTTTTGCCCATGAGATACCCTTCACCAAAGGATCCGTAATGTACAGGTTGGGAGTAACATTAAGTGAGTGCAAGCAATGCACTTGTTAATCATTATCTTATTCTTGCATTGATTGGAATTTTTATTTTTTTTGCAAGGCTTCTTGAATTCGCATGAAATCCTGATAAATTCCATGTAAACTTGCTTCAATGATATGATTGAATCACACTGAAATGGAATTAAAGAAAGAAGCTATATTTGTTGCTTCCCCTTGTATTTTAGTAGTACCTTACTTGCCAAGCTGTTGCCATTTCATTTCTGTTGCAGCTTGTCCAAAAGCGGAAATTTGCCTCTTGGCGCATGATCTTTTTGTCTTGGCAAAATCATATTTCAATGCGGATCCATTCTTCAGAAGATATTCAATTCCCCATATCCATTTGAGTATGGTAATAACTCTTCTATCTCAATCCTGGAACAACTCATGCTTTTCTTGATTCTGCTACGATTAATGGACTCAACCTCTGCCAGAAATAAGCTATAAACTGGTCTATGATCTGAGAAACGAGACTCCCCACGAACATAAGACATTTGATGCAGTCCTCTACCATACCACAATATGCGATCACACCTTAACAAACAAAATTGCAAGATTAGTTTTCCATATGATTATAAGATCACAAGGACTCCACTTACGTTTTTCCTTGAAGATAATTGAATGTAGTCATTCTTAGAGAGTTATTCATTTCACCCCATAGATGAGCTGGAATTCCTTCTGGTTTGTTTGTTGAGAATTCTTTCTATATATTATAGTTATTCCTATTTTAATGTATGTTGTTAGGGTAAGTATTACCATGCTGGTGTTCTTCTCTTCTCCTTTACATACATATCATCCCCTGCATATCTGTCTGAATTATTTGAATATTTGTATGTGGGTGGGAAGTATATTCTCCCTTCATTCCATCCCACAAAAACGCGTCCCCTCCTCTGCTCTATCCGAAGCTGCAATATTCAGAGTGCACAGTTCATCAATGAGTAGTATTGCTAGACACATTAAATCCAATAGAAAAGGGTAACATATACACATACATTATTTGTTGTCCTTGTAATAACTTTCATAACTTACCTGATCATTTTCTAACAAAGCCCTCCAATTACGCATCTCAACAAGAGCCTTTGCAGCACGGTAAGTCAGGGCAATCCGGTAATTCAAATCCCCAAGCCATATAATCCGACTACAGGGATGTATACAAAACTTAGAATATTGGGCTATATAGACCAAAATTTATAGAAAAAGTTGTGCAAAACACTAGAATAATTGGAAAAATAGTGATCTACAAGGTAAACAATAAGGGACTTACTCGTGCTCAAGGATTGTCTGAGGGGATTTATCGTCTCTCATGTCATGAACTCGTGGAAACCTTGTCTTTCTTAGAATTTCCAAGACATCGGAGTTTCTCCTCAGCTCATCGCCTTCCTTTTGCCCGGAGGTTAAATGACTACAGATGAAGCAGAAGCTTGTTTGGTGCAAAGACATGCTAATTGAAATTGAACCCTGGATACTCAGAAGAATAAGGTTGCCAATGTTACTGAATTGCATACAAAGCTTGGTTTCAAATTCACTAAAATTTCAACAAAGCAAAAAATGCACCTTGTTGCCAAGATAACCCATCAATCCTCTGCCCACACAAGACACTTTCATGTCACGAATATCGTCCCTTAGATCACTCTTGACCCATAGTGTGAGAAAAATCCCAACCATCTGTTTACTGGCAACTAAACAGTACCTCGAGTTCCCTGGCTGTCTATCTCGATCTTCCATGGAGATAGACCCACTGTATGACATTGGAGAGTAGTGAGTGGTGCAAGGGGAATCACCATTTTCTTCATCAGAGGAGCCACCCCATCTAACATTTGGATCATAATCACTTGGTCTCTGCCCATACACAACCCGGTCACAAACGCTGAAACGACGGTCAAGCCGAGGTTGTGGCATTAACATGTCATTATCCATCATTCTCATGCTGCGGCTTAATGATTGGAAAGAACGACGATGAAAGAAAGATGAGGCCTTTTGTCTTGTTGATCCCTCAAAGTCTGCTTCTAGTTCCACAATTGGATCAGGGATTGGTGAGGGAGTGTGATAACCACCACTTGTTCCAGGAAGATTATTCAAGGTCTTTCGGATGAGTGCTAGCCATTTTCTTGCTGGGCCATTGTCTTCTGTGCCCAAGACATTACCAGCATTTAAAGGAACTATTTCCTGAAACCTAAATGTAAGGGATCAAAGAGGTTTCTATAAAATACTACATAAGGTTTACATTGTCAAATAAAGATATGGTCATAAATTTGAAAAATCAAACTCACCCAAGAACGTAAATGTCAGCAGGAGGTGAAGTGTGTAGCCAATCTTCAAGATTCAAATAACTTGGTGGGGATTTTCCACCGACGTTCCATGTAGCTACAAAGACCCTGTATTCCAATTGAGAGAAACACAATAAAAACCAACACCTGAGAATAAAAACGAACAACAGACCACTTGAAACCAGAACACACCTATAGTTTTGCACATCCGTAACTTGGGCAGCATCCAGGTCAATCTTACTTCGCCGGAGACGATCAAAATTCCTGCTACTTGTTCTCTCTGATAAAGGGGAGAAAGAGAGAGGGATAAGAAAATTACAAAGATGGTGAAAATTTCAAGAAACAAAGAAAACTTGATTCTTTTTGTTTTCTACTTAATTAGTTTGGTTATGTGTAATCTAGTGGGGTTTGTGGTGGTCCAAGGAAATACTGGTTGTCTGACGCTGAACCTGTTTTACTTTTCTTGATGGTGCACGTCTCCATCTCTGAGAAATTGTTCCTCCATTCTTCATTACCACCTGAAAAAGGAAAAACATAAAGGCGTTAAAGCTGTGATCATTTCACTGGTATTGCATCAATCCCTTGTATTCAAAAACACAAGAAAACAAAAACAATACCCAAACGAATAGAAATAAAATCTTCGCATATCAAATGAGAAGAGGAAAACAAAGACTAGATCTGAATCTGCAAAAAGAACTGGCAGAACAACTCATTAGAATCCAAATGTCCCTGGTATAAACGAATCAGTGATTGATGTAGAATAAGCTACAGCAAGTCAACAGATGTTTGAGGAGTAACATACCATAATATTTTTCTTATCTTGATAAACAGCTAATAAGAATAAGATCCCAATTTCACTTCCCCAAATCAAATTAGTAAAAGATCCCAATTTCACATTCACAAATCAAATTTGTATCACGAATGCAGAGGATTAACGGAAACAATCACCTTCATAAACAAAATCTTCATCAGCATGAAAGTCTTCAGCTTTAGTCTTAATATTGAACCATTTCTTGACCAGTGTCTTGGGCCATGAAAACTTCAGCAACAAAACAAAATCAGAAATCAATCTAGATGAAACCGCAAATTAATGGAAGGTGACAGAAGTTGGCGTTTTCTCAAACAAACCTTGCTTTTCTTGGAGTTCCCATCTCTCATTTTACCACAACTTCATGCATAAATACCACTGATTTTACAGGAATACAGACATAAAACTTGCTGTTTTGCCTTCAACTACCGATTCAAACTTCTGGGTTTGGCTCCTAATGTTGTTTAAGCGACAGATATATCAATCAAACAATTGAAAGAAAAGAACCTTAAATCATGGGCCTTTCTTTCACATTCCCATGGATAAGAAAATCTAAAACCTGTATATTTATCTCTAGAATATGTAGAAGAAAAAATGTCCAGTTTCTGGGCATTTTGGTTTTCTGGGTATTCAAACACGAGTCAGAACCCAAGTTGGGATTTTTTTTTCCTTTCCCAATCTCTTTTTTGTCGGGGAATTCAAGAAACAAAGAAATTCAAAGGGCAACAAACAGAGATGACAATGTACGACTAATAGACAATGAGATTCTGGTGGTATAATAGGACAACGCAGGAGACATAAAGAGAGGGAAAAAAACAGATTTCTCCCTCAAAAACCTCGTTATTAGAACAGCAAAGTATCGAATTTGAAGAGAATAAAGCGCAGGGGTAAACTCTTTCTTTCTCTTTCTCTCTCCCCAAAAATCCGAGACTGACCCAAAGCTTGAAGAGAGAGTGGCAATGGGTATTAATATTATGGGTCACCTTACAATATCCAACCTGCCCGGCCCTCTCTCTCCCTCCTAAAACCTCTGCCCGTGTCAGCCAAATAAGTGAGGAAAAGCAGTTAAAACAGGACAAAATACAAGTAAAGATTAAAAAAAAAATGAAGTGAAGTAAGAGTTTGTTTTATGCTTTTATCGGTTTCTCTAATTCTCCATTTCCTCTAGACAAAAAGGTTAGACATGATAAACATAAATACAGATAACAGCAAAAGTACAATTCTGTGTGCTTACTGTTTGTGAATAAGCCTATTTTGATATGTTAATTTTCTTGGGAATTTTTGGAGGAGTATTGGGGTATGAGAATTGAATGCCTTTTAAGGATTTCAATACATTGGATACATTTTTAATTCAAGAATGGCCGAGTCTTCAATGTAGAATTTTGGGTCTTGAAGATTAGAAAGAGTATATGGAGTTTTTTGTTTTGTTTTTTTTGCTAAATCTTCTTAAGACCTCCTCTTGTAACTCTACAATTAAACAATACTACTCCCTAGCTAGTATGTTTGAATGTTTAGCAATTTGAGGTTCTTTTTGGCTCAACCTAGACTTATGTCTAAGGTAGCCAAGGCAGTAGTCCCAAGTTATAAGGGTTTTTGTTTCTAGTCCCAAGTCATAAGGGTTTTTGTTTAGAGTTAGTCATTGGCTAATGTTGCTACAAACTTTGGACTTATGCTATAGGAGTAATTAATACACCTTTTTTGTGTGTGTTTGAGGAGTGCATTCACTTAAAAACTAGTACCTTCCTTTTTATTTGTCCTTTTTAGAGAGGAAAACATGTTTCTTTTTAAATGTTTTTTTTTTGTACTCCAATTAATATCTTAAATTTTGTTATTATCCCTATATTAAATACAAACAAATTTGTTTGTTTTTCATCTTTTTTATAAGGGATCACATAGACGTATAGGTAGGAACTTGCCAATTAATTAGGTACTTCCCTAGCTGGACTCGGGTGAACCCACGCGATCTCCTAGGGTTTTGAGCAATGTAATCTACTTGAAATATTTTGTTTAACTAGAACAAAGTAGTAATTTATTGGATTAAGCTCTCAAGGTTCTTAATATTTTTATTCGACTAATCTTAAATACACATGCTACATGTGGGATACCGTGTCAATTTCCACAACTAAGTGTTAACTAATGTTCATATACCAAGGTAGTACTTGAGTAGTAGTAGCCCTAGTCCTTCTAATAATCTCTCAAATTGAAAACCTAATAAACTCTATATAGGCCACCCCGGGGTGCCTATAGGTTGGCAAGAATATTATTATGTGTTTGTTGTTGACCAAATCATATTGCAATGGAAAAAAGCACCTTTTACCTCGTTATGATTGTCGTATTTTAAGCAATTAGTTATTATATTTTTAAAATAATTAATTGATTCACTGTGCTTTTTAAAATTGTACAATCAAGTCATTCCGTCCAATTTTACTCATGGACGTTAAAAATCATACCAATTTTCCTATGTGACTGTTTGAAAAAAAACAAAACAAAACACGTATTTTCTTATGTAGTAACACAAAAAAATAAAAAAATTTAATTATTAATTATGTGGCAATAAAAATAATTAAAATTAAAATAAATATTTTAATTCATTTTTTTATAATTTTTTTCCTTTTTCTTTCTCTCTTCCTTTCTTTTAATTATTATTTTTATTTTAAAAATTAATATTAATATTCATACACTGAAATCATTAAATTATACTTAAACATAAAAGAAACATATTGTTAAATATATTAAAACACTTCAAATATAAATTATTATTATTATTTATTAAAAAAAACTCAATCATAAATATGTACGAGAACGAACATAAACCAAAATCTGTAAACTCAAAAATCTGTAACAAAATCTGTCAACTCAAATTCCAAAAAATCCATTAAACTGTAAACTCAAAATTCACAAATCCCAAAAAACTCAAAAAATAAAAATCTGTAAACTCAAAATCTGTATCCCAAAATCTGTAAACTCAAAATCTGTATTCCAAAATCTGTAAATTCAAAATCTGTATCCTATAGCTCCGTTCCAGCTCCAAAATCTGTAAACTTAAATTTCATCTCCTCCTCAAATTTCTAAATCCCAAAAAACTAAAATTTAATAGAATATAAACCCATGAAATCCACATAACATTCATATAAGAAGTACAATGAAATCTTGACAACGAAAGAAATCGTGACAACGAAGGAAATTCCAACTGATGCAAACGATATCTTGGCACTCCTAGCCTTGTTACGATCAAGTGCAAGATCCATAAGCCCAATGCCAAGGCCACCAAGAACAAACATGAACCCAGATGAGAGGCCTTCAATAATGTACTGACCGTTGACTCGGCCGGGGAGGAAAACGATGGGGCGGACGGGCCCGGTAGCTCGGTCCTTAGTGGATCCAATACCGGGTGGCTCGACAATGACGTCGTAGACAATGCCGGGGACAACCATGAAGTAGGTGAGGAGGATGAGGGAGTAAACGGTCATGGCGGAGGGGAGAGAGAAAGATGGGAACTTCAGCCGGAGACGCGGTGGGCGGAGGAAGCTGTATGGGAGGATTTGGAGTACGTGAAGTATCGGATCCATGGAGGATTTGGGTTGGTGGGTTAGGGTTTCTTGGTTAGTGGGTTAGGGTTTATGATTTGAGAGAAAAAGATTTATTACTGGATCGAAACATCGTGTCCATGAACCCTTCCGCCTGAGCTCTGCCATCCTGAGTTTCTTCAAATCCTCCAGCCAAGGCACACTGTTATCACCGCCACCACCCCCTATCAACCTCTTCGCCGCCGCAACCAACGACGTCGTTTTGTTTGCTTTGCACGCTTGTAGTATTTTTGGAGAATCGGCGTCTAAGGTCGTAAAATTTGGTCCGACAGATTTGAGCAGATCGTTAGCAACAGCTCCTCCCAAGTCCATGAACTCATCTCTTTGTTTATAAAGATAAGAAAACAGAGAGAAAGATGAAAAGATGAACAAGAGAGAGAAAAAAAGATAAAAATATAAAATCATGGGAAAATGTTACGTGGTTGCTTGGTCATTAAATATTTTCTTCTTTTTTTTTTTTACTGACACGTATGTAAATATACAATTTAATTTAACGTCCGTCCAATTTTTTAGATGGAATGACCCAATTAATTTTTAAAAAAAACTACAGTGGGCCAATTGATTATTTTAAAAGCATAGTAGCTAATTGCTTAAAACACGACTATCATAATGGGATAAAGGTGCTTTTTCCCCTTTTTGCAAGCATACATTTCCTTGATTAAGTCATCAATTCCTTAATATAAGTTGTTTTAGAAAAATATTTTTGTTCCTTAATATAAGTCGTTTGAGGATTTCAAGTAAACATTAATTGCTTAGTTTTCAATATTACCCCATATATTAAATATAATTTTGGTTCTCTCACTATTTTTTGCCCAATAAATAACATTCTTTTTTTTCAATATAAGGATAATATAGACAATTGATATTATATTTAATGTTATACAATTATTTCCTTAATACTTGTACACAACTCTAAAATGACTTATATTAAGGGACAGAGGAAGTATTACATTTTGAATAAACATATTTTGCATCAACTAAGTAAAAATAAATGAATAAAGCTACTTTTATTGTATTTAGGACCACAAAAAGTAACATTTTATGTTCTCATATTCATTTCTGGTAATCGAATCACATTCTAGATAACATTGTTTTAACAAACCGTGTACAACAAGATAGAGAAAATAACATATCAATTAATCTCTGTGTTTGCTTACTGGAAGCTTTATATATATATAAGCCAATAGCCTTGTAATAGAGCAAGGTTGTGATGTTTCTCTCTGCAAATGCACTGCAAGATATTTGAGTCCCCAGGCCCATAGTTACAAGGGCAGATGGAGTTGGGAGGTTTGAAATTACCCAACCTTCACTTTTGGAGGAAAAAAAGTTAGTTAGTAATATTAAATTTCTTAGCAAATAAGATAAAAAAAAAGTGTAAATGAATTATAACTGTGCTCACCATAATTTCCAATGAAATAAAACAAAAAATTAAAATAACCATTTTTTGTCATTATTACTCTTCTAACTATAGTATTAATTAAAATTAAATAAATTCATGTTAATTTAAAATTTCACAATTTAACTAAAAAATATACCAATAAAACTCTTTTTATAAAATGAAAAATAGTACTATGAAATGAAAAGAGGAATAGTGTGGTGCTCTATAAAAAAAGGTTATCCAAACCAAAGCTAAAGGGGCAGAAGAACGTACAATCATAAATCTGTGACGGGGGATCGAAGAGGAGGACATCATATATATATATATATATATATATACATACTTGGATTCAATCATCATATCATCAATTTATGATTTCCCAATCTTTTCTTTACATCATCACTCCTTGTACCTCCAATTTATGGCTTTGTTGCTATAAGATCTGTTATGAATGAATATACACGAGGCAGTCAAGGGAGGGAACTTTCACAAAAACTATCTTCTTATCTCATCTCATCTCATGTAGGGAATTCGATTTTCTTTTTTGCTTTTCAGCTTTTAAATACCCCCAACCCCACGCCACGCCACCCCACCCCACCCCACCCCACCCTACTCTACCCTTGACCCAAACGCTCTTTTCTTTTTTTGCTCTTCTTTCTTACACACATTTCATAACCATTTTAAGGCTCTTGTTTGGCCTTTTGTCTTTGGAATCACCTTTCTTTCGTCTCTCATTTACCGTTTTATCATATTCAAAAAACAAAAAACATCTATGGAGTTTGACTAATTCAGTATACCCCATAATATCTATCTATGTCTCCCGCTGAGTCCTGCTTATAAAAACATCTTATTTTGATAATGATAAATGTGTATGTTTGGTTATTATTGTTTGAATCGTTAGTTTGATACATTTGGACCTTCAAACAAACGTATGTATCGTACTATTTTTAATACACTACATTTAAACTCTAACTATTGCCTTTAAAATAAATTATTTCTAAACATAAATTTTTTCCATTATTTTTTAGGTGTGGTGCAATATCATATTCCTTGAGGGGGAGAAAAACAAGAGAACTAAGGAAAAGGGAAACAATTATTTGCCATATACGGATTTACCTGTTGGAGCTATAGATACAAAACTACACACGCCAAACACACTTAAAAACACTCGAGTTATATTTGTTTGGTTATTATCACCCTCCACCCAGTATCACCCTCCACGTTTCCCCATCAAATCATAAATTCTGTCCTTTTCATTTTATTATTTTTCATTTTGCTGATTGTCTGATTCCATTTAATTTCCTCTTCCTTCCACCAATGTCTACCACAGTTCAACTTCATGGCTTTTATAAATCTAAAAACGTCCCACTAGTGAAAAGGATAATATCTTCATAAACAAATATATATATATATATATATATATATATATATATATATATATTCATGGAAGAGAAAAAAATCTTACAGTTTTGTTACAGTTGAATTTAAGATAAATCCCTACCATACATTCAAGAGATCATATTGCTCTCATATTAAATAGTCACCCAAAGGAGTTAATACTAAAAACTAGTTAATTCATGTAAATCACATATTTATAAGACTATATTCAGGTTCTTGGGGTGAAAAGACTGGAAGTGATGGCCTGATTACTTTGTAAACTCATACTTACGCTACGTTTGGATACATGGAATATAATAGAAGGAGAAATGGAATGAAAAAATATATTTGATAATCATTTTGGAGGATAAACCATTCCAACGGAATGAAAATTCATTCCACCCCCCTTGATTTTTATTCTACCTGGAAGGTGGTGAAATAAAATTCATATTCCAATGGAATGAATATATGTGATAATTTTGTACCATCCACCACCAACAACCACCAAACATACACTTGAACTACCTTAAAATCATCCTATTCTTTTCCCTATTCCATTCTTTCAATCCAAACGTAACATTCAAGGCACCACAGCAGAACCAACTTTGACAAAATGAAGTAAAAGAAAGTAATGCACCACATGACATTGATTTTCTTTCAAGAACTAGCATCATCATACAGGGAAAAGGAAAGGAATTAAGTAGTTATAAATAACAACAAATTTCATTAAATGGTAAACCACTCAACTCAAAACTAGTTCATGTATTATAGAGTTTGGTACACACCAAGCACAATATCCACTCGTTAGCTAGTAGTAAGGTTTGACATAACTATAGCAATTATCTGATAACAAACCACACATGAAGCAGCAGTAATCCTATGCCCCACTAATCATAAATCATAAGACAGCCACAAACTGTCTCATATCCTGTAACACTACAAGAGATTCGAGCTCAACCAAAGTAGTGGTTTCTATAACAAGTAAAAAAGCAATAAATTTATCTTTCATATGTTTAACCATATATATTCTGGGGTCGTTTTGGATTCAATTCAACAGATCAGACAAGTTCCTTGTTCCAAGTTCCAACTTCTTACAAGGATCTGTTCTTTCACGATATGATAAAGTTTAAGCACATCTAGTTTCAACTTATGTTGTACATATAAATCTGACTAGAACATGGAAATGTAATCAAAAGGGAGCAAAGAACTTGAACATGGAAATGTAAAAAGTCTTATGATTGAAAGAATCTGACTAGGGAACAAAATTTATGAACTTGAAAACCACAAGGGAGGACCAGGACCACAAGAAGATGAGTACTATTTTGATGTAACATTTTCCTGCACATGCCATCACATGGCTCTTACGATGTTTCAGGAAACTGAAGTAAAAGATTACAAACCGTAAGTAGTTGGGGGTGACTATGTATGTATATATATCCCCGCTCGTGATGACAGCACAAGTTAAAACACATAAATGTGCATAGGCCATACCAAATTCTGTGAACAAATAATTCACTACTTGAAATTGAGTAGAGAAAAATAGGTGGAGTACAATATATTAATAGTACAAGAGAGGTACAAGTACTTAAATTTAGGACTGCGATGTTACGTAAATGAACGTGAAACAGATGGCAGAGACGCTCTCATCCAATCATGGTTCGCTTTCTACCTCTTTGTCTCACTGTAAGAAGTTTTACGAAAGCAATAATTCAATAACCAGAAAATGATATATGAACAACAAAATAATTGGACTTCAAAAGACCCACAATAAAACATATGAGAGGGGAAGGACTTAACCTTGAGCTAGCTTGTTCAATGTTGATGACCATTGCTTTGAGGATTTCCTATATGCAGCAAGTATCCGATCCATCTAATTTGAGAAAGTAAAACCCTGATCAGATCATTTACATAATGCTGTGTTCATACATCTAACTAAACTGCCAGGCCACGTGTCAAAACTGTATTGACCATTGAAATACTAGATTATTATGTTATTGTTATTATTGGGTTTTAACATGAAAAGAAGCACAAATACGTGAAGATTATAGGCATATGATTCGGTCTGAATTTTTGCTTTGGTATCTGACTGATTTATTCACCAAATTCATGCTAACAAATAAATTCTTCAATTTCCAGTAAAGAATATAGTAGACGAAAAGAGTGTTGCCGTTTATTTGATCACTAAAAAAATTGAAAAGGTAATATGCTGAATTTGAAAATTTTAGACCAGAAACGGTCATCAAGTTCCAACTTGCTGATATTTCCCACTTTCCCCCAAATTCCCAACAGTCAAACTTCAAGCCCAGACCAAAGTCAAACTTCCACATGAAGAATGCATTGAAAGCAAAGCTCGCTCAAGTACATATAAATCAACTGCTTTATCTTCTGGAAAGGTTGATGTAAAGCTCAGACCAAAGTCAATCAGAACCTGGATAAAGACTAAAAGTCGGCTTAATGCAGAGAGAAACAAAATGCCTCAACGTGAAAAAAGATTATAATGACTTCAGCATACGATTACTCAGGGCAAGTATTAGAGAAGGACCCCCCCTTTCCTTTTCCTGTAAGAATTCTTCAAGAGAGATGAAACATTGCATTGCAGATAACCAAGTTAATCAAAATGAATGAAGACAGACCACATACCAGCTGATTGGTAGCACTACGGATTAACATGTTTGATGTGGTCAAATCACCATGAGCAAGATCACCACCATGAAGCTTTCCAATTGCATCACCAGTCTGCATTGCAATGTCCTCCATTCTTTCTTCAACTACACCATGTAATCCAAAGTCAAGACATACGTATTTGACTGAGGGACCCTCCACATACTCAAATGTTAAGGTGTGCAGCCAGGGTCTACAGCATAAAGAACGGGAATAGAAACTCCTAGTCGTCTAGCTTTTGTCATGCACCTAGCCTCCTGTACATGTAAAGTAAAACAAGCAACCAAACATGAGGTCGTTACAACATAATAATAAAAGATGGTGGTATAGCTGCTCCATTTAACTAACCGCATTTAAGCATTTCAGTGTGAGCTTTGAATCTAAAGTTGGATGCCTATACTTCTTTGCAAAGCGTTCCTTAACAATAGATCTCCTCCCCACAAACTGAGACTCAAAAACTCTCTGCAAAGTGGTAAAAGGCAAATACTTAGATAAAGGATTAATATCAAAGTCACCATATCTATAAAACAGTAAAAGTGTAACATGACTTGTTTATGAACCTTATTTTTATGATAGTTAGAAGACATGCTTCCATACTATATGCGAGAAGTAACGTGTCGTAAAACAATCCAAGTCTAACTTACAGCTTCAGCGCCTTGCTTCACCAGAATTAAGGAGCCTTCTTTTACATCTGCCTTGATCTCCATGGAATAATTTGGTAGTGATGAAGTTGCTCTGACCAAATTATTTGACTGCAACACTACCAGAAGGATAACCATGCGAGAGAAGGATCATGTACAGATAGGCAAAAATTCATACAATATGGAACAAGAAAGCTACTTAGGTAAATGTAACAATAGCTAAGAAATGGCATGGGCGAGGTTAATCTTATTTTAGTAGGAATTGTAGGTGTTAGGATATTTCCCTATATATACATTCATTTGTATTCGGGGGAGGGCAATGAATGAAATATCTATTTTCATGTTTCCTTATTTTTTCTTTATCCTTTTCCTTTATCTATTATTTCTCTCATATTGTTCAATGTCAATTCATCACTATGTTGATTATTATCCTTGCATGACTGGTTATATGGGTGTTCTAAACCCATTTCCAGGTATACTTCCATGGTTGAGTCCAAACCTCCATCCCCCGTCTTAATGATTCAGCAATTATGAACCCAAATCGTGACAAAGTGGTATCAGAGCGGCCGTTCCTCGACAACTTCCGACCATGGGAAAGGGAATATGATCTCACTGGTAATTTCTACACCTCACTCCTCAATTCAACACTCCCATATCCAAAATACTTGTTCTCTGTCCACTTATTTAGCACAAACTTTTTCTCTGGTGGCAACATCACCAATTCCAATCTCAAATTACATATGGTTTGCACCTAATTACTTTGTTTCACCTGGAAATCAGCCAAACATTACACCTCTCATCTTCAATTCATCTCACCGAGTTGTTCCTACTTCAATTTCTGAAACTACACCTGAAACTCACTTTGATTCTTCATCATATCTAATGCAATTACCATCTTTTACCTTCCACACTGTTACACCAACAACACAACAGTCCCCTAACTTTGGATTTGCCAACCAAATACTGAACTTAAACGATGAGGCCCAAGTGTTTGAAAAATCCTGAGAGAAAATTTTTGAATTAAGATTATAACTTCAATATTAGTGTGGTGAAATATTTTGTGAAACATCAACAATCTAATTCCATTGCAGAGTATGAATAGGAATTTTCAAAAGCTAAGTGTTGGGCAGAAATCTTTTATAACTGTGAGTTCAATGAAGAGTTTGTTGTTCACCACTTCATTCTTGGTCTCAAGGAGGAAATTCAAGAAGCCCTCATGTTGTGTTCACCCACCACTTTGCATGGATTAATTAATTTAGCAAAATTTCAGGAATCTCTAAGCGAGGACAGATTGCTTGTTGAAGATTTTGAGCAAAAATTAATTGATGAATTTAAACAATTAGAAAGTAATCTAAAAATGGAAATGGATACAGAACATGTTTCCATTTTGGATATTGAAACAAGGAGTGAGAATAGTTCACCATGGGGAAAGATGCAAAATTGTAACAGATGATAAGGTCATAGATGTGGAAACATGTCACAAAAAATGTTTTGGATCCAATAACCACAAATTTGCTGCCAATACCAATTGTAGTGATAACTTAGGACTCTCTTTTTAGCAGATGGTGGGATGCTTGCAAGAATGTAAGCTACATCTTCACTATCAATCTCTACTCTTTTGGCTAGCTTATGAGGTAAATACAATTATTTTAACTTTTTTAAATGGTGGCATATGTAAGTCTTTTTCCCAGTCCTTCCTCATAAAAGACAAAATACAACCTGAAATATCTCATTTTTTTAGAGCAATGGAATTATGCTATGATGATTTTGAGGGCAAAGATTCCAATCATTATCACGCCAGATTGTTGGAACCTCTTTTTGTTATTGACAATGGTCTGGGAAATGAGATTGAGAGTATAAGGGTTGAAATTAATCCTAAAGTGATGAATGGGAATAATTATGATAAAAATTTAGAAAATTTTGAGAAGGATATTCCCATAAATATGGAAGTTCATTATGCCTTAAAGAACGGGAATGAGGATGAAGAACTGAAGAAGAATGATTGGGATGCTACCATGGAGAATATCTGGAAGGCATATATTTTGATAGGTTTAAGCATGGTTGGCTACATGTCAAACAAGAAGATGATGGAGATCTCACCTATGGTTCTAGAAAGAATGGAATTCATAAGTGTTCCTTTGATGTGCATTTAATAGTGAGTTGATGGTTCAATATCTTTTTTATAGCAAGATGGAGTCCAATGAGGCTATTTACTTGAATACTTTAATTTTGAGGTATGCTCAAAATGGGTATGGCAAGGAGGGAATCAAGTTATTTTGTTGCATGGTCGAGGAAGACTTTAGGTGGAATGAGCACACAAGTGCTGGTTTGGGTGTTTATAGTTTGGTTGTCGTGGTCTATACTGCTAAACTTATTGTCAAGGGCTCCCCGATATTGTTCATTCTCCATCTGTCAGTTGTGGGCTTATATTTGACTCTTTTTTGTACGAAAAAGAGTTGAACATCATATTTGTCCTTTGCTATACACGGGAGATTAATGGTCACATTGTTTGTGTTGCATTATTTCGAGGATCTTGACACAAGGTTTACATTCATGGCCTTGAAATCCTTTTGTAAGTTCATAGTTTCTAGTGTTATCCTGGATAATGTTGAATCTGTTTTAGCTCACCTTTCACCCCAACTTCATTTATTGATCGAGTCTGGGTTAATTAGCCATATCTTGCGGCTTTGCTACATTGAGAATCATTTGTACAACAGCTCAAACATATACAACTATGCCTTGGAGGAGGACGTGATTCATCAAATTTGTATGGTTGTAATGACGACATTTCTGGGTTTGGCTCTTATACGGAGGCTTTCTGGGGACAATCGAATCAGCAAAAAGATGGTAATTGAAGGTTGATTAAGTGCTATTGTAAAAAGATGGTAACTCGACTACAATTGCTGATACACTTGTGCTAGTTATGGAAATTAGCTCGAGTGGTACTACCAATTGTCTTCCTTCATCTGCCAAAGTAGACCATGGAAATTTTGTTTCAAACGAGTGTGGTAAACCTGCTAACTTAGTTAACCAGTTTAAGACCCCTATAAAGTGTGAAGTTAAGATAAAAGAAGGCATCAACTGTAACAGATGATATATTTTTTTTATGAGAATTTTTTTTATGTTGTGACTCTGGGGACAGAATCCTTTTAAGGAGGGAAGACTGTAACGATTGAGAATTTTATTTATTAATTGTAAATATTTATTGAATTAAATAAATATTTTATTGAATTTATTTGTTGAGTTAATAAATAAATTGAGTGATTGTTGCGGACAATTTAATTAAGTGCTATATGTTTAATTAAATTGATATGTTAGCAATGGTGTAGCATAATTTTAATTTAGTTGAGAATAATTCAATTAGATTTAATATTATGTGCTAAGTGATAATTATTTGTTATATGAATTATGTTTAATAAAGGAATTACAATTGTGTAACAATTTGGTATTATGTGTTTTTATTAATTAAATAAGTGTAGTATTTAATCTATTGATTTAAAGATTTATTAAAAGAATGAAAAGGGGTTTTAAGTGATTTTACCAAACAAGGCCCTTGTACTTGTTTAATCTTATTTTTCCAAAAAGGGCCTTAAGCTCAAAAAGTTAATTTTAAAAATAATGTGGTTTTGCCAAACATGGCCTTATGGCTTTTCAAATTCAAAAGCTTTGTAACCTATGTTATGATTATAAAATTTATTATGTATATAAATATGTTGTAAGTTACATATATATATTTATATACTATATCTATTATATCTATATTGTCAGTAAGTAATATAGATATACGTAAGTTAGTATTGGTCAGTGTTAGTCTAAAACAAAGAGAAGAAGAGGGAATACAAAGAAGAAGAAGAGAGAAGAAGAAGAAAAGTTTGAAAAAGCAAGAGAGAAAACCATCTTCTTCATCATCTCTTCTCCTAATTTAACTTAGTAAGGTTATAATCTAACCCTTATACTCAATTCATGTATTTTGTAATTAGTCTTTGTCAAATTAGGTTTTCATGATTATGAATTTAAATGTATATATGGTGTTCATATGTTTTCATATGTAATTGTATGCCATGAAAGGATTTTCAAAATACAATTGTTGTAAAAACAAGTTTTAAAGTTATATTCTTCTATGTTTTAGAATTCTATGTAAAAATCTTTTGGTGAAACTTCATAATTTTGATATGTGAATGGGATGTGTGTGTATATATATATATATATATATATATATATATATATACACACGCTTACATGAGATTTTTATAGTTGTTTAAGAGTTTCAATTCACAAGTATATGATGAACACTATGAAATCATGTTCATAGTACTCTTTTACGAAGTTAGGTTGAAAATTGTTCTTAAATCCTTGATGTGAACATGAGATATGTGTAATATGTGATATAACATGATTATATATGAGTTATATGGTTGTGTTAGCAATTCAAACCATGAATTTTTGATAAACAATAGGAATTGTGTTCATAGTGATTTTCTTTGAATCAATTTCAGAAAAAATGGCTTTTGAAATTATCAAATTGATATTTGATTATGGTTTATTGTTGAAATTGATCATGTATTATGTTAGTATGTTAAGAATAAAAGTGATTACAATTGGAATTACGTGAATTGATTGAAAAACGAATTCGTGATAGCAATTTTCGCTAAGAATGCTTAAAATTGTGTTTTTCTTCAAAAATCATGAAATCTTGATTTTGATTATGTGTTATATGGATTTTAAATGTCATAAGCATGTTAATAAGCTTAAAATATTGTTTGTATCAAGTTTCATGTTTATCATGTTGAAAAAATTGAATTGGGTGTGAAGGAATAAGCCAAATTGGCTTATTTCTCCACCAGTTCGCGAGCCAGGACCCTCACCAGGGGGGTGACCCGCCCCAGCGAAGCTGGTAGGACTTGGGGACCCGCCCCAGCGGGTCATGCTGCTGTCTGAAAAATTTTGGTTTTTGGTTTTGAGTTTTCATGCCCCGTTTGTTTAGCTAACTTATTTCTATAACTTGGAAAGTGAAATATATAATAAGTTAACAAGTTCTTGATGTGTTTAAGTTTGATTGAAGTGTTATGTGAGTATGTTACATGTGTGTGAATGTGTTACTTTCAGAAGGTGCACAACACGATTCTTTGAGTTATAAGCTTATGAATGTATGCCGTGAGTATAGACTCACGTGCTTGACTGGTTAGCAACCAATGTGGTAAATTACATTGTGAGTTGGACTTGAGTATGAAGTTCAACGGTTTAAATGTTGTAGTTGGATACTAATAGATGTTTTGAACGTAACGTATATGTGTAGGGTAATTGTGGAAGTCGTTGTAATTGTTAAGTGTAGCTTGCGCTTGAGGCAAGTTTCCTATCTCTAAACTTATTATTGTGCAAGTGTTCTAATCTTTATTCTCTTACGTTAAGCAAGTTTTCTATTTCGAAACTTGTTATTTATATTGTACAAGCTTTGTTGTATTCAAATATTCTTATTGCATAAGTATTGAAGTGTTATTGAAGTATTGTGATCTTGACTTAATTGTTCAAGCAAGATCTACTTATTTTTTCAATTGCTTTAAATTATTTCTAAAGCATGCCTATTATGAAGTTTATTGTCATATCTTACAATTGGTTCATGTTCTTATATTATTGAACTATTAAAGTACTGTGAGTGTCGATTTAACTACTCCTAGTTGATGATAGTTGAAACTCCAAAGTTCCCTTATCTATCCAAACCAAACTTTCTTTGGTGCGGACTTAAATTCAATTACTGAGAATGAACAACCCTATTTACTAGGGGACAATTATGCGAAAGCGTTAATATGGTTGTGCACAATTTATGGTACAAATGGTTGATCCTCCTGAGTACGAGTTAAAGGTCCTTAGTCTTAATGACTGTTAAAGGTTTAAATAGAAATATTTATAACCTAGGACAACAAGTTCAAGGTCTTATGACCCTCAGATGATTCTATATTCGAATTCTATGTATTGATGAAAGAATTATAATTCAATTCTTTATTTTGATGAAAGTAAAGTTATTCAAACTCTTTTGAAACTATTCATATATGTCATATCACTGTTATATTTCCAAGTGAGCTTTTGTTTGCTCACTCTTGCATGTTTTACCACCACTTGCAGTTAAGAACAAGAATGTTGACATACCGTCAACAAGTAAAGGAAAAGGAAAGATGAGCAAGTGAAGGTTTGTTATTTTCAAGTTACTTTTGTAATGAGACTTAGTTGATTATGTTTTATTTCCGCATTTGTTTGATTGATGTTAAGGTTTAGTTAACCCTGGGATTTTATTGGACATGTTGTAATTCTTTTTAAAGGAAGATTTTTATTTAAGTTTTATGAAGGTTGTAATTGGGTTTGCAATTCTTTATTGTTGGGTAGATGTATGTTTTAAATTAGAAAGTGAACACCAAATCATGTGGAAACGAAGTACTCGGATTTAGGGGTAATTTCAAAAGGGGTGAACACCATCTTTACATGGACTTTAAAAATAGCTAGAAATTGGAAACTGATGGTAATAGTTTGACTAGCTTATGTGTTACATTTAGAAGAATTCTCATTGAAGGTCTATTCGGAAACAAAGAATATCCTATGTTGATAAGTCAGCATGGTCCTCTGCAAATCCTTTTATTCTTTCATCTCTTCTATGGAGTCATTGTTGCTTTGGGTATTACAAAGGCAGCTAGAAAAAGAATTGTCCCAGGTGATGTAGTTGTTCTCTATGATTCAAAGGAGTTTGAATTGCTGCAAACTTTCAATTTTGATCAAAAGATGGGTTTTCAAAGTATTCAGAAGGCTCTCAAGGCAATTGTTAATGCCATTATTTCTAATGTTGAAATATGTGGAACTATTGTACTTAGTAAGCTGTTGAAGAAGAATGAACTTGATCTTGGATATTGTACAACACCCTTGGTGTTTGATTCAGGGGGATTTTGGAAGTTTAGCAGATTTTTGCAGTCCATGAGAGACATCTCTGTGTTATTTCGAAACATGGAAGCTCACATCAAAATTAAGCAACGTGGCTGGATCTCAAGAAATCCTTTGAGGACAAGGATTCCTTTTTAAGGAATGGGGAATGTAACAATAGCTAAGAAATGGCATGGGTGTAATCTGATTTTAGTAGGAATTGTAGTGGTTAGGATATTTTCCTATATATACATTCACTTGTATTCGGGGGAGGTTAATGAATGAAATATCCATTTTCATGTTTCCTTCTTTTTTTTGTTTATCCTTTTCCTTTATCTGTTATTTCTCCTTCATATTGTTCAATGTCAATTCATCAATATGTCGATTATTATCCTTGCATGACTGGTTATATGGGTGTTCCAAACACATTTCCTTATAGATAGGTATAATTCCATGGCTGAGTCCCAATCTCCATCCCGTCTTCAGCAGTTATGAGCCCAGATCGTGATTGTAAAGCAGTATAATGTAAACAATGGTACACCGGGAACCCTAATCTCTTGTATCGCAACATAGAATGTTTTCATTTCTCTTGTTTTTTTGTCTTTCTTTCCTTTCACTTTCTTGGAAATTGAATAGCTGTAAATAATAATTACTAATTCTCTTCACAAAATCTCATGTCAAACCGTTTCATCTTACTCTTTGTCTTCTATTAGGGAAATGTTGGGATTTGTGACTCATAAATAGAGACTACTGAAAAAGGCTAGTGCGGAGCGGAGGGGAGGAAAAGTTGCAGCCCACATAGATAGCTACCAACGTGTCAATTCTAACTGAGAAAAATTCAAACATTAACAGCACTACTCTAGAGAATAGGACTAACCTAGAGAATAGGCAACTTATTAACAGAAAACAAAACCCCTAAGTTTAAGGACTTCCAACTCTATCATACCCTCCCTTAAACTAAGTTGCATAACTTAGTTTACTTTTGGTGACTCACACATTCCCAAGAGACCTCGAAGCTTTTGAAACTGCTCCAGCTTTAATGGCTTCGTCAGAACATCAGCAATTTGCTCATGTGAACCACAATGAACTAGCTGCACCACTCCTTCCTTGGACAAATCTCTTAAGAAATGAAAACGTACTCCAATATGCTTGCTTCTTCCATGCATCACTGGATTTTTGGACAATTTGATTGTTGAGCTATTGTCATAGAAAATAGTTGTACACTTATCACCTTCACATCCAAGCATTTTAAGTACCCTTTTCATTCATATTGTTTGACAAGCACACGCTGTAGCAGCCACAAACTCAGCCTCCGTTGTAGATAAAGTTACAATCGGTTGCTTCCTAGATGACCAAGCCACCGCCCCCGAGCTCATCATGAATGCATACCCCGAAGTGCTCTTCCCATCCTCCAAACACCCCGCATAATTACTATCGGTGTACGCTGTCAAAACACCATTTGCCTCCTTATACAGAATACCAAAGCCAACAGTCCCTTTCACATATCTTAACACCCTTTTTACAGCCATAAGATGAAGTTCAGTAGGTTGAGACATGTATCTAGCAATCAAACTTACTGCATACATCAAGTCTGGACGAGTAGAAGTTAAGTACATTAGACTCCCAGCAAGCTGCTTATAGAAGGTGCCATCAACCTCAATCCCGCTCTCATCTTTCGAAATCTTGAACCCTGGAACTATAGGATTCAGTACTGCATTGCTCTTTTCCATCCCAAACCTCTCCTAAGCACATCCGTTGCATATTTCTTTTGGCTGATAAAGATCCATCCTGCAATTGTTGCACTTCTAATCCGAGAAAGTATCTCCTTTTTCCTAAGTCTGACATGTCAAACTCCTTCAACATCGAATCCTTGAACTCCCTCATCATTGCATCATCATTCCCAGTGTAAATTAAATCATCAACATACAAACTTACGATCAACAGTTTACCTTGGATGTTTGTCTTGACAAAAAGTGTCTGCTCACTAGGACATTTCTCAAATCCCTCCCTTAAGAAATAGGCCTCAATGCGACTATGCCAAGCTCGAGGGGCTTGTTTTAGTCCATATAAGGCTTTTCTTAGCTTATAAACTTTGTTGAGTTCTTCCTTCTCAAAACCTTTCGGCTGCTCGACATACACATCCTCCATCAATTCACCGTGCAAAAATGCTGATTTGACATCAAGTTGATACACCGTCCAACTCTTGTGAGCAGCGAGAGCAAGAATGATTCTCACTGTGTCCATCCGAGCCACTGGTGCAAAGACTTCAGAATAATCGATCCCATACTCTATCACATAACCTTTGGCAACCAACCGAGCTTTAAACTTCTCTACCTCACCATGTTCATTCAGCTTTGTTTTATAGACCTATTTGACTCCAATTTGCTTCGCTCCTTCAGGTAAATCAGTGAGAACCCATGTTTCATTCTTCTCTATGGATTTGATCTCGGTCTCCATTGCTTTCCTCCAATCTTCACTTTCCACGGCCTCTTCAATACTCACAGGATCTGCATTTGTAAATAAAGAAAAGTTTAACAGATTCACATCAGCTTCACCTTCTGAAAGTCCTTCTCCACTCACGTAGTCATCCATCCAAATCGGTAGCCTCCTATTTCGTGCTTCTTCTGAACTCGAGCTTGAGGGAGATACCACCGCATCTTCATCATCAACGTCACCTGGATTCTCAATCACCTCGTCCTCACTTTCTTCCCATTCTAAGTCAACTAGTACCTGCTGTTCATAACTCTTGTCCCAATCCCACTTTCTATTTTCTTCAAAAACAACGTCTCTGCTAGTCATTATCTTCTTTGTCATGGGATCATATATCCTATAACCCTTTGACTCATCACTTATCCCCAAAAAAACACCACTGGTACTCTTATTCTCCAATTTTGTTCTCTTCACATCAGGTACATGCATGTGACACACGCATCCGAAGACTCTCAGATGTTCAACTGACGGCTTCACACCACTCCAGACCTCTGTTGGTGTTGTATCTTTCAAAGCCACAGTGGGACACCGATTTAGCACATAGACAGTCCACTTTACTGCTTCAGGCCAGAAAGGCTTTGGAATCCCCTTCTCAGATAACATGCATCTCACTGAATTCATCACCGTACAGTTCTTTCTTTCTGCAACTCCGTTCTGCTGAGGAGTGTATGCAGTTGTTAGTTGCCTTCTAATTCCATTTTCTTTTAAAAAATTGTTGAACTCGGCTGATGTAAATTCTCCTCCTCGGTCTGTTCGTAGACATTTGATGGCAAGACTAGTTTCCTACTCAACAAGTATTTTAAAAAGCTTGAAAACAGCAAATGTCTCTGACTTCTCATTTAGAAAATAAGACCAAGCTTTTCGACTATAATCATCAATCAAGCACAACACATACTTCTTTCCACTATTTGAAATTGGAGTAATTCGACCACATAAGTCAGCATGAATGAGTTCTAACCTTTGAGTTGCTCTCCAGGTGCTCCTTTTTGGAATAGGTTCACGATGTTGCTTGCCTTTCAAGCAGTCAACACACACAACATCTGAGGCTGGAAGTTGAGGTAACCCATGAACCATTTTCTTTCGTTGCAAGGCTTGTAATCCTGTGTTACTGATGTAACCAAGTCTGCAATGCCAGAGGTGAATAAGGTCCTGTGTTGTAGTGTTGAAGCAGATTTCTTGGTTTGAGTCGGACAAAGTTGGTTGAATCCTTGCTACCAAAACAAACATCCGATTGGCTGTCATCTCGGATTGCATGATAAGGCCTTTCTGTGGGTGATATATCTTGCACTTCCCGGAGTGAATAAGAATTGCAAGACCTCTCTCCTGTAGTTGTCCTATGCTCAAGAGATTGTTTTTCAATTCCGGTACATAAAATACATCACCAATAACACAATTAACTCCATTTACCTCCAACTTGACATTCCCTTTCCCTGAAACCTTCATTCTTGTGTTGTTGCCTAATTTCACAGTATGTTGAAAGGATTCATTTAGCTCAGCGAATAGGACCATGTTACCACACATGTGGTTGCTGCACCCCCAGTCCAAGAACCAAATTTCTTCTCAGCTTGCTCCAATATCTTCAATATAGGCCATCAACAACATCTCTTCTTGTTCGTCTAGTTCGGCATAGTTTGCTTGTTTATCCGAGGTGGGACATTCATACTGAAAGTGACCGAGTTTGTGACAACGGTAACACTCCACAGTAGCCTTGCTAAATACTTGCTGCCCTCTTCCTCTACCTCTGAAACTGCCTCTCCCTCGACCTCTTTTGTTTCTCTCATCGACAGTCACCTTTAGAGCATGCTCCTCTCCACTACTTCCACTGCTATTTCTGTTGAACTTTTGCTCATGCACAACTAATGAACTTTGTAATTCATCGATTGTGAGTGAGTTAATATCCTTGGACTCTTCAATTGAAACGACCACGTAATTGTATTTCTCAGTGAGAGTCCTGAGAATCTTTTCCACAACAGTGACATCCTTCATATCCTCTCCATTGCTTCTCATCTTGTTTGACAGGTTCATAACTCGAACAAAATATTCAGTGATGGTCTCACCCACCTTGAATATCACCAGCTTATAATACAATACTAGTTAAAAACTGCAATCTTATGCATCATACAGAGAAAAAAAAACTATAAAACTTTCATGATTCAACATCACAAGTAAATTAAAAAAAAATATATATATCCAAACATGTAATTTTTGCATTAATTAGTTGAACAGCTGTATTACATGAGCATAAACACAAAGAAAGAGAACTTCAACCATAATTTCACCTCTAAAAATCCCTAATTCCTAGCCAGTGTAAAGGACAGAGAAAGGACGGAAAAAAGAAGAGCGGGATAAGCCTAACCTGGTCGTCGCCGGAAGGAAACCACACAGCAATTCAGTATTTTGTTAGGACATCACAAATAATAATTTCAGAAATGGAAGGGTATTTAAGGGAAAAAACTAAGTGAGCAGTAAGACGACGTCGTTTTAATGGCAACAATCTCTGAAGGTACCGAAACCATAAGATCGGGAAAACAGAGTATAAACCCTAATCTTGATCAATTGGCAATTCGCGATTCAGAAGCAGAGCTCGATTGGCAAATTGAAAAACTGGTTAGTCTTTTTTTCCCCTTCAAATCAGTTATTTATATGCCATTGAATTTCAATTGCCTCACACTTATGTAAATCAAGGTTTCTCTTGAAAGGGCTAACTTGAAATTATGTTTTTAAAATATTATTTGTTTGTGATTCAATCTAAAAATTAAATCTTTAGCAGCCTTGCTTTAGTAATCACTAAAATGGAGTTTAGTTCATAGAATTACAATGCTTTAATGGAATGATGGTTCCAGTTAATGTTCTTTTTCTGCCTGAGAAATGGAAATTTTTCTTCTTATTTTCTGAGTTGAGATTATGATTGGTATTATTTGTTTGATTCAGAGTCTATCCTTAAACTATGAAAAGAACAATGCCGTGGAGTGACAGCGATGATGAGGATGGTTCTTCATCTGGCGAATCTTCAACGCATGATACAGATACAGAAGATAATGATGGGTCTAGTAAGAAAAATACAAGAATTCGTCGGTCCTCCAAAGAGAAAACATCTGAAGGTAATGTTACTCCACCTCTTTCATTTGATTAAACCCCGTTGTTATAGATAAACCTTGGCTTCTTTAGGTATAAAAGATTGATTTTATTAAAATTACAGATACATGTTTTGTTCCATTTATAAGAAATTTAAATTTCATGGGGACTGTAGTAACATATCCTTATTTATTATGTGGTAGTGTGTAAGGCTGTAAATTGGCGATTTTTTTTTTGAAAGTGCTCAAGAAAGATCTACATATATTCAACAAAAAAAAAAGTGTATGTTTCGACATGGGCATTGAAAAGTTTAAAGCTAAGCAATTGTGTTATGAGGAATTTGAAAATTAATTGTTAGCATGATTCTAAATAAATGCACAGTAGTTTCAACTGTCTAAGAGCAAAACTTTACATCACAATATGCTTGTATGTAGTGTCAATATTAGTGTATAGTCTTGTAGTTTTAACTGGAGGAAAAGATTGCCGTTTTGCTGATATCACTTTTATGGTATCCATAAAATGCACTGTGGTTTGAAGTTTGAAACCTCCAGAAATACCTTAAACTTAAGGGACAACTACATTGGAACAATTTTAGAAACTGCTATATATTCTGCAGGTATTTGAAGGGAAACTTTAGAAGCACTTTCCGTGTTAGGTCCCAACTTCTCTTTGATTATGTTCTTATCCTCAGTTTTTCTTCTTCTTTCTTTTTAATTTCTTTCAGTCATTTAGGTTGGTAAAAATAAACGATGGAGTAGATAAATTTACAGATGGAAGTTTTTAGATGTTTTCATGTATCAAGAAAAGAGACGGAGAGAGAGACATAGAGATGTTTTGATAGAAGAATACTATTATGCTATGGTAAATCATGTTAGAGTTTGATTGAGGAAAATAAATCCACAGCTGGTGAATAGCTGTAGTTGGTTTATAATTGGTTTCTTTAATGCTTAAATACCTTCTCAAAGTCCATATCAAAATTCATCACCAAACCAATTAGTGCTGTCGCATTCAATCTTACTTTCTCTGCAATAACCTTGACTTTCCACCATCTTTCTAATTACTACCAACTAGAAGAAATATTTGTACTTTCTCTTCATAACTTTTGCTTATGACCTCATCACCATTTTTCTTAGAAATTGGGATGATTGATGGCCGCTATTGAAACCCCAAGAGGTGGGATAAATGACGGAGGCCTTGAGGAGAAACCTCAAAGTTGCTGGTTCCAATCCCCATACTCGGGGCCAGACTTGCCCATAAAAATAATTAAAAAAAACTTGGCTGGTATTGACTTTGACTTTGGTTCAGGAGCGACTTGTCTAGCATTTAATAATAGCATCAAGACAGATGCATGCTGGTGCATGGCTTATATTGGAGCATGGGTCCTCTTTAACTTTATAGGTTTTTGTAATGTTGATACTGGAGAAAATTAGATGAAAACTAGTTATGAAATACACCATTTTAGAAAAGAAGGAAAGAAAAATGGATGATGATTTTTTTTCTTCATATCAAAATGGATGATCAGTAAGCAGAATAGATTATTATTTTATCAAAACAAATTCCATACGCAGAGTTGGATCAACATTGGTTTAGACAGTTTCCTTGCTTAACCCACTGCAAGTGAAATTTATGCTATTATTATTTCCTTGCAACTTTTTTTTTTATCTAAGTTGGATAGGAAACACTTGTTTGACTGTTATCATAGTTCTTACATGCAGTTCCATCTGCGAAACGTAAGAGCAGAGGTATAGATTTTGAAGCTCTGAGTCGACATGGCTATAAGGGTGGACTATCAGTTCTGAAAGTGCCACCGCCAAAAGAGGCAGTTGAGTATAACTTGTCTTGGTCTACGGGCAAAGAAAGTCGTGCAACAAATGAGGCTGAAGAAACTTTTGAAGAACGACAGAAAACTAGAGCTGCATTACTTGAAGGAGAGCAGCTGAAAAATGCACAAACACAGAAAGAAAGGAACCTTTCCTTTTCACAAAAGGAAAAGAGGAAGAGAGATCTTGGTCAGGCTAGCAGGGGGAAGAACTATGTTGAAGAAGAGAAGAGGTTGTTGAGGGATAACGGTGTGTACTCTGGTTTTGATTCTTGATCTGTCTTGTTAATCTTCATTATCATATTGAAATTGAAGGGTGTAGAAACTTTGTCTGGCACAGTATAGGATATAGATAGTTGCTTGAAATTTGCAGTCTACATGAAGTATATCTTACCTTGTTTAAAAAATCCACAAGATACAACACATTATTTTCTCTTCATCATATATTTTGGGGTTTCTTATTTTCATTCTATCATTCATCTTATGGAATTTTTGCACATAATTAAATACAGACATTAGAAGAACATGCTTGGTAGAGAATAGCATGGTTATAAAGCTGTTTAATCCATCACTATACCCAAGGCCCAAAGCATGAAGTCCAAAACCCAGTCTATTGTCTCGGGGCATCATGGGAAGGCTGGCTGGTCTAGGAAGGTTTGCCTTTAAAGCTGAACATGGCATTATATAATCAAGACCTTAGTTATTACTAGTATTATTATTATGGTTGCTGCTGGTGAGATGGCCTATTGATTCTCAAATATCATCATTTCACCAACATGTGCACTGTTGCTACTCCATGTCATGCCATGCCATGCCAGTGATGCCATATGGAACTCAAACTATTCCTATCATTATAATATACATAAAGAATAAAACTATAAAATTTAAATTTGATGTGAATTCATTTGATTTGCTTAATACAATAATTAATAGTGTATATTATCTATGTACAAAATTGTTATTTTAAAATTTTAAATAACTTTATGTTATTTTTAAAATTTGTAAATTAGGTACAATTAAAGTCAACTGAAACATGAATATATCTGAAACATGTTTTTTATTTTCTTTTTAGAAAATTTTGAAATCCTAGAAACTCAAAACTCAAAATTTCTGATTCTAAATTTTTTCTAATTTTTTAATACCTTAATTAGTAGTCAATATATATATATATATATATATATTAGAACCTATTTTATTACAATTTGATTTATAGAGATGGAGGAAATTATCATTTTCATATACTTTTGTGATTTTATTAATAGTCAATGATCAAGTATTGTTGATGGCGACATCACAACTTATTTGTGATTAATAATGAAAATAAATACCCCTCACTCACCCCCTCCCCCTCACTCTGGATCACATATAGATAGATGTGAGCAAGTACATGCATATTTTTGGTATTAATACATTGTATCCATCCCCTTATCAAGAAGAATTTTCTGTGTTTTTTGTAATTATGTAAGCCTCTTTTTAACTTCTTGTTATCTAACCACCAATCATCCGAGCGAGCCAGCGACCTCATAATTGAATTCTTCTTAATATTATACATTGATAGATTAATATATGTGCTTTTAATTAAGATAATTAACTTAATTAAAAGATGTTAAAATTATACAAATATATTTGTATACACCTTAAATTATGTGTCAAAAATTATTAAGAGAAAATATTACTTAAACTGGTAATCATAAATTTTATTTTATTTTTGAAATAGTGGAAAAGAAATCATCTTGAGATAAGCAAAGGATGCTTAGGAATAGCAAATTTAAATTTAAAAAACATGTGGGGCCTTTTTAGGGGATTTCTATATCACTATAGTGACATTGACGACCACCCTTGCCGCCCGCCGTCCAACCCACCCGCCGGCCCACCTTTATTGAAGATGTTTGGCGGGACAGCGCGACATATGAGTGAGGCAAGCAATGTTTTCATTACAAAATACCCCTCGGTCTTACAGTTAGTTGTTCAATACTCCTTCCATTCCAGGTTTTTGCACACTGATTAAAAAAGTTAAAACTCTAAAAATTACTCAATTAAAATTATTACGTATTACCAAAAAACACATTTGCATAGATAAATAAAAAGTTAAATTGTAGGTGATAAAGATGAGAGAGACATATTGTTAGAGGATAGAGAAAATATAGGAATTAAAGAGAGTATATGGATAAGATATTAAAAGAGAAAAAAAGTAGCTTTGAAAAATATGAGATAATTAAAAAGAGTATTAAATATTTAGGGGTAATTAAGAAAATAATGTAACCAATTCTCCTATAAATTGTAGAATGTCATATATTTATGAACAAAAAAATTATCATAAAACATCAGTTATTAAGGAATGAAAGGAGTATCAATAATGGATTTACAGTTATATAAACTCGTTGGACACAAATAATTGTAAATGTCAAGAATAGATTGAACAAGAACGTATGAATATGTTTTTTTTGTTCAGAAACTTCTTAATCATCCAATAACATTTTTCTTCATAAGGATGAATGAAAGGTAGATTCTAAGGGCGAGCTCAATGTCGATAAATCCGCGAGATTAAAAATTTATTTCGTACAATTGAACCTTGTTGATCTGTTTCTTTTTAAGAACCAAAATAATTTGTTTTCTTCCTTTTGAAAGAACTTATACTATTACATTTCGAATTTAAATGTCTAGAAAGAATTGAGTTTGAAAGACTAAAATAAATATGAGAACAAATTATCTTTACTAAAACACATGTTCTGTTTTTGTTGAAAAATAAATCCAAATATATGAGCATACACAATAAAGAATTAGAAGAAGACTTACTACTCCATACTGAAACCCAAGAAACAACATTTTTGTAATCCCAAGAAAGGATGATAGCCATGTCATTTTTTTGATGCTAGAGGAAGTTTTCAGCTCAAAAAAAAAGTATCTTACAAAAAAATAAATTTAAATAATTAAAAATCCGAAGTTAGTACATAGAGTAGATTTTCTTTAAATATTTTGTCTTTTTTGGATTTTGCCAACCCTTTTAATTCTCTTGCCTATTCGACAATGTCTCTAAAGAAAAGCATCGTAAAGTAGCCCACCACAGCACAAAAAGGCAATGCAATTCTAGAGAGAGAAAGGAGAGATCTAGCTACAATGGGTTGAGATGAAAGAAACAGCAGCTGGAGGTGTTTTTGTCACAGCTGCCGATCTAATCCCGTCCAAGTTTCAATTTTTCCAGGTCAGTAAAGTCTATTTGTTGAACTATCAGTTACTGTTACACACATTCAGTCTTGAATTTCGTTTTTGTAATTGCAAAAAAGACGTTAGATACACAACTGCAAATTTATATATGCGTTTGATCATGTTTTCATATGAGTTTGCCTATTTGTTTGGCTGATTCGTGACTTCCTTTCTGGGTTTTGTACAATTCTGTGTAGAATTCTTGCCAGTTAACCGTTAATCAATTTTCTTTAGTTATAAGTTAATTGTTGGAGGATTATTCATCTGGGTTTGTATTCTTTGGATGATCTGTGTTTTTTATTCAGTGAAACATTTGCAATTATCTGAAACAAATGATTTTAAGGGATTTTTACAACGACCCGTCCAAAAAAAAAGATAAGAAATTTTGTTTGAGATCTGATCATCTTCCTTTTTTTCTTTTTGCTATGTTTTGTCTTTGATCAGGTAATTTTATACTTTACTAAAGGCAGGCAGTTACATTGATTTTGGCTTTGTTAATCAGGTAATATGAGTTTTTCCAGTTTCCCCCTTCATCAGTACGATATGATCATCTACCCTCTTATTATCTGTTATACCCGCAATTGAGTTTTGTTTCTGTTTGTGATTTTTTTGTTTAGGTTCGAAGATTCTGTTTGTTAGTATCGGATTAGTTGTTTGGAAGTTACTTTTGCCAATTCTAGCTTGAATCGACAGCTGGAGTTATATTCTCAGTTCACGGATTTAGCTTTTCGGTGGTTTGTTTAGGTAGTTTGAAGCAGTAACAAACAGTTTGGCATAATGGCCACCCGGTCACAAGCAAAATCGCAGCGCATGTACTCTTGGTGGTGGGACAGCCACATAAGCCCCAAAAATTCAAGATGGCTTCAAGAAAATCTTACAGGTATATCATTTTTACAAGTTTGGCTATGTTGGAATTGTTTAAATATGCAGCTATGCTTCCAATTCCTCCATTTCCTTTTGATAGTGTGGGTGTTGGTTGTTACTCCTGATGTTGTATAAAATGTACTTGAGATATCTAACTTATAATGGATTTTTCATATCTGGTGCATCATCTTTCTCCATTTGACAAGTTGTAAAAATATAAAAGCAATACTTTTTCAAAAGAAAGAAAATTTAAGAACTAAACTATAAATAACTACAATTAGTGACATGTTTCTTTGAAGAGAAAAGCCGATATAAGATATACCACGTTTCTCCCCTTATCCACAGCACCATAAGTATGATTCACAATTTTATGCCGACTTGAAACAGATATGGATTCCAAAGTCAAATCAATGATCAAGCTTATTGAGGAGGATGCTGATTCCTTTGCAAGGAGGGCAGAGATGTACTATAAGAAACGACCAGAGCTTGTGAAACTGGTTGAAGAGTTCTACCGAGCATATCGAGCATTGGCTGAAAGATATGATCATGCAACTGGAGCACTCCGCCAGGCCCACCGAACAATGTCAGAAGCATTCCCCAATCAAATCCCCTCACTACTCCCTGATGATGCACCTGCAAATTCTGCTTCTGATCCACAGATACCTGAGATGTCAACTCCTGTGCGTGCATTTCCTCATCCCGATGATCTGCAGAAGGATGCTTTAGGACTCTCAGTGTCTCATTCCCGTGCTGCCAATAAAAATGGAGCATTTACAGAAGAGTCTGATTCTGTAAAACCGCTCAATAGTTTGTATGGGTCTGGAGACCATGCAAAATTTGCAGAAGGGAGGGTGCGAAAAAGCCTTAATTTTCATGAGACTGTGGAGTCTGAGCAGGTGTGTAAATATGAGAAAGAAATACAAATCTTAAAGCAAGCCATTGCTAAATTACAGGCTGAGAAGGAAGCTGGCCTCAATCAGTATCAACAGAGTTTGGATAGTTTGTCTAAGCTAGAGGCAGCAGTCTCTCGTGCCCAAGATGATACTAGAGAATTCAGCCAGCAAGCAAGCAAAGCTGAAGCTGAAACTCAAGCCTTGAAGGAAGCTCTGATCAGTATAAAAGCTGAAAAGGAGGCCTGCCTTTTGCAACACCAGCTGTGTTTGGGCAAGCTATCTCATCTGGAGGAAATGCTTTCTCATGCCAAAAAGGATTCTGCGGAACATGATGAACGCGCTAATAAAGCTGAAACTGAAGCTCAAACTCTGAAGCAAGACCTTGCTAAAGTAGAAGCTGAAAAAAATGCTGCTCTTAATCAATACAAACAATCTTTGGCGATGACGTCAGATCTGGAGAGCAAATTACTGCTTGCTGAAGAGAGTGCCCGAAAGTATAGTGAACAAGCTGAAGTGGCTGAAGGTGAAGTCAAAACCTCGAAGCTAGCTATTTCAAAATTGACTGAAGAGAAGGAAGCTGCAGCTCTCCAGTATCAACAGTGCTTGGAGACCATTTCTAGTCTAGAGCTTAAAATCTCTAGTGCCCATGAGGAGATCCAAAGACTCAACGGTGAGATAGATAGTGGAGATGCAAAGTTAAAGGGCGCTGAGGAACGATGCGACCTGTTACAGACATCAAATCAGTCCCTTCAGTCTGAGTTGGAAACTAAAGTGCTGGAGTTGGGTACACAAAGTCAAGATCTAACAGAGAAGCAGAAGGAGTTGGGAAGACTTTGGACATGCATACAAGAAGAGCGCTTGCGGTATATGGAGGCTGAAACTGCATTCCAAACTTTGCAGCGTTTGCACTCCCAAGCTCAGGATGAACTTAGGTCTTTGGCTTCAGAGCTACAGAATAGGGCTCAAATTTTATGGAACATGGAAAATCATAGTAAGAGTTTGCAAGATGAAATCCTGAAGCTTAAGGAGGAGAACAAAAGCATGAGTGAGCTGAACTTATCTTCGACTATGGCCATGAATGGCATGCAAAACGAGATCTTTAGCTTAAGGGAAACGAATGGAAAACTTGAGGAGGAGGTTCAGCTTCGAGTGGATCAAAGAAATGCTCTTCAGCAAGAAATTTATTGTCTGAAAGAGGAGCTGAAAGACTTGAACAATAAACACCATGCTGTTTTGAAGCAAGTGGATGCAGTGGGTTTAAACCATGAATGCTTTGAGACATCGGTGAAGGAATTGCAGGATGAGAACTCAAATTTAAGGGATTCATGCCAGAAAGAAAGAAGTGAGAAAATAGCTCTTTTGGAGAAGTTGGAAATCTTCGGAAAGCTACTAGAAAAAAATGCCCTCTTGGAGAATTCCCTTTCAGATTTGGGAGCTGAATTAGAAGCAGTTAGAGGGAAGATAAACTTGTTAGAAGAATCATGCCAATCTCTTTTACAGGAGAAATCTACTCTTGTTGATGAGAAGGCCAATTTAATGACTCAACTGCAGATTACAACTGAGAATTTGGAGAAATTCTCAGAGACAAACACCATTCTGGAGAATTCCCTTTCCAATGCACATGATGAACTTGAATTGTTAAAGGCAAAAGCAAAGAGGTTAGAAAGTTCAGGCATGTTGCTGGTTAATGAGAAATCTAGTCTTATTAGTGAAAAGGATACTTTAGTTTCTCAGATTGAAATTACTCAGCAAAGATTGAAGGATTTGGAGAAAAGATTTACAGAATTAGAAGAGAAATACTCGGCGTTGGAGAAAGAGAAGAATTTCACACTTAGTGAAGTAGAAGAGCTAAAAGTTTATTTGGTGGTACAGAAACAAGAGCATGCTAGTTTTGCCCAAATGAGCGCGACAGAATTGGCTGGTTTAGAAGCCCAGGTTCATGTCCTAAAAGAAGAAAGTTGGAACAGTAATAGAGAATTGGAGGAAGAACTAGATAAAGCTATGCATTCCCAAATGGAGATTTTAGTCTTGCAGAGATGTGTGCAAGAGCTGGGAGAGAGAAACTCGTCTATATTGTTTGAGTGTCAGAAACTCTTGGAGGCATCCAAATTATCAGAAAAATTGATCTCTGAGTTGGAGCAAGAGAATCTTGAACAGCAGTTGGAGGTGAAATCCTTGTTTGTTCAACGAAGCACATTAAGAAGTGGAATGTGTCAGTTGTTGAAAGCTTTCGACATTGTTCCAGAAAATGGATGTGAAGATAAAAGTGTGCAAGACAAAACAGGTGTAGATCACATTTTAAGAAAATTTCATGATATTAAAAGTTCTCTATTTGAGGCCCAGGATGAAAATCAGCTTCTGGCTATTGAGATGTCAGTTCTCATCACACTACTTGACCAACTGAGATCGAAAGCAGCAAACACTGAGATGGAAAAGAGCATTTCTGACCGGGAGTTGTGTATCATGTCTGAGAAGTGTTTGATGGTGCAAAGTGAGGCCCACAAACTTTTTGAGACGACAGAAAAATTGAGATTAGAAGTGATTGATGGAAATCACAAAGAGGAAGAACTGATGTCTCGGATAGAGAATCTACGGGAAAGGTTGCTGGATATGAAAGGAGCTTATGAGAATTCACAAGAGGAGAAAGCACAGCTTCTTGAAGAAAAGAGGGTCTTGATGAAGGAACTCCTACACTTGAAGGAAACGAGCCATATTGTAGAAGAGGAAAATTGTGCCATCTTTAGTGAAATGGTATTTCTGAGTCACCTCTCCCTGATTTTTGAGAAGTATGTTACTGAGAGATCTACAGATATGAAAGAGCTTGGGGAAGATTTAAACAAGCTTCATGGTGTCAATGCTTCCTTGGAAAAGAAATTGAGCATAACAGAGAAGAAGTTGGAAGATCTACAAATGGAAAACCTGCATCTCAAAGAGACATTGCAGAAGTCAGAGGATGAGCTGCAAGGAGTCACATTTGTTCTTGGCCAGATGAATCTTGAAATTGCGAATGGCAAGAGTCTGTTTCACCAGAAGGAAATGGAACTTTCGGAAGCAGAACAAAAACTCACTGTCAAAGAAGATGAGAAATCAGGGTTGTCTAAGATGGTGGAGGATTTGAAGAGGGAATACGATGCAGTTCAGATGATTAGAGAAGTCCTAGAGATGCAGAGAGTCAAACTATGGGAAGACAATGATCATCTGAGTAAGGAGAATGAGTGCTTTAGTGAAGCAAGTCGGAACTTGGAGGTAGAATTGTGCCATCTGCATGATAAATATGAAATGACTAAAAACAGAGAGGAAAGTTTGTGTTCTGAAATGCAGAGGAGAAATGATGAGATTGACATGTGGGAGACACAGGCAACGGCATTCTACGGGGAATTGCAGACCTTCGCGATAGGTCAAACTTTATTTGAGGAGAAGGTCTACGAGCTTATAGGCGAACGCGAGAACCTTCAAGATGGAAATACTTTAAAAGACATGAAAATTGAACTGCTAGACAAAAGAATCAGCATTTTGGAAGGTCAAAATGAAGAACTCAAAGCCCAGTTGGCTTCATATGGCCCAGCTGTCATTTCTTTGATGGATTGTATATCATCTTTGGAGAAGCATACCTATACTACAAATCTTAAAAACACCATCAATGAGGAAGTGAAGGTAACATTTAAATATCTGAAATTTTAAACTCATATGCTTGGCTATTCTAACTTGAGATGTTCTGTTCTGAACTTGGTGTGATGCAATCCCTTAAAGGCTTTATGCAATCACCCTAAAATGCTTTATTGAGTATGAATGGTATAGAATCTGGAATGATTATATATTATGCTTTATCAAGTGTCTTAATTTAGTGCACCCTGTTTCTTCACTCGCACACAAAATATATACACATCAATATGTGGGTTTATTAATAGGTATGTACTGTCATATAGAGATTGATAGCTGGTTCATAGTGACTAACACATTTCATTGGATTATATGTCTTGGATGATTTAGAATAGTTGAACACCGACATGCTTTTGTAGCAGAGTGAGTGGAGCTTCATTGCTAATAGATGGATAGTACTAAAAAGAGCATCATATTGTATATACTGGCATTCTTTTGGTGAAACATTGAAACTACAATACCTATATTTCTTAAGAAAAATTGAGCAAACTTGTTGTAGGATCATGCTTACTTTAATGTCCCAATTTTATTTCCCCTTTATGGAAAGATTATGATGATAGCTAAACTGATTTGGTTCATCACCCTTGATCATACAATGATTTCAAGTAACAATCTTCTGCAGCTTCCCTGCATTAGAGTGCTCATATTAAAATTCAGGTATCACAAGGTTTGGAAGGAGAATTGGATGTTTTATAAATTTACATGCCCCATCCTAATATGCTAGTAAATAAAGGAAAAAAGAAAACGAGTATCCTAAAGTTCACCCCTAGGCCATGTAAAAGTATGGTGGAATAATTTCAAAAGAAATTATTGTCCATCAGCAAGTAATGCACATAATGTTGTACATTAGTGATCCTTTGCTTGTTCTAAACATTATTTCTTTGCAGGAGGTCGAATTGGCAAATCACCTACATGTTGAAAGTCATCCGAGTGAAGATCAAAATTCCATGGTGCCAGATGCATTCTTAACTATGCAGGATTTGCAAACTAGAGTCAAAGCTATTGAAAATACCGTTATCGAAATGGAAAGGTTTGCAATGCAGGAAAACTCGAATGCTTACACCAAACTAGAGTCTGCAATGAGACAGATTGAAGATTTAAGATCTGAAAACCACTCGCTTAGAGGAAATGTTAAGCCAGTATCTGAAATCTCAGAGGAGAGTGGGCTTCTACCAAAAGACATTATGCTAGATCATATTTCTGAAACTTCATCCTATGGAATAAGCAAGAGGAGAGATTATGTTGTTGCTGATAATCAAATGCTTGAGTTGTGGGAAACCACTGATCAAGATAGTAGCATTGATCTTTCTGTTAACAAGGGGAAGAAGGTAGTCGGTGCAGCCAGTAAGAAAGAACGGTTTGAAGCAGTAAAGAGCGAGTATTCTTCAGATTTTCTAGTTGAGAAAGAGTTGGGTGTGGACAAATTAGAGATCTCCAAGAGATTTACAGAACCCCGTCAGGAAGGGAACAAGAGAAAGGTCTTGGAAAGACTTAATTCTGATGTCCAGAAATTGACAAACCTTCAAATCACCGTGCAAGATTTGAAGAGGAAGGTTGAGATTATAGAGAAGGGCCCAAAAGCCAAACCAATCTCTGAAAGTGATGCTACTATGAAACAGAAACTGGAGGAAGCTGAGGCGGCGATTCAGCAATTGTTTGACCTCAACGGCAAATTGATGAAGAACATTGAAGACAATTCAGCACACTCTGGTAAGAAGTCTGCCATGGAGTCGGAAGAGAGTGGGAGTGTCAGAAGGAGGAGAATTTCTGAACAGGCACGAAGGGTGTCTCAAAAAATTGGCCGGTTGCAATTGGAGATGCAGAGAATCCAGTTTGATTTGCTGAAACTTGATGATGAAAAAGAAAGCAAAGGAAACATTAGAATTACAGAGAGCAAAAGAAGTGTTCTGCTTCGAGATTATCTTTATGGTGGAGTAAGAAATATCCCTCGGCGAAAGAAGGCGACATTTTGTGCATGCATAGAACCTCCAACAAAGGGTGACTGAGGCATATTAACCAAGTCTGCACGAGTAGAGTTCATACTTTTTTACCCGTTGTCTATACACTTGCCTCCTTATAGATTTTTCAGAATAAGTACTCTTCCCCTGGTTGCTTCAAAAGAACCTGTAATCTTTATTTTAGAGGAACTGCTGTACATTTCAGGAATCGTCCTACACCTATCAAAAAAGCTGCTCTTAAGTAGTTTGTTTATATTTCATGCTTGTTATAGCTTTAATTTGGAATAATTCCACCTTTGTGAGCCAATGCTTTTAGGATTTTTATTTTTTATTTTTATTTTTATGTCTCAAATGATATTACCTCCATCTATTACTTTGAACTGCATGGTGACAGAAATTAATGTGTTTGTGTTGGTGGAATTCCTGTAGAACCGGGTACGTTTCAAGAAGCACCAATCTCTTAATCCATTGTTACCTACAGTATACTAGAATTTATCTTGAAAATCTGGCCAACTTGAGAAACTGCTGTGCACATTTGTACATAATTCTGAAGGGATCTACATTATGGATCCCAAGTCTGTAAAATCTGGCTAACTTGAGAAACTTCCATGCACATAAATGCATGATTCTAAAGGGCTCTACATTACGGATCCCAAGTCTGTAATCATTCTTCCGGGCAAAGTGAAAACTATGGAAGAAGAAGGCAGAACATAACCTACCTTTTAACTGGAATATAAACAGCCCTTTTAACTCGCTATAAGCACATAACACAACCTTACTTATGACGCTCAAACTACGAAAAAAGACTATTAAATACACAATGTGGCAAAATTAATATATGATAAATAACTGTTATAAGCAAGCATGGTCTGAGCTACGAAAAATAACAAGAATAAGACTAACGATTTGCACTGCAATATGAGTGGGCTGGCAAACATGAGAAAGCATATTCCGCTCAAGAAAATAAAATAAAATCTCTTTGTATAAAAATTGGTCAAAAGCTAGGTCTCTCCCACCTAGCATTCTGCTTCTCATGGTACATTCAAGAAAGATCCATAAAATCAGCAAATGCAAATAGAGCTACTGAAATACAGAAATTTGCATTCATCCTATTTGTTTCATCAAAGGAGCCAATAAACCAACCTTAACTCAACTTTAGATCGACGAATCTCGAAATAAAATCCCAGTTAGACCAGCAATAGAAGCATTGGTTTCGGAACTAAAATGGAAGATTATCAATTTGATTAAACCTTCTGTTTGTTATGCTTCCAAGTGCTTTGCTAAGTTATCCCTCATGGTTCTCCCCAGGGGATCTACTTGCTTGCAGCGTTGTTCTACATACCCAGTGTCGTGATGACCAGACAAGGAAACATCAGGAAGCCAAGTATCGCCACAGTCAATAATGATATTGTGGAGTAAACAACAAACCAAAATGATACTCGGCAGTTTCTTCTTATCAGGTCTCCACATGACCTTGTTAAGGATTCTCCAACTGCCCTTCAACTGTGAGAATGCCTTCACTGCAAGCGACCTTGCAGCCTCATGTACTCCACTGAAATCATTTGTGGCACTTGACAGGCCATCCTTTTCATAAGGAGTTATGAGCCAAGGAAGAAGGGGGTAGTCAGTTCCACCTACTATAAATTCTCTAATCGCTACTCCTTCAGAGAGTATTCTTGCATTTCCATTTAAACGCACACCCCCTTGGCAGAGCTTGTAAAATCCCGAACATTTCAGTAGTCTGGAGATATTCATGCCCCCAGGCCAACCCGTTACAATATCAAGAAATCTCAACTCATTGTCAACAATTCCCTGCAAAAACATGCTGTAGTTATTTACTTGGTCGCACCAATCATCTGAAGTTTGAACAGCTGGAAGGGTCATTATGATGTGTGTTGCATCAATTGCTCCACAGCAATTAGGCAACCCAAAAGATGCCTCAAATTTAGCCTTGATTTCCTCCAACTTATTGGAGTCAGGCCACTTGAGATGGTGCCTGGCGCGTTCTTCCAATGCTTCAATAAATCTCCAAGTCACTTGAGAAACTGTGGACTGGCCTACTCCAAAGGAAGCCCCAACTGACACTTGGGATTCACCGGATGCAAGCCTTCTTAGCGCAATTGCAACTTGTTTCTCAACACTAAGAAGCCTTCCCTCAATGTTAATGAGACCAGAAGGAGGCCTAGAAATGAGATCCTCTCTTACAAGTGAACAGATATGATCAAAAGTCTTCTTTGATAGCCGAAAGAAATATTTGAACCCCTCATCCTCATCTGAGGGTACTGTTAGACCTGCACATTGGAATTACATTGAATAGAATCTAATTATACATCACAATCTGCACGTTTGAGTTACATTGAATAGAACCTAGTTATACATCACCATGAGGCACAAGCAGATGCTACCCAGCTAAAGTTTATAGTAAGTGCGGTCAAATTCCTTTCAACAATGTCAAAATGCAATCTTGAACTGTTTTAATTTGAGATACCCAAATGGATAAAATCCAAAATATAGCAAATTACAATATTTAAAACTAAAGAACTGACTTTATTAATCACAGAAAAGTACGAAACCCCGTTATGAGTTCCTGCAAAAATAATGAACTAGAGGGAGACTTGAAACATTTTTTATAACCTTAAAACTGAAATCCTAGAACCCCAAGAACATGGAATCATATAATAAAACGCTAGAATTCGTAAATTATAATTTCTGCAAATTCAGAAAAAGGGTATACTTTATTTTGGTGAAATGTGCAAAAAGAAAGGGGTGTAGACTGTAGAGTAATGAAGAAACCTGAGGTTGTAGAGTTCTTCTCCCAGAAACTATCCCACCAATCTGATTCGGTGGCTTTGCTCTCTACAGGGACGACTGTGCATGATTTATTTTTCTTTATTTTCTTGGAATCTTTTTTCGCCTTCTTAGGAGCCATGGAATTGAAAGACTAAATTTTTCAGCCTTTAATTTGAATGGAGCAGCACGAGAATCAGAAGACGGATTGAGGAACTGACGATCTCTTCGGTCTGTCTTCAGAAATCTGAAAAGAAAACTATCCGCCTTTCCCTTCGGGCATACCCTAAGGCTTTTTTTGGGGACTAAATTACAAATCTGACTCTCGTAAAAGTTCAGCTGGAGTATACTATATCAGCAAATTAAAAAATAATTATAGAATAAATTATGTCTCTAGCATTATTATTTTTATTAGAATAATGCTAGAGATACAATTTATTCTACAATTATTTTATAATTTACTGATGTGAAATACTCCACCTCAGCATATTGATAACAAATTATTTCAATGTAGTCTTCGGCTCCACATAAAAGCTGAGGTGGAGTATATCACATCAGCAAATTATAAAATAGTTGTAGAATAAGTTGTGTCTCTCTAACATTATTCTTTTTGTTAGAATAATGTTAGAGACAACTTATTCTACAACTATTTTATAATTTGCTGGTGTGACATACTCCAACTCAGCATATTGATAACAAATTATTTCAATATAGTCTTCGGTCCCACATAAAAGCTGGGATAGAGTATACCACATCAATAAATTATAGAATAAATTGTGTCTCTATCAATATTCTTTTAGTTAAACTGTTCCTTAAACTTTTTTTTATCACAATTATTTTTTATAGATGCGTTAGTCATAGTCTTTTTTATTTTTGTCTTATTCTTTTTTTATAGATGGGTTAGTCATTTATAAATGTGTTGTATATAAAGGTGTTCCTCTAATATTTTTTAAACTTGTTTTTAGCGCAATTATTATTTATAGATGCGTTAGTCATGCAAATATGTTCTTCTAATTTTTTTCACCCATTAAAATTTAATTTCCTCTCTCCTCTCTCTTCATTTTTTTATTTTTTATTTTTAAAATTTGTATAAAAAGTATACTCTACTTCTTCTTTTTATTTATTTATTTTTATATTGACATTTTGAATTCAATATGAAATATTTCTAAATTCAAAATTAGTATAAATTAATTAATTTTAGACAATATAATTACCAAAATTATAAACTTTACTAATTTTTATTTTATCTAAATGGTACTAATAATTGTATGATTTATTTTAAAATTGAATATATCTCAAATTAATTTAAACGAATCAAACTTGACCCTATATTTTGAAGAAAAAAAATATAAATTTAAAAATATTTTCAAAATTTTCATCATACAACTATTATTAAAAGTTGAATTAAATCCGTATTTTTAAAGACAAGCAAAGAAATTTTTGGTGTATTTTTAAAGACAGACAAATAAAATTTTAAATTTATATTTTTAAAGACAAATAAAGAAATTTGTATTTTTAAAATTTTTGGTGTAAGATTTATGTGTATGGTGTTGGATTAATATTAATCATTTACGGACCGTGAGTAGACGATATATCTTAACGTACCAAGGTAAGAATTATCATACAAAATGAATTCTCATAGTATATTAATCTACAAATTACATATTAAAAAACCTCCAACTTCAATGTAAATGTGATAAGAGATTTCTGATACTACACACTTCCTGGTGGCACATTCATTTGCATGGTTAATTAATATTGACTGAAGACTAAATTCCAACAAAATCATGGTTGACCCCGGCCCCTTGCTTCTTATATAATAGTAGTACATCATGAGCATAATTAATTAATTAATTAAGCACCAGCTAGCATTAATTAATAATTATACATGTTGTTTTAATAATAACTAATTGTACGCCTAGCTAGAATAGACAAGATTATTAGTGCTGCTCCATGAGTCTGATTGATCATTAGTGCTAATCATAGATTTAGGTTTGCATGAGTGAAGCATGAAGCTGCATGCCCCAACAGCCTCTCCCACCGTCAGATATATCCATTCCTGCCCTAGCCTCTCTAAGAACTTGGCCTTGCTCAGCTTCTTTATTACCTCCCCTCCTGGATTCGCCACTACAACCTACGTAGGAGAAATTAAGATTAACATTAACACAACTCATATATATATATATACTTACTCACGTATTTTCTACGCGTTATTATTATCATGTTAGGGTCCGCTAAGCTCAACAATATTAGTAACAATCAAGAAATGGTCAACCATCTTGTTTTGCAATTTGTACGTATACATGAAATACACAATTGTCAACTTTTTATTATTATTATTATTATTTTGTCAAGGACTGATCATATCAATGAGCCATTTTCTCTACCTTGAGCCCTCTTCTGTTCGTGGTAGTTTTGATCTCTTCAAGCATGCTAATCCCGCTCGTGTCAATGTTACCAACAGCTGATCACAACGTAAAATCATTAATTGTTTCATGCATGCATGTTAGAAATTTATGTTTTATTATACTCCCTCCGTTCCTTAAAGAGTGCTGTTTTAACCCAAAAAAATTGTTCCTTAAAGAATGCAGTTTTAGGAACCCAAAGCTTCTTTTTTTAAATATGCCCTTGTTTTAATTAATGCACTAAATAGGGAAGTTAATGCACTAAAGGAAGAGAAGGGTTAGCTTTGTCATTTTATCCCACTTATTAGTTTGTGCGCTTTTAGTTAAAATTGTACTCTTTAAGGAACGGAGGGAGTATATATATATATATAGGGGTTTTCTTTTCTGGAATTGGAAGTACAAACTAACCCCGATGAATTAATTACTGCAATTAATTAATGTTTCTCATCACTTACCACCCATGTCGAGTATAACATATTGTAAGCTGGATTCTCCAGAAGATTTTAACTTGTCTTCCTCCTCATTAATCCACCTCAAGATCCTAACCACAGTTAACCATTGTGAAGATAAGCGGGGTGCACAAATTAGGTGTACAAAACATGTGTATATACTATTAGAAAAATAAGAATACGCGGCGGAATTTTGTAACGGTTTTTATTTGCAATTACAAAAAGAAGGTATTTTGTGATGGAATTTTAAAGTCATCACAAAACAATAAAATATATGATGACTCTCAGTGATGATTAATTTTATCATCATTATAGAGTATTTGTAATTAATTGCCAATATTGCAATTGCCAACTCATATGTGAGACTAATTTTGTTTAGTAAGTCAACTCACATATGTTTCTTTTTATATTTTGTTTTAAAATTATAATCATGATCTGGGCATTAGTGTAGTGGTAATACTTGTTATTTAGTTTGCAAATGTGGGGAGGTTTCGAATTAATCCTACAAGTATCATTTGATACTCATGACGCTCTTACCTTTGATCCCAAAAGTCAAGTATTTTTTTGTGATGACTTTGATAATCACAATAGATTATGTGTTTATGTGATTGTATTAATGATCGAGTTAATAATTTTACATAGTGATAAAAATTAGCTAGTTATACCGTATACGTACCTTTCTCTCAAGTAGTTTGAATTAGCAAAGTAAATGGGAGCATCAATCTGAAGTATGAGAATTCCCGGAACATTATTTGCATTTGGGTATTGATCCACGCTTCTGTAGATCCTGGAATCTGGTATGTTACCAAGAACAAGTGTTTTTGGTCGTGTGACAAACAATAGGAGCCTTAGGACAGACAATAGAACCTGCATGCATGCATTGCCACAAAATTAACCTAATTAGATAATATTAGTACGTACGTACGTATTAAACATTGAAAATTTATATTTTATAATTATTATTATTTGATAATAAATAAATTTTACTCTTTGAAATTTGATACTTGAAAATAAAACTCAAAAAATTATGTCCACTTGTGTCATTGGCATTGATATTAGTCAAAAAATACAGAGGTATGTATATATAAAGCAGATATAATAATTATTCTTCGTACGTTCATACATACCGCGATGATTAAACCTAACTCGACGCTGCCTAAAACAACACCAAGGTATGCACTGATGCAAACTAGAAAGTCGAATTTGTCGATGTTCGAAAGATGAATTGCTGCATTGTAATCAATGAGGCCGACCATTGCCGAAATGATTATGGATGAGAGAACAACAAGAGGGGTGTAATGGAACAGTGGTGTTAGGAACAACAGTGTCAACATCACTGCAACTGCCATTACAATGTTTGAAACTGCCGTCTTGCATCCTGCATTGAAGTTCACCGCTGTTCGCGAAAATGGCCCTGAAATTATACAAGTCATATATATATGTGTGATTAATTCCAATGCCGGTTAGCTAGCTTGCTTATGAATAAACTCAAAAAATAAATTACAGTAGTCATGAGTACAATGTAACTTAGTAACTAGGAATGGTGTATATAGACATTAATGAATGGCTGGATGAGGAATTCGGGAAAGTCAAATATGGAACAAAACATATACAAATAAATAAATTTAAGAATATTTATAGTACGTACCACTTGTGAGGTAGCTAGAAGTGCAAGAACCAGCAATATTCATCATCCCAAAAGCAATCATCTCTTTGTTACCATCGATATGGTAATTCTTGAACATGGCAAAGCTTCTTCCAACTGCAATCCCTTCCTGTTTAAAATTAACCATCACCACCCGGCCCCACAAAGCACAATGTGTATGTTAGCAATGACCGTTAATTAACTACGTACAGGATACTAGCTAGCTAGCTAGCTAATTAAATGCATCCATCCTTTTTAAGTAGAGTATTTGCTAACATGCACCTAAGCCCTGTCCTGTTAGCAAATTGCCCAAAAATCACCATGCAAATGAGAAAACTTTAGAGTTGCTTCTACTATATAAATTCTTGACCAGAATTCGCAGTTCGACTGATTGGAAAAAATAGTTTCAAAATGAATATAAACATCAACAAATCTATTATGTTTCTTCATTAATTTATCTTATTTTGTAGAGTCTACGTACGTACTATGTTCTAACACTTCAATTTAGTTTTGGTACAAAAAATCAATAGAATGATCCTATCTGTAAGGGATATATTAACATGCATAGATGTTGTCAATTTTTTTAGCCATGAAGATTAATCGATATCTCAATGATCCTCTTCATCTGTAGCCTGATTTTGAACCAAACACCTAGACAATTTGTATTGGGTCATGCACTGAATATCAAAGTTAATTAATCTGGGAAAAAGATCGCAAAAATTACAAACCGAGTCCCGTGAACAAACTAGGTAGCTAGTTAACTCGTTGTGCAAGTGGTGTACGTATGCAGCTCATTTACCTCAAACAAACAAAAAGGAAACAAGCACAAGAATGATTGGAGGAGCTAAAAAATTAAATAAGCTCAAAAGTGTATATATATATATATATATATATATATATAGTTGCAGGAAATTAATTAAATATATATACTTACAGCAAGAGCAATAACACCCGTGATTATGCCAGTTTTAATGGCTGTGGACAGATATTGTGACCCAAATGCCAGATCCATTACCGACGGAGGATTTAACCCTTTCTTCAGCTGTCCAATCTGTATTTTTTTTAATAAATAATTTACAGATACACAATGACAAATTACACAGAATATATATCAGAACCTGATCTTCTTCATCAGCCATACAAAAACAGCTGTCAATAAATAAAATAAATAAGTAGAATGTTTGTACGGTTATATATATAAGTGACCCACCAAATTATGTTCCATGGACTACATAATACTTCCTCCGTTCCTAAAATATTGTCGTTTTCGAAGAAAAAATTTGTTCCAAAATGTTTGTCGTTTACAACTTCTTAGAAGAATAAATTATTTACTTTCTTATATTACCCCTACCTTCTCTCATTGTCCCAATAAATTCTCTCCATTGTATTAATAGTTTTTAATTTCCCATAAAGGGGTAGTGATGGAATTTCAAACAAATTTTACTACTACCTCCGTTCCTTAAAGAGTGCAGTTTTAGCAAAAAGCACACAAACCAATAAGTGGGATAAAATGACAAAGCTAGCCTTTCTCTTCCTTTAGTTAATTAACTGTTAATTGCACCTTTTCAATACATGAGTTTTGATCAATTTGGGAATTTATTTAGACCCATTAATTGATTGAATTTATATTAAATTAAATGTGCATTTGATAGTCTATTACAAGGAGATTAATAGAGAGCAATATATGGTTCAAGTGGGAGTTATATATTGTGTTTTAATTGTATCCAAAGTGGAGTACATGAAAAGGTTCATTGTTGTTTAAGAAAACTATTTTCTTTTTAAGTCCCACATTGAGTAGGAATAAAACTATTTAATACTTTATAAGTATATGTGGAATAGTTTAATTCACTTGTGGTACTAAAGGAAAGGCTTGGATTTGGTCACAATGACGTGGTGGAAAGCACCACCCGCGCCCGCGTCCAGCGACCCGGGTGCCGGGGACCGGGGATCGAGTTCGGGTCGCAAAGTCGCATCGTCGCTAGGAGCCAAGAGCCTACTTTTTTGCATTGAACCAGATTAATAAACTTCATTAATGTTTAAATAGTTTTGTGTTTAATCATTATGGGATATAAATGAGTTTTAAAACTGATGTGATTATTATATCATTTATTTTGTAAATAATGCTTAATTCACAATTCAGTTATGAAACTGTAGAGTCTCCATCTTCTTCCATCTTATCATCTTTACACAGCAGTATAAACTGAGGTTCAGATAATGAGTTGCTATCACTTAGAACAAATATAGGCTTGACATAAATCTTGGAGGTATATTGCTAGTAGCCTTTAGCAAACCTTAGTGGTAAGGGACAATAAACACCTTAAGGACAGGGACTACCCGTGTCAATCCTTGTTCCTAATTGTCTGTATTCATTATTGTACTTAACATTAACTTTCCCATTTAGTGCATTAATTAAAACAAGGGCATATTTGGAAAAAGAAGGCTTTGGGTTCCTAAAACTGTTAACTAAACCAAATATATTCTAGATTATTCAAGAAATATCTTAATTAATATTAGTACATGAATTGGTGATATCTAAGTACATGAATGTATTTGAATTGTCTTGGAACATGTAATGGTTAGGTTCATGTACATGAATGTGGTCATGTAGTAATTATTATTTTGGATCTAGAAGTGTCCTATGAATCCTATAAATAGTCTTGTATTTTGTTCATTTGAATGAAGTGAAATCAAAGTGTTCTTATATTCTCCAAAGTTACATTTCACTTCCTCCCTAAAATATATTATCTTCCTAATCTTCCATCAATCTTCCAACAAGTGGTATCAAAGCTAGTTAAAAAAAAAGGGGAGCATCCGGTCAGCCTCATCCAACACAAGGTATTTTTTGTTGATTTTTTTTAAAAGCAACGGGGTGATGGCAAATTCAAACAATCTAGTCTCTCTAATTACTCGTTTTAACGGAGAAGACTTTGATTATTGGAGTCATAATATGAAAGTACTAATAAAGTCCTTCAAGTTGTGGAGTATTGTTGAAGATGGTTATGAAGAACCAGAAACTGAAGAGGGTTTATCACAAGCCCAGAAAAATAGTTTGAATGAGAAAAGGGAGAAGGATAACAAGGCGCTCTTCCAAATTTATCAAGCAATTGAAAGGCCAATTTTTGATAGAATTTCGAAGGCTAAAACTTCAAAAGAAGCTTGGAATATTTTGCAATCAATATATAAAGGTGAAGAAAAGGTAAAAAAGGTACGACTCCAATCTTTGCGTCTAGAATTTGAGAAGTTGCAAATGCAAGAAAATGAAACTATTGCTGATTATTTTTCAAAAGTTACTTCAATTGTTAATCAAATGGCAACTAATGGAGAAATTTTACAAGATCAAAAAGTTGTTGAGAAAATTCTTCGGAGCTTACCACAAAAGTTTGATTTTATCGTGGTAGCTATCGAAGAGTCCAAAGATGTGTCAAAATTGTCTTTGGAAGATTTGCAGGCTTCTTTAAAGGCACATGAGTTTCGTGTTAATCAAAGAAATCCACCTTCTAATGATCAAGCTCTCAAGTCTGAAATTATGGGAGGCCGAGGTGGTCCACGTGGTCGCGGCCGTGGAGGAGGTCGTGGACGTGGAAGAGGTGGCTTCCAAGGAAACAGAGGTAGAGGCTCCAATTTTCGTGGCAATGGAAGAGGATCACAAGGTAACAATAATAATTTTAAGGAAGAGTCATTTGAGTATTCAAACAATTCTCAAAGAGGAAGAGGTCGTGTTTTTAATCAAAGAGGGAGAAAAGGATATATTGAATGTTTTCATTGTCATAGGCCTGGTCATAAAATCAGTGAATGTTGGTTTGCACCATCTAACAAACAAGAATCGGGATTGGTGCATGAAAATGAATCAGTTGAGAAAGATTGTTCAGAGTCATTATTAATTGTTTGTCAAGAAAATAATAATCATTTTTGGTATTTGGATAGTGGTGCGAGCAAACATATGACAGGGGATAAGGATTTATTTTCTACCCTGGTGGAGTCAAATTTTGGGCAAATAAAAATTGGTGATGCTAGAGCCTATACAATTAAAGGAGTTGGAGAAGTCACTTTCAAAACAAAATCTGGAAAATTTGAAAAAATGTCAGATGTTTATTTTGTTCCAGGCATTAAAAGCAATTTGCTAAGTACTGGACAACTTTTGCGAAAGGGGTTTGATATATTCTTTCATGATAAATTGTGTACTCTGTCAAAAAATAATCAGGTTGTGGCAAAGATTAGCTTGGGGGAGAATAATTTATTTCCACTTCCTCTCCAAGTGGAAAATTTTCATTGTTTCGCTGGTTTTAATGAAGAAGTTTCCAAGTTGTGGCATGACAGGTATGGCCACTTGAATTTCGACAGCCTAAAATTGTTAGCAGTGAAAGGAATGGTGAATGGATTACCCCAGATTAATAAAACGGAGGAGACTTGTGAAGCATGCCAGTTGGGAAAGTTGCACCGTAATTCATTTCCCTCAAAATCTTCTTGGGGTGCAAGGCAACCACTTGAACTTGTTCATTCAGACCTGTGTGGACCTATGACAGTATCATCTTTTGGAGGTAATCGATACTTCATTTCTTTTATTGATGATTACACAAGAAAAGTGTGGACTTATTTTCTTCATGAAAAATCTGAAAGTTTTCAAGCTTTTAAAAATTTTAAAGCAGAAGTTGAAAAATTTTCTGGTTGTCACATAAAGACTTTGAGAACAGATCGAGGGTCAGAGTATCTTTCAAATGATTTTCAGCATTTTTGTAAAGATAATGGCATAAGGCATGAATTAACAGTTCGCTATACACCGCAACAAAATGGTGTTTGCGAAAGGAAAAATCGTACAATCATGGACATGGTTCGATGCATGCTGAAAAGAAAAAGGTTGCCACGCCAATTTTGGGCAGAAGCTGTTTCTTGTGCGGTTTACTTGATCAACAGGTCACCAACAAAAAGTTTAAAAAATTGTACTCCTCATGAAGCTTGGTATGAGAGAAAACCAAGTGTCCAACACTTGAAGATTTTTGGAAGTGTAGCTTTTGCTCATGTACCAAATGCAATAAGGACAAAACTTGATGACAAGGCAGAAAAATGTATTTTTGTTGGATACAGTGAAAAGTCAAAAGCCTACAAGCTGTATAATCCAAAAACAAAGAAAATTGTCATTAGCAGGGATGTAAACTTTGATGAAGAATCTTTTTTCAATGATGCTGACATAAATACTGCAGATGAGGTACCATTGCTCGTAGAGGATTTGGAAGGTTGTAGCAGTATGCCAAGTGAAGATGATTCATCCTTGAACCCAACTGATGTTTCATCATCCTCAACAGGAGCGTCATCTGATAGCAGCCCCGAAGCAATCAAGACAAGAACTTTGCAGGAGATTTATGATACTACGGAGCCAGTAGATGCAGGAGCTATTTTCTTTGCCTTCTATGCAGGAGAAGATCCAATCTCCCATGAAGATGCAACAAAAGAAGAAAAATGGAAACAATCCATGAAGAAAGAAATTATGGCTATCGAAAGGAATGACACATGGGAGCTCGTCAGTTTACCACCAAACAAAAGATCCATTGGAGTTAAATGGATTTTTAAGACAAAGTTAAATTCAGATGGCTCCGTCAATAAGTACAAAGCGAGGCTTGTTGCAAAGGGGTATGCACAAAAGGAAGGAGAAGATTTTAATGAGGTATTTGCACCTGTTTCAAGACTTGATACTGTTCGTTTAATTATATCACTTGCTACTCAAAATAATTGGAAGTTATTCCAAATGGATGTCAAATCGGCATTTCTAAATGGGTTTCTTGAGGAAGAAATTTATGTTGATCAGCCACCCGATTTCGTGAAGAAAGGTGAAGAAGAGAAAGTTTACAAGTTAAAGAAGGCTTTATATGGTTTGAGACAGTCACCAAGGGCTTGGTATAGTCGTATTAATTCTTACTTTGAGAAGAATGGTTTTCAAAAATGTCCTCAGGAGCATACTTTATACACCAAAATTAATCCTTCAAAAGGAAGATTTATGATGGTAAGTCTCTATGTTGATGATCTCATTTTTACTGGTAATGATATGGAGATGCTTAATGATTTCAAAGCTTCAATGAAACAAGAGTTTGACATGACTGATTTGGGAGAATTACATCATTTTTTGGGCATTGAAGTTAGTCAGTCCAGTAAGGGAATTTTTATTTCTCAAGGGAGATATGCAAGGGAAATTTTGAAAAAGTTTAAGATGGAGAATGCTAATTCTGTTTCAACTCCATGTGTTACTGGGCTTAAGTTAAGAAAGAAAGGCGAAGGAAAGCTTGTGGATCCAACTATTTACAGGAGTTTAGTTGGAAATTTGATGTATTTAACTGCCACAAGACCAGATTTAATGTTTGTTGTTAGTATGATTAGCAGGTTCATGGAGAAACCTCACTCAGAACATTGGGAGGCAGCAAAACGAATTTTGAGATATGTGAAAGGTACAGTTGATTATGGGATTTTTTATGAAGCTGGTGTTCCAGTTAGTCTTACTGGTTTCACAGACAGTGATTTTGGAGGTAGCATTGATGATAGCAAAAGTACTTCAGGTTATGTTTTTAATATAGGAAGCGGAGCTATTTCTTGGAGTTCAAAGAAACAACCAATTGTTGCTCTTTCAACAACTGAAGTTGAATATATAGCGGCTGCACATGCTGGATGTCATCTAGTTTGGTTAGAAGGAATTTTGAAGTATCTCAAGCAAAAACAAGAAGCTGATCCAACTTTGTTTTGTGATAATACTTCAACAATTTCAGTTACCAAAAATCCAGTCTTCATGGAAAGACAAAGCATATTCGCATTCGATATCATTTCTTAAGGGAACTTGTGAATGATGGAATTATTAATATCAAGTATTGTAAATCTGAGGAGCAGGCAGCTGACATTTTTACAAAGCCGGTTTCTGGAGAAGTATTCAAGAAGCAAATCGCTAAGCTCGGAGTGAAGAATAAATTTGGTTTACGGGAGGCCTTGTTAACTAAACCAAATATATTCTAGATTATTCAAGAAATATCTTAATTAATATTAGTACATGAATTGGTGATATCTAAGTACATGAATGTATTTGAATTGTCTTGGAACATGTAATGGTTAGGTTCATGTACATGAATGTGGTCATGTAGTAATTATTATTTTGGATCTAGAAGTGTCCTATGAATCCTATAAATAGTCTTGTATTTTGTTCATTTGAATGAAGTGAAATCAAAGTGTTCTTATATTCTCCAAAGTTACATTTCACTTCCTCCCTAAAATATATTATCTTCCTAATCTTCCATCAATCTTCCAACAAAAACTGTATTCTTTAAGAAACAATTTTTTTTTGCTAAAACTGCACTATTTAAGGAACGAAGGTAGTAGTATTAAATGACTTTCTTAATCCATGTGTCAAAACCTTAAACTACAATCTTTTAGGAACAGAGGGAGTACATAATTAGTGCACAATTATTAGAGTAAAATATAGTGACACTCCCTCTAAGATAACCATAATAACACTCATTTTTCCTCTAGTTTTTTAAATAACAGTTCTCCTGCAAATTTTTAAGGTTGACTAAATACATAAAGTTATATATTTACTCTTGTATGTTATCAGATTTTAATTCCTGAATCATATATATGTGTGTGTGTGTTTAATTATTCTTTTTTAATACAATACATTTTATTTGTAATTAATACTATCTCATTCAAATTGTTGGTAACATATAAAAAAACGAATTTAGTTTAATTAATACATATTTTTGGATAAGTGATACAAATATTAAGAATTTTAAATTACATTATTAATTGAGTTGTTCTAATTAGAGTGATTGAGTATATTGATAGTTTAGTTTTTAGTGTTTAATAACAAAAATTATTATTTAAATTCTTAGTTTTATATTATAATTTTTATATATTAAATTTTCTTGAGTATATGTCAAAATTTGGAATGTTTATGATTTTGATTATATTTTTTGGTATACAATTGGTGTTGTTTTTGTGCAATGTTGAATAAAATAAAATATTATAATATTTATTACTACATCTATCATGTAAAAAGATTTTTCTTTTAATATATTTTTTCTACTTTTGAGTAACAACATTTGTCATTTTAACTATAAATAATTATACCTAAATGTGACTTTTGTTTAGTTTAATATTTGAGAAAAATAATAAATATGATTTTTAATAATTTATATGAAAAATAAGATTCGTTATGTAATAATAAGTTTGTTTTATGTAACTTTTAATATTTGGGAAGAATATTTATAATTTATTTTTTGCGTTAATTTGTACTTTGTTGAGTATTAAAATTTAACTTTTTAATCACAAAAAAAGAAGAAGATTTGAATGTATATTATGAAAATTTTAATATTTGAAAATTTTAATTAGCAAAAATGTATGACTTTATTTTCCTGATAAAATGAATATTTATTATTTTTTGACATTTATGTTATTTATTGCACAAGTTCATAATTTAATTAATTAGATCAAGTAAAGTAAAAATTATACTATATAAATTTATATTTAGTGGATATATTAAATATTATAACTTGAAGGGTGTATTAGACATGCATTCGTTTAAAAAAAGTTTGGATAATAGTTGGTCAACCACACTAGGAGTAGTGAATATTACATATTATAAACTAGAGGGGTACTGACAGTTACTTTAAAAATTAGAGGAGTGGGGAATGTTATTATGATTATCTACAGGGGGTGTACGTCAGTGTATTTTACTCCAATTATAATTAGTGCACAATATATATACTAAAAATTTGAGACCATGATAATAATTAATTGTGCACTAATTATGTATCAGAAGTGATGAAAAAAATAGGACGTATATATGTGTGTGTTTTCAAATTTTGAATTGAATTTATGTACTACTATATTATTTTCTCTCTATAATTAGTAGTGCACATAAAATTACGACACTCCCTCACATGCAAGTCACGTGACAATGACTATCCCAACAAATAATTAATTCTCGGTTATGATCAGATGTACTAGTAGTATGAGAGAGATGCTCACCACTTGAACACCATGTTTTTCAGCGTGGGTGAAGTAAACAAGAAGACTTCCCAATATAACAGACGTCAAAGGAGCCATTGCTGATATCCAAAATAAATTTGGTCGTTTCTTGCTCTGCATGCATGCATGCATATTGTCAAATTAATAAATATATTAAACCCATAATTAATAGTAATTAATTTTATGTAGGAGTAGTATAATTAGCTCAAATACCGAACAAATTAGGCATGTCGTCGTGGACTAATCAAGAAAATGATCGACTCGAATGACTCAAAGATGGACTTAATTTAGTTTGAGACATACGGACGTACTAATACTATATTATATATAGGAGTAGTATTAACTTAAGAAAGTTCATTAGGTAAGTCCTACAGTTTTTTATGGACCCTTTTTTGACTACTCGCTTGTTATCTTTATTGGGAGCAATATGTAGTGGGTGACGTATTAAAATATTTGTATCAACTTTAAAATCATAATTAATATGTACTACTCCTATATTATAAGTATATAAATGGGTGGAATATAATTAATACGTACACAGTATCTAGCCACCGTAAGGTAAAAAAGGAAAACGCATCCCAACACTGCACTCTCCCATCTCCACTGCAAATATCAATCATCATCATAAGAAAATAATGAAAAAGAGTCAATTGATGTATACAATATATATAGCTAGCCCATCCAAAAGTATAAACACATATTACTCCAAAACTAGCAGCTAGGAGTTTAGTTTTATTTTTATTTTTTCAATAATTTTATCTTCAATCACAAATTTGAGTTAGGATCTAATATATATATATATATATATATATATATATATATATTAAATCATGGAAAATTTTATGTCTACCTACATGCATGTAATAACCTAAGCAAAAGTTAAGAAAATATTGTATATATGAAGAAAACTTGAAATTATACGGAAAAATAGGTCCAAATTCATTGTGTTTCAAGAAAAACAAAATATAAGCTAGGAGATCTTCAAGTATATAATATTGTTGATTAGAATAATGAAGAAATCAAAGAGATAATTTCAAGATAATGACATAGGTTTAAATGATATAAAACACTGCGAGTATTATTTTGTTCTTAACTAATTATGTGCATGCTAACAAGAGAATAAAATTTGGCCATGTCATAGTTAGCGTGTGCCTGATTGTATATCGCTGCATATGATGATATAAAATATATATTTGTGTGTGTGTGTGTGTGTGTGTGTGTGTGTGTGTGTGAGTGAGAGATGGAGATGGAGATGGAGGACCTTGTGTGTTTGGGTGAAGACTGAACGCATGACAGAAACAAGGTCAGTGCCATGAGTGAAATGCTCGAGGCCCAGAATCCCTTTAAGCTGTTGCAGGCACACCACTGTGGCTGCTCCTCCCATGAATCCTACTATCGCCGCATGCGACAGAAAATCTACTATAAACCCTAGCCTGCAACAAATCACTTACCAATTACACAAAATTCAACCATCACTACTATATAATTAGTATATACTCCTGAAATTCCCAACTATTCTAATTATTTATCCCTATTTGTATATATATAATAGATATATCCCAATTCAAAATCTGTGCCTTTCTATAAGAATATTCATTATACTTATTAATAGTCCCTTCAAAAATGAGAATCATATTAATTTTTTCTTAGCATATTAAGGTTTGTCGTTGCATGAGAAAAACGGACTTGAAAGAAATTGTTCAAGTATATATGTCTTAGGCAAATATTTAATTAGTTATTAAAAAAGTAATGATTGATCATATATATTATATTATTCTTTTGGTGGGAGTTGGCTAAAACCATTTGCCACGACATAATTAAAACTAACAAATTAATTAAGAATATTGCAACTCACACCGTACTATTATTTTATTACGTAAATACCGACCGACCTTAATTAAGATGCGACGGCTTAACCATGCATTTGCCACAATGAAAATCTATATAACAAAGAATAAATGTGGCGCATACAATTCTTTTGTTTTGTTTTATAATTATTATGTACGTAAAAACCAAAGTACGTACGTACCTAAAGATGCCGAGAGATGCTTGTATAACGCCGGCGAAGAATGTAGCAGTGAAAGCAAGGTGAATATAAAGAGCTGGGTTCTCCTTTGCATCGACTACATTTCCCAACATAGAAGAGGTAAGAAGTGATCCCACTGCAACCGTCCCAACTGCCAAATCTCTCGAACTTCCTAACATTGCATACACCAAGGGCGGAACAAAGCTTGAATCTGCAACAAGCTAGTACAAATCCATTACATATATTGTCACCTTAAGCATATATATATATATATTAATGTTATATTATATATATGTTTTGTAACTTAATTTCAAGTTTTAAAATTGGAATTAAAAGCATGTACGTACGTACGTAGAAATTAACAATTTTTTTTAAATTTTGTATAATACGTCGAGTTGATCAGTTGCCAAACATAACCGTAACTTGTGGAAAATGTTTAGATAGGTAACACTCACATAAGCCAATAATAGGAGGTAAGTTGGCTAGTTTTGCGTAGCTAATCCCCTGTGGAATTGCAAGACTGGCAATGGTGATTCCGGCAATAAGGTCAGATTTCAAGAAACCCCAGCTGTAACGGGGACCCCATTCGAATATCGGAATCATATACTTCAGGCCTAATATAAATTTCTTCGACCATGGCTGGTTCTTGAATTGGCGAAGAGGGTCATCGGGAAAGAAGGTTTCTTTCAGATTATTCTTTAGTGACTTCAAAAATGGTTGCGGTGGCGGGATTGCCACGCGGTGAGAACACTCCACATTCTCCGATGGGTACACGTCGTCTATGTTACCCATATGTTACAAATATTTATATAATCAACTTCACTATATAATCCAGACCGTACAATTACCTACAAATATTAATTGCATGCAATGTCTAAAAAAAAGGTGAAGGTTTATTTTTTTTTAAATATATAAATAAAGAATACATGATTTCACTATCACGTAAAATTACACGATTATGGTGGTGATTTGTGGTGGTGGAGGTGGAGGAGGAGGGGAGGTGGAGGTGTAGGTGTAGGTGCAGGTGCAGGTGCAGGGAGTTGTGATGAAGCAAGAGTGAGGGTATTTTAAGGGGTTTATATAGCGGAAGGAATTAAAAGAGCATTTTTAATGCAGGAGGGACCCACATAAGATTATACAAGTGGGTGCCTCGTACCTAGCTAGATTGTTCAAAGGTTTACTGCTGATGCCCAACTTTGGGGCTCGCTTTTGGGTTTCACTAGCAACAGGAAAAGGAAAGTGCTGATGACTAACGTATTCTTCTCCCATTTTTTTGTTCCATTTTATTTCTCATGATATTATTGACAAACGTATTAATTTTATTTTGGATTTACAATTACATTTAAAAATAATTAAGAATAAGTTGTCATCCATGCATTGGATGGAACATGAGTTGAGATAGGGCATGGGCATGGGCATGGGCATGGGCAAAAAATAAGAGCATAGTTTTATTGGGAAAACAAGTTACTATATACAATTAATGAAATTTCTTTTAGCAAAAAAAAAAAAGAAAGAAGATTAATATAGGTTTGACCTATCACCTTTGAGAGATTTGTTTTGAATCAAATATGAAACACTTTGGACAGTAAAACCTGCTTTTCTATTTTTAGCATGAGAAATTATTATTATTCTTCCATCATGAGCGGCTACCAAGTATGACGAGACCACCAATGGATCAGCGGCACCCACCCATGTATCAATTCTCAAGCCACCACTTTGACTACGACACCCAACATCAGATTCTGACAATTAACTTTTGTTAGTTATTTGTCTCTTTCACGTGTGAAAGTGTTAATTTCACAAGATTCTTTTTAATATGAGGGTAGACTTCACTTACTATTCATGCAAAGAAGAATTTGTGGAACTATCAAATTTACGAACTATCAAATTTACTCGTAAAAATATATGTACATCTTAATAGTCAGTCAGGCCTCGTAAAAATATATGTACATCTTAATAGTCAGTCAGGCCGAAATTCGATAACCACAGGAATTACCTGGCCTAATTCTATCTGATAATGGAGTACTTATTCATTCCACTTTGTTTTACAAGTACGTAAACACATCGATAGTTTTTGTAAATTAGAAATACAATTAATTACAAAGTTGAAGACATGATCAAAACAAACAAACAAACGTTTTTATTAAAGTGGCTGATCGAACACTATATATGAGACTGAATCTTAATTGCTTAATTTTTGAATATTCAATATGGAGTCATATATTAATTAACAATGATGGTCTTTTAATTATGGATCTTTATAAACAAATCTAATACGGCAAAATTAATAATGTTGAAGATATTCACGTCTCTTAGGTACAAAATTGTGTCTATTCTTGGGTCTCAAAAATTACAAAAACAAAAACAACAATAAATAAACAAATTAATTCATTGTTATTTTTTTCCTTAATTAAATGAACTAATTATGTACCGCGTTCCTTGTAAACTTGGGCGGACACATGGGCCGCTGAAAGGAACTTGTGCAATGCACTGATGCACATGCACGCATGCGCAGTGCTAGTTTCTATTACATCCACTTATATATCCACTTTAATTCACTTTTACGATTCTTTAGCAGCATATATATATATATCATGTGATGCACATGTTTAATTAATTCTTGAGCTTTAATTTAATTTAGTCTCATCATCACTTAGTCCAGATGAGTTCCCTAATCATCAAATGTCTATGTATTAATTAAAGTAAAGTAAATGAATTAATAACCACCACCAACATAATTAATCTACTTAATTTTTAGTTAGTCCTGAACCAGGATTCGAAGATAGCTTAACTTTATAATCATTTGATGTTAGACTTTAAAACAAACATAATGAACCGAGTTAGCTCAATTAAGCATCGCATTAAGTATATAAAGATGTGTCTTTATATCTTTCATAATTTTAAAAAGAAAAAGAAAAAAAAAGTAGTAGTAGTTTAGTGTTGCAACATTCCTCCTAGCTAGGGTTTTATCTTCCAAAAAGCTGGCTTGAAATGTATGGGAAAATACCTACTCCAGTTGGAAACCTTCCTAGAAAAAACTGATTTTTCCATTTGACTTGCATTTGTAACCACTATTTGAGGATTAGATAATGCATGTTAATATTGGATCCCGGCCCTTCAAATTATATTCTTTTCATCATTGGTAATATTATTTTCAACACTGGTTTAATTTTAAAGAAAGTCTTCCACTTTCCACTTGATTAGTCAGTCCCATAACTAATTACCCCCCAAGAATGGCACTTTCTTATGGAAGTGATAAAAACTCAAAAAAGTGGAACAATAATTGAGCTAATTATGTTAGCTTTTACTGTTTAGTAAAGGGAAAATTATTGGCATGTAGTAATATGACTGACAAATTCACCATATAATCGATCTAAAACTATAAAAATAAGTTGTAGTGCAATCCACGGATCCACCATGCATTATATATGAGATCGATATATATCTAGTAGGTCTTTACGAAAGACCTGATGATGATGATGATGAAAATAAATACTAATTGTTTTTGTTAATTATTTACGTGGCACGTTGCTGGTGCATGGAGACACTCAGAAAGAGTGGTAAATAATATTTTTGGCCTCATAAATTGTGCGGGAGAATGACACAACATTACTTATATTATAAAACTTCTAAGGTTCCTCTATCACGCAAAATTATTTGTCTTAGTTTGATTTTTACACTTAAATATTTATGATTTTTGTAATTAAAATTTATACCTTTTTTTTTGTAGATATAGGTGAAGAAATTAACTATATATAATTATAAGAAACTATGTTGAATTTAATACCACCTCCAATTTTTATAAGTTTGAACAAATAAATAAACATGTTTTATTCTTAATTCTAAATTTGGGCAAATAGATTTTGCACTTTCAGTGATGAATTTTGGATCAGAGGGTGTTATGTGTCAATTCGCTAAAAATGCAGACAACAAAGTATCACATTTTGAAGTATATGATGCAATGTGCAAAATTAGATAAACTTGAAGGATGCAAAGTAGATTTAACTCTAAAAGTTAAACCTATTTTCAGTTAATCTCCTTCATTTTCTGATTTCATGATATATATATATATATATATATAGCCTAGCTAGTCGTTTTAAACTTGAACTCCTTTTATAATGTGACTCGATTCCTTAAATTGATCAAAAGATTAACCCATGTGGCATATCAATCAAATTAAGATTATTAGCTTAGCACATGCAGAAATGAGAGAAAGTGTCCAAGTACTCGAGAAATAACCTTAAAGTCGTAGATTTTAAATCCGGACAAAATTACCTATCAAGAAGAAATTGGGGTGTTACAAGGAGGACGAAACAACATTGCTTAATTATAATTTATATCATAGCTACTAGAACTTTTAAAGGAATAAAGAAAATATTAGAATTAGTGGTTGGGATAATTTGCAGCATAAATGCATTAAGAGTTTATTTGCACTTTTGTGTCCGGCCTAAAAGTTAATACTTACTTTCAGTTAAGCCCCTCGTTTTTCTGATTGCATGCATGATAGTAGTAAAATTTGGTGGTTTAACTGGATCTCCGGTCCTTTTATAAATGTGACTCGATTCCTTAAATTGATCAAAACATTAACCTCCTCCTATGCGGCTTGTGCAACTGGACCTCTGGCATGAAAGTCGACTTAATATTAACCTTTTTGTATGTGTTCCTGATCATGTAATTAATAAAGCTACATGACAACATATGTTAGTGTTAATGTGCCTATTTCAGATATTAATGGTCCACGTTGCAAGTGAGAATAAAAAGCAAGGGATTAAATTAACACAATTAGAACACAAGGGTCAATATATATATTTAATTAATTAATTTAAAGGGATCAAAAGTGCACATAAATCAAATTAAAATTATCTTAGCAGAATTTTATGTCAAAATTACCTATATTATAAAAATGAAATAATCGATCTTGGTAGGAACAAGGTTGACAAAGTTCATGGGAGACACCATAAGTGAGGACTCCATTTCTAAAAGGAAAAGAAAAGGACTACTCATTCATGTGTTGGGTGGTTGTTATTAGCAGCCAGCAACAAGAGCAGGGCAGGTGCATGAATTGACAAATGCTCTGTTTGGAAAAGAAAAAAAAAAAAGGTAGCAGTGTAATGTACCATACATGGGATGTTTTTGGCCCAATTATAATTGCAAAGTATGTCCATACATGGGATAGGTAAGAATTAAGAAGAGTTTCACTTTAATTTATAAAATTTTATCGCATACATTTCTATGTTACACGCAATCCAACTTCGCCAAATATTTATCGACCGACGTGTATATCATTTCCCTATAATAATTAAAAGAGAGAAAACTTGTATGGAGTACTAGTATATAAGTCTGAAAATTTCTTGGCCCATCACTAGCTGTGAGCAATGGATTTGTTTGGGGCTGCAAACAATTTGAATCCGAGATGCTCTACTTAAATTTGAGCCCAATAAATATCTTGATCAAGTCTACTTTGAATTTTGACCCAATATATATTTGGCCCATCACTATTATGTAAGAATAATGCCATTAGCAGCCACTCTAAAATCTAAATATCTCTTTGTTGAATTTATTATATGTAATCCAAAAAGTATAAATAAGTCCAAAAATTATCAATAATGTTTTATGATGACAAAAAAAATTGTTACAAAAGATGAATATAAAATGATTGTGGTTAACTATTATCACTAGACCCACTCATGTATGATAGATTATTAATTAATCACATTTGTCACATCATTTTGCAAGTTAAGTTTTTTATAAGATTCTTCTGTCACCTTTGCAATACTCAAAAAACTATATAAACTCGTTAGTAGTCCAATTATGGCATATAATTTAATACATGTTATTTGTGGTTAATTAATATACTCTAACTCGGCTTGAGACACAATTATAAAATATTCAGTTTTGTAAAATACCCTTTATGCTTCACAAAAGAAAATTTTATTTTGATCTTTTGAAATTAAATTTGACAAATTCAAAAAATTATATATTTTAAATTTAGTAATAATTTTTAGATAATTAATACTCCATCCATCCAAATTAAATGTGAACTTTCAAATTAGAATTAGAATAAGTAAAGTTAGACGGATGGAGTAATATATTGAAGATCGTATTAATAGAACCCAAATAAACCCCATTAAATAAATTTTCATATTTTACAAAATAAACTTTTAAAGTAAAAATAATTTTTTTCTTGGAAAGGAGGGGAGTAGGGTTTAATAATAGGAACAAGTGTGGTGTCGCCGCCTCGCCGGTGTCGGTGTAATTTGAATTCGTGCGTGCGGTTTAGAAGATGGGCCCTGGGCAGTGGGCACTAATGTACGAAAGATAGCCTCACCGACAGTTTTAGGATAACCAACAACTAGCCGTAGGGTAGGCCTTCAAGCCGTAATAAATAATATGAAGGTTGCAACTTTCATTTGGATACGTTCGGCCCACCAATATCGCTAAGATCCATAACCTTTTATTTATTTATTTAACCAAGGTCGTTGTTCACATTATCATATTTATATTTAAACAAGCACTATTTTTATCTTTTTTATTTCTTGTCTTATATACTACTCCCACCGTTCCGTTCAGTCCCGTCTCTTATCGTTTTAGATGATTTTATTTTTTATAATTATTTGTCGTTTTATATTAATTATAATATTTTTAAAATTAAATATGTTACAAATGAAAAAGAGAATGAGATAAGTATAAAAATTTAAGAGTATTATAGATAATTAATGTTTTATTTAATGCTATACAATTATTTTTTTAATTCTTATATATAACTCTAAAACGATATATATTAAAGTGACCGAGAGAGTAATACTTGCGTGTAAATCTTTTAACTCAATATAATATTGTGCGAATTTTTAAATTATAATAATGGTGTTCTTCGATAAACGTATACATACTATAAATTATAAATATTTCATCAAAAAGGTCCACTGTCACTTCAATTAACTTTATTCTTTTTTGATAAGCTCAAACAATATTAAAAATAACTTTTTTTGAAAGAATAACTGTAAAATATTTAATGCAAGATCCTCCATTGTTCTTAAAACAAAAATACAAAATCCACAAACGACAATCAAATAATATTGAGGCCCAGTGTGACTTCTTTTCCATTTTTTTTATATTCTTTTCTTCTTCTTTGTTTCTTTTGATTTGTAGCATGGAGGGGGAGGGGGAGGGGGAGGGGGAGGGGGACCGGGGGCTCATTTACTTCAACAATCACAAGGCAACAAATAGCCCATTTTGGCCCTATGATTCTTGACTCAATGGTAACTCTTGCCTTATAGTTTTATAAGATTAATGGTTCAATTCTTTTAATTTTTAGGTGTGTGAGTGTGGGATGTGTGTGGAAATTAATACAAAAAAATTAAATTACTCCACCTGTTTGTAATTTGAGTATTTTTACGTGTATAACAATTACACACAAACAGTTGTGTATAAAAATTAAAATTATTAATAAGATTTTAGCACTATTTTCTTATTTAATAGATGATTGTGGTTTCTTATCTATTTTATTATTTAATAAATAATACTTTATTAATTTTAAAATATAAGATTATTATTAACTTTTTAAATTTAATTAACACATTTTTAAACTTAAAATTAGTATAAATTTATTTAATTTTAGTCAATACAATGACGAATATTGGATGGATGGAAGGAAGGAAGGGAGGAAGGGAGGGAGGGAGGGAGGGAGTATATGGTTTCACATTGTCTATTCAATTGCTATGTTTATATATATATATATATATATACACACACGTAGTAGCAGTAGATTAACCAGAATTCCGTACAAGTCATTTTATTGAGTAGGGCACCTGCATTTTGGTTGGTGTACCTTCCTTGATTGATATTTGGAAGAAGAATAGTTATTTTTGAGTCATGAAGTCTACAAGGTTTTCATTAGATTTCCTTTTTCAAAATTTGATACTCGTTTTACAGTTAAGCCCAAATATTATTCCATGAATTAGTAGAGACATGCATTGTCTAAGTTCTTACAAAGCTTTTGTTGGGATAGTTCACATGAATCTCATATCGGATAAATTCAACAGTGTAAATGGGTTAATAAGTATGGTGAAGCCTCACCTTAATAGGTTAACGTTTTAGGTGAGGATGTGGTCCAACATGCTTATTGGGCAGTTTGATGAGAATTGATGTGGGTTGTGAATCGTACAATGACACTTGAGTTTTAGGCTAAACTTGATAATTTAGTAATAAACAACATTTTTTTTTTGCAAGAAGTCAGAGTTAGTAAGCTACAAAATATTAAAGTTGTACCCTTTCCCCAAGCCCTTGGAAAAATAGAGTGCATTATGATTTTTGATGAACTCGGTCGATCTAATGGTAACCTAGTTGGATAGAGACTAGAGAGTGTAGGTAGAATTTGAAACTCATTTTTAATTTGTCCCAACTGATCATGTAACGAAAGTTCTTGATGCTATTTTAAATTATTTTTTTTTTTTAATTTATGTATTTGTAATGTTTCGTGAATGTCTTAAAATATAATATTTTTTTTTGGGGGAGGGGTCAAGTATGGTTAAACTTTCGTGTAGGAAAAATAAAAAGATATCCAAAATAATGGAATAAAAGTCTTAAGTCATTAATATTAGTTCAAACACTCTTACAATTAAAATTTTAAAACACATACTCTGTACGTTCTCCAAAGGATGTTTTAAGTTTATTTTTTACACAAATTAATAAATTCAAAGTAGAGAAATAAAAATAAATTTTAAATTTATTTTTAATGGTTCCACAATATTACGTAAAAGTGATAAAAAATAATAATAACATATTAGTCTTTTACTATATATGATGTATCTTAGAGTTTTAAACTATCCTTTTGAGTATAAAAAATACTTTAAGCCATCTTTTTGAGGAGGGAGGAAGCAGTACATAAATATTTATTTATATTTGTATGAGTATAGAGGGTCTTCCTCCTAAAAATTCATAGACTACTTTATACGGTAGATTATTTTTTAAAATCGAATCGACAGTCAATCTTGAGAAGCAAAATAAACACAATATTGTGTTATTCAGTCTACTGGCGTTTAGAGACTCCAAACGCACCAAATGCAGTTATAAATATTGTTCGTTCACAAAGTAACTTATTTCAACCGCAATTTATTTAATTCACAAAAATGTTATATTTGGGATTTATACGCAAAGCTCCAGAAATAGTGCAGTACATTTAGACCCATGAACGCTACCCTTACAAACGCTTTAAACGCGGATAATTAAAGATACCTATTATTATTTTGTAAATATGATTAATGATCTAATTACAAGACCAGTAGTGATAGTTCACTCATCAAGGTTCACCTAGGTCAATAGAATGTAATTTATCGCTAAAATTGAATTCAAATTGTATAGATTTTAGAGTTTTATTATATATGACAACAAATTTATAATTAGGATACATGGAATAAAAAAAACTCACATATTATTAATTTATCTTTTGCGTTAAACATTCTACGATAGTTGAAATTCAAATTTATCATGAAATTATTCGACATATAAATAATGGTCTTATATTTTCTTTATATATAAAAAAATAGTGCAATCACGTGTTCAAAATTAAACCTAACAATTTGGTTTATAAATTATTGGGTCAACTCATATTCAATTGAAGTATTTGGGTTGATTAACTTTTTTAGGTCATGTTTGTTTGCAAATATTATAATCCCGAAATTATTATACATGAGATTATAATTCCAAGACTATTAATCATGTGATTAAATAATCCTAGTTATATGTTTGTTTTTTATGAGACTATTTATGGTATAACTAAAAATAATCTCATGTTATGTTTGTTTTTTCCAGTATTAATTAAAGAATTAGATAAAATACTATCGTTTGAATTATTATACCATTACCAATAATAACATATTTTAAACTAGTTTATACATCAAAAAATTATGAATAATAAGCTCTTTAATTACAAATAAGTTGTTTAAATAAGCTTTGACAATCAAAAAGGCCAATATTTAAATATGACTAGGACTAAATAAGCTGTTTATCAATAAGTTGTTTACCAATAAGCTTTTTAAATAATTAGTTGTTTAAATAATAAGTTGTTTATCAATAATAAGTTGTTTACCAATAATAAGTTATTTACCAATAATAAGTTGTTTAAATAACAAGCTATTTACCGATAATAAGTTATTTACCAATAAACTGTTTACCAATAATAAGTTGTTTAAATAATAAGCTATTTACCAATAATAAGTTGTTCACCATTAATAAGCTTATTGGTAAGCTGTTTACCAATAAGTTGTTCGTCATAATAAGTTGTTTAAATAATAAACTATTTAAATAATAAGTTGCATGCCAATAATAAGCTATTTACTAATAAGTTGTTTACCAATAATAATTAAGTTATTTACCAATAAGTTTTTTAAATAATAAATTATTTACCAATAAGTTATTTACTAATAAACTGTTTAAATAATAAGTTTTTACCTATAATAATTTGTTTACAAATAAGTTTTTTAAATAATAAGTTGTTTACCATAATAAACTGTTTACCAATACTAAGCTTATTGGATATAATATAATATTATGGTCATTTTAGAAAAATGTTAAGGATAATTTTGTTTAGAAATTTGTAGTCCCAATGGTGGGGATTATAATACATGGTTGAACATGGTATTAAATAATCTCATATATGAAGCCATTTTATAATCCATGAACTAATAGTCAAGTTCAAATTTGAAAACAGACAAGACACTTGAGATTAATAGTCGTATCTCAAATATAATTCTTGTAAATAAACATAGCCCTAATGTTTAGGTTGGTTAAGGTTTAAATCAATATTTTTTAAAAGAAAACACATATTCCGAACTAGTTAACTAGTTTCAACTAGGGGTGCTCATCGGTAAAAAATCGAACCGGTACCGAAAAAATCGAACCGATACCGAACCCAAAATACCGAACAATCAAGAACCGGTACCGGTACCGAAAAATCGGTTTCGGTACCGGTTCGGTACAAAATCGGTTTCGGTTTTTTCGGTTCGATTTTCGGCTATACCGCAAAAATTAAATAATTAAATATTTTTTTATATTAATAAATTTTTATAAAACTAAGAATTTTTTATATATATATTAATAGAATTTCATTTTTTAATCTACCATTTCATTTTATAATTTACATTTCTTTTTATAATCTACCATTTCTTTTTGTAATCTACCATTTCTTTTTATTATTATTATTATTATTGGTGTTAGTATTATTTATTTAAAAATCTATACTTTTACAATTTCATGTATGCTAGAAATTTTAGATAGCATACATTTTTAATAGTTGGGATTAATTGTATCAATTAAAATTGAATGATTTGTATCAATAAAGGGTCTTTTCAAATTTCGATTTTTTTTTCGGTTTTTCGGTTTTATCGAATTCAAAAATTTAAGAACCGGTACCGGTACCGAAAAGTATAAAAAAACCGAAAAAATCGGTACCGAAAAAAATCGGTACCGAAAAAAACCGGTACCGCCCGGTTCGGTAAAAAACCGAAAAAACCGAAAATTTTGAGCACCCCTAGTTTCAACCCATTTTTTATTCATTCCAAATTTTATTCATTACAAATTGAAACTGAAATAACTCGGTTAATTTCTCTCTCCCACTGTATTCTCACCCACCATTTCTTCTTGTCCTTTTCAGATATATGGATATTTTATTGTTTGGTGTAATTATAGATTTTATTTTTATTTATGGTTTGGTGTAATTATAGATTTTATTTTTCCTTTTAAGGTTAATTTTTTGAAACATGATCAATTGGAGAAATATCTATTTTCGATTGTATTCCCTTATTCATATATTTGAGATATGAAAAAAGAAAATAAAAAATTGAGCTACAGGTTACTCTGTTCTCTCTCTAAAAAAAATTATTTTAAGATAAAGATAAAATTCATTAGTTATATTTTCCCTCTAAAAACTAAAAAACAAATTGAGCTATAAGTTGCTTCAAAAAAATTGAGATTATAAAATTTTATAGAGTATAATTATAAAATTGTTAGAGAGTATAAATTTTATAGAGAGAAAATGCAAAAAAAATAAGAGTATAAAGTTTTCTTTTAGAGTATATAAAAAAATTAGAGAAGTTAACAAAAATAAAAAATCATTATATTAAGTAATTTATTTTATTGGGTCGTTATAATAGTAAATTTGAAAATTGAAAAATAGATTAACCTATATTGGACACATAACCATTTGATTCCAATCCACATAACTCATATTAAAAATAAGTTAAATAATTTTAATTCATAATAGAACTATAACCATAGTTTGTAACCCATAACAAAACCAAACCTTATTTTTTCCAGAACTATTCAAAACTTGCAGGAAAATATACTCAAAATTATTTGTCGAAGGCTAATCGTAGTATCCAACAGAAAATCAAAATTTGTGTACTGGATAAAAGTACTTTCCTCTTCCTATTCACTCGTGCACCGTGTTTGGGCATCCTGTCATTTTCCCATAATGCTGTGAGTTCTTAAATATAAAAGAGGGGCGCGTATGACAAAAATAGGGGAACTTGTTCAATGAGCGAACCCTGATGACTCAATTGAATCAAATTGCCCGAACAACACAATCCAGAACGACAAAGTAAAAAAAACGGACAAGTGTAGGAGGACCCCTTATGTGACGCCCCCAAAATAGGTCCACACAATCCATTCTGAGTCGACAAATACACACTACAAAATTCAAATACAAATATTCATATTCTAACTATTACTCCGTCGTGCATAATACGACCACACATAAACTGTGAGTTTCAATACAAATAACAATACTCATACTCCTTATCAATGATACGTTACATAAAGGTACAGTCAATAACTGTTTTAGGAATTAAAATCTTTGAAAATGTTCAAGGAAACCTTCGTACATGGGAGGCCATACATCTAAGTTATAATAGATATTATAGGACTTGAGAATTAACATTGGTTGACCCAATAGACCCCAAAGAAGAACGAAAAGATTACTATCATGTTCATTTCAATGGTGGGTATTCTCTTGCCATATAATTATCTTTATTGTCTCAAACTGAGGATTATATTCCAATCATACTCCAAGATTATATAGGTAGTGCTCATAGATATAACCAGCAAGTGGATGCGCACAACCATGTCTTATAATAACATGAAGTTGTATGTGGTTAGACATCTTGTATGATAGTGGCAACACACCCTTCCAAAGTCGGGTTCAGCTCACCTAAGTTGGGTTCACCAAAATAAATTGTTAAATGAAGTATAAAATATGACACACACATTTAAAGTTCTCAATACAATAATATATTATCATGATGTTTTATAATGTATTGAGAAACTTCAATTACCACCGACCATTACTCTATTCCCTTGTTATTTCCGCTCGACTCAGCACACTCTTATTACCTGAACGGATTTGTGAAGTAAAAGGGTGAGCACAAATAGCCAGTAAAGAATATTATGACTAAAGATAATTAAATTATCAATAGCCTTCATCAGTAATGAATCAGATCTTTAGAACCTTAGCCCTCAATAGGGAAAAATCTGATAAAATACAATAGACAACAAGTTTTATATCAACAACTGCAGCGGAACAAGCAATCCATTAGAAGAGTCAAGTAGAACATAATGTCTACTATCTTTTCTATGTTAAAAGTCCACCAACAATATTTCATCCCTGTAACATCAATCAACAGTTTCTATCCACAATCATGTAAATAATTCATGATCATAATTATGTAGATAAATTCCTCTTCGCACCCAAGACGAAGATAATTTTCATCATCTCATGTCTTTACCTGAAACACTAAATATCATGGTTATTACCAAATCACAGTTCATGTTCATAATCATGCTAATAAATTCATCTTTGCACTCAGGCCAAAGATATTCATTTGTAACATCAATGGTCATGATCGTACTAGTCTACAGCCTTTAGTAATAATCATGACAGTCAATTCATCTTTGCACTACGGGCCAAAGATATTCGACAGTAACATCAATAATCATGATCATGCCAAACACTTGTCCATCTTTGCACTACGGGCCAAAGACATTCAACATTAACATCAATGGTCATGATCATGCCAAACACCTGTCCATCTTTGCACTACGGGCCAAAGATATTCAAGTTTCATATTTCAAATATAACGATTAAAATTTAATAAGAAGATTTGGGTAAATAAAAATTCAAGTGAAATGATATTAGATGAAACTCAAATCTCAAAGGAATATCTAATCATTTCAGGATTTATAGAAGCAATATTTATAACCATGTTGATCAATTCACCTTTACAATTAAGCTAAAGATATTCAATTGTAAAATCAATGGTCATGATCATACCAGTCAACAATTCATCTTTGCACTACTGGCCAAAAAGAATCCATAGTCATGGTCATACCAATAATCTACCCATCTTTACACTCAAGTCAAAGAGAACTTCCATCACCGTGATTATAAAAATATTATATATGATGAATAGACATAGTAAGAACAATATGATCTAAACATTGATCCAATTTCAAGAGTAAGATTTATAAATCAAAGATAATTTTGACAGAAAAATAAATTAATTTTTGTCGTGAATAGTAACTCATGAATAGTAACTCGTGATTAGTAATTCGTGAATAGTAACTCATGAATAGTACTCGAATGAATAGTATCCCGACATGAAAAGGTAAAACTTTTATAATAAAGTTCAGACCAATATTCAGGTAAAATGATATTAGATGAAGCTCAAAACTCAAAGAATTTTTAATCATTTCAGGAATTATAGAAGCAATACTTACCATAGTAAGTTTAAATTTAGGAATCTGAAATGAAATATTATTACTTACATACTATAGAGTATGGAAGAAAATAATATTCCTTACGAATATTGAATGGAAAAAACATCCTTTACAAGAAAAATAATATCCCTTACCTTAGTAAAATACCAAATCTGACTAGAATATCGGATATTTTATTGAGAAAAATCTTGCATCGTTATCAACACTCCAACTATCCTTATACTCACAAAAAATACGCTCAATATTATAGAGAGAATTTTTTTTGATTTTGGTGTGATTTTCATTTCTAACTAAGCACTCTATTTATAAAAAAATGTCAGAACGCCAATATTGACTAAATAAACCAACGGATGAATTTTGGTGCAGCACTCCACTTTTTGAAAATAAGCTTCAGCATGCCAAAGAGGAATTCTAAGTCTCCCACCAACCAAATGTTTATATATATATATATATATATATATATATTAAAATATTTATAATTATTAAAAGAATTCAAATTTAATTTTTTTCTCTTTCACCTCATTTTATTTTATACCATGAATTTATTATAATAATATTACCACTTCAAATTATAATTTATACTATTATATTATCACATTATAATATTATAATAATATATTTGAATAAATTATTTTATCCGAGAAGATAAAATACTAACTTTCAACAAATGTCTCATACTAAACATTCCTCCATTTATATCAAAATTAAAATAAATATTTTCTTATCATTTTTATCAATAATCAATTATTATTCACCAATTATCATTCATAATATTATAGAATTACACTATTGACAACCAGGTCGTTCCCAAGAAAGAAGGTGCTTTTCGATAAGGATTTCTCCTTACCGACGCACAATTAGGTGACCAAACGCCTTTCTAGACAGAACTTCCTAGACATTACCAATAATGCTATCTAATAATATTATTCAAATAATATGAATTATTGATTTGATAATGTGAAATACTGTGCAGTGACAATTATTGAATCAATAATATGAAATATCAACGTAGCAATTATTGATATAAAATATCAACGTAACAATTATTGAATCAATAAATTATTATGCAATTATAGCAATTATTGAATCAATAATATAAAATATTGAACAGTAATTACTGTAACAATTATTGAATGAGTGCCTTCTTACGTAAGAACTAATAATTCGACATACTGTGCAATACCGTGTGCTACTGTGCAATAACGCGTATTACTATATTTTTATTACCGTGTATTTCAATAGTTTAACGGTAACAGTTTTACCATTATTTATATAAAAAGGTTATTTCTGTCGCTTTCTATATCCGACAGTTATTCCGTTGTGGAGTCCACCAATGATTGCGCCGTCGTACAATATTCCCCGACAAAAAGAATATTTTCCGACCAAACGAATATTCTCCGACACAATGAATATTTTATGCCAACTTGTTTACTTTGTAAAATTTGCACATATCACCCTTAACTCTAACCTTTTATCAATTTAACCATTTACTGAATATAATAAGAAGAAGAAGAAAATTGAATACTTTTATGTCATAAAATTTGGGGTCTTACACCTTATGGTTTGGCTCCCTACAGGTTCAACCTTCTATCTGGCCACCAATGATGTTTTATTGGCTTAAATGGATTACTGAAAGATTTTCGAGCAAAGCTTAGACAAGATCGATGAAAAGATAACTAAATGTTAGAAGACCCCATAGGGATCAGGCCCCTAGGGGTTCAATCTCCTGATTTGGTCCGATTGAAGATGTTTTCTTACCTTGATCTGAATTACCAAGAGAAATAAAAGTTAAATGAATCAAGCAAAAGAAGATAACCCGACTAGGAAGTGCCCCATAGGGTTCGGCCTCCCTATGGTTTGGCCCTCCTAGGAGGTGCACGTCTTTAACTTTGTTCGATTGATGATGCTTTCTTGGTTTGAATTGAGCTCGCAAGCGAAAAAGACTAGATCAACAAAATTAGGCGAGAAAATGATGGCTACTTAGCGAGTACTCTTTTAGGGTTCATCCCTCCTAGGGTTCAACCTCTCCAAATGATGTCGATGAATGACCCCTTCTTAATGTTAGTTAAATTACCGAACGAAATGAGGACAAGATCGAAAAAATGAGCAAAAGAAGAAGAGGGGCTTGAAGGGTGCCCCCAAGGTTCGGCCCATAGGGTTCGGCCACCCTAGGACTTGGCCTCATAGGGGGAGAAGGCACACTCTTTCATAATCTCGAATGTTACACCGATCAGACTTTCATCGAAATAATGATGGAACAATGATATTGAAGCTAAGGAAAAAGACAAAAAATCTATGAGGATTTAAGGTAGATCTTCTTTAAATCCTTCGAGACAAGATAAACGGATTTACATTGCCAAGAATTACAAGAAAAAGATGAAAATGGAGCAAGAAAGACAAAGACAATCATAGAAGATCAAAGGAAGTTCAAACCTAGGGCTTGACCCCCTAGGGTTCAGCTACCCTAGGGTTCGACCATTTCCCTAGGGTCGTGCCGAAGTTCTCCGAAGCTTTTCGACAATAAATTCGGGCGACGTGATAACCAAATAAAGAAAGAAGAAAAGGAAAATACGAGTTGAGCAATGAAACTTTGTAGATGTAGACTTGAGAATGGGCTTCCATGATTTTTTAGACATAAGACTTATGAAGGCAACTCATCGTGAGAAATTATTGAAGGATTTGGACTGACGGCTAGAAGGACATGACGACTTGGGCATCACTTTAGACAATTAAGAGTATTTCTGAAATTTTATGTGAGATCACATGTCAGACACATGACTCAGACATGTGTCATTGTGTCAACACATGATCACTTACCAAGAAGCCCTATAAATAATCCCTTCATTTTAGGAACTTTTGATTCTATGACATTACAAAACACACAAAAAAACTCTCTAGAGTTGTGCCACGTATTGTCCTAGTGATTGTCTACCTGTTCTCTGCAAAATCTTATATAATTTCGATAACATCCTAGTCATACATCGAAAAATATGAGAAAAATTTGTATGTGTATAATGAATTAAATTATTAATAATAGTACATGTGACATCCCGAATTTTTAAGAATTTATAAATGAGAATTTAATAAATAAAATTCTTATTATAAGATGTTTCGAGTTTGAGTATGTGTATACGTGTCATACATTATGAAATATGTGATTTGGTGTGAAGAGAATTGTATATATTAATTTTAATATTTATTGAAGTAAATAAATATTTTAATTAAATTATTTATTGAGATTATATGATTATTTTGGAGTAATGTAATTAAGTGTAATATATTAATTAAATAAATATTTAATATTTAATTTAATTGACGTAATGATTTTATGTTATAGTTCTAAATGAAATTGGGATAATTAAATTAGATGAGTTATGTGATGAGTGTTACGTGAAATTATAATTAGCGAGTAATTATAATTATGTGATAATTTTATGTGATTAATTGATGTTAACTTTTAATTAATTAAATTAGAATGTTAAGATTTAAGTAATTAAAAGTGTAACATCAAAAAATATGTGTTAAAGGATTTATTAAAAAGAATTAAATAAGTTTTTAATTTTTTTTTTCAAACAAGACCCTTACTTTTGTTTTAAACCTGTTTTACCCAAACAAGTCCTTAACTACAAAAAATCTATTTTTTAAAATAACTGGTTTTGCCAAACAAGCCTTAGGGCTTTTTAAATTTTAAATGTGTAACCTATATTATTAATTGTAAGAATTGTAATTATTATAGTTATGGTCATTATGTTATAAGTTATATATGTATAATTATGTAATATATGTATATATAAGTTATACCTATATTACAATATATGTTAGATGGCTAAGTGTTAGTCAGTTAGAAAAGAGAAAAGAACAAAATAAAGAAAAAAAGAAAAAACAAGAAGAAGGAAAAAGAAGAAGAAAGAGGAAGAAGAGGGAAGGAAGCTTGAGATAGCATCATCTCCTTCGTTCCAATAAGCAAAGCAAAAGGTAATAAACTAGCTCTAGAAACTATAGTTTATTATTTCTTGAGTTCTTCATAAAAGAATGAATTTTTATGATTAATTTGTTAAGGAATCTATAATATAGGTTCGTGAGTATGAATAATTTGGTCTATGTGGTTATAAGTGAGTTTTCAATAATCAAATCCATGAAAACAAGTTTTACATGGAGAATTGTGTTCTTATGAGTTTTTATTATATTGATTGATTTTAGAATGGTAAATTGATGATTTAGTTATATGTATTAATATGCAAAATTGAAAGATGTTCATGATACTAGTTTCAATAATGAAAATAATACATGTATTGTGAATTTAATTGGTTGAGAATTGAATTTATGGTGAATTATTTTGATAAAAGTATGAATTTTATGAAACTAGTAAAATTAGTTTTTAAAACCTTTAATTTTGATTTCGTAAATGAATTCTGTGAGTTGATTATGAAGATTAAGTTTAAATTACGATAATATATCAAGAAACGAATAAAACACGCTTTGAATCATGTGATTTGGGTTAAAAACGAACTCATAGTGTCAATTTTCGTCAAGAACGCTTAATAATGGTGTTTTCTTCAAAATCATAAAAATTAGGTGCGTTGATTATGTGTTGTGGTGTTATTATATGTTAAAATCATGTTAGAAGTGTAAGATTTTATTTGTATAAAATTTCATGTACATTGTGTTAGTTAAAATCGGACTTTGGTGCGAAAAAATAAGTCAAATTAGTTTATTTCTCTGCAAGTTCGCGAGCCGGGGAGCCCAATAGTAGGGTGCCCCACCCCAGCGGGGCTTTTAGCCTTGGGGGACCCGCCCCAGCTGGGTAACATGTTGTCCGGAGTGGTCCAAGTGTTGTAATGCAAAACTACTTTGACCTCCTGTAGTAAAACGACCATAACTTTTTCATACAAACTCTGATTGAGGAGATTCAAGATAAATCGGAATTAGCACGAGTAGACCTACAACTTTTGTTCTTTAACTTTTTTTATTTGAGGTCGTTAGTAGGAATCAAAATGCTCATCTTTGAGACTGATGTGTATTCAGAAGCAATCGGAGGGCGTCGGACATGCACATACGCAAGTATAGTGCTGTCGACGATAGTAGATGTTATTCTAAGTTATAAAACATGAATATTAGTAATTATAATGATGCTTAATGTAAGACCCCAGATTTTATGAATAAAGATTTAATTTTCTTTATATATTATTTTTAAATAGTAAGGTGTTGTTTTAATAAATGTGGTGAGTTTTGGAAAATATGTGTAAATTTTTTTAAAGTTAGCAAGTGGTAATAAAATATTCATTGTTGTCGGAGAATATTCGTTTGGTCGTAGAATATTCTTGTTGTCAGGGAATATTCATACAACGGCGCAGTTATTTGTGGGCCCCACAACGGAATAACTGTCGGATAAAAAAAATGACAAGAATGAATTTTCTAAAAATAACGGCGTGGTTGTTACCATTAAAACTGTTGAAATATCCGGTGGTTAAAATACAATAATATGCGGTATTGCACAGTAGCACACGGTATTGCACAGTAATTCTAATTATTGATTCTTACGTAAGAAGTCACTACTCAGTAATTACTGTTTAATATTTTATATTATTGATTCAATAATTGTTACATTGATAATTGCATAATATTTTATTGATTCAATAATTGTCATTGCACAATATTTTAAATTATCATATCAATAATTCATATTATTTGAATAATATTATTAGATAGCATTATTGACAATGTCTAATGAAGTTCTGTCTAGGAGGGGTTGTTTAATTGCGCGCCAGTAAGAAAAAATCCTTATCGAAAGGCCCCCTTTTTTCTGGGAACGACCTGGTTGTCAATTTTGCATGTTCTGTAATATTATTTGTGAATAATTAATTATTGATTATATGATAAGAAAATATTTATTTATGTAGATATAAAAGAAGGAATTAGTATTGACGTATTTTTATCAGTATTTGTTGTAATTTTAACTTATTATTTGGACACCCATTTATCTATTTTTTAAAATAATCGGTATATAATTATTTAGTATATATATATATATATATATATATATATATATATTATATGTGTGTGAAAGTGACATGTGGGGTGAGCCCACATGTGGGATGAAAAATAAAAATGAGTGGGGAAGAGGAAACGTGTTTGGGAGGGAGTATTAGTATTAGTATTAGTATTATATATATATATATATATATATATATATATATATATTATAAAGTTTTGTTTTATTAGATTATAAATAGAATATATTATATTTTATTTAAAATTTTTATTTTATTAGAATATTTTATTGCACAGTAATGCACAGTAAAAATTAAATTTCATAAAATTTTCGTCGGTTGAGCGTCCGTGATGGTTTTACTGTTGGTCCGTGAAAAACTTTTTTAAATAGTATCCTTTCATTCTCCTATAAATAGGATGCTTAGTTTAGAAATGAAAAACACACTAGAATCAGAGAATTCTTCTTCTATAATATTGAGCGTATTTCTTTCAAGTTTTAGGAAGTTTTGAGTGTAGAAAATCGTGAAAGTTCTCTTCAAGAATATCCCCGCCGTACCAGTCAGAAATACTCTTCTTTTAAAGTATGGGGTATTATTTGTTTCATATTCGCTTACGATATTATGTTTCGTATTCGTAAGGAATTTTATTTTCGTTCAATATTCGTAAAGAATATTATTTTCGTTCAATATTTGTAAGAAATATTATCTTCGTTAAATATTCGTAGGAATATTATTTTCGTTCAACAGTTGTAAGGGATGTTATTTTCGTTCGTAAATGATGTTATTCTTTTCAATATCATTATACCAAAATATTGGCATGAATTTTATTATGAAATTCTTAATTTTTTTTCCGTCGAGGTTACTATTCACGTATACGACACTGTTCAAGAAAAAAATTAAATTTTCTTCTATTTGTCCAAGTTGGCTATTATGGGTCCTATCTTTGATTGGATTCAAGTTTTGATTTTTATTCTTGATTTTTTTTTCCACAAAGTATCGTTATGGAGTATTCTTAAATTTGGATAAACTAAATTACGAATCCCTAATCTTTGTCCTTTATCTCATTGGATTCGTTTTTTAAAATATTTTTCATCATCTTCAGTCTTAAATGGTGATACGAAAGAATATCTTTGGCCTTTAGTGCAAAGATGGATGATTACTTGATGAATATCTTTGGCCTGTAGTGCAAAGATGAACGATTATCTGATGAATATCTTTGGCCCGTAGTGCAAAGATGGACAGGTGTTGAGATGAACATGACCAACTGGTGATACAAATGAATATCTTTGGCCTGTAGTGCAAAGATGAATATTTGATTCAAAATATATATTGATTGATGTTACAGGGATAAAATATTGATTATGGACTTTCAAATCATAGAAAATAGTAGACTTCATTCTCTACTTAACTCTTCTAATGAATTGTTATTTTCGCTGCAGTTGTTGATCTAAAATTTATTGTCCATAATATTTTATCTGATTTGTTGAAGACTAATGATAAATTATTCTTTATTATTTTAGTCATAATATTCTTTACTGGGCTAGTTGAGCTCACCCTTTTCATCTATTGTTCTCTTCAGGGAATGAGAATATTGCGGGAACTAATCGGGGAACAGTGTAATGATCAGAGTAGAGCAGTAGTAGTCCTCACTATTTTTGTAAAATAGTGGGATAATAATTGTAATGAAAAATGAATGAATTTGAATATTTATATTTCGTATTATATACGATTTGCATTGAAATTCATAATTGTATGGTCGTATTTCTCACGACCTTTAATTATAAAAGATTTGTATTTGGAATTCTGTACCATGTATTTGGCGACTCAGAATGAGTTGGTATTGAATCTATTTTGGGGGCGTCACACTTAACATTAATAAATGATGTATTAGATAAGTTATATAAGCACACTAAGCATACACAAGAGAGACGATTCGGGCGTGTGACGAATGAACTTCGAAACGCCGTGACAAGTGTTAATGAATGTAAAAAGTGTTTTAAGTCAAATAAAATGAGCATTATAAGATATAAATGGGGTTAATATAAAACTCATAAGTAGTCCTAGCAAGACTTAAACACTTGAATGAATTTTGAATATTACTAAAAAGGAAATATAGTGAGATATAAGTCGAAAGTTAACACAATCAAATTGAACATTGTGTATTGATAGTAGGAAGGGTTATGAGATGTAGATTAAAGTTTACATTATAACTACTATGCGTTGCTATGTGATTAATAGTTGATGTGCATGATTATATAATTGTGTAGGGCACGTGAAGTGTAGATAGCTGTAAGCTGTAATCTGTTATTGGTAAACAACGATCATGGCAAGTCTTTCGGTTCCTATTTTTTATGTGAACTTGATGATGAATTATTTTAAATTGTATTGCAAAGAGCATGATATGTTATATATGTTGTAAGCATGAAATGTTAAAGTCAATTTATGATTACATTGATTGATTAAAGAATGTTGATTGAGTAAGGAACTCAATCTTTATAATTGTTATGTGAATTAAAGCATGTATGCTATGTTACTTTAATTATTATGAGATGTATATTGAGCATGTTTATTATGTGCTACGTGATGCATAAAAACTGTTAGTACTTGCTGAGCTGTTGAGCTCACTCTTGCAAATAACCATATTTGCAGGTCAAGGATGCAAGGTAATGATACGTGCTAGTTGAATGTTAAGATCAATAGCGATGCAAGAAATTATTTATTCTAGATGAGTAATGTAATTGTTTGAAATGTAACATGATTGTTAAATTATAAGTTAAAATATTCGATGTATATAGATATTGCTTTATGATGTAAAACATTGTATAGTCATTTTGTTGTAACGATTCATGCTATAGATTTGAATCGAAGAGATGTACTATAAAGGTTGCGATTCAGGGCAATAAAGAAAGATTTTATAAAAATTTTAAATATTCTGCATTTTTAGTGATTTTAATATCAAATAATGATATAAAGATAGATTAAAGTTGTATTGTTAACGATCGGGAATGAGAATATTATTATATAAATTTTGGGGTCGTTACAGTACATCCAATCACGACCTTTTGGGTGAGCCTGTGGTGGGCTAAGATGATACAAGAAGATACTATTGTGCCAGTGGTATAAGGTCTTATTTGGATTATGAATTTGATTCGATTCGGACTTGAGATTTGACCCGAGATTTGTTCCGGACTCGAGATTTGACCCGAGTTATTTCATATAGTATCAGAGCCGACTCTTGAAAGCTCAGATTGAGTCATCAGATCGGGTTGTCGGATGTGGGGACACGGAGTCAGCATGTATTATTCTGTAATGGCTAAAGAGGCAAAAATTTTTGGACCATGTGTGTGATCGGTTCTGATGGGCATCTCATAAATTTAAGATTTTGTTTGGATAAATTTGATTTGATTTAGACTTGAGATTTGACCCGAAATTTATTTTAAATTCTAGATTAAATAATGCTACTATCACATAATTTTAGGTCACATAATATTTATATACATATATATACTGTGGACCTGCATGACATACAGGGTCCACAAATATTCATATATATGTATGTGAATTTTATATGACTTAATTAAATTATGTGATAGTAGCATTCATCTTCCAGATTTGACCGGATTGTTTCAATTTCCGGTACTCTTTCTGAATTTCTTACTTCTTAGCCAATTCAAAATGCTAATGAAATAAATACAAACAATTTCCTCGCCTACAAATCCCAAAAAGTTAAAACCATACAAACAAATATTTGAATAGATTCTCCACTCTCCATTTTCAATTTATTGTTAAAGAATCTCTCTCTCTACTCGGTTTGTATGTTTTCAGTTTGAATTTCGCTTTTAATCTCGCTTTTGCTTTCTCTCTACTTCTTCTTTTGCCGCTCGCCTTATATAGACATGACTATAACATAATATTCAACCTAAAACATATATATAATAATCAGCACCAATTAAAAGTTATTCCTGTGCATTCTTTTCTTCCTCCTGTTTGTATGCAATGTATTTGATAAAATGCTTCTGAAAGAATTCGTTCACTCTTTCTCTCTCCACAACTCCACCGGAGATCCGTTCTTGCTTCTACTTTCACCGGAGTAGTAGTTTCAGATTCCCGGTACTTCACTTTTTCTCGATTTTCCCATCATAAAGATTGTTTCTTTTGTTCATTTTTCATCACTAATCTTTTCGTGTATCCAGTACAATTCTTTTTTATGTTTCTGTGCTTTTCTTTATTTTCTTGTATTGAGCTTAGTTTTCTGAGTTTATCTCTCTGTAATTTTCTATTTAAAAGTTTTCTTCTGCACTGAATTTTTTGGATGTATAAATGTTTGCCCTATACAGGCAGATTTGCCTTCTTTTAGGAATAATTATAAAACCTTAATAACAATATTAACAATATTTTTTGGCCTAGTTTTGGGCAGGGTACACGTATAGAACTGTATATGTTTGTATTTGCGGATACCTGTTTCACAATGTTTGCTATAAAGAACCATCCATTCTATGGTTATAAAGATGTAATGACCATGTTGTTCTATGTGATAGAAGCAGTAGAATCTTTCCTTCTATTTCATCTTTTGTGCTTTGTACTTTGTTTTCATGAACCATTTATTATTTATTTTGCCTGCCTTTTTTATTGCCCTTCTTGAGACATTTTTTTCTTAGATTGATTGAACTGAGCATCATTAAGTCTAAATTAGTAAAATGGATGTTTTTCATAGTTTGGTAGTTCTAGCATTCTGAAAAATCTGAAATAACTCTGCTATTTTGCTGACCTTTTTGACACACAGAAAACTCTTGAGAGTTGAGTCTACGGTCTATTTGATTGCAACGTGAGAACTATCCAACTCTCACAGCTTAACATATTTAGGTTCATTCAGTTTTACTAGCTAATAGTTAGTCCAGGGCATTTTTTTAACCTTCAATAGATGGTCATTTGTGTTCTTGATCCAGGAGGCTTAAAAAGCGTGTTTGGATCGTAGCTACATTTAGCTCTCGAGCGAATTGAATTATTTTGTTGAGAAGTGTTTTAGATATTGTCGCTTTTTAAAACTATGGCCCAATTTTTCTTGTTTGATACTTATATATTTACAGAGATGTTGATAAGATTTCTATTACTTTGAATTTATACTTGATAGGGCTGAAAGGACATAAGGCAGGGAACTTATTATACTTCAGTAAAAAAAAAAAGGGAAAAGAAAGACAGGGAACTTATAAGCCAGAAGTACATGCGATGGAAAACTATGAAATACTTGAGCAGATTGGGAGAGGTTCCTTTGCTTCTGCTCTACTAGTGAGGCATAGACATGAAAAGAAAAAGTGAGGCTTCAATCAATTTCTATTCATGTCTTTACATTGGATATTATCTTTAAGTTCTTTGTACCGATGATTCTTATTATTCTTATTCTATAAGGTATGTCCTGAAAAAAATTCGCCTTGCTCGCCAGACTAGTAGGACTCGCAGATCTGCCCTCCAGGAGGTCAGTATTTTTCTTCTTTTTCAAAAAAATTCATATATACACCAATTTTTAAGCCGTCTACAATTCATTTGACAGAAAATGACTTGCGTAGTTAGGATGTTTATAACAGGAAATTGTGATTTTTATTTGAATGGAAGTTTACAATGATTTATATAGGGAAGTAACTTCCATGTATCAATGCACCAAAAATAAAAACTTCCACGTATTATGCATGCTGCTTTCCGAGAAGCTATTTGTTCTTATATCATACGTAAAGTCTTCATACTGAAGTGGTAGATGGTTAGACCCGGAGGTTTTATAGAGACAGGATATGTAATGAGCTGGTTAGCCTGGTTTTGAATTTGTTCTTACTAAAATACAATCATTTTAATTTTTCCTCAACTAAAACATCTATTGTCATGGATGATTTATATTTATTTAGAAATAATCTGGTGAAGATTTAGCTTATCAATGCATAATATCTATTGTAAGATGCTGCATTTGTCCTTCTGTGCAGATGGAACTTATTTCAAAAGTGCAGAATCCATATATTGTGGAGTACAAAGATTCCTGGGTAGAAAAGGTTAGTAGATATTCTTGTGTGAATCATTTTCGCCAGGAGTATTATCATATTACTTCGGCAGCTGGGTTCTTGAACGTTGTGGTTGTATTAATCCTCTGCAAGTTCTTTACCATATGCAATATAAATATTTGGCTCATTTTATTGTTCTCTTGACAGCTTCATTTCATCCTATTCAGGGTTGCTATGTTTGCATTATTATAGAGTATTGTGAAGGAGGAGACCTGTAAGTTATATTTCTTTGTTGTCCAATCATTTGTTGAAGTTTCTTGTGGTCTTCTATTTGTGTCTTCCCTTCTTGTTGTGACTTCTTTGTTCATTTAGGGCGGAAGCTATTAAGAGAGCAAATGGTGTTCACTTTACTGAAGAGGTTGTTATATGGGTTATTAATTTGTGCTCTCTTTCCTAGTTTATATTATATTTGATTTCTTTTATTAAATATCACCTTTTATCCCAACTCAATTGCCTTTCATAGAAAAATATTGAATAATGTGCAGAAACTCTGTAAGTGGCTCGTTCAACTTCTAATCGCGCTTGATTACTTGCATGCAAACCATATTCTTCATCGTGATGTCAAGGTCACTGAAATCTCTTTGCAAATTGTGATGATTTAAATGAACCCTTATTTGTATGGTTTCTTAGAATGTTGTTTCACTGATTTAAATGAACCCTTATTCAGTCTTCAAATATATTTCTGAAGAAAAATCAAGACATACGCCTAGGTAAGTGACAAGCTGTTTTATACCTGTTATTCTGTTACCTTGAATGCCTTTATAACTTCTTTTTTATTAACGTATCCAACTTATTGCTTCAAATTTCTAATTTATTCGGTGTTGCTGTTGTAATATTTGCAGGTGATTTTGGTCTTGCTAAAATGTTGACTTCCGATGACCTTGCATGCTCTGTGAGTATTATGGCTACAGTTATGCCTTTATATTCCATTTCTCTATTTCCGTAAATCCCCTTAATTTTTCCCCAAGTGTAGGTTGTCGGAACTCCTAGTTATATGTGCCCTGAGCTTCTTGCTGATATACCTTATGGTTCAAAGTCAGATATCTGGTCTCTAGGTAAACTTCAAAAACTCTATCAAACTTCATGAATATGACTAAGTTTTAATTAAAAAAATAAATCTGCGTATTTATAAATGTTGTGACATTTTTGTTGTTCAGGATGTTGCATATATGAAATGGCTGCCCATAAGCCTGCATTTAAAGCTTTTGTAAGTTACTGATTTTCCATTTCTAAAGTTATTGACTCACTGTTTGTCACGAAAACGTTCTGCTCTTATTGTGGGTCTGTGCTTCACTTGGTGGAAAGTATAGATCACTTACATTTTGACAATAATCCAGTGATGGTTGAAGTTTAATTTGGTTTCTTTTACAAATCAGAGTTGACTTTTAGTTAAGGTTAGAAATATGGTCCTGTTGAACTTTGAGGTAAGCACAACTTTTTTGCAGCAAGATTTTTTGAGTTTCCATATTGAATTTAACTCAAGTTTTTTAGCTCCAGGTGTATAATCAGTGGATAAATAACAGTTTGAGTTTTTATTTCCCTTTTTTCTTTTCCTATAGAATCTTTATAAACAAATCAATTCTTGAATTGGATTATTATCCATGAAGAAGAAATTTGACATCATTACAAAGATGGGATCATTTTGAACATAAATTCTATAATACTCTTACAGTAGGAATATAATCTTATCTACCAATAAATTGGAATATATCTTCTCTCATTAATGATGTGGAGGACATTATGTACTCATTTAAAGAGCTTAAAGTTTAATGAAAAATGAAAATTTCATTTTGTCCGAGATGTTTTGTATGCATATAATGTTAGCCTTCCTCTAAGACTACTTAAATGTTTATACTTTTATACTTGACTATGCCATTTGTCTAGGATGCCATCATCTACAATGAGTTGTTATTTGAAATTTCCTTTTTGGATAGGATGTGCAAGCTCTGATCAACAAGATAAATAAGTCCATTGTGGCTCCACTTCCGGTCATGTATTCTGGTGCATTGTAAGTTCCTTACCTTCATACCCACAACAATCTACAGTATGATGTCATTCATTCAACATTTATGTTTTCCAGATACCAATAACTCTGTTATACTGATCGGTTTCTTGAATTTTGACTTCTTCCAGTCGAGGGCTTGTTAAGAGCATGCTGCGGAAAAACCCTGAACTTAGACCAAGTGTATGTTGTACACTTAATATTTCAATTTTTTACATACTTACGCTCAGGGTATTTAGTAGCAAAGAATGTTTTCAAGTATCATTTCGTTTTCACTTTTCATGAATAGCCCTGTCGAAGTAATTATTTAAAGTTAATTTGAGGAATACTTCCTACTGGCACTTCTTGCTGTGCTGTGAGGAGTATTGGAAAAAGTAGGAACTTTTGGACATTCTTTATTTAGACCATTTATATGCCACACTCACTCCAGACTCAAATGAAGATTTAGGATAGAAGTTTTTACAATGTCTGGTTGATGCTACTAATAATTGATTGTATATGCTTCGACTTTGTTTCTTCTTCACCTTTGAAGTCTGGTTTTATTCCGCAGGCTGCAGACTTGCTCAGGCTCCCACATCTCCAGCCCTATGTCCTTGATATCCATCTAAATTCTAGCAGCCCTAGAAGGCATACTTTTCCAGCCCGATGGTCTGTTAACAACTATGTAAAGCAAACAAGATTTCTTGAGCCTGGAGCTGTTCCTGTGCTTTCTGACAGAGAGAAAAGGCGATCATATGGCAATGATAGGGCCTTGAATCCTAGTTTATCTGAAGTTGAGCTGGATTCCTTGTGTTCTTCTGAAAGAGCATATAATTTCCAAAGATTCAACAGAAAACTCTCTGTTGGCAGTATTGGTGAAGATATTGTTATTGATAAAACAGTTGCCACAAAGTTAGTAGGTGCTGTCAAATTCCCAAGGTTGACACCGGCAAAAGCTCCAGCTACTCCAGGGAGACAGGCAACTCCAAAGATATCTAACACTGGTTCAGATCGTGATTTGGTAAGTTCACAACAAACTGATGGTGTTAGAAATTAAACACCCCTCCCTTAATTTCCTATAATAAGATGGATAAGAGTCATCTGCTTAACAGCTGTCCTTTTCTGTTATGTTTGCAATCCTCTACCCATGTGGGTCGTCCACCATTCTAAATCTTCAAAGAATAGGTATAGTTCTAATGTGCTTATGACCCATGCCTGGCTGTGCTGATAAATTTTATAATTATCATGCAAAATTCTGGCAGCCAGAAGTTTTATGCCGCCTTACTACCAATACCTTATGCCCTACCGTGCTTATGAATGCAGCTTCCAAAGTCAAATACACCAACTAGCAAACCTTTGAGGTCAACTCGAAGAGTATCTCTTCCGTTCTCAGCAAGAACCACATCAGAATCACCTTACAAAGCCAGTAATCGTCCCTTGCACGATGTACAGTCTCCAGATGTTTCTGTGAATGCTCCACGAATTGACAAGATGACTGAATTTCCCTTGGCATCATCTGAAGATCCTTTCTTTCCCGTACGCAGAACTTCTTCAACATCTGCTCAGTGCTCCTCTACCTCACCAAACAGTGGCAATCACTCGATCACAAAGGACAAGTGTACAGTCCAGGTTAAGGATAAAAGTCACAGAACAATTACCAGGTCGTATATAGCTAATTCTGATAATGGAGCACCACAAACCAGAAGCGAGTGCTCTGTGCAAAATCCAAGAACTGGTGCTTCGAGCCTGTCGTCTTCGGAATCAGATTCCCAGCAACGTAGGTTTGACACTTCGTCGTTCCAGCAACGTGCTGAGGCACTCGAAGGGTTGCTCGAGTTCAGTGCAAAACTTATGCAGCAAGAACGATTTGAAGAGCTCTCAGTGTTGTTGAAGCCATTTGGGCCTGAGAAGGTTTCTTCAAGAGAAACTGCTATTTGGCTGACAAAGAGCTTTAAGGAGACTGTTGTGTAACTGGAAACTTTGATGATTGATACAATGCGACAATTCCCATTTTGTACAATCTTCTCACTTTATGATTTATGCAAGTTAAACGGAGATTTATATAGGAAGCTGGAGACTGGTACCTCACCTATCCTCCTGTGGGAATGAATATCTATGAACTTTGCTCATTGATTTTCATTTTTGTTTGTTTGTTTGTTTGTACTTTTTTTGTGATTTTTTTTATAGTAGTGTTAAGAGCTCAATCTTTATTGACTTATGCCGTAAAGGAACAGAAAAGGTTTACTCTTTGGGTCAATTTGAGGGGGCTTGCACCAGATTTTCTTACCTAATTATCTGATCATTTAAGGTTTTAATCAACATCCAAAAATGAAAATGTAGTCCGAGTGTATGGGTATGGATTAGTTTATTGGGTTGTTTACACTTTAACTATGATTAATTTAGCTACAATCTATCATTGTATCTAGAGATATTTTTTTTGCCGTTTTAAATTAAAGATACATTTTTATAAACTACAAAATTACGTTAAATTATTTAATTATCAATTGATAGTAGTAATCAGTTGACTGAGGAGTTAGTATTGATTCATGCAAAGATGCTCCTCTGAAGCTGGAATAAGGGATTGTCCACCTCACCGGCCAAAGAGCAATCTCTGTTATTTTGCACGCTTACGTAGAGACTCTAAAGAATTAGTATTGACGCTCAAGCGAAAGAAAGAGCAATCAACTATATTCTTAACTCATGCCCCAGGAATCCCTAGACACTGGGGGTACGAGCGAATCTTTTACTGGAGGGAAGACTTTTTAAATCTATATCCATAAAACTAATACTATTATTATTATTATTATTATGGAGTGTAGGTCTGTCTAATCTTGAGACGGAGGGGTATGTCATAATGAGCATTGAAAAAAAATAGCTTAAAAAATAATATGAATAAATGTAATAGGCAAGTTCAATAGACAATAATTATAATCAACCAAAGTCATGTATATCATTTTGTATCTCTTTTTTTAACAATTCTTTGATTACCATTGAAATATTATTAGTCATAAAAGGAAAAGGTATTTTATGATGGAATTTCTTAACATGTGTCCTTAGGGCATATGCTAAGCACACAGTTCAAAAGAATATTCTCTTTACTTGTGTGTATATTTTCTTGAACTTGGTATAAATGCAGAAATCAATAGAATATACACACAGTTCAAGAGAATATTTTTTTGAACTGCATGCTTAACATGTGTCCTTAAGGCACATGTTAAGAGGATCCTTTTATGATTTGGTGTTGCCGCATTTGGAATAAAACGACCCTGTTAGGTAAAGCGACGACGCATCAATGCTACATAAAGCTCGATTTTGAACCTCAAAACTTGTACCCGCCTTAAAAACTAGAAAGAGAGGGAAAAGGGGAGACGAAAAGGAAGGGAAAGGGGTGAGGGAGAGGAAAAAGATGAAGGAGAAACCCTAGAACGTTACCAGCTTACATTCTCTGATCTGTTGCTCTTACATGCAGATGAATGTTCTTTTTACGTTCGCATTAGCATTGGATGAGATTGAACGGCTGGAATTGGTCACGATGACGATGATGGAAAACCTAGGGCCCGCATGACTAGGTCTTCAAGCAAATACTGGATTCCCCTGCACTTCCACAATCATCCACTTGCTCATGAACATTCCTTTCTTGATTTTCTAGATCGCAAACACGTTTCAAGGTAAAGCAATTTATTTAGGTATTAGTGTTATTATTATCTGTGTTTGTGGATGGTTTATTTTTTAGAGAAGAATTCGAATATTTCCTAGTGTTATGAGCAAAACTGAGGTTGTTTCGGTTATGATTACTATTAATTTTCATTCTAATTTATCTGGATTTCTATATGTTGAATTTGGGAATTTGTAGAGAAAAATAAATGAATGGTATTTGTTTCCTAGGTTTGTTTTGCTGTAGATAATCTGTTCCTTCGAGTTAGCTTCCAAAAGATATGTTCTGTTTTCTTTTAAACCTTTATGCTGATGGTTATGATCTTGAATTCAAAATCAAATCTTTTGAGAATCCTGTTATTTTCATCTTTTATGGCCTATGGCCTTCTCCTCTAAATGATATTTCATCAGTTTTTTTTACCTCTGTTTATATCCTTTTATTGAGTTGATATCAGTTTAATGATTTAATCTATTGCAAGTATCTTAATTATATGAGATCTTTTCATTATGTAAGCCTGTAGGAGCATCGGGTAGTGAAGTTCCATTGAAGAATTTAGATAGAATTGTCTTAACCTTTACAATGCATTTAAAGTATATTTATGGTGATGAGCATCAGTTGTAGGTCAAGTCATTCAGGAATTGAGCAGAAGACAGAACAACATTATTTAGAAAGTGAGAGCTGGGAGAATTTCTAGAGAGTTCATTCAAGAATCTCAAAAACACCTTCAAAGGAGCTAGGATTTTGTATGATAGAGTAGGTATCTCAGTTATTGATGAATAAGAGCTAGAGCAAGCTAAGTAGAAATTTTCTCTGCAAAAGGGCATTCTCATACACTATCATTCAGCTTTAGACAATGTTATTCTGAAAGAAGCTGTAACAACTCGAGTCAAATCCTGAGTCCGAAACAAATTTCGGATCAAATTTCAAATTCGAATCGAATCAAGGGTTACCAAAAGGTAACAACCCGGGTCAAATCCTGAGTCCATAACAAATCACTCTCAACCCAAAATATCATGACTGAAAGTACTATATTCATTCAAAAGGTCATGACTGAAGGTACTATTGTTAATAACTTGATTCCTTATAAACAGACAAATTTTTCTCATATTGTGGAACTCCCAAAAAATGATACACCAAGGAATGTTTTGATGTGTTTGCTTAATGGCTCTAAAGACAGAAAAAATCACGAGGGATGAGAACACAAATGTGAGAAAAAAGGAGTATTCAATAAGATGCAAGTAGTTTGAAGTCATTTACCGATCTATTAATATAATTTAGGAAAATACATCTATCCTTCATCACATGATAAGAAATTTAGTTCTGTTTAGCTTTTTCCTACACTAGAGGCAATACTATATATTATGTACAACTTAGTAACTTACAAGCTAGTCAGAGTTCGTGGTCAGGTAAAATTAGACCCCAGAAATTGAACTTGGATTTTAAAAACGTACTCAGGTGCTTCAAATTTTGAAGTTAAGTTATATCTTCTGCAAGCATATTTTTACTTTGTGAGATTTCAGTCTTGCTTAAACATGTGTTATGCTATAAATTGCGAGATTTCAGCTGAATTATGTGCATACATGTGATGTGTAAGAATTAAGAAGTGTTTCACTTTAATTTATTCTATCTTATCGCATACACTTTTACGTTAGTCGGAATCCAACTTTGTCAAATATTTGTGGACGTGTATATCATTTTCCTAAACATATTTACCCGAGAAGGCATTGGTTGTTTATATAGAACTAGGAACCAGTACAAACTAGGTACATCTAAGTAATAAATTTGAGAAGTCTTTTTTGATAAGTTTACATCTAGAAGCCCTTTTAATTAAAGGAAAGTTATTATATGCACGCGGCAGCACTAGTACTAGATTATATCTGTGAAACCAAAAGTTGGCCTTAGTTTCGTATGATTTATGATATAAACTTGCCATTTGTTGAAGTTTATTTGTTTTACTTTAGATAGATTAGTTATTTGTGGTTAAGGGCCTGAAAACTATATATCACTTGCTCACAACAAAGTAAATCTCTCCTTGCAAAGAGACAGCGAGAGAGAGAGGGAGAGAGGAAGTAATTTGAATGGAAATGAAATTGAGGAATGGGGCAAAGGGAATAAAGGTGCAGCCTCACTCAGGTGCTCACCAGAAAGAAATGGTCCCTCCCTTGGGACCCCCTGGTGCAACGAAGAAAGAAACTAAGAAACAAACGGTTTTAAAACGAGAAAGCTGCCAATTTTATTCTCCTTCTCTATCTTCTGTTAAAAGCTCTTCTTTTTTATGGGTCAGCCGGACGGACGGACGGAGGGACATAGCTATTTAAACTTTGAGAAGAGAAGGATAAAACGGACATGAAGAAGAAGAGATGTGGATTCATTTTAGCTGTAAAAAAAGAAAAAGAAAAAAAGAGATGTGGATTCATCATTGAGGAGAGAGAAGATCAAAAGATGGTGGTGATGACGTCTCTAGGCACGCCAGGGCTAGCATTTTCTCCATTTTATATATATGAATATAAAACAAAACACTACTCCCAATTAGTCCCCAACCTGCTAACCTACTAATACTATCACACAGGGTTGTTGTCTGATCAGGAGCTTCCTGTGAAATAAGTCTGAACTGCTGAAGGGTTTGGTCGGCCGGTGACAATGCCAATACTTGAGACATTGAAGGGGACATCCATATATACAAACACTACTAAATGTTAGCCTTACTTGTTTTGTCTTTGTCCACTATATCGCCCCCTCATTTTACTTACTCATCACTCATTATTGTTCCTTTTAAAATACTCCGATGTGTGTGTTATATGCAATGTAAAGTTATATATTCCGGTGGATGAAGTATTATCGCTGGTAAGATAATACTAGTATTTAGTAGTAGTATATGATATAGTTGTGTTTGGTATTCATTCATTCATTAACTGCACTCATATCATCTTCTAAAAGAAGTGGATTTTATTAGTATTCATCAAGGCTTTAAAATTTGGTGGTTGTAGACATTTAAATCGCTTCACTCAAATCAGTGACTTCTTCTTTTGTCTTTTAATGATTTGAATTTTTAACTTTATTGTTGGTGACTTGCATTAAAATTTAACTAAACAAATGTTTCGGAATGAATCAAATTCTACCTTGGTTTGATTTCATTGTAGATAATCGGTCACTAGTATTATTAGATAAAGTTGATGCCTAATTTGTACTACTTGTAGCACATCTTTAAAATAGTGAGGGGTAAACCTTTTTACGAGGATTCAAAAATAAAAGACCCTTGTTATTTAATTTTAAATATGTTTACACTCAAATTCAAAATGAACATTAATTTTTTAAAAAAATTATCTCAAAATTATTATTTATTATAAAATTTATAATTTCACAATTTTTAATAACTCTTTTAAAATATTTTAAATTAACTTTCAAATTCAACAATAACCTTATAATACAGAAGAAAAGAGTACATATGTGTATCATTCACTTGTCAAACCCACCCAGCATTTCACCACTATGGCTTTGAAGTCTTGATCCTCCCCTACTAATAATTCTTTAATTTGTTAAAAAGAAGAATGATAAAAAAATTGTTAAGATGAGAGATGGCGTTTTTGAAAGGCAAGCATCATATTTAGTTTTGATGGTCATTTTGAGCTGAATGTTATAATAGTTGTCATTTTTTAGTTTATATAAAATCAATATTTGATGTATGAATTATGGTGCGCAAGGCATATGAATAAATACATTATACATGTATGACTGGGTATAAATTAATAAACTTAAGTATATAATGGGTTTTTCATTTTTTCTGCTTCATATAATTTATAATTTTTGTGTGATTAACAAAAAAAGAAAAAAGGGAAAGTGGCTTCAAAAAAATTTACGAGTGGTAGTGAAAAGACACGTGGTAGAAAGGCTGACAAATACGTCATCAAAGTTACTCTTGACCAACAAAGATGTGATCAAGCTGACAAGCTTGACCAGTGGGGGGCTCACAGCCTACTACACTTTTTTTGTTTTTGTTTTTTGGGTGCAACAGCCTACTAGTACTACACACTACATATATCTACCTATACATGCATAAATATTACTACTACAAAAACCCCGCCAGCTCTCTTCAAAAATATCTTCTCTTTCCTTCAAATTTTTTTTACAAACTCTACTATAATGGATAGTAAGTGGGCGGAGCAGAGGCTTGCCGCCGGTGGTGGTGGCGGCAGCGTTCAGTTGCCTGAAAGCCCAACAGAGCCAATGCAGTTCTTGTCAAGGTCATGGAGTCCCTCAGCTTTACAACTCTCCAAAACATTAGTAGCTCCTCTAACCCCAAAGTTTATACTTCCCAAAAAGGCTCGTAAGGCTGGTGCTGAGTCCGGCAGTAGTCATTCGAAAACAGAGGAAGTAGCCGGCGCCGGAGAGGCAGCGGAATCGGCAGTACTTTCTGGGAATACATTCTCATTCGCTTCTTCTGCAACTTCCCAGCTGGTTCTTGAACGCATTATGTCTCAATCTGTGAGCTTTAAACATATACCCAGATTTTCTTTTGCTCTGTTTCTTTCATTTTTGTTAGTCTGTTTCTCTCTTGTTTTAATTCTGAAGTCTTGATTCTTCAAGTCAGATGAGTTTTGAGAAATCTCTAACAGATTTAATTGACAGGAAATATCTCCATTAACATCTGGGAGGCTGTCCCACAGCAGCGGACCCTTGAATGCTTCCCTCGCAGAAGAAACATCGGACGGTCAGCCAGTTTCCCCCTCTGATGAGTACGACGACGTCGTTAAGGTTTGTGTTGCGTACTAAGCCTAGGCTCGCATGATTTCATTCAGCCTACATATATTTTATTGGATGTTGTCTTTATAAAGTTAGTAAACATACAATTGATGTTAGGCTATTGGAGAAGACAAGGTGACTAATAAATATCTCATCTTCACTAACAAGAAAAAGAAAAAGGAAGAGAAAGAGAAATGCTTTCGTGTAGTTCAATGCAAAAACTTTTGATTTAGAATTGCTTTTGCTTTGGCGGTGTCTAATCAAAACCGCATGACTTATGCGCCGTACGTATCTTACACACCATATACATCATATAGAATACAGCCTGCCGAACTCAAATATTGAATTCACTTGCTTAGGACACTATTGCAGTAAATAATACAATAAGTCTACACCGACCTTGATGTTGTGACCGGTTTGGCGACCGGTCAATTTTTTTAATTTTTTTAATTTTGACTCTCAAATAATTAATGTGATTTATTGAAACTGAAATTTTTATAAAATACAGTGATTTAGGTGTCATTTGGATACATATAAAAAACAGGGTTGTATAGACTGTACAGCCCTGTTTTTTTTATTCAAATAACACCTAAATCACTGCATTTTGTAGTCTGTACAACCCTATTTTTTACATGTATTCAAATGACACCTAAATCACTGCATTTTGTAAAAATTTCAGTTCTAATAAATCACATTAATTATTTGAGAGTCAAAAGCAAAAAAAAATAAAAAATAAAAATAATAAATTTGGCCGGTCGCCAAACCGGTCACAACATCCTGGTCGGTGTAGAATGGACTCTAAATAATAATAATACTAGTTTTATATACCGTTGGCATGTTTGCTAAAAATAAATACTACCTCCATCCCATAATAAGTATTTTTTTAGTTTAAATCACACATACCAATACACAAGCTAAGATGACAAAAATACCCTTAATATACTTTCTTTGTTTTGTTTGAGACTTTTTTTATTGCATTTTGGTTTCTCTTTCTCTTTCTTCAACCTTTCAACTTTCCAATAAATACGCAATAAATATCATTGGTTCCATAAGAGCACGTATAAAAAAATATAATACCATTGGTTGCATAAGGGCACATATGAAAAAATATTGTAAAAATTGTATTGAAATTTTAACACATCACTTATTTTGGAAAAAAAATTTTAAGCCTAAAAAATCACTTATTATGGAACGGAGGTAGTAATATTTTGGCATTTGGCCTAGGTAGGTAGAGTTGAAGGCTTTGAATTCCATGAAAGCTCTTCCCTGCCTACATTTGCATCCTCCTACCTTCAACCTCTTCTTTTCTTTGAAATTCTTTATCTTGTTTTTATTTGAAAATCCTTGTCTTGTTTTTATTTACCTTGTTAGTCTGAATACGAAAACAAGCAACAGTAACATCAAGAATCAAGATGTTGCAGCATATTGAAGCTGATTGAGAGGCCTTTGTCATCAATAGCTATTTTCAGCCTTATGCCCTTTTCCTGAAAAAAAAAAGCTTCAAAATCTACTAGTAGGGCCAAAATTGTAAATGGAAATGAAATGGTATCTTTCAATAAATAATTCTCCTTCATGATCCTATCTCAATTTTGACTTTTGGGGAAACGCATGACAATATTTTTCTTTTTTTCCCCCTTTGATATGACATCAAAATGACTTGGTGAAAGACAGGTGGAGTGTATAGTTGGGTAACCATTTCCTTCTTAACTCTGATTCTTTACTAAAAAAACTAGCACTGATTTGGTGCCAAGAGTTACTTTACCACTCTGATTTCTCCCTTCCTTGTAAACTCCGTTTTTACCGTATATAGGAGTTAGAAAATATCGCGCTAGCAAGTTTATTACCTGGTTGCTGACTTATCAGATACTCGGCTTTTTTCTGAATCAGTTCATTTTCCTGTAATAATCAATTCCACTATACTACATTTTAAATATTAAAAGAAAAGGTTGAAAATAAAGAAATTCCTTGAGGGGTGTGCAGCTATCGATGCTTTTATCATTAGCCAACTTCAAACTAGAATCTTATCAAGTTATCAGAATGCTAAATGTTTAGAATTTCTTCATGCTCTCTCTCTCTCTCTCACAAATTGAAATCACTCAACATTTGCTATTTATATATGAATTTGAGATTTGTGCACAAACTAGACAAGCTCAAGGTCCTATTAAATTGGTTTTCATAATACGCCACCATTTGGCAAACCAGTGATTGTACCAGTCCAAGTGTTAGTTATTAATAAACGAAAATTGTAAAATTTAAGAATTCTTGCTAAACAAATTTATAAATGAGCATGGTTCACGAGGCAGACAATTATGCACTGTTTCATTCTTACTTTCTATGTCTATTGTCCTCAAATATGCTATTTTTAAAGACTTTCAATTTGTACAACAACATTCTTTCGAAAAATAATGGAGGAGGGGAGGGGGGGGGGAGTTGAACTTGAGGTTTCTGAATATAAACCATATATGTGCAGTTTTTACGAGCAAACAACACACTACAGCCCCTATTTGCCACCAGCCGTAATGGTTATGGCACTAGTGGCAGCAACACACCAGGTGGAAAGACAGTTGGGAAGTGGTTGAAGGAGAGGAGAGAGAAGAAGAAAGAAGATACCAGAGCTCATAACGCCCAACTCCACGCGGCTGTTTCAGTTTCTGGAGTGGCTGCTGCCGTGGCAGCCATTGCAGCGGCCACTGCAGCCACTTCAGCATCAAAAAAGGATGAACAAATGGCAAAGACTGACATGGCTGTAGCTTCAGCAGCTACATTAGTTGCTGCACAATGTGTGGAGGCTGCAGAGTCCATGGGAGCTGAGCGCGACCACCTTATAGCAGCAGTTAACTCTGCCTGTTAATGTCCGTTCACATGGAGACATATTGACTCTTACAGCTGCAGCTGCTACTGGTGAGTAAAGTCATTATTTCGAGCTTCTATTTGTTATTGATATAATCCTTGATAGGTACGAATTGTGTTGAATGTTGATGATGATTTCATATCTCAAAGTATGAGTAAACTTAATTCCCCAACGGTGTCTTTTGTTAATTAGATCTAAAGCAACAAGGGTCTTGCCTTGTTTCGAATTGAAATTACTATCAAGTTTTCACGTGTATTATGAAATGAATCCAATTGCACAATTATATAAATTTATGGTCGTACGAATAGCACACACAAAAATGCAATTATCTCACTAGTATTAAATGTAGGATACTTGTTTGAACTTGAGATGGATAGTTGTGCATTCACGAGTAAAAAATGTGCAGCTCTACGGGGGGCAGCAACCTTAAAGGCAAGAGCACTAAAAGAAGTATGGAATATTGCAGCAGTGATCCCAGTAGATAAAGGGTTGGGAATTGGGGTAGGTCAGAATGAAGTAAATGCTACTGCTAATGGTGGCTATTGCGAGGAGCTTTTCCCTGAAGAGAATTTTCTGGGTGCCTGTAATCAAGAACTCCTTGCCAGGGGAACTGAGCTTCTTAAGCGAACTCGCAACGGTAAATATTGTCTCAATTGTACAGAACACATCATCAAGCTTCTGTTAAACAGCAATGAACTGTAATCTGGCCCTGCAGGTGATCTCCACTATAAAATTGTCTCGGTTTACATTCATAGAACTGGACAGGTGATTTATCTGACAAATAATGGTGTTCAATTATTAGCACTTGTTGAATCCTATTCTTGGAAGTTAAAATAACCCCACATTATGTTCAATTAATTTGTAGGTGATGCTGAAGATGAAGAGTAAACATGTGGCTTCGACTATAACCAAAAAGAAGAAGAGTAAGTTATAGTTGTATGCTAGTGAATTACATAGTGTGATATAGATTTCAATTTAGGAAAACATATTAAGGTCATTCAACAACTTGGAAATAGAGACCGACCAAAATAATTGAAATAATGGGAATGAATGTTGTTCCATATATAATTGTGAGTTGCAGATGTGGTGGTGGAGGTGTGCAAGAACATACCAGCATGGCCAGGAAGGCACTTGTTTGAGGGGGGAGAGCAGCGTCGTTACTTTGGGCTGAGGACAAGGATACGTGGTGTTGTGGAGTTTGAATGCAGGAACAAGAGAGAATATGAGATGTGGACTCAGGGCGTCTCAAGGCTTCTCTCCATTGCATCTGAAACCAGAAATGGACACAAAAGTTAGCCGAAAGAATACAAGAAGTGCAGGCAGGCAGGCAGGCAGTTGCAATGAATGAGGGGTTTTTAATTAGGTGTTTGTAATGAAGTAAGTTCCTAGTTACATGGTCTTACCATGTCTTTCATTGCTGAAGTAAGTTATCAAGTTTCAAGGTGGCAGTGAAGGTTATCCATAACATGTTTTTAAGAATATTATTATTATTAGTTACACGTGTGTATATATATATATATATATATATATATATATATATATATATATATATATATATATATATATTAGATGTTCATAATTTGCATGGAACGGGTTCCTCACATCTATCTATACAAGATCAGTAATATACCCCAACTCTTATGACGACTTTGGTGTCATCTGGGTTGGGTTGCTCCACTACGAAGTCTAGTTTATCGTTTCTCTATTCCATTCCATTCCTAGTTATATCTTTTTTGTAGCAAAGGATGTTGTTGACTTGAAACGGCTCTGCTCTTCCTACACTTTAGAACAAAGTACTAATGGGCTAAAGGAAAAAGTTCTTAATGGGCCAGCCTTTTGGGCTACGATGGATTAACAATTGAGTTGTAACCAGTAGAAATGGAATCAAAGACATATTTCTTTTCTCTACTCTGTTCTCTGCAATACATCACCGATTGGGTTGGGTGATGTGTGTGATGGGCATATTTACTCTATGATTTTGGTATTATATCAAACAATTGTATTATACTACACCCACGGCCACGTTAAACATGTGAATGCCGGTGTGGAAATTATTCTCCCAATAAAAAAAAGAGTAAACAATGGATCGAAAGGCTTTAAACAATAGCTAGATAGCTAAGATCATCCACATTGGGAATATATATATAGCAACAATCAATCATGTAGGCCTCAAATGTTTTACTAAATAAATTACGTTTTAGAGTTGTGCACAAAAATTAAAAAAAATAATTGTATAACATTAAATACAGTGTCAAGTGTTTATAATACTATCATTTATCATATTTATATCATACCCTCTCTTTCTCGTCTGTAACATTTTTTTCATTAAGGATAATTTTAAAAAGACTATGATTAATCTTTTTAAATTATATAAAATGTTAAATAATTAAAAGGAAAAAAAAATTATATAAAACGTGAGGGAGCGAGGGAGGGAGGGAGTAACATGTACTACTAGTACTACAATCATTATAATTAGCTTCAATTTTATGCTTTTAAGGTCTCGTCAAGGGGGAATCGCGCAATTAATTAGTGCATTATACTTTAACCTTGTTACGCATATGTTATTCCAAAACCATATGTACTAGTAGTAGTAGTACCTTTCATACCATTAGGCTATTTATTTAGTAGCTAATGTCCAAAAAACATACTGCTAGCCTTCCCTTTCAATCTTAATCAACCCAATTTGGAAAAACACAAGTCTATTCTAGAATCCATTCACAATAAACAATATATTTGGTACCACACTTTCCAATTATTGGATACAACTTATATGATTTTAATATTGTGCATGTGTTTCTCTTTTCTTTTTTATCCCCATATATATATATTTATTTTTAAATCATAAATTCACATAAAATTTTAACATAATATTATTTTGATTCTTAGTCGGTCGAGTATTACTACTTTTTAATTAATGTTAGAAATAAATTGTAAATAAATAATTAAAAGTCATTGTTTGGTAAATAGTATATTTCTAATTGGAGAGCGTGCATGTTTATACTCAAAGAATAACCTTGCTACATTTAGCTTATCATGTGTATTTACTATTTACTAGGAGTAGTTTTTATAAATTACCCCGACAAGATTACAAGTGATCCCGTAAAGAAACGATGGATCATTTTGCACTATATGTATATAGGCCACGTACGTACTAATTGAAAACCTAGCTCTATATTCCTTCGCTCCTAAAATGTGAGTTGCAACTTTACTTTTCTTTTCTTTTATATATCTCTTGACAGTACAGTTTTTTTTATTCCTTCAATAAATAGACTAAAAAGCGATATTATATTTACGATTTATCTCAATAAAAAATGGTTATCAAAATATAAAACTTTCATTCAGCTCCAGTCTCCACATTGTTTTTGATTTAGACCAAAAGTGACAGCCTAACGTTAAGGTATCTTTCTTTACCAGTGTTACGTTTGGATCGAAGAAATGAATTTGGCGAAGAAATAAAATACTATAAAAGAGAATGGAAATGGAATCGAATAGTGAGTAGGAATGGTTCATTTCATTCCTGATTGAAACGAGTCATTTCATACTCTCACTTAAAAAATAAAATTTGCAAATTTTGCAAGAATGTGAATGATCATTCATTCTATTCCATTGAAACAACAAAACACACCGAGCCCTCTTGGCTCAATGATAAAATAACTACTCATTTCTGTCATAGACATGAATATTAAGATTTCAGCTAAAACTAGGAAGAGGGAAAAAAATACCAAACACAAATTTTTTTTATTCCATGGAAATGAGTCATTTTATGTCGACATTCATTCTTACAATTAATCTATATTCACTTTCATTCTTACAATCCAAACGTAGGAAAAGATGAGGCTACAAAAATTGAAGTTAGTTTTTTTTAAGGTTCTTAATTTCTAGTTCGGCACTTGATCCTCTTCCCCGGTTAGCCCTAGGCCCTAGGATGAAATGTAGCTTTAGAATTAAATTGCAATAGCATATATATTCTAAATAAACGAATACAAAATTTTTGAATTGGGAGAGCAAGGGATAATGGGAAAAATGGTGTTATATATATATATATTTAAAATGAGGCATTTAATTTGAGGATGGAGGAAGGTAGTATGAACGTACTAAAACTAAAACTCTGGAGGGCAGTGGGCAGTGGGCTGGCTAGCAGTATTGTTGGAAAGGGGCAAAGGCATATATATAGGCACCGCTGGTCTCACCGTCGTGGGGTAATTCATTTTGATTTGGACAACGACTGGACTAGAATAGTCTTGGGGGTCTACACATAAAAATAAAGCCATCCCAATCCCATAGCTCAACCCCTCCTCAACCCAATAACTGGATAACGTGTCATCCTACCCATTCGACACGTGGTTGAACCTCATTTGCGATGTGGGTATTTTTTTTTTTGTGTGTGTACCATCAGATCATCCAATAATGGGGAAGATCGAGGAGTGTTTTTTTCCCATGGGAATAATAAAGTTTCAAAAAGCAACATCTTGTTGGTGTCGAATATCTTCTTCCTCTTTGATTTCTTTCCCCACGCCTTTTGATTTTATAATTACCAAAATAAATAAATAATAATACTAATAATTTGCTTTCGAAATAAATTGAATATATATATATATATACTCCTTAGAAACATTTTTATAACTACACATTAAATTTCCAGCTTTATAATAGTACGACTCCCAATAAGGACAAATGTGCTTTTATAATACAAGGACCTTTTAATATTATTCTTTTCCTTTTCTTTTTATTTCTTTTAATTTTTGATTGGATGGACTATATATATGAAGTTGTGAGTTAGGTCATTATATAATTCTTTTGTAATACTTGTAACGGAGAGTCTCCATTTCATGATCCAGATTTAAAATATGTTGGATTGTAACATCATGCTGTCGAGAGAGAGAGAGAAATATAATTTTAAATTTGGATCATAAAATGAAGACTCTCTATTTATTTGAAATGGAGAGGATCCTAGTCCGTCCTGCTTCCCGTCAGCCCAAAATCTTTTATTCCATTTGGATTAAAGGAACTTGCGAACAAACAAGACAAGTGTTCTTAATTTCAAACTATATATTTTTCTTTTCTTTCCAAACTCAAATTAACCAAGAAATTAAGAAGAAGAAGAAGAAAAATAATAATAATGATATTAATAATATTAATATATAAGAAATTTACATATATATATATGTAAATTACTCCTTAATTCTTTTTGGCAAAACGTTAGCTTTATTTTTAACAATAAGCGTGCGTATGATCCAAATGGCGATAAAATGGTAGGCATGGCATCTGTAATTGGAATTATTAAAGGTGGGAATCTGGATTTCTCCAATATCAAGTTTCAAGCTGGCTGGCTGGGCTGGCTATAAAACAAAAAGGCATAACTATTGCATTCAATTATTTCACATACTACTGTAGTAGTAGTAGTATACTACTACTACTAGCTCCTCCATATATACGTACGCATGCATGCATGCATAACATAAAAACTAATACTACTACTACTGCTATTACTGAGAGTCTGAGGCCCATGCAGTAGTAATCCAGATGACTTAATTACTAATATTTATGCAGTGTTTGCATTCGTGGACTGACATGCACAGCTAGCAACATCATAGTAGTAGTAGTATATCATTTCTGGGGAATTGTAGATACATACTGATACTGGTATAGTATATCCGTGCCTGCCTATGCATTTTAGGAGTAATTAATTAATTAGAATTACGTACTAGCTCCACTCATTCATTTTGATTTGGCCATTTACTAGTACTAATAATTAATTAATCTCTTAATTTTATTATGTGTAATAAATGTATTTATTGCGGGAGGAGGAATTACTAAAACATTCGTCATTGCGAAAATGGGGACTCCTGACAAACTTAAAAAAATACGACGGAGTCAATGATATGATGATATCTATCTACTATCTATCTATCTAACTATTTCGTGCACATTCAATTATATAAAAAAAAAACATAAAAGAGTATAAGTTATACACCAAGCATTTTTTTTTAAAAAATTTACTTATTACACGTGCTCCCTCCATCTTTAAAAGAATGATTAACCGTACAAATTTTTTGTCCACAGGAAGATGAAGAACTAAAATACATAAAATAAGAATAAATATATTATTTAGTGGGATAATTAATATAAAAAAAATAAAAATATTCATGGATTTATGTAATTTTGTGGCTATTATGGATAATTTTTTTACTATATATATATATATATATATGTGAAAAACGGAGGGAGTATATGATGAGTATATTGTTGTGGGAGGTAGTGGAGTGGTAGAGATGGAGCAAAAATGATGAGATGGAAAAGGATAGATAGATATGTATAAAAAGTCCAAATATGTCATATACTACTACTTACTACGCACTCCCAAATATCAAATTAAAGTACGTACGTGAGTAAAGAGTAATGCTACTATCATATAAAATTATCACGTAAATATTACATACTGTTAACGTGACAGTATGTGATTTGTTGTTGACATGATCCGCTTAATTCAATAACAAATCATATACCGTTACGTAACATTATGTGAACATTATATGATAATTTTTATGTGATAATAGCATTATTTTATCCGTATCTATCTATCTATCTAAAATGGCTTTTAATTAAGAATATCGAATTTTTTAAATAATTAACGCATGTATTGTGTGTGACTAGTACATTGATATAACACAAGTGGGACATACATACGTATGATTTATTTAGAATATCAGAAGTTGTTATTGTTTTTTAAATTAATGTATTAAAATTAATTAAGAAATAAATGGGAAATTCTGAAATAGCTAGCTAGGGTGAATCACTCAAAATTAATAGACAGGCAGGCAGGCAGGGCGGGCAGATAGAGAGAGAGAGAGATTTGGTTGTCTGTTTCTCTCGCTCAGAACAGAAGGGGGGCAGTGCAAGTGGGAATATGAATATTTCAGGAGGAGAGGAATAGAGTAGAGCAGAGAGTAGCGGCTAGCTGGCTGGCTGGCTGGAAGATCAGTTGGAGAGTTGTGTGAAAAAGCTGTATCTTATTCTTTTTATGTATATACTAAGGATAACTCGTGCCTGAAGACACGGCGCAACTAATATAATAGTTGAGTACTGTATTCAATATTTTTAGATTCAAAAATCATAAACTGTTGTGGACTCTTAGTTCCATAGTAGAACTGAGAGTCCAACCATTAATACAAAAATAATGATGAAGGGAAAAAATCAATCCAATCATAGTTTCTTTATGAGGCAAACATTAGTGTGCTTCTCATTTCCAACTTAAAATTAGTTCTTGGCAGCTTTGAGCAATTAATTGATTGACGATAGCGGGCTCATATTTATTAAAGATGTTAAATGGGAAATTGACAAATTTTCTTTATAAAAATCTTTGTAGCTAACCATCACACATCGTCATCATCAAGCATAAATTTCCACAAAGTATTACAAATGAGAGAGAAAAAGTACTTGATCCGGAATCAACACACCAAAAGATTTTGAAATCGATTTAGTGACATCAGAAACCAGTGGATAGTTCAGATCACCCAACCCTCCAGACTTTCTATTGGTTTGAACCCATGCAAGGTGGCAGAATTATAAAAAACAGCAATATAAATTTATCTTACAATGTTATTAAATGTTTCCAACAAATAAGAAATTTAGATTACAACAGATATTGGCTAATGACAATAAAACACTTGCACAATTGAATCTACCAACATAATAATCCAAAGAGATTTTCTTTTATCATTTCAGAAACAGCATATCAGAATAAGCTGAGAAGCAATAAAGACTACCTATTGCATAAATTTTAAGGAAATCCCTTCTCCAACACTATAGACAAAGGTTGGCACCAGTTACAGTATTATTTAGACCTAAATACCAGTGTTCTGACTTAGGAAGCACATTTGCACATTGCAAGTAAAATTGTATATGATGTGGACTTAAAGTTAGGGGTGCAGAATTAACTACTCAACTTTCTATAGGGTTTTACATTCTCCCTCATAAAAACAAATAACCCACGTAATTAAAGAAAATCAAAACTTGTAACCATACAGCCGATTTCACACAATTTTGAAATAACATAGGAAAAGCACCCACCACACTGTTTATTGAAACACCCAAAATCTCTGTGTTTAACTTCTCGAATTCGGCATGACGATCACTAAAAGCAATAATCTCTACACGAAAAACAACAGGAACACAAGGAGGATAAATACATATGCGGCTATTATAAATCTTCATTGTGTATTTAAAACTTTAAAGTACATAGTCGAATAACCGATTATCTTAATAGTCCTCAATGTCAATTTACTTGTTGGGCAAGCAAAGGTGAAATCCAGTGGATAGAAAAAGAGAATTACATATTTCTTTCCAATGTAATCGGAGAGTTTAACCTGCGAGCACAAGGCCATAAAATTAGAATAAAAGTAAAATATTTGAAAACGTGACTAAGGACCCAAAATGCAGTGTATCATATCTTAGATTTATTTTTCTAATCCTTGACAGAACATTACAAAGAAAAATGAATTGACAGATCACAGATACCAATTGATTCAGCATACAGAAAAAAAAACGCAATCACCCCATGAGTACAGCTAAAAACACTCCATGGAAAGAATTTTGATCAAGTATCTTTTTTAGTGTTTGATAAACCAAAGGCTAAATGAAATAGCACAGCATCACTAACATTGTAAAGTTCACAACTTTGATTAGCATGACCATACAACCCCATATCCGCCTGATTCTATGAGCAAGAATACTAATAAAGACAAATCATAATTATTCCTCACACAGAGTTTACAAGTTCAAGTCCATAAATCAACTATCAAATATGTTGCAATTTGCAAAGGCAAAGAAACATCACCATTAATCATTAAAACTCATAGATTACCTTGATATTAATCATTAAAACTCATAGATTACCTTGATAAATTCCTGATCAAACACAGCCTCTGCTTCAAAGTCTGGTGCTACATTTTCAATTAGTGGAAGTTCACTCAAAACAATGAGGAATAATAAGAGATGAAGTAATGGATAGTGGATATAATTAACAATGGAAAATTCTATAGGCACACAGGCTATAAAAATTAAGCTAAACAGTTACATTCTGAACGTAACCATGTGTAATTTTTATACATGAATCTTCATTGATACATACTTTTTTAGTAAATTTTAGAAATTTATTCTTGAAAATTTGATCAACAACCTACCTTAATGTTTAAATAACAACCCAAATCAAAGTAAATTTCAGATTTGTCACTGAATAGCAACAACAGAGAATGAGTCTAAGAAGCCTCAAAATTCTATGTTTCTTTTAGTTTCTCCATAAATTAGCAAAAAGAATACACTACACTACTTTATATTTCTTAGATTTTTGTCTAGGTTGAGTTGAATCTTAAATATTAAAAATCCTCCTAGATAATAAAACTAAAGGCAGTAGAGAATGAGTACCAACATTAAAAGTAAATCATATTTTATGTTACCTCAAGAAACATACATTACAAAAATTTGAGCTTTCTTCTCGTATCACTAATTTAAAGTAAATCTTCACATTCTACAAGAATTATCAATAACCAAAAATCGTGTTAAAACAACTAAAATTATCCAAATTTGTGTTTTCCCAGAAAACAAATAACCCCAAATCAATTGTTATATAAATGAAGAAACCCATGAAATATAAACATAAACACAAAATTTGTGTTATTTTTAATTTTCATCCATTGAAACATATTTTTTGTTACTCCAAAACATACACTACAAAATTTGGGCTTTCTTCCAGCATCACTAATTTAAATTCAACCTTAACACTGTACAGGAATTATCAAGAACCCAAAAAAATTGTTAAAACAACTAAAATTACCCAAATTTGTGTTTTCCCAGAAAACAAACATCCCCAAATCAAATCTCATATAACCGAAGAAACCCATGAAATATAAACATAAATATATAAACATATCGGTAGATATAAGTAATTAAGCATATCTTGGTGTCAATGGCTTTGTAGACGACTCCATAGGTACCTTCACCGAGAACTTCACGCTTCAGGTAGCGATCGGCGACTTTCTTAGTGAGTAAATGATCGACATCTGACATCTGACATCTGACATTTGACATAATCTTTACTAATACCAACGAAAAAGAAAAAAAAAACAGTTGCAAATATAAACACCAAACTCACAAAAGTTCTGTCAATTGGACCTCCACAATTTATGTATGTGGCAAATCATTTTCACAACTTTTGAGATGATGGCAAACCAAGATTTTATATTTAGAGTAGATTTTTTTTCCAATAATATTTCCATGCCAAATTGATCATGTTTTACATTAGTCGGGCTTTATTTTGTCAGATTCTAACCAACACACCAACTCCAAAAGAGTACTCATAATAGCATCTAGAAAAGGCTGCAATCACAAAGGATAAATGTCGTAGCTTGTTGTGGATTTTACAACTAATACATGGCTTGGAAGGTTCCAATCCCATCACATCTTGCTCCATATCTGAAGAGAAAATGAGAAGGGAATGAATTTGAGAAAGCCTCCAATGGTGAAAAACTGGTCCACCCATATTCAAAAAAAATATGTTCATATTTTTTTTCATAACAGAATTCAACAGCATATCCCATTGCTTATCATACTCCTCCACTTTAGCCCAAATGCCTAAATACTACTATCACATTGTATAAAGTTAACATTTTTTTAACAGAGTAGCATCAATTAGGTGGAACTAAAGTGAAACATAAAAGTATGATTAGGAGCTCACAGTTGTCGGGAATGCGGCTAGAAGTTGCTCATAAATTGGGACTGCCCCTGAAATCGGCAAATGCTGAAAAAATAAAGGAAATAACATTACAAACTATACGCTATTTATCACTTTTAAATTTCACATATTCCAAGGGTACACACCAGTGCCTCATTATCAAGCTTTTTCGCAGCTTCAACACTGTATTTATCAGTCATGACTATGAAGCTTGTGATATACCTACAAGCATAAAACTTTACACGAACAAAGCAGTAAAATCATTTTATCAATTGCAAAATCTCATGATCAAATAAAAAAAATGGAATCTGCAGCACTATGAAATAAAGCGTTTTAGAAGCCAATGGGAGGGAGATGTGGTCTTCAAAAAACGAACCTATCTTTGCAATTGCCAAGGTTGTAAAAATAAAGGTTTGCTCATTTCATTTGCAGCTTATGCAATTTCTACATTCAAATGTATGTAATTAAATTCGAATCGAGAAAAATTAAAGCAATTATATGTAACAAACTTAACTAAGATGCAACAATAAGAACACAAATTGAAATTAAAATACTTTAAGATTCTAACTGCATTACTCGATTGTCAATGGCAGCTGAGCAGTTTATGTATAATCACTATTAACCGGAGATTACTTAACAGCCAGTTTGACAGGCTCTAGAGTTACATGGTAACCCATTGATTTTTTTTTCTTCATTGTCATAGTGCAATTTCAAAGATATCAATTACAAGGGCGGCACAGGTAGATGAAATCAGTCATAGCAATTGATAGTCATGATAATGCCACATTTCATCATTCAACAAGTGAATACCAATATCAACATATTCCTTTTACCTTTTTCTAGTTTTTTTTGCTATTATTTTTTTTAAATTTTCTTTCGAGTGCATACTTGAGTTAACATTAAACAATTGCTACCATATTGAGTAAGCAGGTATGAAATTAGTATAACTACAACATGAGGCCACCATCGGGTAAATTTTTGATTTGATAATCGCTATTAAACATTTACCCCATAATCAAAGAGTATTCTGCAGGTACTGAAATCTGAGCACAAAGTAAGGAGGAAGAATTGTCAAACCAATAAATATCTCTATTTTGATACATGGACCTTTGAAAAATGTTCAAGCGTGGGGCATCTACAGAACAGAATTTGACAAATAGATGTTGAGAAATTATACTGTGACTTCAATGGGAACCCGAGTATCAATTTGGTGCTGGTAATAGAGATTAATATAATCCGGGCTACCGGAATAATACCTTTCCAAGTAGGATTTCTTTGGTATGCGGGCCATACACGTCGAAGGTGTCGAGGAAAGTGACGCCGCTCTTGACGGCATGGTGGATGAGTTGGATCTTACAACCGAGTCCTTGAGCTGATATTGCCCGGCCTTGTGAACCCAATTTGATTCTATATGCTCTGGATCGTACATTAGGGGCTGAGTATGAGATTTAGGATTGGGTATGAGAGATTTGGGGCTGGAATTAGGGCTGGGTATGAGAGATAAGAGATTTAGGGGAGTTGAGAGGGATCGAGTTATTTGCGAAGCCAAATTTTATCTCAGTTCTGTGTGTGTAAGAACAGAGAGAGAGATAGGGTTTGAAATTTGAATAGGGGGAATGAGAGAGAGCTGTTGACGTGGAACTTGGATGCGACACTTATGTATTTTCTCTCTCTGCTCTGTTTTATATTATAGATATTCTAGTGTTTGGTTTTATAATTCCACTTTCATTTGGGATGACAAATACTGTAGGCTTGACACAAAGGAAAGATGGGAGAGGAAATCCAACATATAACCTGTATCTCCTCTTAAGTGGTAGTAATGCAGCTTTAATTGGCAGTCACTTTTCGGGCACACTAAAACTCACTTCTAAGGACTTTTTAGTCATCAAACTCTGACGGACTAAAGTTTCAAGCTTCCGTGGGTACTTTTTCTCAAACTGTACAAATTAAACCAAGAATACTAATAACCTAGAACATAAATCAAATAAGTAACATTGGATGTATTTGAAGACACATTGTCAAAAAGATACACAATAATATTTACCCCATATCATCAGCCAGAATGCATCCATATATATTCGCAGCACCACATAAACCTGAAATGCATTCAAGCATGAATTGGACCCCTTCTCTGAAAAAAAGTTAAATTGCAGTTTCTCAGTATGTGAATAAAGCACTATCAAGCATAAAGGTACCCAGAACACTACATCAGATAACAGGATCGACTTAACTGTCATTCATTGTTCAAACTGCAATAAATCTTTTAAACATGAAGGTACCCAAAACACTACATCATTCATTGTTAACTTTATTCATAGTTCAAACTGTAATAAATCATTCACTTGAAAAATGAAGAAGAATATAAAAAGATGCAGTAACTAAGCGTCACTATTTGGTCTGCGAACCAAATCCATTCACTCATTTTACTTGAAAAAAAGCAATACCTCAAGACTTTTTTCGTCATATAAAAAATTAAAAGAGCAGAACAATCAAAAACCTTCAACTTTCAAAAGGACCCCCTAAAACAAAGCACTTGTTCAGACTGACAATTATGACTTATATATATATATATATCATATAATTAAAAATAGCAAGTATTGGGTCGTCAACGACGACGGAGAGACAAGGATTATGATGATGTGGGTTTCTTGAAATCTACTTCGAAGACTAATCAAGTATTTAGCTCTAAAACCCCAAGAAAAATAAAAACCATAAATTAGCTCTCTATCCTTTATTTATAAACACAAACCCAGCAGAAATTCTCAAACATCAATGCTCAATACTGAAAACTGTAGCTTAATCTAAACCCACCAAAAATTCTCAAATGTTATTATACATACCAAAAGACTTTAAAATTAAGACTACTCCGAACAGAAATACCTCAAAATTAAATCAAATTGTAAAAGTTTGTATAATAATCAAAAGGAAAAACAAAAGGCTACCTTGGGGGAATTAGGTGGAAAGATAGAGGCTAAAATAGCGAAAGATGAAGCAGATGCAGAAGTAGAGGAGGGGTCCGTGGAACCAAAAACAAACAGAATAAGCAACAATTAATCCACCCCCAAGGAAACAGCCGACTGATTTTCCAGAAACAAACAGATAAAATGAGATTCTACAGAAATGGAAGGAGAGAGGAAGAAAAGGAAAAACATGTGAAATACAAAACGATAACCGCCACCTGCTCACCTCCCAACAATTTATAACAACAACGTAATGAGGAAGAATTTGACAAATAGATGTTGAGAAATTATACCGTGACTTCAATGGGAACCCGAGTATCAATTCGGTGCTGGTAATAGAGATCAATATAATCCGGGATGCCAGAATAATACCTTTCCGAGTAAGATTTCTTTGGTATACGGGCCATACACGTCGGAGGTGTCGACGAAAGTGACGCCGCTCTCGAGTCCTTGAGTTGATACTTCCAGGCCTTGTGAACCGAATTTGATTCTAGGGACTGGGTATGAGATTTAGGATTGGGTATGAGAGATTTGGGGCTGGAATTAGGGCTGGGTATGAGAGCTAAGAAATTTAGGGGAGTTGAGAGGGATCGAGTTGTTTGGGAGGAATGAGAGAGAGCTCAGTGTGAGTAAGAACAGAGAAAGAGTGATAGAGGGTTTGAAATTTGAATAAGGGGGAATGAGAGAGAGTTGCTGACGTGGAACTTGATGGGACACTTATGTATTTTCTCTCTTTGCTCTATTTTATATTATAGATGTACGTTACGTAGTGGAATCGCAGAACCATATGCCCGAGTGAAAAACACTTTTTTAATGCGAGTTTAAGTATCTCAAACCATCAGGGGCGGAGGGAGGGGGGTCCCGAGGCCTGTCGCTGGAAAATTTTTTATGTATTAAGTATGTGGGAGGATCCAGTCTGAAATTCGATAATGACGGAGAGTCAGGGGTGCGCTGAGAAGAAGAAGGAAGGGGAAGAAGAAAAAAAATAAATTAAAAAGACTTTTCAATGGATGATCGAATGGAGCTTAAAGAACAATTAAAGATGTAGATTTCTGAAATGAGAGAAAATACAAGATTTTCTAAACTAGAAGATGTCAGAGAACTTGCAACTAATATGATTGAGGTGGGTTATCACACTACTTTTCATTTGGTATATCTTCTTATCAAGTTAGCTTTAGTTTTGTCTGTTGCGACTGCTAGTATGGAACGAGTATTTTCTGCGATGAATATTGTTAAGACAGATTTGCACAACAAGATGGGAGATGATTTTTTCATCGACTGTTTGGTGTGCTATATCGAGAGATGTTTTTAGACGTATTGATAATGAAGTGATTATTGTAAGACCCCAAATTTTATGAAATAAAAGTATTCAATTTTTCTATTTAGTAAATGGTTAAATTGATAAAAGTTTAAAGTTAAGGGTGAAATATGCAAATTTTTAAAAGTAAGCAAGTGGTTATAAAATATTCTTGTTGTCGGGGAATATTCGTTTGGTCGTGGAATATTCTTGTTGTCGGAGAATATTCGTACGACGGCGCAGCTATTTGTGGGCCCCACAACGGAATAATTGTCGGATATAGAAAGCGACAGAAATAACCTTTTTATAAAATAACGGCGTAGTTGTTACCGTTAGTACTGTTGAAATATCCGGTGGTTAAAATACAGTAATACGCGGTGTTGCACAGTCGCACACGGTATTGCACAGTATTTTGAATTATTGATTCTTACGTGAGAAGGCACTTACTCAATTATTGTTACAGTAATTACTGTTCAATATTTTATATTATTGATTCAATAATTGCATGATATTTTATTTATTCAATAATTGCTACGTTGATATTTTATATCAATAATTGTTACGTTGCTATGATTGATTCAATAGTTGCTACCGCTGATATTTTATATTATTGATTCAATAATTGTCATTGCACAGTATTTCACATTATCAACTCAATAATTCATATTATTTGAATAATATTATTAGATAGCATTATTGACAATGTCTAAGGAAGTTCTGTCTAGAAAGGCTATTTAATTGCGCGCCAGTAAGGAGAAGTCCTTATCGGAAGGCCCCCTCTTTCCTAGGAACGACCTGGTTGGCAATATTGTAGTTCTGTAATATTATTTGTGAATAATTAATTATTGATTTATATGATAAGAAAATATTTATTTTGTGGATATAAAAAAAAGAATTAGTTCTGATGTGTTTTTATCAGTATTTTAGTGTGAAAAATCATCTGTTTGTGGATTTCGGATAATTTATGTTTGGAATTTAGAAAAACTTCCTTCTACAAAGTTGTAGAGAATTAAATTTCTTATAGAAATACATAGAATTTATAATTTTTTTTGATAAAATTGCTATTTATTATGTATTATTAAAGTTTCGAAAAATAAATATTTTTTTTATAAAATGGTGGGCCCCACTTTTGGATGGTGAAGGGTGATGGCTTTTGGGTCATGAGGATGCTGAATTTTTTTTTTAAAAATATTATTTTATTCAAAAGTCTACTTTGGCATCCTAAACTTTTTCTATAAATAGGGTGCTTAGGTTAGAATTGAAAATCACACCAGAATCAGAAGTTTTCTCTCTCTATAATATCGAGCGTATTTTTGTGAGTATTTAGATACTTTGAGTGTTACTATTCAGTGCAAGTTTCCTTCGATATTATATCCGATATTTCAGTCAGAAGTACTATTCTTTTGACGTAAGAGATGTTATTTTTTTTTCGTAAATGATGTTATTGATTTCAATATCATTTCATCGAAATATTGGTATGAATTTTATTATGAAATTTTTACCTTTTTCGTCGAGGTTACTATTCATGTATACAGCATTATTTATGTATACGGCACTATTCACGAATACGGTACTATTCACGAAGTATAATTTTTCTTATAAAATTTCTATCCTTTTCATGTCGGGGTTACTATTCACGTATACGGTACTATTCACCAAAAAATTAAATTTTCTTCTTTTTGTCCAAGTTGCATGTTAAGGTTCCTATCTTTGATCGGATCCATATTTTGAACTTCATTCTTGAATTTTACTCCACAATTGGTTGTCAAGTTGACAATTGGATCGTATTCTTATATATAACATTTTTATAATCCGGATGATGAAAATTCTCTTTGACTTGAGTGTAAAGATGGGTAGATTAGTGGTATGATCATGACTATGGGTTCTCTTTGGCCAGTAGTGCAAAGATGAATTGTTGACTGGTATGATCATGATCATTGATTTTATAATTGAATATCTTTAACTTAAGTGCAAAGGTGAATTGATCAACATGGTTATAAATGTTATTTCTATAAATTCTAAAATGATTAGATATTTATTTGGGATTTGAATATCTTTGGTCTGTAGTGCAAAGATGAATTATTGTTGAATATCTTTGACCTGTAGTGTAAAGATGAGCTGTTGATTTGTGAATATATTTGGCCTGTAGTGCAAAGATGAGTTATTGATGAATATCTTTGGCCTGTAGTGTAAAGATGAATAATTAATTATTGAATATCTTTGGCCCGTAGTTCAAAGATGAATTGATTAGCATGATTGTGAACAGGAACTGTGATTTGATATAACCATAATCTTTGGTGTTTCAGGTAAAGATAGGTGATGAAAATTATCTTCGTCCTAGGTGCGAAGAGGAATTTAGCAATACAATTATGATTATGAATTATTCACATGATTATGAATAGGAACTGTTGATTGATGTTACAGGGATAAAACATTGTTGGTGAACTTTTAACATGGAGAAGATAATAGACATTATAGTCTATTTGACTCTTCTAATGGATTGCTCGTTCCGCTGCAACTATGGTTGAAAAATTTTATCATCTACCATATATTATAAATCTATGATTTATTACTGATGAAGACTATTGATAATTTAATTATCTTTAGTCATGATATTCTTTACTGGGCTATTTGTGCTCACCCTTTTGCTTCACAATTTCTTTCAGGTAATAAGAGTATAACAGGATCGAGCAGGGATAACAGGGGAATAGAACAAGGGTCTATAACTGTTGAAGTTTTCCACCAAACAGTATGAAAATAATTTTATTGAAAATTTTAGATAAGTGTGTCGTATTTTATACGTCATTTAACCGTTGATTTTGGTGACCTGACTTAGGTGAGGTGATCCCAATTTTGGAAGGGTGTTTTGTCACTATCATACAAGATGTCTAACCACATACGACTTCATGTTATCATAAGACATGGTTGTGCACATCCACTTGCTGATTATATCCATGAACACTACCTATATAATCTTGGAGTACGGTTAGAATATAATTCTCAGTTTGAGACAACAGAGATAATTATTTGACAAGAGAAGACCCACCATTGAAATGAACATGATAGTAATCTTCTCGTTTTTCTTTGGGGTCTATTGGGTCAACCAAGGATATTTCTCGAGTCCTACGATATCTATTATAACTTAGATGCATGGCCTCCCATGTACGAAGGTTTTCTTGAGCATTTTTTAAATATTTTAATTCCTAAAACAGTTATTGACTGTACCTTTCTGTAACGTATTATTGATTTGGAGTATGCGCACTGTATTTATATTGAAACTCACAGTTTAATTGTGGTCGTATTTTGTACGACAGTTTAAAAGTTAGAATTTGAAGATTTATATTTAGAATTTTGTTGAGTGTATTTCGTGGCGACCCAGAATGGGTTGAGTGGATTGGACCTATTTTGGGAGCGTTACATTTTGGTATCAGAGCTTAGGGATATGGTCGCTGGCGGATATTGGAGTCTAGAACTAGGAGGGGAGGGACGAATAATATACTTCGCTAGTGTGTGACTTACCTAAGCTGACTTTTCTTACTTAATAAATTGACAATTGTTATATGTCAATTAACCTTGTTTTGAAGTGGTATTCTAGAATGAGCAATGGAGAAATCATGATACAGAAAAAATGACCGGGAAGAAAGAATCTGAAATGAAAGCAATGTATCATCATCTCTTCGAACTACCAGGTACGTAAATTTCGGGGACAAAATTTCATAAGGAGGGGAGATTGTAAGACCCCAGATTTTATGAAATAAAAGTATTTAATTTTTCTATTTAGTAAATGGTTAAATTGATAAAAGTTTAAAGTTAAGGGTGAAATATGCAAATTTTTCAAAATAAGCAAATGATTATAAAATATTCTTGTTGTCGGGGAATATTCGTTTGGTCGTGGAATATTCTTGTTGTCGGAGAATATTCGTACGACGGCGCAGCTATTTATGGGCCGCACAACGGAATAATTGTCGGATATAGAAAGCGACAGAAATAACCTTTTTATAAAATAACGGCGTAGTTGTTACCGTTAGTACTGTTGAAATACCCGGTGGTTAAAATACAGTATACGCGGTGTTGCACAGTAGCACACGATATTGCACAGTATTTTAAATTATTGATTCTTACGTGAGAAGGCACTTACTCAATTATTGTTACAGTAATTACTGTTCAATATTTTATATTATTGATTCAATAATTGCATGATATTTTATTTATTCAATAATTGCTACGTTGATATTTTATATCAATAATTGCTACGTTGCTATGATTGATTCAATAGTTGCTACCGCTGATATTTTGTATTATTGATTCAATAATTGTCATTGCACAGTATTTCACATTATCAACTCAATAATTTATATTATTTAAATAATATTATTAGATAGCATTATTGACAATGTCTATGGAAGTTCTGTCTATGAGGGGTTATTTAATTGCGCGCTAGTAAGGAGAAGTCATTATCGGAAGGACCCCCTCTTTCTTGGGAACGACCTGGTTGGCAATATTGTAGTTCTGTAATATTATTTGTGAATAATTAATTATTGATTTATATGATAAGTAAATATTTATTTTGTGGATATAAAAGAAAGAATTAGTGCTGATGTGTTTTTATCAGTATTTTAGTGTAAAAAATCATCCGTTTATGGATTTCGGATAATTTATGTTTGGAATTTGAAAAAATTTCCTTCTCCAAAGTTGTAGAGAATTAAATTTCTTATAAAAATACATAAAATCTGTAATTTTCTGATAAAGAGGCTATTTATTATGAATTATTGAAGTTTCGAAAAATAAATATTTTTTTTATAAAATGGTGGGCCCCACTTTTGGTTGGTGAAGGCTGATGGCTGTTGGGTCATGAGGCGGCTGAATTTTTTTTAAAAAATATTATTTTATTCAAAAGTCTACTTTGGCATCCTAAGCTTTTTCTATAAATAAGGTGCTTAGGTTAGAATTGAAAATCACACCAGAATCAGAAGTTTTCTCTCTCTATAATATCGAGCGTATTTTTGTGAGTATTTAGATACTTTGAGTGTTCTATTCAGTGCAAGTTTCCTTCGATATTATATCCGATATTTCAGTCAGAAGTACTATTCTTTTGAGGTAAGGGATGTTATTTTTTTTCGTAAATGATGTTATTGATTTCAATATCATTTCATCGAAATATTGGTATGAATTTTATTATGAAATTTTTACCTTTTTCGTCGAGATTACTATTCATGTATACGACATTATTCATGTATACGGCACTATTCACGAGTACTATTCACGAAGTATGATTTTTCTTATAAAATTTCTATACTTTTTATGTCGGAGTTACTATTCACGTATACAAACACTATTCACGTATACGGTACTATTCACCGAAAAATTAAATTTTCTTTTATTTGTCCAAGTTGCCTGTTAAGGTTTCTATCTTTGATCGGATCCATATTTTGAACTTCATTCTTAAATTTTACTCCACAATTGGTTATCAAGTTGACAATTGGATCGTATTCTTATATATAACATTTTTATAATCCGGATGATGAAAATTCTCTTTGACTTGAGTTTAAAGATGGGTAAATTAGTAGTATGATCATGACTATGGGTTCTTTTTGGCCAGTAGTGCAAAGATGAATTGTTGACTAGTATGATCATGATCATTGATTTTATTATTAAATATCTTTAGCTTAAGTGCAAAGGTGAATTGATCAACATGGTTATAAATGTTATTTCTATAAATTCTGAAATGATTAGATATTTGTTTGGGATTTGAATATCTTTGGTCTGTAGTGCAAAGATGAGCGGTTGATTTGTGAATATATTTGGCCTGTAGTGCAAAGATGAGTTATTGATTAATATCTTTGGCCTGTAGTGCAAAGATGAATAATTAATTGTTGAATATCTTTGGCCCGTAGTTCAAAGATGAATTGATTAGCATGGTTATGAACAGGAACTGTGATTTGATATAACCATAATCTTTGGTGTTTCAAGTAAAGATATGTGATGAAAATTATCTTCGTCCTAGGTGCGAAGAGGAATTTAGCAATACAATTATGATTATGAATTATTCACATGATTATGAACAGGAACTATTGATTGATGTTACAGGAATAAAACATTGTTGGTGAACTTTTAACATGGAGAATATAATAGACATTATAGTCTATTTGACTCTTCTAATGGATTGCTCGTTCCGCTGCAACTATGGTTGAAAAATTTTATCATCTACCATATATTATAAATCTCTGATTTATTACTGATGAAGACTATTGATAATTTAATTATCTTTAGTCATGATATTCTTTACTGGACTATTTGTGCTCACCCTTTTGCTTCACAATTTCTTTCAGATAATAAGAGTATAACGGGATCGAGCAGGGATAACAGGGGAATAGAACGAGGGTCTATAACTGTTGAAGTTTTCCACCAAACAGTATGAAAATAATTTTATTGAAAATTTTAGATAAGTGTGTCGTATTTTATACGTCATTTAACCGTTGATTTTGATGACCTGACTTAGGTGAGGTGATCCCAATTTTAGAAGGGTGTTTTGTCACTATCATACAAGATGTCTAACCACATACGACTTCATGTTATCATAAGACATGGTTGTGCACATCCACTTGCTGATTATATCCATGAACACTACCTATATAATCTTGGAGTATGGTTAGAATATAATTCTCAGTTTGAGACAACAGAGATAATTATTTGGCAAGAAAAGAGCCACCATTGGAATGAATAAGATAGTAATTTCTCTTCTTTTTTTTGGGGTCTATTGGGTCAACCAAGGATATTTCTCGAGTCCTACGATATCTATTATAACTTAGATGCATGGCCTCCCATGTACGAAGGTTTTCTTGAATATTTTCCAAATATTTTAATTTCTAAAACAGTTATTGACTGTACCTTTCTGTAACGTATTATTGATTTGGAGTATGGGCACTGTATTTATATTGAAACTCACAGTTTAATTGTGGTCGTATTTTGTACGACAGTTTAAAAGTTAGAATTTAAATATTTATATTTAAAATTTTGTTGAGTGTATTTCGTGGCGACCCAGAATGGGTTTGGTGGATTGGACCTATTTTGGGGGCGTTACAATTATTCAATATTTTCAGAACATGAGAACTCACAGGTTGGATTTACCGTCTTTACTGTCCGAACTCCGAAGAAAGATTTCGCCGTTCTAGTACCGTTATCGGTTCAACAGTCAACAAATCTTAGTTGTATTTGTCATTATTTCTATTAAATTTGAACATAATATATTTTGAATTTTCTTCGGTATATTTATATATATTTTGTGTTTCAATTTGTAATTGAATTTTTTTTGTTTCAATTGAATTTGAGGAACTAATTGAAATGTTGAATTGCTTGTGATTTAGGATTATAATTTTGTTGAATGTTGAATTACTTGTGATTTAAGAATATGAAAGAAAAAAAAACAACGAACCAAAAGGCCGTCGAATTTTTTTTTACATACATAATTCGAACTCTCCGCTAAAAATCTCTGACTCTGTCACTGCAAACCATGCATGATATACCCACCCACCTTCTATAACAAAAATCATTTTCATTTTTGTTAGAGATTAAAATATATAACGCAACGAGACACGTGATGATTTGTGTTGTTCCATCACTCAAAAAAAACTTTGGCCTAATCTACGGTCAGCATCTGACTACAATTTCAATATAAGTAACACTAGATCACTTGAAAATACAAAACTATCTCCCCCCGCCCACCCCCTACCTAACCTACTACCTCCCGAATATAACCACAATATATTACACCTCCGGTCAAAAATAAACTTAATTAGTTTTTTAATAACTTTACGATCACCCCTTCATTAAAATGATCACATCTTTCTTTAACCCTAGTAGTAGTAGTACTATATACTTCTTGTTTTCTTTTGGCATAAGAGTTGACAAGTTGGGCCCTTAACCATTCAAAATCATGTCACGCTACAAGGCAGGCTGCAGGCAACTACAATAGAAGTAATTTTTATTACGAGTCTTTTGAGTTTTGACCACACTATCAAATACTCCACCTTTGTCTACTATTACTAAACCCAAGAATATCTAATATGACTACTCCCAACCTTCCCCCTTCCCCTTAATATTTTATTCCTTCTAAAATTACGATATAATTATAATTATTGTATTAATTAAAATTAAATAAATATATATTCAAAAAAAAATCCAACATAATTAAAACGGGAACCAATTTACCCAATTAAAGAAACAGTTGACCTAGGCTAGCCAGTAAACATTTTTAATATTACTAAACTCGCATACTACTACTAGTCTATTTTAACGACTGTGGGTGGGCCTGTTTAGACTTTCATTTCTCCACCTTTTCTCGATATATTCTGACAACATGTAAAGATTTTTTTATGAAAAAAATCCAACTAATTATTCTCCAAGTAATTATTTTTTTTAATTACAGTAAACACATAAATGTATTTATTTATTTATTTCTTCTAAAATATTAATACTATCAAAGTGGACAAAATATCTTCTTCTTTTTCCCGTTAATTTATACAGAAAAGTAGACAAGTGGCGTTGCTTTATAGGCAGACAAGAGGTATCCATGCTGCTCCCTGTTTGTTCCTTGTTTAATTTCTGGCAAAGTATTGTTGGTAGTATTGAACAACTACTGTTCTTTCTCTCTCTCTCCCTCTCTCTCTCTCTCTCTACATAATATACTCGAAAATACTATTACTAACTTTATAATCGAAATTCCTTTATATTATAGGAATACTTCATAACGAATATGTATTATAGTACATATACATAATACATAGGTGTGTAATCTTCTGTGCTCATCGACGTCACAACCTTTTAGTACGAGGGAACGTGGTAGATATATAATTGGATGTATATATATATATATATACACGATCAATCTTTTCAACGAATTATAAGAAGCGAATTAAAAAATAACAACGAATTTTTTCATCGTTATAGCATAAAAATCTGGTGTTCTATGCTATAGCGACGAAAAAACTGTCACTATAGCCGATTCGTTTTTAGTTCGCTCCCTATAATTTGTTAGAGAGACGGCTATATATATGTATATGTATTTTATATCTAAATCTTATTCTTTGAAATTTGTGACTTTTCAATTGAGTCCTTCTATTGGGAACATGAGAATTGTACATGAAAATTAGACATTTTAATTTTTTATTTTTTATTTGGTTTTTGTTGTGACTCTTAAAAAATGTGTAGTATTTATTTCAACTTGAATTTTTACAAAAAAAAATATTTTAGGTGTAATTTAGATACATATACAAAAACAGTGTTATATAGACTGTACAACACTGTTCTTGTATATGTATCCAAATTACACCTAAAATATTTTTTTTTATAAAAATTCTAGTTAAAATAAATGCTATACGTTTTTTAAGAGTCACAACAAAAATTAAAAAAAAAAATTAAAATTAAAAATGTCCAATTTCCATGTCTGACAAGACTTATTGTTTTCAATTTTCATCCAAGACTAGATAGAATCTTGAGAAGGGTCCCATGTCTAATTTAGTAGACATGACACGTACCACTGTTTTTTTCTAAAAAACTTAGTTGGTAAAATACTTTTAAATATAAAAATATTAAATTTTTAATGATCCTCTCGAAAAGTAGTTTTAATAGAGGATAGAAATTTTAATTAAAAAAATATTTTTTAATTTTAATTTTTGAAGGACACCTCACGTTCTTGTATATATTTTGAAAAATTATAAAACACCCTTTCATACACACACACATATATATATATATATATTCAATTATAAAAAATAACGTCGTATGATAGCTCACACAATTATATGCAGTGCCTCTCACCTTTTTTTTCTCATAAAAAATAGTAAACAAAATTTATAAATGTATGCTTAAATTGTAGAATGTGTGTTTTATATAACACAGCCTAATATTTGGTACACCCTTCAAAAATGCAAATGAAAAAAGTTTAAATCGTAAATTTTCTCTAAAAAAACACACACACACGCACGTATATAAAATGTCATTTACAATCAATTTATGCTCTACTACAAGTATTGTAATATTATTTTATGAGATAATATTTAGTTGTATAAATATAAAACCAGGCTAATTAAGTGTAACATATGGAGCTACACGCGTAGGTTATTTAAGTAAACGTTTGGGCTTGTAATGAGTAGGCCCATTAGAGTCGGCTAAATAATATAAATAAGTAATTAAGGAACGAGGTTATATTTCCATTTATCCTACACAGCACTGGGCATCAAAGGAGGAGGAATACGAGCAGAATATTTCAATTTCGCTGCTGCTGCTGCATTGATATTGATGATTGATTCCAAACAAGGTACACGAGGTTATTAATTTTGTATAGTACTAGTAGATTTTATGAATGAATTCTTACAAGATGAATGTGATGCATATACATGATATATAAAAGAAATTACAACACAAATTTCAATTTTCATATCCGACCCCCGAACGGTGCCTAGTTTATATATATATATATATATATATATATATATGCAGCAACCGATTCAAATTTCAGCCGCTTCCTTTTGCTTCCTCTTTAAGCCATAATCATCATCCACATCCAATCATCCACTCTCTTTACTTAACCATGTGTATCCTTTGCTTTTTCCACTCACAAAACACACCACATTCAAAAGAGACTACCTGCTAGCTAGCCTACCACAAGGTAAAAAAATAGTCACCAGAAAAACAGGTAAGAATTTAACAAAGAGGTCACATAAAATGAGTAGGAGCTATAGCAAATTCCTTGAGGCTGTAAAATGAATCAAACAATAGTTCGGACTCGATTCGTATTCGTGAGATGGACTCGAAATATTAAATGATACAAATATGAATAAATTTTAAAGTTCTAACATCTTTAAATTGAAATTTTCTATTAATATTCTTTTCGGGCTCGATTCGAAATCGTGTTCGATTCGATAGCTAAATGAGTCTCAATCAAATTTTAGTAAACCAAATCTGAGCAATTTAATACTCAATTTGACTCGGTTCATTTATACTCATAAATACTCCTGGTGGTGGCGTAGGAGCCAAGAGCCAAGAGGGTCCCATGGACACGGTTCCATAAGCTTTTTGGGCTCCTACAAATACCCCCACCACTTCCCAACCTTTCTAATTGCATTCATTGTCACACCCCCTCAAACATCATCTTCATTGATTATCCTCCTCTTCTCTATTCTCTCTTCTCTCTCCACAGCAACTGCCTACAAGAACTCTGTTAGATTGCCGTTGCTTAGCTTGAGCTAGGTAATTAACATTTATATGCCTATACATACATATATATTACATCTCATCTCTCTCTTCTCTTACCGTCTTACGTAATGAAATATATATTAGTATATTGTATTGAATTCAGACATGCATATATGCATGTAGAAGTTACTTAATTTCTCACAAATACCAGCTTTTTAGTAAAATAGCATGTTTTACTTAATTTCTCACAAATATATTTGTTTCACTTTGTGCAGTGAGAAAGTGATTTTCTTCCTAGCTATATCAGTTAATCAGCTTGTAAGAATGTCCACAGCAACTTCTTCTTCTTCTTCATCAGCTCTAAAGGTTGTTCTTCAGCTCTAAAGGTTGAAGAAGAAGCGTTGGCGATGGAGAAGCAGGGCATAGTCTCCATTCTTGGATCCGACTACTCTCAAGGAACCAAACCAGCTGCTGCCTCGTTTCGAAGAAATCTGTCGGCCGACATGTCTTCCAAAAAATGGTTAGCACAAAATGGATTCAAATCTCCCTTGATGAAAAAGATTGCATCTTCTGAACAACTTTCAATTATTTCTGTTCTTGATTCTTCTTCATCTGAGGAAGAGGAAGAATTTGATGGTAAAAAGCTGGGCCAACATCGAGAACAAGACGATGTATGGAGTTCAATTACATCGCAAAATAAGACTGATCAAGAACTTCCACCTCCTTATGTTCATCCTCTTGTGAAGAAAGCCTCGAGCTCTTTGAGCGAGAAGAGCCTCAAGATATGTACCGAAAGCCTCGGATCAGAGACTGGCTCTGACGGGTTTTCTTCTTCAGAGACTGGTTCCGAGGCAGATGAGTCTGACAAGGCTGAAGAATTATCACAATCACAGACACAACAGGAGAAAGAGTACTTGCAAAGTTCCATTGTTCCAGAGGAATCAGCGGCAGTTGCCAAGTACAATTACTCCGCAGCTTCTTGTAAGAAATCAGTGCTGCCTCGATCATTCCCACCTCCACTTCCTTCACTCGCACGTAGCAGCAGCGAGGGGCCATCTCTTCATATGCATTCTCACCGTGAAAATGGGCGACTAGTCCTTGAAGCTGTGTCAGTACTTCCTTCCACTAAGAACTTCCACGCGCAACGTCAAGATGGCCGCCTTCGCCTGACACTCCTCAACACTAGCACTTTAGATCAACAACAACAAGTTCACCAGCTTAAAAATGATGAGGCAGTGGTAGTTGATGATCAAAAGGGGGGTAAAGTGGAAGAATTACAAGACCTTGAGGAAGTGTTTGATATTTTTGAGAAAGAAGAGGAAGAAAATGAAATCGAAGAAGACGAAGAGGAGGAAGAAATGGCTGAAGAAATTGAGAAAGGTGTTGATGAACCCCAAGAAATGGGCATTGTGATGGAGCAAGCAGTGCCAAAAATGGCAAGAGGGATGATAAATGTGCATAGGTCAGCTTTCATAATAAAAAACCCCATGGGACTAGAAAACCAGAAGCCAACATGGACTCACAAGTTCAACTATACACCAGGAAAACTGATGCAGGTTGATGCAGCCGATGAGGAGGCAACTCAATTGCCACACTCGCTTCCGCCACGACCCCGAGCAGCATGGCTCATACCCAGCAGCAGACCAGTAGCAGCAGTCGCGGCCTCACTCAATGCTTACGGGTATTTCTGGCGGACCAAGCCAGTGGCGGCAAGCCTAAAGAAGCCGCTCACCCACAATTGCTTACCCCTGAAAAACAACGCTATCAACAAAGTAATTGCTTCCAATAAGCCAAAGGCTTATGAGCAACAACAATTGGTAGTGTTGAGGAATTGCAATGAAGCAAGGAGGTCACTTTTGAGCTGGGAGGCATATTGCATTGCCACATCCTGAATTACCTAATCCAGGACCCAAACTGTTAAAATCCCATCCCATGCATCGGTTATTATAATTTTCTCCATAATTATATATAATAAATTAGATTTTCAATTTAGCTAAACAAGCTTGTGTAGCCAAATAAGCATCTAAAGAGGAAGCAGGAGCGAGAGTATATTTTGACTTGGCAGATCAAAAAAATACGAAGAGAGAGAATATGATTGGGTGTCACATAATTCTACAAGTTTGGCTGGCTATAAACACAATCTTAGCACCATCTTTGACTTGCAGTAGGTGGAGTGTGTCTTGTCTGTGTCTACATCAATAATGGAATTCTCTTTTCCTTTTCCCCAGCTTTTGTAATTCCAAACAAATGGGATTTTGACATGGATCATGTCTGTCCTTTTTTATCTTAATTTAGGAGCATCATAATCCATCCTTTATTTATTGTGTTCCTACTTTATCTAGGGTTTAAGAGTGCGTGGCGGATATTTATTAAGTAAACAGTGTTATATCTAGGTGGTGTCACATCAGATATAATTTGCATGTAAAATGGTGGTGCTCATGCAGAACCAATATTCAACGTCAAAGTTCAAACTACTATAGTGTAGTAATTAGGGAAACTGTAGATCGATCAGTCGGATATAACAGCCATTTCACCATACTATTCTTATAGTGAAAAGACTTTACACACCCTCGATGAATGAATAAAAGAAATATATATTCAGCATAAATTGAAATCACAATTTGTGGTTTTTTAAAGATAAACTACTAATAATCATTTGCAGCTCAATATTATTTTTGAAAATTAAAAAACAAATTGGGTTCATTACAAGTGCAACAGTTCAACAAAGTGGGACAAGGCGGTTAGCTCATATATATAGGCTATAAGTTACTGTGATATAATAAACATGCACAAATGACAAATCCAAATTTTTATTTCACCTAGACTGTGTTAGCCTGTTAGGGGCAAGGTCATCTACTAGACTAGACATATATGCCACTGCTAGGTTTTTTGACGCCTGAGTCCATATAAATGTTTTATAACTTGTGTAACCACTCCTTCTCGAATTAGGATATTCTCCATTTCAAATAAAAATGTGTTAAAATATAAATGTCATGATGACGAGGAATGTACAAAGAATGGAGAGTACTCTCCATTTTAGAGGATCCTAGTTCCTCCCACTAATAATCACTAATTAATGTGGTTTACGGGTAAACATATTGTTGAGCTCCTAGGGTGGGTCCAAGGTGATTCCATCACACATTATAAAAGCTTAAATTATTTTATGGATCAACCTCCACAAGGATCTTCATGTAGTTGCATTTATGTCTAAAGTAAAACCACTTGAGTAGAACTATTAATTTACGGTGCTAGGATTAACAAAATTTTCCTTGTGCATGATCTACCTTGTATATATATATTTTTTGTGAACCTATACTATTACAATATAGTAAATTTAGAGATACACTTCAATCCTAAGGGCCTGGGGGAAGCCTGGAGCATGGGAAAATCAAAAAGACTCGAAACTGCCACCTTGCACAATATAAGGAGGAGAGGATTCTACCACTAGACTATCACCTTTGTTCTACTTGAAACAACAATGTTACGTTGTAGCAAATTAAATCAGTGGGAGGTGATACTCAAGCTGAGGATAATTTGCAAGTTATGGCGAAGATGAGGAGGTAAAGCAGGTAAGCTGCTACTATAACTGGGAAGAAGAAAAGTATCCACCTGTACCCCTTAGTTTCCACCAATTACTAAGAACTTCATCAATCATCACCATGGAAGAAAAATAAAAAGGCTCGGAGTAAATATGTTGCGAGTGTGCAGGAACATGTACTACACCTGATGGTCTAAACGCAGTGATCAGAACTTTTTTACAACCACTAGAACAATGATCAATGAGATTCCTCTTACCTGTTAAAAATGTGGGACAGGACCACACAGGTTCTAGACGCTAGCTTGAGAGTGAAGCATTAGATTGTAATTAGCAATATAAGTGAGACAGGAAGCGGGACAGGAAGACTACACAATACGAGGCACTAATTTGAGAGTGACTGGCAGCTGTGGTCGCAATATGTGGAGTCCAAATGTGCACAAACCTAACAAAGATGATTTGTGGAATCATGCTAGACATTTTTTTTTATGTATCTGAAAGGACGAGTAGCCATCAATATCAGCCATAACTACTTAACACCCCTCTTCTGCTAAGAGACCACCCGCTGTGCCTATGAGACCTCTTCTGCTAACAGACCACAAGCACTGCCTATAAGTCTTCTGCTAAGAGACTACAAGCACCGCCCACAAGTAAAATAGTTTTAACACTTTCTCAACAACTATCTATATTTCAAGTGTTAAGTAAACAGGCTTCAACTCTGAAGCCAGAACTCTTCAAACTTAAAAGCAGACAAAACTGGAATAGTTACCTGTTCAAGCAATTAACTACCCAAAATTTACAAAGGGTTGATACATGTAATCCAGCCAAGCTGAACTTTCATGTTTTCTACTTTTCTTTACTTTCCTGTGGCCAAGAAACACCTAAATTTATCACCCCAGAAACTCTTGGTCCCAATCAGTGGATTTCCCAAATTTATCACCCAGAAACTCTTAGTCCCAATCACTGGATTTCTAAGTATAAGCAAAAAGGATGTACACAAAAGTTTTCCTAGAGATGCATAAAGACACCAGTCAAAGTTGTTCCAAATTTCTGATTACTAAAGTTGTGGAAACGCAGTCATTATCCATATAGGCATCAGCCCACCCCTTCTCTCCAGCATTTAAAGATATCAAGATCTCCAACTTGGCAAACAAAAACATCAATAGCGTCAAATCAGACTAATTTGTCCACTACCCCACCCAACTAGCATGCACAACATTGGTCAAACTCGGATTATATATATGTCATCCATTTTTTCACATCTTATTTATATATATCCGATAAGAACTATAATAAAGAGGCATGATAGTGCTACAAGACCCACTTCAATGCAAATTGAAATACTAATTGCAATGAAGCATTCTCCATTTCCACATATACAGACAAATGACAACTACTACTATAACTATACTGAGTATTATCTGGAACAAAGGATTTTATTTTAATTAACTGTACCATTGTCTAAATACAGACAAAAAAAAGAGGTAAAACATTCTAAACTTACATTTCTCATGTTGTCCACAAAAGATGAAGAAATAGAAGGGAAAGAGACTAAAATAATTAACTCTCTAAGTATCAACAGCTCTGAAAACAGTTAGCAGCAAAGAAAGAGGTTGATGATGTCTAAATAGAGAGCAACTGCAGCCCAGATGTAAGCATCATAAGTGTAGTGCTTGATTAGGTTATCTGTGTCGTATACAATGTATGCGCAGAATATAATTGATGCTAGACAACCATATATCATCAATGAAGTCTTTTCCAGTGGGAACAACATCTGAAATTATCAAAATCACAAGCATACAAATTTGGAATCCAAAGAGAAACAAATAAACTGGAAATAGGATAAGTATGTATACAAACCTGTATGAAGCCAAAAAGCACAAGCACAAGAATAGCACCAAACAAGAAAGGTCCTAAGAAATTGAAGTCATAGCCTCTACTTGCTGCCCAGAATGTGTACAAAGTAAGACCCACAACCACCACAGACGTTAAAATAACAGCTTCCAGAATAACCTTCCCTGTTGCCAATTCAGTTTGAACAAAATTTTAAGGTCAAATGCCTAGCATAACCAAAGAAGCATAATACGACAACACCAATTAATGAAAAGAACAAACACTTCCATCACCCAAACCCTTACAAGAAGGTTAAACAATTGAAATTATCAAATTGGGAAAATCATGGCTTATTTTATTCAAATAAATATTAAATTCATCCAAAACCCTCAGTGATCAATTTCGACGATGGAAAAATTCAAGCTAATATTCACTATTTCTCTATTTGTGACACAGCGAAAGACTAATAACAAATAGAAACAATAACAGGAATAACAAGAATTGAATCTATATAACTTTGCAATCGCATGAATTCACAAAGTTGGATAAATTTGACTATAAACAGTCATAATATTTATAAATCAAAATAATAAGAGTTAACCCTAAAACACATGAAAACATCCTTTAAATACTTAACAATAAACTAGAAATCCTAATTAGGTAAGAAATAATCCAAAAAGAACCAAAACTGAGAAAACTTCAGAAGGCCCAAACACATGTTTCCAGACCTTTTTTGGGCTTTAATGGTGTTGTCTGTCGTGGCCAAGGGTAATGAGTATTGTAGGACTCGTCGTAAGTTTCGATTTGACATATTATGAGTCCCGTAACTCTAAACGGATCAAAAGTTACGATAAAAACAGTGTCAACCCAATTTTCTTTCTTTCCTTCCTATTCGGACCGTCATTTGGGCGTGGATGGAGGGTAGCCAAGGTTACGGTAAGGCAATCCAACCATTTTTAAATAAATGTTGGATGCGAAAATAAAGTGATTCACCATAAAACATTTACCCATGATATAATTTGTCTGATACCAGATACAAAAATGAAATCCCACATATCTTTGACTTTATCAATCTAGGCTACTGTGAAACAGTAAGCTGTAAGCCTAATTTTGTTCACATTCTAATTTTTCACACATCTTTGACCTAATCTATCTAGGCTTCTGTGAAACAATAAGCTGTAAGCCTAATTTCGTTCACATTATAATTTTTGTCTAGGTGTTTGCCAAATTGATTTTTTTTAATAAATAAATATATGTTGAATGAAAATTTTAAGACAGACCAAACATGCTATTGCTTCTGATGAAAATCGGCCGGCTATTGAAAGAAAAAGCTTGCATCTGCTACGCAAAAGGGTGCTCCTAAGTCAAAAGAAGATGGGGGAGGAGGGTGAGAAGCTGAGATTGAACACTAATGCATTGGTATGATTACTCCATTTGGCAATTGGCAATTGGCAATTGGCAATTGGCATTCATTCCAAAATAAAAAGAATACCACTTAAGTTTGGGTAACAGCACAAACAGAGTAAATGATAAAGATATACAGGATTAAGATAACATACCATTGGTAAACGCACAACTCAACCCGATGGAAAAAAATCAAGACGCGCACCGTGAACACTCCAAGCGGTATATAATTCACCGGATGGTGCTGGTAATAATAGGATAACGGACACAGAGCTAAAATACAACGACGGCGCCGACTGAGACGGTGAGGATAGCGACGATGGAGTATATTTTGCGAATGAATGACCACCGGAGCTCCGGCGGCTCCAACATCATCGGGTACAGCGGTTGGCTAGTTCCCGATTCGATATCATATTTCCTGAAAGTTGGCTCCCACATTTTCTACGACCACAGTCCACTGATGATAATCATAAAGAAAACTTCACTTGCCCAAATCAAATTTCCAACACTTCATGTTAATTTGGGGACAGACTGAAGAGGTGTTTGGAAGAAAAACATGAGAAACTGTATGATTCGACATGTGTGAGCGTCGGAAAATTGACACGTGTCACATTTCTCCTAAGTCAATTGGATTTGGATATATCGTTTACGTAGCTTTGACTTTCCAGACGTAAGGCAGTGTTAGATAAAATTCTGCAATTAAGATATCAATACGTCACTTAATATATAGTACTACTATCGTTATAAGAAAATGATCGTATAATATTATATATAATATTAATAGTCTATATTATTTTTGTATTAAAAAAAATGTGTTATTTATTGAATAAAAAATAATGAGAGAATCAAAATTATATTTAATATTTTGAGTAATTTTTAAAATTAAGTAATTAATACTTATTTTAAATTCTCAAATCACAAATTTTAAGAAACAAAAACACTTGTCTAAAATGACATATATTAAGGAACGATAAGAGTATTAATAAATTAGATAATTTGAATGACATCTGAACTTAAAAAGTTAGTTGGTAATTAAAAGTATAAAATATTTAAATGATTTTTAAATTTAAAAATATTTTAAATTAACTTTTCAAAACTCAATAATAATATTAAAATTTGAGATTGAGAGAGTATAATATTTACAGAGACTCCATATATTTATATTTTTCTTACCGATTAAGAAACGATAAAAGACAAATAAAATTTTACCAAATAACTTTATCTTCTTATTGAATCAAACGTAGAGCTATTGAGAGACATAGGTAAATAAACACCACCTAAGTTTCCTTTATGTTTTTTTTGCATTATGGTTTGTTTTAAAAATGAAAAATAGATATAAATTTTTATATTTTTTTATACAAATATTATGTCTATAAAATTTAACAGGTTAGTTAAATTGGGAAGTGGTTAACATGAAGTTAAATTTGGTTAATTGAACAATACAGTGTTGACATGCAAGGTGAGAGGTGATGTCTTCTTCTGCGTGTCAGCACTGTATTAGTCAATTAACAAATTTATCATGAAATTAACTTTATGTTAACCGAATCCGTCAAATTGACATGAAAAGAAAACATTAGCAAAACTATCTCGTAATTTTTCTCTCCAAAAGTAGAGAAATAAAGAGAAAGAATAAAATTTCAAAATTAAGAGTGAGAATAAAGTTGTTTTCAAAAAATTATATTGCGGAAATTATCCATTAATAAAATTACAATTACAATACAAAAAAAAAATTAAAAGTGAGAATAACTTAATGTGAACATTTGTTCATCTACTTTATTTAAAAAGAAGAAAAAAAACATAATGAAAAGAGGAAAAACTGAAAGACAATGCCAGTCGAGTAGGGAGTAGTACTGAGTCGTGGTGTTTGGACAAAGGTGAGAGGTCCTTTTGGAATTTGGTCGCGAATAGGGAGAAAGTGGTAATAATGGTGTACGATTACGTGGCGCCCCGGGGTTGCAGGTTTGCAGCCCAGCCCCCCATTTAGATGAAAAACATAAAGCTTCCCGCATAGCGGCGACGCCGTGGCCCAACCCCCAGTCAAAATACTCAATTTCTCTCTCTCACACTCATTCATTTCACTCATCCATACAAAATCCCCAAATTTTGAATAGATTTACGAAAGCTGAATCACAATCCAAGCCACTGATCTCTCCTCTTCCATATCCGGTCCCGTTTCCGGCCGGAATCAGACGCCATGACACCGGAAGAAACCGTAAACAAGTCGATACTAGACAAGCCTCTTCACCAACTCACCGAAGATGACATTTCTCAGCTCACTCGCGAAGATTGCCGCCGTTACCTCAAAGATAAAGGTTTTTCTCTCCTCTTCTCTTCCTTCCTATGTATACATGTAATTTAATAGAATTAAAAATGTAAGGAGGATTTTGGAATTTCGATGGCCACTACAGGAATGAGGAGACCATCGTGGAACAAATCGCAGGCGATCCAGCAAGTTATCTCTCTCAAGACGCTTCTCGAACCGGCGTCCGATTCCGACGCCGCCGCTGCTCGCAAAAAGCTTTACATTCCCCGCCCCCAAATCCCTCCCAATCGTGTATGTGTTAATTATTCACACGCTCAAAATTATTTTATGTCTATTAAAGTGACTGTTAAGACAACCTGTTTATACTTTTTTTAAAGTATTGTTTTAATTTATTTCCTTGATTAACGATACCGCAAGTGATTACCTATTAAAATAATTAATGTAGGCCCCTAGGGGAACAAGTGCGGATACAGAAATCTCTGTTTCAGCTGATGAATCGGTTCCCTACCAGCGAAAAGATCCAAATTTTAAACTCCATCATTCTGGCGATTCACCCGTTGGTTTTGTTGCCGATAAAGAATCCGTTCCTCCTAGGTAACTTTTTCATATATATATGTATATATATATATTATTGTATTTGCTACGTTCCATAGGGAATTGATAGTGTATTTTTTATGATGTGCTCTGGTGAAATCCAATATATTTTACAGTTGTAGAAAGAAAACATAACATTTCTCTATTCCATAATCTTAAATAAGCAGTCTTGTTGTCTTCATTTTTATTTGTCTTTTTGCTTTTACTTAGATAAGCAGTGTATTTGTTTTTGATTTCCATAGGATTAGGGTCTCTTTTTCATTATTTTCTTGTGTTTTTTTGGAGGGGGTGTGGGGGTGAGCGTGGTTGTTGAATGATACTAGTTTAGTGTGTTTTCCCCTAGATGCATGTGCTTAAGCTCACAGTGTTTCCTCTGTCTAGTCCGCGATGGTCTAATTTGAGATGATGATTATTGGAGTTGCAATGCTTAATGTGTTTATGCTTGCAGTTTGTTAAAGCACATGTTAGTCTAATGGTACAAGCAGAATGAGAGTCAACTGTGTTATAGATGTCGGGCGTGAACTATGATATAGTAATTTGCGTTTGGAATGTGCATGCACAAGTCAACATTTGTCAAGTGTATGATAATTATGGAGAATGAATGAGATGGGCGTGTTATAGAGGCTGGGGTGATGAAATAAATATAGATATTAGAGTACATGCAAGTGTGTAAGACATGGGTCTTTGACGACGATTGACATTTCTTCGAGGAATAAATGAAAGACATCTTCATTCTGATTGGTCTCAGAGATTGAATTTTCCTAAATGGTTCCAGAACTACAGGTGTTGCCCATGTGTCAGTTGAACAAATGACAATCTTCTATTGTGGCAAGGTGAATGTATATGATGATGTACCAGTTGATAAGGTATTGAAGCTTCCAACTTTTTAGAATTCTTGAAATATTCTTTAATTTTGATAAACTCAAAAGTGTCCCATGACTCTCATGTTACAAACTTATATGCTCTAGGCACAAACAATAATGCAGCTTGCTGCAAGCCCACTTCTTTTTCCCCAAGAAATTCCATATGATGGTATTACAGAAGTTCGATCTTTACCATGTCGTTTACAAGCTGCTAGTGTCAAAGTAGGCTCAGATTCATCTGCCATGCTATTGCCGACCTTGCAAACAGGTAGGTTGAATTCACTCAAATATTCTTCTTCTTAAAAGTTCAACCTGTTTGAATTCACTCAAATATTCTTCTTCTTAACAGTTCCTTTGACAATCATAAACCATGCCTCTTGATATTTATTTGGGGATTGTGTCAGTTCCACATGAGCCATCTATTTAGTTACTATTACTATTACTATTACTATTATTATAATTATTATTATTATTTATAATTTCTATGGCAAAAAACCTGGAAGGATCAGCATGCAACAAATTATTTTGTTTGTTTGATTAATGTATGTTTGTTGCCTGCATGATTCTTACTTTTTTGTGGACAAAATTGAATTCACAAAACTGTTAAATATGGATGTTAAATCAGTAAGAGGCCAGATATGATTTTACAGTGATGGCTGGACGAACATATTAGGGACATAATAGTAGAGACTGTTAAATTACTTTAATTGATATGTCATTGGAATTCTGTGATGAGTAGAGACTGTTAAATCACTGATGACATGCCATCTTGATTTGAATTGTACAGCGAGATCTAATAACTCTCCACTTCAAAGAGTAGAAAGCAACATTTTTCGTGAAGAAAACCCTGGTAAATACTTCTCCTAGTACAGAATTGTTTAACTGGAATTTAATTTTCCCATTTGTTTCTTGTACAGTGATATACATCAGTAGATGTTATTTTCACGATTTCTTAAAGCTTCAAGGAAGTTAAGTTTAATTATACATTTTCCAACTGAAATGGAATATAAGTACTGAAATTATATTGTACATCCAGAATAGTCCTAAGAAGACATGATCCAAAACCGATACTTGACATGTCCCCCCTCTTCCAGGTCCATCACAAGGAAAACGAAAACCAAGATTTGCTTTATACGGTAGCAACGGGAGCTAGGACCAAATAATTGTAGTAATAATAACTTCATAAAATAGTCATTGTTTTGATGCTGAACATTGCACTCGTGACTGAGTTCTCTTCTATTACTTGTTAGTCTAATTATGTGGGTGTTTCACCATCTCAGGTGTTCTGAGGAAAGAGGGTAATATAAATTTTTACTAGAATTTTTTTCTTGAAATCACTGGATTGCATTGACATACATCTTCACAAATAACTTGAACATTGATCATTGCAGATATATAGATTCAATTTACTATAATTCAACTTGGCAACATCTTGACCGAATAGTATATGGTCGCCGCTATATGCGTACTTTTCACTTTTTGGCTCTATCTAAGTCGTTTCTTAACAGATCTTTTACAATGTGCCATCAGGCTTCTTCACAACTAGAAATTATTCTTTTTGGCTTTTCTGTAGTCTTGGAAGTTCCAACCAGTTGAACTAAATCAGTTGTCCTTACTATTATATTCATGGTAAACCAGGTTTTTTCCTTTGTTTATATTCTAAACTATCGTTACAGTAAATGTTTCCATTACGCATATTTGTTGTATTAGATTCTTCCATCTTGTCCTCATTTGTAAGGCATGAAAAATTAAACATTCTTGTCTAGTACTCTTTTTGTCTGGAAAAAAAGAGTGTCATTATCAATGGAAATTATAATGTTGGAATTTTTTTTACTGGACAAGGGGAGTACTTCTTTTGATTACACGGATGTCGCTAGCTAGTTTCAGTTTAATGGGACTTGTGTGAATATCTTTCGGGTTGGATTCATGTATATCTTCTTGCTTCAAGTTTAATATTTGTTACCAAAGGGGGGAAAAACTTGAGTGTGAAGCTGGCAAAGAGATGAATGATTTTTTATGTGTTCTTTTTGTGGTTCTGCTTGTCGGGCCTCTGTGCAAAAACCTAGACCCTAATTGATCCATCAGCACAGCAGAATTCTTTTTCAGTTAAGCCTTAGTAACCGTGCATTATGAGTAGGGTAGTATTAAAATAACGGTGATGATGATTAACTGCTCTTTGGGGATCCACGCTTTGCCTTTTTATTCATTTTTTGTTCCAAAAAACTGAATAATAATGCAGCTGAAGGTCTGGCGAGCAGAAAGGCATCGGTGCAAAGATACCTTGAGAAGAAAAAAGACAGGTATCTTATATGGCTTATAGTCTCATATGTCAAATATATAACGAACAGTGTTTTTGCTTCTCGTTTTTTTGCTCCTTACGTCCCTGTTAGTTGAAGGTTTAGGAGCAAGAGAAAGGTAGGAACACCTTCTTCTGCAAGCTTGGACTTTTACTTAAATCATCAGATAGGGAATCGGGCTCCAAATGAGAATTCAGGTAGGAGTGATGCATGCTCCTCGACACCAATTAAACCACCCAGCATAACCAACTGTAGCGGCTCGGTGGAGAATAATAGAGTGAAGAGTGCCAATCTTTCAGCTGTTATGGGTGACAAAGGTAACATACTTTAACTTTGCGGCATTTCCTTTTCATTTCCATTGGTTAAGATTCAAACTTTTTTCCTTTCTACATTGGATTGTGTTGAAAACTAGATCTAAATGGTTTTAAACTTTCACTTTTGAGCTCTTCAGATAAACCCTTCACATACTTTAACTGGTCAGATAAAATATACAACATGAACATAGATGTAAATAATATTCCCTCTGTCTATAACAATGCAATAGAGACACTGAACGCTATTTTGTGTCCATCAAAGATCTAGGTATATTCACATTTGTGATGACATTAAACTTCCAACTCATTTTTTTTTGACAAGTAACATTAAACTCCCAAATATTAAGTTAACCATGTTTAGTAGCCTGTTTCATTTGCATCAATGATTGCTGTCTAAAAAAAAATCTTGTTTGCATATTCTCCACCTGTTCTTTTGTTTGGTTTATTTATTTTATTTTCGCTTTTGGGGGTTTTGGAAAAAGAATTTGGGGGGGGAGGGGGGGTTGATAAAGAAGCATCTGCTGACCTTTTAAGTAGATTAAGATGTAATTTTGTGTTTTTTTTTACTTTAGTGGATAATCCTGGTCAAATTCCTTATTTTCCTGTACTTAGAAATGATTCTCATCATATCAGTTATATACTGGAAATGCAATGCTAATGGAAGAATTAGTTACAGCTTTGTGATAGAAGCTTAAGAGACGCATGCATGGTATGTTGATCTTTCTAGCGATGTGATTTTGTGTCATTTGCTTTAAGTGGATGATCCTGGGTAGGCACCTTTCTCCTGTAAAAAATGATCTTGGTATTCTCATTTCTGGCATTTTGTTATATACTCCATCCGTCATGGTTCAAAACTATGTGCCATGGAGTTTAAGAAGATTTCTTGACACATTTAGATATGATATTTTTTATGTTTACTTTTGTTTAAATGGCGGAGGTCCACAGTAATATATATATATATATATAGTTTTAGTGTTTTCTTTTAAGAGTATGCAGGAGCTCATTATAGCCTCACAAAAAAATATAGTCCCGCTTTGCCAGCTTTGCTCGCTATTGCTTAATGAATTTAAATGAGTCAGAACCTAACAAAGCAAATGTAATTGTTTAATAATAGTTTTTATAAACTTACATATGTTAAGTAAAAAATGTCGATAATCTCAGGACACCATTGCGGAAGGAAGTTATGAATTAAGGCCTCTAACAATGTTCAATCGTAACTGGATTCTGTTCACTACAGGGGTTGGTCATTACTATCCAACTGTTAATTGAAGTATATATAGTCAGAGTTATCTATATGATGTCTCTTTTTTGGTGTGCTAACCCCTGCTTTCATCAACATAATCTTTAACTTAAAATCACCTTCCAAGGATCCCTTTTAGTTGTCCTTCACAGGTTATGGGTGAAAATATATAATTCATTATCCATACGAGTTAACTAACTATCTATTACAGCTGTAGAGTTTCTGTCTCCTACTACAGCTTTATAGCGTTTATCAGGATATGTCTATATAGGACTTCTCATTTCTATCTCTGTCCAACCTTCCTCCCTGGTCCCGGTGGGCATGGTTTTCATTTTCCTTGTTTTAATGTCAGCTGTCAGCTGTCAGCAGACAAGTCAAACAGTAGTCTGGCCCTTTTGATAGTTTAATAAGCAAGATGTCTAGCTTGTTGACAAATTAATGGTACAAGTACTTGTAGCGTAGATCTGCATCCTATCTTGTTGTGTAGCAGTTTCTTTGCCGAACATATGTAATGTTCATCTGTTTGTTTGTTTGTTATATAAGTAGCAACAAAAATACATTTTGAAAGATTTGTGAATGATTTTTTTTGCATTTGCGATTTACAGGATTGAATTGAGAAGTTGGGTTTAATGTATGTATGATTCCCGTGTTTAGCCTTGTTGCTACACAAGGACGTATGGAGCACAATGAATGACAAGATATGTAGAAAAATGTAAGCTTTTCCCTTGAAAATCATTTGGTTGATACTGTCTATAATCTTTGTCATTTCCATTTATGAGCTAAATGAAGAGAAGTCTTAAGAATCCATTTCTGGTAATGCCTTGCTCAAGCTTTAGAAATCATTTAAATATATTTTTCTTCCAAGTAAACCAGCTGTGGGCTTGTGGAGGTGCGTGGCTGAGTAATCACTGCAGCAACGACCGAGCACTCTAGCTGCTGGTCTGTGAAGTTATTAACTTGCAAATATCAATGGCAGAGCTAGAACTTAGGAGATCATCTCATTACCAAATGATATGATGTTCCATTAAGGCCCAAAAATTGTGTAGGGACAGTTCTGCTTTAACAGGATGGTAAATGCACATAATAGCTCTCTCTATACGCGGGCATTACATATGTTGTGCTATGGAGCTACTACTGCACTCTAATCCAGAAAAGTTTCTTTGTTTCCAGTATGTCACGTGCCATAATAAATCATTATTGAATAACATTACTATAAAAAAGATGATGCTTATGCAAGTTGAGGGTAAATCGGCCATGGAAAATGGTATGCAATTTGGTTCGGGATCTGAAGTACAAATCTGATTAATCATACTAAATAGGTATATAAAGTTGTACATATACCTACTTAAATGTCAACTATTTATGAGGTGGGATGGCACAAATCACAATTATAGTTTTGCCCACTATTCCCTCAAGGCTACCTACCTACCTAAGTTGTATTTCTAATTTATTTTTTTATTTTATTTTATGCGTAGAGGGAGGTAGTAATGATAGGGGAGAGCAAGTGGAGGGAAATTGTGGATGACTTGAGGCAATTTGGTCAAATTTTTTATAATGGTGACTTAAATATTTTTTGAGTGATTCTTATTTGCTGGAATCAGTGGTTGTCTTCTACCTAAATAATGTGGTGACTGGTGAGCATCAAACATTCAAATTTTGCATTCTTTTTGAAACCTATTATTCTCTTCTTTCTTGGAGCATCTGAATGAGTGAAAAATTATTCTCAATTGACATGCCGCAACTAACTCCTCAACATAATTATGTTTGAACCAACCAACCATCCATGATCCAACCCACCCAAAAATATACTACTAACTTGCTAGGCGCCAATTAGTTACAACACCACCAAGCCATAGTATATTAGTTTTCCTTCCAAGAATGTTGTAAAGGCAAAAACATCGGCACTGAACAGTTGGCATATCATAACATTCTTCTTCGCCCTTGTGTTTTGTGTGTTCTGTAATATGATTACTCCACTTAATACTGGTAATTTTGACTAATCCCATCTCAGGATTTTACTTTTTTCTAAATTACTTAATATACTACTACTACTCCATTGACTACTCTATCTCCAAACTTTTACTTTTACAAAAATTAAGAAGATGATAATATTCTTCCGTTTCAAAATTAAACACACTATTTTTTTTTTTAAATTTAATAAACTGACACGAGCCGAGTTCAAATTATAAAACATCATTAATAATTTTAGTGTGTTGGACGGACGACTCCTAACATGTTAAAACACTTTATATATATACATACATACATGTATTAAATTTTAACTATTCAAATATATCCCGAATCTTTTATACAAATGTAGTAGTGGCCCACCTGGGTCTATATTACTCTCCACCTGGGTCTATATTACTCTCCCAATAAAATAGATTTAGTTTCACCTCACTCATAATTCGCTTTTATCAATCATTTAAGAGGAGCCCATCTTACCATATAGCAAGTGGCTACATTTACAATAACGACAACGTTTTACCATTTTATTGGCCAAGACGCTGCTGTCCCTTTCACGAGACATCAATCCAAAATTCATCATCCATTTTTAATGGAGCATCAAGTTTCTGTATTCCCAACCAACAGTAGCAGCAATCTTTCTGGTCTCCAACGGAAAAAGAAAGTGGAAGAATTAAAAAGTAAAGGAAAACACTTTTCCTTCTATGACAAAATAAAACAAAGAAAGTGAAAGTCTAAATTTTTCCTTTGGATTCCTCCGCTTTGATCTCACGCTCTCTGGTAGCTCCGTTCCCGATTCAGTGAGTTGGGTTTGTTCAGACAAGCTAGAAATTTAGTGGGTTTGGTTTTTTGTTTGAACTTCATTTGGTTACTTTTCTATGCCAAACAAGGTTAGTGGGTGTCTTTTTCTCTCTCTCTCTCTCTATTTGGTTCTTGTTTGTGTTTGTTGTAGTAGATTCGGTGGATTTAATGTGGTTTTATTTCTGTTTCCAGCAGAGATCTTATGTTTTCTTTGATGGGTCGTAAGTGGTCCTTTCAACTAATGAGATTGTAGGTATCTTTTAATTTTTAGTAAAAATCTGAAGGATTTAAGAGAAGATAAATAGATTAGATTACCGTGATTGAGTAAAGGAAACTCATATTGTAATTTTTTTTTTCCAAAAATAATTAGATTGTTCTGTGTGTATAAATTGTAGAGCAAAGCCTAGATAGGGATTGTGAAATACTTATTTTGGAAATTTTGCTGCTTGGAGAATAGAAAGAATATTTATGCTGAGGGGTGTAGTTGTGTCCTAGAGGAACTATTTGTTTATTTTTTTATTTTGTGGGCAATTTTGCTGGTGAGAGAGACTTATCTGGCTACTGTGGAGATCTGGGATTTTTTCCATCTTTTATGCCCTATGAGGACTTTCTTTCCTTCGGAGTCATGTAAAGAAACACATCTCAATGCTATCAATCCACAATCATGGCTTCAAGTTGAAAGAGGGAAGCTTTCAAAATTTTCATCTCAGTCTCCTTCTTCTATGTAAGCTCCCATTTTTCAGTTCCTTTCTAAATCTTACGAAGTTTCTTTCGTTTTAAATAATTATGGACATTTTTTGGTTTGTTGATATTTGTAGAGAATCTCTTATTAAGGTCCCAGAACCACCAATTATTCCATTCTTTAAGCCTGTTGATTATGTAGAAGTTTTAGCTCAAATTCATGAAGAACTCGAGTCGTGCCCTCCACATGAGAGGTCAAATCTCTACTTAATGCAGTTTCAGGTCTTTAAGGGCCTTGGGGAGGTCAAACTGATGAGGAGAAGCCTCCGATCGGCTTGGCTCAAGTCTAGCACCGTTCATGAGAAACTTGTATTTGGGGCATGGTTAAAGTATGACAAGCAAGGTGAAGAACTTATCGCAGATTTGCTTTCCTCGTGTGGCAAGTGTGCGAAAGAGTTTGGCATGATGGACATTGCGTCTGAACTTCCCACAAATGTAAATTCAAGTTTCCTAGAAGACAATGTGGCAAATGGGAACCATATTTTAAGAAATGTCTCTTTCCATATTGGAAATGAGACCATACCTTGTGACAGGCAGAAAATGGCCTGCCTTTCAGCTCCATTTCACGCCATGCTTAATGGGTGTTTTGCAGAATCTCTTTGTGAGGACATAGATTTGTCTGAAAATAATATCTCTGCTTCAGGTATGAGAGCGATCAGCGACTTTAGCCTAACTGGTTGTTTAAATGAAGTCCCTCCAGATCTTTTGTTAGAAATCTTGGTATTCGCCAACAAATTTTGCTGCGAAAAGCTCAAGGATGCCTGTGACCGGAAACTTGCTTCGCTGGTTTCCTCCAGGAAAAATGCAGTAGTGGAACTCATGGAATATGCTCTCGAAGAGAATTCTCCTGTTCTTGCTGCGTCATGCTTGCAAGTGTTCCTACATGGTCTTCCTGAATCTCTGGATGACAATCGCATGGTTGAACTGTTAGCCCATGCTAATAGGCAGCATAGGTCAATCATGGTTGGGTCAGCCTCATTTTCACTCTACTGTTTTTTAAGCGAAGTGACCATGAATTTGGATCCTAGCTCGGATAAAACTATGCTTTTCTTGGAACAGTTGGTGAACTCTGCTGAAAATAGCAGGCAAAGATTGGGGGCATATCATCGGTTGGGATGCGTAAGACTACTGAGAAAAGAATATGATGAAGCTGAACGGCTCTTTATGTTAGCTTCAGATGCCGGCCATGTATATTCTGTTGTTGGGTTGGCCAGACTGGGCCTCATCAAAGGTCATACACTTTGGTCCTACGAGAAACTCAGCTCCGTCATTTCCTCTTCTACGCCTCTTGGATGGATGTACCAGGAACGCTCACTATACTGTGAAGGGGATAATAGGTGGGAAGATCTTGAGAAAGCAACTGAGTTAGACCCTACCCTTACTTTCCCGTACATGTATCGAGCTGCATCCTTGATGAGGAAAGAAAATGTTCAATCTGCTCTTGCGGAAATCAATAGGGTCCTTGGGTTTAAGTTAGCATTAGAATGCTTGGAGCTCCGATTTTGTTTCTATCTAGCTCTTGAGGACTATCAATCGGCCATTTGTGATGTTCAGGCAATTCTTACACTGTGTCCAGATTATAGGATGTTTGAAGGACGAGTCGCAGCATCTCAGCTCCGTACTCTTGTGCGTGAGCATGTTCCTAATTGGACAACTGCAGATTGTTGGCTGCAATTGTATGATCGATGGTCTTCAGTTGATGATATTGGATCCCTCTCTGTAGTATACCAGATGCTTGAATCTGATGCAGCTAAAGGAGTTCTGTACTTCAGACAGTCTCTGCTTCTCCTTAGGTATGCCACAATATTCTGCTTGTTTTAGGCTTTTGGCAATACTTTTAACGTTTATGTTGTACAGGGATGATATTTATCTTTGGCTTGTTAGTTATTACATTGTAATTATTATTTTCTTAAAGGCCATGCACTCAGAGCTTGTTGAAAAAATAATAATAAATATAAAAATAAAAAGTCCTAAATTAAATACTTAGATCAATGAGGGCATCTTTTCACGTACTGGCTGCAGATTTTAATAAATTATTGTCACTGGACAGTGGACACCCACATCCGTCCAAGTATAATAGTTGCTTGGATTTTTCTCACTCTTTCCATCTCTAAAGTATCTTGAAGAATGTAAATAGATGTGCATTTTTGTTGTGAACTCATTATAAACATAGTTGTCATGACGCCAAGGCGGGACACGGCGGTAGTTGACCGCCAGGATGTCTAGGCGATAGGCGCCCGCTATGGCGTCCTTATAGCGACAAGTCGTTAACAATGTGCAATTTTTACATTATTTATTTTATTTCAAAAGTATATTGCACAATAAAATTTTATATACACTAAAAACCAAAACATTATAACTAACACTATGAAAAAGTTTCAACTATCTACTTTGTTTCTAGTCATAGCTCAAGCAAAGTCATCTACTATGAAGTTATTTCCGTCTCTCTCGCGAGCATTACTCTCATTCAAAAGAGTAGGGTCATGAGTTAGGTTAAGGTCATGGGTTGAGTTACTTGGATAATTGGAAAAGTCTATGGGTTATGATGGGTCATGGTAAAAAATGACATAATCACTTAACTTGGGCCCGTTACCAATGCGCGAGTCTTGACGGCTAGGCCTTCAAGGCGTTGCCTTGCCCTTCTCTAACGCCAGGACGCCTAGTCGTCGCCTAGGCGACGTCATGACAATTATGATTGTAAAAGATATTGTTGCTTTCTCTGTCACCCAGTGTAATCGATAAAGTATCTGAATTGTTTAGTGAAGTTGTTATTGCTTTATTATTTACTATTACTGCAGTGTATGGATATGCTTATCTTATGAACGACATTATTTATGTAGCTGACCCCATTACGGGAAAGAATTTTGCATTCTCTGTCCACCTGTATAATATATTCTGAACAGCCCAATATTCTAACAACTATTCATAAGGCTTTGGGTGCAAGAGGTCTTGGATCCATTCATACCCAAGGCAAGAATGTTAAGATTTCAGCTAAAACTAGCAAAAAAAAAAACAGCCCAATAATTGGGCTGTGAGAATCATTATATTAAAAGTAGAATTGTGGATATTTAATTGTAGAGTAACTGCGGATTCTATAGATTGTAACTGTAGATATGAAGATTGTAACAGCCCACTAATTTTAGTGCTTGATTCATGTTAGAATATATTATATATTTCTGGGGTACTCACAATGAGACTCAAGCAAATTACTTTCTAAATTACTATTAAATTCTTGTTGTTTAGACTTTTGTCATGGCATCAGAGCCTGGTTTCGATCCAGGTACCTGTGGGTCCATTATGAATGGGTATTCACATTTTCTGACGCTTTCTCTGTTACCCGGTATAACTTTGACACCTGAAATGGTTTAATATGAAGTAAAAATTATGGATGAAAAAACTGAGCTTGTTGATTTGTTATGGTCGTGCTTACACAGATTAAGCTGTCCAGAAGCAGCCATGCGAAGTTTGCAGTTGGCTCGCCAACATACATCAAGTGAACATGAACGTTTGGTGTATGAGGGATGGATATTATATGATACAGGTAATTATGATGAAGGGCTGCGCAAGGCAGAGGAGTCTATTACCCTCAAGAGATCTTTTGAGGCCTTCTTTTTGAAAGCCTATGCATTAGCAGACTCTAGCCCAGATCCTTCTTGTTCTTCTGCTGTTGTATCTCTTCTTCAAGATGCCTTGAAGTGCCCCTCAGATAGGCTGCGGAAAGGTCAGGTGTGTTTTTTCTTACCAAATTATTGCAATGTTCAAGTATACAAAACCTTTAATTTGTTTAGTTGGTTTATCAATTATAGGATCTCCAGGATGGAAGGTGTTTCTTATACAGTTGAGTTTGTATTGTTGTAATAATTTAATCATTAGAGTGCTAAACATGAAATATTTGGAGGATGAGATATTTGGAGAGCTAAGTGGTGCTATTTAAATCTTGTCAATTTCAAAAGCTAGCTGTACTTGGGAACCCACTTCTGAAGTTCAAGTTTCATCACTTCCGTGTTCTTTCCAAGCCTAAGGTTACGTAACTTGTGTGGATTATCTAGATCAGCAAATTCAGTATGTACCTAATTTTTTTTTCCTCGTTAGATAAATAGTATAAACATGATCTTCCATTCAATTTGCAGAAAGCGGTGTTACTTGAGACCTTGGATTTGTTATCATGGCTGTTAGCTAAGCTTTTCCGATGGTCCTTTTGATGGACTACACTGTTAATATGATGAACACTAGTGTAGTTGTTTTGACTCAGAATATAGCGCAATCAAGATTTAAGGAAACGAAACTTGCTCGACAGTATTAGTGAATCATCCCCATCTTAAGCAACCACCTAAAAATGGAAATTGTATCCCATGTTGTATTGAGGCTTCTATATTGGTTTTCATAACAATTAACATTACTCTGCATGATTCTTATGTTGGGTGAACAGATGTCAAACACATAACTTTTGAAGATGTCTTCCAAAATCATTTTATTTTTCTCACAAAAATATAAGTCTATGTGATGAGATCAATTCCTCTTCCCACTGGACGTGATATGATGAATATATATATATATATATGTGTGTGTGTGTGTGTGTGTGTGTGTATTTTATTTGCCTTATCATAGCTACAATTTTATTAGAATGTGTCTGAACATTAGCATGCTCTGTAATGTCTAAATTTTCAGAGTTTTATCTACAAACAGACCCCACTTTTAAAAGTTGATAAGGCTGAAGAACTTCAAAAATAAAAAAGAATAGTTAAAATGCAATGTTGAAGAAACATCAAATTATGTACTCAACAAATAAAACAGGCTGGTAATGCACATTTGGCGCAGTTATTTGCTCCAGCTGTTTCTGGGTTGTCAGTCAAAATTTAAGCTCAATGAAATTGTATCCACTTTAATGTTTCTTGGATGACATGTTTTCATATAATTAGAAATTAGATTTTTCAAGGTTTTTTAATCTTTTGTGTTCTTTTAATTTGGCAGGCCCTGAACAATCTTGGAAGTGTTTATGTTGACTGTGGGAAACTTGATTTGGCAGCTGATTGCTACATCGATGCCCTTAAAATTCGGCACACACGAGCACACCAGGGCCTTGCTCGTGTGCATTACCTCAGAAATGACAAGGGTGGTGCATATGTAGAAATGACGAAATTGATTACAAAGGCCAGGAACAATGCATCTGCTTATGAAAAGAGGTCAGAGTATTGCGAACGTGAACAGACAAAGGCAGATCTAGAGATAGTCACTCGTTTAGATCCTCTTAGGGTGTACCCTTACAGATATCGGGCCGCAGGTAGATTCTCCCCCCCCCCCCCCCCCTTTCCCCTTTCAGTTCACTTTCAAGTAATCTCATCAGTGCAATATAAATGATAGTCTAAAATAAGTTTAAAGAGTTAAACTAATACATCGCCTCTTAAAGCAATAATATACTCTTGGAAATTTCTTGTAAAATTAGTGCTGAAGGCAATGTTATCTGTTTTTCCGCCCTGATGATAGTATTGATGGACAACCACAAGGAGAAGGAGGCCATAGCGGAGCTATCAAGGGCAATTGCATTCAAAGCGGACCTTCACCTTCTACACTTGCGCGCAGCTTTTCATGAGCACATTGGTGATGTTATGGGTGCCTTGCGAGACTGTCGAGCTGCCCTCTCAGTTGACCCTAACCATCAAGAGATGCTGGAACTTCATAGCCGTGTAAACAGCCAAGAGCCATGAACACCAAGACGGGAGGGTCGGAACTCAGAAGGGAGGGAAAAAATGGTCAAACGAGGGGGGGCAGGGAGGGAAAATTACCTTCTTAAATTGAATCACTAGTTCAAACAGTGCATGTCAATACATGTTTTGTCTTCCTTTATTTATTTTTTCTTCTAGAATTTGTAAGGTCTTTACGAATTTTGGCAATACAATTCAGTCAAATTTGAAATTGTCTCGCATTTGCCTTTTTCATTTATAGCTCCATGGATACAGGGATTTTAACCTAAATCCAATATAAACACAGTGATCATAAATCATATTTGTATCAAGATTTTACAGTAATCTTTCAGTTTGGAATGAGATTTTTTTATTCCCTTTTAAATATTATGGTATAAAAATATAAAAATAATTGCGATTAAATTAAACTACTAATTACTCAATTGTGATAATAGAAGGTGGATAATAATTCTGATTTTCTCATGCCGCTAGAGCGCACTTCAGCTTGCCAAAATGCCCCTGTTGGCTTGAACTTACGAAGCTCTAGAGGCAGGCAGGCGATTTGGCTTTTGAAGTTGACTACCTAATCAAGCTGTAAGGAATCAGTTGGAATATTCAAGTGAACAATAGTAAATTAATGAGTGACGGTGTAAATTTAGTAGAGAAATAACATAGAAATGAAGATAGTAAGAAAGGAGGGAGAGAGAGAGATTTCAGAAGAAGTAAGGAGCAAGAAAGCAATCAATATATTCAGTGAGCTCAACCGAGCACATGATACATACATATAGCCCTCTCAGCTTAACATCTAGAAGGGACTCTCCCCCATGCCTCTCTACAGCTAAGCTATTTGAGCAACAAACTGGTAACAAACTACTGACATGACAAATACCAAAATGACCCTGACTAAGAGAAGGAAAAGACAAAGCAACCCCCAAGCTATTATTGACACTAACTGAAGTAACTGCTATCTTTTAATAGAAACCTTACAATCCCGTCCCCTTAACATGGCCCTTGTCCTCAAGGCTGAAAATGAGGAAACTTCTGGTGGAGCTGCTCCCAATTTTCCCAAGTGGCTTCTGCAGGTAAGGTATTAGCCCATTGAACCAACACTTCTATAACCGGAGCATTGTTCTGTTTTATAAGTCTTCTGTTAAGGATGGCCATAGGTTCAACCAAAAAGAATCCTTCAGAATCTATAGGAGGTAATATAGGAGAAGCATTGCACTGAGATCCTATTTTCTTTTTGAGCAGTGACACATGAAAGGTTGGATGGATTTTGGCTTGTGCAGACAGCTTGAGTTTATATGCCACTGTACCCACCTTATGCTCCACTGAGAAAGGACCACAGTACTTGGGAGCCAATTTCCCATAGTTGAAATGTTTAAGTGTAAGTTGCTTGTATGGTCTCACCTTCAAGTATACCTGATGTGACAAATGAGAGTTTTGCAAAGTTGTTTTGAATATTTATTGAAATAAATAAATATTTTGCTTATGAGAATGTGATGGGACGAAATTATTAATCGAACCGCGATTCTGAGGACAGAATCCTTTTAAAGGGGGAAAGATGTGACGAACGAGAATTTCGTAAAGATATTTGAATATTTATTGAAATAAATAAATATTTTTAATGATTTAATTATTGAGTTAAATAATTAATTCATGAATTTGTGGTAGATTAATTTAATTATATGTGTTACATTAATTAAATTAATGTGTAGTAATTTAATAATTCAAAGAATATATTTAATTGAGTTTATTTGATTAAATGAATTAATTAAATAAGCATAATGTACTTTAATTAATTTTGTAGTTAATTAAAGAATTAATGAATTGACATAATTAATAAATAAAAATATTAATTATGTGACAATGTGAATTAATGTAAAGTTATTATTATTTTATTTAATTGATTTTAAAAAAAATTAATTAGTTAATTAGTAGTGTGACTATTAACTATATTATAAGAGTTTATTAAAATAAAGGGAAAGGAAGAAAAAAAGAAAGTCAAACGAGGCCTTAATAGGAGTTAATTTGCAACGGATATAATTTATACGTATAATACCCATATCATATCGACATTTGTTATTATTATTTGAGTTAGAAAGTCAGAGAAAGTTTGTGAAGTCAGAGAGGAAAAAAAAGAAGAAGAAGAGATTGAGAAAGGAAGAATTGAGAAATCAATTGTGTTTCTTTGATTTATCTTCATACTAACAAAGGGTAATTTTCTTTCAAAGTTTTTAAAATTAAGTTTTCCAAAGTTTTTCTTATACGTATTCTAAGTCTGTGAAAATTGGGTTTCCCAATTGGGTTATGATATGGCTGTATGGGTATGTGATTATAACATGTTTTCTAACGTATAAATATGTTTTAAAGTAATCAATTTTATATAATTTGGCCTTAATTGGTTTTTCGAAAAGTTACAGAGTTTTCTACGATGTTGTAAAATTTCTCTGTCAGTACTTATTTTTGGGAAATTAAAGTGTGAGGTTATTATATATGTGACCGTATATGTTAGTATTATGTGTTGGATCATATATCCATGATTTACACTGATCACACCAAATAATTTTGTTAATAAATGGGTTTTAAATAAGACAGAGTCTTGAATATGGGTTAGTAACCCATATAGGTGAAATACATGTTGTAATCATATGTTTTAATTAAAATTGACACATGATTATGATTGTATGTGTTAAAATAAAAAAAATAAAATTAGAATGAGTGGATTCGGTGTAGTAACGAATCCGCAATGAGAAATTTTATATTTTTCTTTAAAGTTTGCAAAATGTTGAAGAACAGTGAAATTAAAAGTGTTAGATTGTGTAACTATGTGATTATGATTGTTAAGAACATGATATAAGTGTTGTATAATATTTTTATGAAGTTTATACTCCATGGGTAACATTATTAATTAGTGTAATGATGTGAATTGGGAGAAAATGGGAGAAAATCTGTGTTCGTTCGCGAACTTCAGATTCTGAAATTCCGCAGCCGCGCGACCGCGCTGATAGTAGTGTGCATACAAGCCAATCATGTATGATGATAAAGCACGTACTTTGTAAACAATCTTATTTATTTATTAATAAAATATTCATTTATTAAAGGCATTTAATTATCTACATGTTGCTGTTTTTATAATATGTAAATAACCCATAGTTTTAAGCAATGCTTTTAGAATCATGATGATGATCATGCTAATGAGATCTAAATTCTTAGAAAGTTTTAAAACTAAAATAGTTCCCAATCGTGGGATTACTAAAAAGGGAATTAGTAAATCCGGATAGATTGGTACATATGTTGCTTGCTCATTGGATGAGGATGATTGATCTCATGATCATTTGTGTGGAGACACTAAAGCAAGTATGTAGGTGCTTATTGGAGAATAAGTTCACTGAACGTGATTCGCTATGGAATACCTAATGGAGATTTACTCGCCTGTCAATAGGAATTCCTAATGTGATAGTAGTACAAGTAATCCTTGGACTTGAGATCATCATAGTATCTTGTATGTAACAAATTATACTTTGACTTATTCCTTAAGACCTTTTAAGGCATATATAGGGTATGCTTGGGTATAATGAGTTACATATGGAGATAATGAATGATCAATAAAGAATCTACCACCTCTAGTAAAAGAGGAGATATGTCCTATGTGATTCGTTAAATGACAACCCAGGAATCCTTGGCCAAGGTGAAATGAAATTAGAAAGGAGTTTCTAATTTGCATTATTTGGAGTTGTGCATTTTCTAATCGAAATACATATAATTAAATAAAATAAGACTTGACAGTAAATCCATGTCTTATATTTAATTGGGACATTGTATGGTGGAAGGATTGAATTGTACGGTAACTATTTACTCACAGGTTCTTTTTGATTAATGTTGAAATCTATATTATCTGGAAAGTCGTTGATCGCTAGGGAGGCTTATCCCTATTGTAGAATAAATATTATTTATTTAAATAAATTATTAGTTTAATTTATTTATTTAAATAAGATTAAAATTGTTTTAATTGATTTATTCACAACCGGTTTAATATGGAGAACCTAAAAGGTCACACCATAAAAGGAAGAATAATTATTTAAGAAGGTAATGGCATAATCGTAATAATGCATTAAGTATAATTAATTTAATCTATGGTGATAGAATAAATTAAATAGCTTAATGTTTATTATTTAATATTTTGGAAATATTAAATATAAATTAATAAGAGGAGTCTTATTAATATTATTACAATTATTATTATTTTAATTTCTAAAGGAGTTTAGTAATTAATTTAATATTTAGTACTCTCATTTATTCCTAATAAGATTAGGAGACAAATTAATTAAATGAATTTAATTAATTATTCCCATGTGGTGGGAAGCCTAAATTAATTAAAGAAGTTTAATTAATTAAAAGAAATCCCATGTCTAATAGGATTAGAAGGGTTGACCAATGTCTATATAAGAGAAGTCTTATAATAGATATTAGATTGATGTAATTTCAATTGTTGGAGAGTACTCCTTTTCTATAGAGGATAGAAAACTAAGGTTAAGCCAAACACCCTCCTTCTTGATAATTCATCTTCCTTGGTGGATCACCTCTAGAGGCCAAACACTTGGGTGGCTAACGTTGATCAAAGAAAGGAATCTAACCTGAAAATTCAAGGAGATCACGAAGAACAAGGAGTTGAACTAGTACCTGTGGAAGCTTCGTTCTACAAGGGTATGATTCCATAACTTCTTATTTATCGTTTTAAATTAATAATTTGCATAAAGGATGATCCGGGTAATGGTTTTGTAGAAATTTTTAAACTCTGATATACCATGCTTCCGCTAATTTTTGCAATTTGATTGCGTCACGATTTCGTACAAACCCAACAGTGGCATCAGAGCCAAATCTTTATGCAATTATTAATTTATTTTTGATTTCATATACATATGGGTATGTATTTAAAATAATTTATTGGGCATAATTTTATTGTATAAAATTATATTTTTTAAGAAAAAAAAAAGACTTTTTTTGGGACGAATCACAATTTTTTTTTTTGGTGCTAATCTTGAATTCTGCAAAGAAAAGGTGTTGTCTCTTTCTTACTCCAAAAAGAAGGTGACCCATCAGGAAAGGACTTTTTTAATAAACCTGCAGGACTCTTTTAATAAAAGAAGGTGACTTTTTAAAAAAAAAAAATAAATATGATATATTTATATATTATATTCTAAATAATTTTATAATTAAAATAAAGAGTTTATTTTAATCTTGAAATTGGATTTCATGCAATTTAAAATTGCCCATTAAATGATACTCATATATATATGGAATGTTTTAATTCATGAGATGAATATTTATTTATTGATATATATGGTGATATGTATGAAAATAAATGGAGATTGATTATGGACTATTTGACCAATGTGATTGGATTTTATTTTAGTTGAATGCTTGAATGAATGGGTTTTATTAAATGGGGTCTGCGTACCTCGTCTTCTCTAATTTTTTTTTTCTTGATGTAAAATTCTATCTCCTTCCTATGTACTTCCCCTTGACTGTTGATCAAGGTTTCTATTTAAATTAAATAGTTTAATGTAATAAGAATAGTTAGAATTATCTTGAAGAAATTGGAGACCAAGGAGCAAGGAGCGCGTGAAGACCCGTTTGTATGGAGCCCGAGTTTAAATGTAATAGTTATATTTAAATTTAAATTCTTGCACTCCTAGGTTTGACCTTTTGGTTCACTTGGTGGCTCTAGTGAACCAAACTAGAATAAAAGTCCATAATCAATCCGGGTAGAATATAATATTCTATATTGCATGCTAAATATTATATATATTATATTTTATGCAAACATGCTTCGCATGTTTAATAAAATGACGCGTATTTTATATATATATGTGCATGCGCGCTAAACAAGATGAGACTAATAATAACAAACCCCTCAAAGAAATAATATTAAGTCCGAAGCGTTCAAATGATATTTGGAATATCGAACGTCGCCTTCTAGCATGATAAATTAATAGAGTATTAAATATTTAATATGAGCTTGTTGTGCTATCCACAAGGCGAGTATTGCGTATTTAAGATGTTAATTAATCACATTTGATGCTTATCAAGAAAATTGAACGATCTAGTCTTGTTGTGCTATCCACAAGGACGAACATTTTTCTTTTTTGAATTTATGGAAGTGCTAGGCTGGACTTAACTTAAATCATTTTAGTTCGGATGTGCACACACTTGACCATTATGATTTAAGAGGCAAAATAAAAGGAGTTATATAGTGTTGTAATTGACAAGAGTTGTCTACCTATTTATTTGTATATCGCTTGTTGTGCTATCCACAAGGTTATATACATTTGAAATGGGATCCTTATTCTCACTAGCAAATCTTTAATTAGATGTTGCCGAACTATATAAGTGAGGGTAATATAGTTTGATGAAAATAGTGGGAGATACCAATTTAAAATAAAGACCTAAATTTATTTTGGTATGCAAAATTAATAAAATGAATGTTTGCTAAAATGTTATTTTTCACAAGCAGAATTTTAAAAATGTCTAAATCACTAATCTCACTACGAAGCATACTTGATGCAAACAAGCTTACCGGGCCGAATTATGAGGACTGGCTAAGAAATCTGAGAATTGTTCTCACTGCTGAAAAGATTTCTTATGTCCTAAATTCAACTGTCCCTGAATCTGTTTCAGAAACAGCCTCTGAGGAAGAGATTGTCACTTTCAATAAGTGGCAAGATGATGCATCTGTGGCTCAATGCATCATGCTCGCATCCATGAATAACGAGCTTCAGCGTCAGCACGAAAAAATGGATGCTCCTGCTATGCTGCTTCACCTCAAGGAGTTGTATGGTGAACAGAGTAGGACTGCTAGATATGAGATATCTAAGGAGCTCTTCCGATCTCGGATGACCGAGGGTACTGCCGTCGAGACTCATGTCCTGAAAGTGATCAATTTGATTGAACGCCTTGGACAGCTTGGGTTCGTCATGGATGGGGAGTTGAGTCAAGACTTGGTCTTGCAGTCACTCCTTGAGACCTTCTCGCAGTTTGTGGTTAATTTTCACATGAATAAGCTAGATGTCAGCTTGCCTGAGCTGCTTAACATGCTGAAAACTGCAGAAGGTCACTTCCCATCCAAGAAGAACCATATCTTGATGGTGGATTCTTCCAATAAAAGGAAGAGACCTAAGGTATCTTCTGAAAAGAAGAAATCCAAGAAGGCTAAGGGAAAGGGGAAAGAAAAGGAACAAAAGAAACCTGAACCAGCTAAAGGAATGTGCTTTCATTGCAACGAGCCGGGTCATTGGAAGAAAAACTGCAAGAAGTTTCTGGCAGACAAGAAGCTTGGAGAAGCTTCGACTTCCAATCAAGGTTTGTTCATGATTGAAATTAATTTTTCAGAAAGTCAAAATTCTACTTGGGTATTGGATACCGGCTGTGGTTCTCACATATGTAATAATGTGAAGGGACTGGTCAGAAGTAGAAAGCTGAACAATGATGAGGTGATCCTACGAGTAGGGAATGGAGCAAAGGTTGCTGCATTAGCTGTAGGAACTTATTATTTAGCAATGCCTTCGGGCAAGTCCATTTATCTTAATAATTGTTATTATGTTCCGAATATTATTAAAAACATTATTTCAATTTCTGTATTGGATATGGAAGGATTTAACGTTGTTATAAAGAACAATAGTTGTTCTATTTATAAAGACGATGTTTTATATGGTATTGGAAATTTGCGAAATGGACTTTATACACTTGACTTACAAGAAAATATATTTCAAATTGAACAAACTAAGAAAAGGAAAAGAGATGATATTAATTATACCTACATGTGGCACTGTAGACTCGGTCATATCAATGAAACAAGATTATCCAAGTTGCATAAAGATGGGCTCCTCGAGCTATCCGATTATGAATCATATCCAACTTGTGAATCTTGTCTCATGGGTAAAATGACTAAATCTCCTTTTAGTGGAAGAGGAGAAAGAGTTACAGAGTTGTTGACATTGATTCACACAGACGTTTGTGGGCCTATGACAACAAGTGCACGGGGTGGGTATTCTTATTTTATTACTTTCACTGATGATCACTCAAGATTTGGATATGTGTATTTAATGAAATACAAGTCAGAATCATTTGAAAAGTTCAAAGAGTTCAGAAGTGAAGTAGAGAAACAAACGGGCAAGAGTATAAAGATACTTCGATCAGATCGAGGCGGAGAATACTTAAGCGGTGAGTTTCTCAATTGTCTCAAAGAAAATGGTATAATCTCACAATGGACTCCTCCAGGTACACCACAGTTAAATGGAGTATCTGAAAGGAGAAATCGAACACTGTTAGACATGGTTCGATCCATGATGAGTTTTACCGACCTTCCAATTTCCTTCTGGGGATATGCCCTAGAAACGGCTACATACCTACTTAACAAGGTACCTACCAAATCCGCCCCAAAGACTCCATATGAGATGTGGAAGGGGAGGAAACCAAATCTTAAGCATGTTAAGACTTGGGGTTGTCCAGCTTATGTCAAAAAGTTTGAACATGATAAGCTACAGACTAAATTCGAAAAGTGTAGATTTGTGGGATACCCTAAAGAAACTGTAGGGTATTATTTCTATCATCCAACTGATCAAAAGGTGTTTGTTGCGAAACATGCTGCCTTCTTGGAAAATGAGTTTATCCGTGAAGGGGTCAGTGGGAGTAAGATATATCTTGAAGAAGCTCAAGAACCACAAATTACCACGGATCAAAGTCAGGTACCTGACCAAGTAGAAGAACCTACTATACCACACCCTGTTCGTAAATCTGGGAGAGTACCGAAGATACCTGAGAGGTATGGATTCGTTATAGAGGATGACGATGAGGTACACATCATGAATGATGATGATCCATTGAATTACGAACATGCCATGAGTAATAAACACTCAGGGAAATGGCTTGAAGCCATGAAATCCGAAATGGACTCCATGTATGAAAACAAAGTATGGACTTTGGTTTCACCACCTGAAGGCATTAAGCCTATTGGGTGTAAATGGGTCTTTAAAAGAAAGACTGGAGCGGACGGCAAGGTGGAGACCTATAAGGCCCGACTGGTTGCAAAAGGTTTCAAACAAAGACAAGGAGTTGATTATGATGAAACCTTTTCACCAGTAGCTATGCTCAAGTCCATTCGGATTTTGCTTGCGATTGCAGCTTATAACGACTATGAGATCTGGCAGATGGACGTGAAAACGGCCTTCCTCAATGGGAAACTTGAGGAGGATGTGTATATGACACAGCCAGAGGGATTTGTTTCAAAGGTTGGAATAAATCAAGTCTGTAAGCTGCAACGATCCATTTATGGATTGAAGCAAGCTTCTCGTAGATGGAACATTCGTTTTGATGAGACAATCAAAGAGTTTGATTTTATCAAAAATGACGATGAACCATGTGTGTACAAGAAGGTTAGTGGGAGCGTAATTTCATTCCTTGTATTATATGTTGATGATATATTACTGATAGGGAATGACATTCCTATGCTACAATCAATTAAAATCTGGTTATCTAAACACTTCTCCATGAAGGACTTGGGAGAAGCATCCTATATTTTGGGGATAAAGATCTATAGAGATAGATCTAAAAGGATGCTTGGTTTATCCCAAGGAACGTACATTGATACGATGCTAAAGAGGTTTAGCATGGAAGATTCCAAAAGAGGTCTCATGCCGATGAGCCATGGAATACATCTCTCCAAGAAACAGGCCCCAAAGACACCTAAGGAGAGAGACCGTATGAGTAAGATCCCTTATGCTTCTGCAATAGGATCTATCATGTACGGTATGATATGTACTAGACCGGATGTTGCTCATGCACTTAGTGTAACGAGCAGATACCAGTCGAATCCTGGAGAAGAGCACTGGAAGGCAGTGAAAAATATCCTAAAGTACTTGAGAAGGACTAAAGATATTTTTCTTGTCTACGGTGGGTCTGAATTAAAACTCGAGGGCTTCACAGACTCAAGTTTTCAAACGGACCAAGATGACAGTAAATCTGTTTCGGGGTATGTTTTACCTTGAACGGAGGCGCAGTGAGTTGGAAGAGTTCCAAGCAGCAAACAGTTGCTGATTCAGTGACAGAGGCAGAGTATATAGCTGCAAGTGAAGCTGCAAAGGAAGCTGTTTGGATGAAGAAGTTCATAACTGAACTTGGTGTGGTTCCTAGCATTGGAGAAGCAGTTCCCGTTTACTGTGACAACACAGGAGCAGTTGCACAGGCTAAGGAACCCAGGTCTCATCAGAAATCTAAACACGTGTTGCGGCGATTTCACTTGATCAGGGAGATCATTGAAAGAGGAGACGTCACCTTGGAGCGTGTAGACTCTCAAGATAACATTGTAGATCCATTTACTAAAGCTTTAACACAACAGCAGTTTGATCGTCACTTAGAGAAGATGGGTATGAGATACCATGGCGATTGGCTTTAGTGCAAGTGGGAGATTGATAGTAGTGTGCATACAAGCCAATCATGTATGATGATAAAGCACGTACTTTGTAAACAATCTTATTTATTTATTAATAAAATATTCATTTATTAAAGGCATTTAATTATCTACATGTTGCTGTTTTTATAATATGTAAATAACCCATAGTTTTAAGCAATGCTTTTAGAATCATGATGATGATCATGCTAATGAGATCTAAATTCTTAGAAAGTTTTAAAACTAAAATAGTTCCCAATCGTGGGATTACTAAAAAGGGAATTAGTAAATCCGGATAGATTGGTACATATGTTGCTTGCTCATTGGATGAGGATGATTGATCTCATGATCATTTGTGTGGAGACACTAAAGCAAGTATGTAGGTGCTTATTGGAGAATAAGTTCACTGAACGTGATTCGCTATGGAATACCTAATGGAGATTTACTCGCCTGTCAATAGGAATTCCTAATGTGATAGTAGTACAAGTAATCCTTGGACTTGAGATCATCATAGTATCTTGTATGTAACAAATTATACTTTGACTTATTCCTTAAGACCTTTTAAGGCATATATAGGGTATGCTTGGGTATAATGAGTTACATATGGAGATAATGAATGATCAATAAAGAATCTACCACCTCTAGTAAAAGAGGAGATATGTCCTATGTGATTCGTTAAATGACAACCCAGGAATCCTTGGCCAAGGTGAAATGAAATTAGAAAGGAGTTTCTAATTTGCATTATTTGGAGTTGTGCATTTTCTAATCGAAATACATATAATTAAATAAAATAAGACTTGACAGTAAATCCATGTCTTATATTTAATTGGGACATTGTATGGTGGAAGGATTGAATTGTACGGTAACTATTTACTCACAGGTTCTTTTTGATTAATGTTGAAATCTATATTATCTGGAAAGTCGTTGATCGCTAGGGAGGCTTATCCCTATTGTAGAATAAATATTATTTATTTAAATAAATTATTAGTTTAATTTATTTATTTAAATAAGATTAAAATTGTTTTAATTGATTTATTCACAACCGGTTTAATATGGAGAACCTAAAGGGTCACACCATAAAAGGAAGAATAATTATTTAAGAAGGTAATGGCATAATCGTAATAATGCATTAAGTATAATTAATTTAATCTATGGTGATAGAATAAATTAAATAGCTTAATGTTTATTATTTAATATTTTGGAAATATTAAATATAAATTAATAAGAGGAGTCTTATTAATATTATTACAATTATTATTATTTTAATTTCTAAAGGAGTTTAGTAATTAATTTAATATTTAGTACTCTCATTTATTCCTAATAAGATTAGGAGACAAATTAATTAAATGAATTTAATTAATTATTCCCATGTGGTGGGAAGCCTAAATTAATTAAAGGAGTTTAATTAATTAAAAGAAATCCCATGTCTAATAGGATTAGAAGGGTTGACCAATGTCTATATAAGAGAAGTCTTATAATAGATATTAGATTGATGTAATTTCAATTGTTGGAGAGTACTCCTTTTCTATAGAGGATAGAAAACTAAGGTTAAGCCAAACACCCTCCTTCTTGATAATTCATCTTCCTTGGTGGATCACCTCTAGAGGCCAAACACTTGGGTGGCTAACGTTGATCAAAGAAAGGAATCTAACCTGAAAATTCAAGGAGATCACGAAGAACAAGGAGTTGAACTAGTACCTGTGGAAGCTTCGTTCTACAAGGGTATGATTCCATAACTTCTTATTTATCGTTTTAAATTAATAATTTGCATAAAGGATGATCCGGGTAATGGTTTTGTAGAAATTTTTAAACTCTGATATACCATGCTTCCGCTAATTTTTGCAATTTGATTGCGTCACGATTTCGTACAAACCCAACACGCGCCGGCTGTATAGCAAAATGGCGCGTGGCCGCGCCTGTCCGAAAATTTTGAAAAAAATTGCTAAGTGTTGAAAATTTGTGAAATGTATTTTGAGTCTAATGAACATGAACACATGTTGTATAAATATAATAAAATATTGATATGAGTTTAATAATTTATGTTATGTGATTAATTAATAAATTAATTACGTGACTTAAACTATTATTTGTAAAGGTTTAATAATGTGTTATAAACATTAAGACATTATTTTAAATCTAATTAACATGAAGACATGTTATGTATGTAATGAGTTATTAATACAAGTTAATAACTTAAGTTACGTGATTAATTAACAAGTTAATTAATCAACGTAAACCATTCAAAAAACACTAATTGTAAATCAATAATCATATCGAACCTGTGATTAATTGATATTGTAAATGTGTGATAGGTAAGAGTAATTAAAGAAGTGAGTAATAACTGTAGCTTGCGCACGAGGCAAGTTTTTTATCACTAACTTATTATTATTGTTGGACAAGTTTCCTAAAATAAACTCTTTAAATTAAGCAATTGCTATGCTTAATTACTATTGTTGAGCAAATTCTTACTCTTGAATATCCAAGTTTAGAATTTCACATGAGATGTCATGATTCTTTTAAAAGTATCATTTAAGTGTACAATACTTATTCGATTGTATACCTTGAGAAGTTAATATTCAATTTGAATATCATTTATTGAGTTATCCAAATCAACTTTATTTGGAACGGATTCTGATGTCAAACTGAGATGAACAACCCTAATATAGGGGATTAATGAAGATGTTTTAAGCGTTAAGATAATGTGCACAGTATCAGTACGAAGGGCTGATCTCCCTAAGTACGAGAAGTAAAGTCTATAGTCTTATGACTGTTAAAGGTTGGAAAGGTTAATATACTTGACAACCTAAGACTCGGTTCAAGGTCTTAATGACCCTCAGAAGTAATTTGACTCTTGATTAATATTCTTGATTCAAAAGTTGAGAAGTAATTTGACTCTTGATTAATATTCTTGATTCAAATGTTGAGCTTTCTGTTATTCAGAATTCTTTCACTCGCATGTTATTATTCTGTCATATTTTTATACTTGCGGGCATTCGTGCTCACTCTTGCATAATAACATTGCAGCTAATAATGAACGAAGTGATGTACCTTCTAGTAGCAAGGGCAAAGGAAAAGTTAACAAGTGATGAAGACTTGTGTTGTCATGAATAATGTTAAAATTCAAGACTTATGTGTGATGATTTAAGACTTATTTATTTACGTTTCCGCAACAGAGATTTAAGGTTAAGTATAACATGGGATTTATGATGTATTTTTTATTTCAGATGATGTAAGATGATGATTTATTTATCTAATAAATGAATTTCATTATTTATGGGTAGATAGTTGTATGATATTGGAACAGTGAACACCAAATTCTGTAGAAATTAAGATACTGAATTTGGGGGTGTCACACCTGATCTCCTAGTTCGAAAGATCTTTCAGTCCTGTTCTTGTCTGCATAAGTTTTAATTCTAGACTAGGCTGTCAACAGCTGATGGCGTAGCATCTGCATGAACTTAGCCCTCTCTTTACAGAATTGCTTCACAATAGGATCTGAAACTTGTCCAAACTGGTGGAAATTGAGATGGGGTGGTTGATAGCCATATAATGCCTCAAAGGGAGAAGTTTTTAGGCCCACGTGATAGTGTGAATTGTACCACCACTCAGCAAGAGATAACCATGATACCCATTTCTGTGGTTCTTGGGTAGCCATACATCGAAGAAAGCATTTGAGGACTTGATTAACCCTTTCAGTTTGGCCATCTGACTGGGGGTGGTAGGCTGTGCTCATCTACAGCTTAGTACCTATTGCCTTAAATAAGCACTTCCAGAATAAGCTCAAAAATACCTTATCTCGATCAGAAACTATGGTAGTTGGCAATCCATGGAGTTTATATACTTGGGAGACAAAGATGGGAGCCAACTGTGCAGCTGTAAAAGGGTGCTTTAAAGCAATGAAATGGGCGGACTTGGTGAACCTGTCCACTATAACCCAAATCACAGTCATGCCAGTAGATTTTGGTAGCCCTTCTATAACATTCATAGAGAGATTAGTCCATGGTTTATTTGGAATTGGAAGTGGTTGCAAAAGGCCTGCACTAGCTAATGTTTCATGTTTTTGTTGTTGGCAAGTGTCACATTCCTTAACAAATGTCTTGACATCTTGTCTCATTGTTGGCCACCAAAGAAATTTGTTCAGTCTCTCATAAGTTCCCCTAATACCAGAGTGACCCTCTATGGGTGAATTATGAAATTCATTGAGAAATTTCTTCCTTAGTTTCATATCAGGACCCACTACTAATTTGTCCTGAAATTTAAGCCTACCATTTTTGAAACTATAACCTTGCAGTGAATCTGGATGTACTTGTAGTTGGATAATGAGGTCCCTTAATCCTGCATCAGCCTCCTAGGATTGAGCAACCTCTTGTATCCACATTGGCACCCCCACTGTAATCATATGACACTGACCCAGCTCTTCATCTGAACTTCTTATGGGCATTGATGATGTTGATCCTTTTACTGCTCGGGAGAGACTGTTAGCCACCACATTCTCCTTACCTCTTTTGTAGGTGGTTTCATAGTCTAAGCCCATTAGTTTGGTGACCCATTTCTGTTGGTTGGTAGTAGTTATCCTCTGGTCCAAAAGATACTTGAGGCTTTGGTGGTCAGTTCTGATGTACACCTTATTTCCCAATAAATAGTGTCTCCACTTGTTGACAGCAAACACCACTGCCATTAATTCCTTTTCGTAGGTGGACAGCCCCAAATGTTGAGCAGGTATTGCCTTACTGAGGTAGGCAATGGGTCTGTTTTGCTGCAATAACACTGCTCCTATTCCCAGATGGGAAACATCAGTCTCAAGCACAAAGTGCTCCTTGAAATCTGGCATAGCCAAAACTGGTGCTTGGGTCATTGCTGTTTTGAGGTTTTGAAAAGCCTCTGTAGCTTTATCAGTCTATGTGAAGTTATCTTTCTTAAGCAAGTCTGTTAATGGCCTACTTATGACCCCATAGTTCCTTATGAATTTCCTGTAATAACCAGTCAAACCCAGGAATCCCCTTAGGCCCTTGAGGTTGGTAGGAATAGGCCATTGTAGCATACCTTCTATTTTGGCTTTGTTAGTTGAGACTCTATCCTGATCTATGATGTGGCCCAGGTATTGTACCTGTCGAGTCCCAAACACACATTTGCTTCTCTTGGAAAATAAGCAATGATCCTTTAAGGATTGTAACACCATTTGCAAGTGTGCTAAGTGTTCTGAGAGGGTCTTGCTGTAGATCAAGATATCATCAAAAAAAACCAACACAAATTTCCTTAGGTAAGGTTTGAATACCTCATTCATCAGAGACTGAAAAGTGGCTGGGGCATTGGTAAGGCCAAATGGCATGACCAAAAACTCAAAGTGGCCAGAGTGAGTTCTGAAAGCAGTTTTGGGTATGTCCCCCTAGCTTACTCTAATTTGATGCTAACCTGACCTTAAGTCCAGCTTAGAGAACCATTGAGAACCATGTAACTCATCTAATAGCTCATCAATGGCTGGGATTGGGAATTTATCCTTGACAGTTTGATTGTTCAGAGCCCTGTAATCCACACATAACCTCCATGTTCCATCTTGTTTCTTTACTAGCAACACTAGGAAAGCATAAGGACTATTACTTGGTTGGATAATACCATTTTGCAACATTTTTTCTACTATTTTCTCTATTTCTTCCTTCTGTACATGAGGGTATCTATAGGGCCTAAGATTCATTGGCTGGCTGGCCTTTTTTAAATTGATAGGATGGTCCTTGCTTCTTGTTGGTGGTAATCCATTTGGTTCCTGAAAAATTTCTGAGAATTGTTGTATAAGTTCTTCTAACTGTCTACTTTTAGGGGGGCTCAAAGAGGAGTTCAACTTCTGGTGGCTGTTGGGGTCTTCATCAGACTGACACATGCCAAACATGTATCCAAAATACTCATGAGTAGCCCCATTGACAATTCTTTTGAATTCCCCTGAGTCCATTAACTGAATGGCTGGGGGCACTTAGTCTGATTCCCCTTGTAGGAGTATAGTCTCACCTTCCTTGGTTAAGGTCAAATGTAAACTGTGGAAATCAAATGTAACTGAATCAAATAGCTTCAACCACTGCACACCCAGCACTGCATCAATACCCCCTAGGGGTAATATTCGAAATTCAGTCTGAAATTCCTTCCCTTGGATAGTCCATAGAAGATTAGGGCAATGTTGATGGCTATCAACTTTAAACCCATCTGCTACTGTGACTGTTACAGAATTAGTGCTCAACAAGGTAGCTTTGACCCTTTTAGCTGCTTGAGGGTCTAGGAAGTTGTTGGTGCTTCCACTATCCACTAACACACTTATAAACTTCCCATTTGCCATCCCAAGTAATCTGATAGTATAGTTAGTGCTATGTCCTAACAAAGCATGGAGAGTGATTTGAGGTTCTTCCTCACTAGATGCTGTCAGTGTACCCTCCAGTTCTTCTTCTAGGCAGCATTCCTTTTCTACTACCTCTGTTGGGGCTGAAGGCAATATCATAAATAAATGTGGCTTCTTGCAAATATGTTCCCTGCTATAAGGCTCATTGCACGAAAAGCATAGCCCCTTCCTCCTTTTTTCATTAATTTGATCCCTTGTCAATCCCTTCACTGGTAAGGATCTAACAGACTCGGGAGTGTTATGGATTACTGGTTTAGTATAAGGTGAAAACCCATGGTTCTGCATAATTGGACTGGTACGAATCTGTTAACAACCTTACTCCTCTTAAGCTAAGCTTCAAATTTCGCTTCTTCCACCGTGGATAGTCTTATAAGTTCCTTTAAACTATTTGGCTTCAACTCTTGTACCCCTAACTGTATTTCTACCCTCAATCCCCCTAGGAAACAATCCATAAAAAATTCTTCATTAAGGGTGCAATTCTTGCTCAAAGCCCAACCCCTCAGTTCTTCGAATTTTTTTCGATAGTCATTTACTGTTCCCAGCTGCAGTAGCTTCTTGAGCTCGCCTATTGGGTTATCACTAGCCTCAAGACTAAACCTAGCCACCACTTCCTCTTTCAATACTTCCCATGACAACTCCTGACCTTCCTGCACATAACTAGAGTACCAGTTCTCAGCTTCACCTTGCAAACTCATTGTTGCTAGATAAACCTTTTGTGCTTCCGGTACCACGTGATGTGAAAACAACTTGTTGCATTTTCTTATCCAGGATTTAGGATTTTCCCCCATGAATTTTGGAAATTCAAATTTTATAGTTCTGAAAATACTATTAGATTTATCCACTCTATCAGGCTGTTCATATGAACCTAGTACATACTCTACAGAAGGGCCTAAATTACCTACTTGCGTCGATTCCTTTTACTGCCTTTGTAATGTCAAAAGTGCTTCAAAGTTCTTCATCATCAACTCCATCTTTGAATCCAATCCTTGTTGCATTGTTGACATTACTCCTAGCTGAGTCTGCATCTGACGCATCGTACCATGCTGCTCTTGAGCCGTATTCTCCAGATTGGTCAATCGTTGGTTGTTGGTGGCCATGAGTACAGGAAAGTTGGCTCTGATACCAATTTATAAGGAATCAGTTGGAATATTCAAGTGAACAATAGTGAATTAATGAGTGACAGTGTAAATTTAGTAGAGAAATAACATAGAAATGAAGATAGTAAGAAAGGAGGGAGAGAGATTTCAGAAGAAGTAGGGAGCAAGAAAGTAATTAGTATATTCCGTGAGCTCAACCGAGCACATGATACATACATATAGCCCTCTCAGCTTAACATCTAGAAGGGACTCTCCCCCATTCCTCTCTACAGCTCAGCTATTTGAGCAACAAACTGGTAACAAACTACTGATATGACAAATATCAAAATAACCCTGACTAAGAGAATGAAAAGACAAAGATACCCCCAAACTATTATTGACACTAACCGAAGTAACTGCTATCTTTTAATAGAAACCTTACACAAGCATATAACTTTTTGGTCCTTATGGACTTCCATATCCGACTGTGTTATCATAAAGTATATATATATATATATATATATATATATATATATATATATATAGCTGCAATTAACCATATAAGCATCGTCACTTGAGCATTTTCTCCATTGTTGTCATCGCCTTCGCCTCAGAATCTGAAAATTAAGCACTGCCCCCGGCTGGTACTCTCTCTCTCTCTCTAAATATATTCTCATAGTTATGTATATATGTATGTAAATATTGGACTATATGCACCGGGAACAAATGCTAGGGCACTCTTTCTATTTGTATTTTCAGTATATAGATATGTGTGCATATTGATTAATCTTCATATTTTGGCATCGAGGATCTAAATTTGTAACTGTAAAATACCAAATACGTGACTTCTTGATCAAATTATAAATTTTATGCTCCAGATTTCTTCCTATCAGTGAAATTGATATCAATTTCAGAACTTGCAAGTGTTTGATTTGTAGCTATAAATGCAAAGCATGTTCAAAGTATAGGCAATAAATATAGGTATCGGTCCTATGGTAAATCTACACAGGATACATATATGGGTATGAATTAAACTTTTATTGGCTACAAGATACATATATTCCAATGAATTAAACATGTATCGATGATACATAGGGTACAAGATACATTTTTTCTATTGTTTCGAGAATCATACAATTGTTGATTCTAATTGCAATCATTTCATTGCTTAATAGTAGATTTTATAGCCTATGCCTGGTCAATTGTCTGTTTAAGGTTGCATTAGAGAAGTCCACTGATAAAGTTTGTTTTAACTTCCATGATTTTTTTAAACAATTAAAAAAAATACAGGAGTTGATTTAACATTTGGAGTGTCAGGGAAATTGTTGAGTAATCAGGCTCACACAAATACACTAAGATAAATACAAACAAACTACTGTATGAGATATAGAATAATAGCACAAGAATTTTACGTGAAAACCCAACAGAAAAAAATCACGGGGAGAGATCTCAGAAATTCACTATAAAAATAATATGGAGATTACAAACTCTTTACTGAGAAATAAACTAACTGTTTATTTCTCTCTACCTCTCTCCCTTCCCTAATGCTCAAACTAGAGCTTTCTTTCTCTATCTCTCTTGCTCTCTAATGTTGGTGTATGAAAATGAGAAGCCAAAGCTCCCTTTTATAGGAGAAAAAATGGCATTGAAAATCATCCTCCAACCACTAACAATTTATGGCATTGAATGTTATTCCCCCAACTAACTACTTCCAACCAAAATGGGAGCCAATATCCAACAATCTTCACCTTGGCTCATATTTTCCAAATACTACGTATTGTGAACTTCTTTGTGTCTGTGAATGTATCCCTCTCCCTGGATACTTCACCACAAATTCAGTATTCGACGAAGTGAATTAAGTCCAAGCAATACTTGAACTTTTCTGCTGTAACTGACTTTGTGAGCATATCTGCAGCATTCTCTTTTGTGTGAACTTTGCGAACTACAATGTCACCATTGTTCTGCCACTCACGAATCTTGTGATATTGAACATCTATATGTTTGGTCCTGGCATGGAACACCTGGTTCTTTGCTAAATGAATAGCACTTTGACTATCACACTGAATTTGGATACTGTCCTGCTTGAAACCTAGTTCTTCAATTAGTCCCTTTAGCCACAAAGCTTCCTTGCTTGCCTCTGTCAATGCCATATACTCAGCCTCTGTTGTTGATAATGCTACCGTTGACTGCAACACTGACCTCCAACATATACATCCTCCATAAAAGGTGTATAAAAACCCTGTCGTAGATCTCTTTGCATCTAGGTCTTCAGTATAATCCGAATCTACAAAACCTGAAACCTCACTTCTTGCGGTATCACGATCAAACATAAGACCGTAATTGGTTGTTCCTGCTAGATAACGAAAAATTCATTTGACAGCATTCCAATGCTCTTTTCCTGGATTTGCCATATACCTGGTAACCACACTGAGTGCATGTGAGATATCTGGCCTTGTACATACCATGACATACATGAGACAACCCACCGCATTTGCATACGGTACTTTGGACATATACTCACCTCATCCTCTGTCCGTGGGCTCAATTGTGAAGATAATCTGAAATGTGCTGCCAACGGAGTGCTAACTGGTTTAGCATTGTTCATGTTAAACCTCTTCAAGACCTTTTGCACATATCCTTTTTAAGTTAGCCACAACTTTCCTGCTTGACGATCCCTATGAATTTCCATACCTAGGATCTTCTTGGCTGACCCAAGATCCTTCCTGTCAAATTCACTGCTCAACAAATTCTTCAGGTGAATAATATCTGACTTCCTTTTTGCTGCTATCAACATGTTATCGACATATAACGTCAGCAATACTAGAGAACCATCATCAAGGGATCTGAAATACACACATTGATCATACTCCGAACAAGAGTAACCATGAGCCACCATGAAGTTGTCAAACTTCACGTACCACTGTCTCGGGGACTGTTTCAAACCATAGAGAGACTTCTTTAAACTGTAAACTAAGCCTTCTTTTTCTGGTTCAATAAACCCCTCAGGCTGCTTCATGTAGATCTTTTCTTCTAAATCACCATGGAGAAAAGCTGTTTTCACATCAAGTTGCTCTAACTCCATATCCTGTGATGCTACAATAGATAATATCAACCGAATCGACGTGTGTTTCACAACTGGTGAGAAGATCTCATTGTAGTCGACTCCCTCTCTCTGAGAGAATCCCTTTGCCACTAACCTAGCCTTGAATCTTTCACCTTCTTTATCAGACTTAGCTTTTTTTTTCCTATACACCCACTTGCATCCTATAGCTTTCGATCCTTTTGGAAGTTGAACTAACTCCCAAGTCTGGTTCTTCTGTAAAGACTCCATTTCTTTTGTCATCGCTATTACCCATTTATTATTATCCCCGAACTGAATAGCATCCTGATAGCTAGTTGGATCTCCACTACCAGCAATCAAGGCAAAGGCAACCATGTCATCATACCCATATCTCTGCACTGGTTTGCTGACTCGCCTTTCCCGATCTCTAACAAGATTATAGGACATTTCCTGAGGTTCTGAAGGATGATCATCTTCAATATCTTCAGCTTCTTTTGTCTCTTCAGGAAGCTCCACCTCAACTGGTTGTTTTTGCAACTCACTTGCTGCAGATTCTTCATTCCCGGATTTGTTCAACATGTATTTCTTATTGAACACCACATCTTTGCTGACAACTTTCTTCTTGGATACTGGATCCCATAACCTGTATCCCTTGACTCCATCTTCATATCCAACATTCATTTGACCTTGGATCAAGCTTGGACTGTCGCTTCTCGACCGACAAATGAACATAAGCTGAACAACCAAAGATTTTCATCACAAAAAAATCAACTGGTTTCCCACTCCATACCTCTTCGGGGATTTGATAATCAATTCCAGCGGAAGGAGATCGATTTATCAGATAACAGGCTGTGTTGATTGTCTCAGCCTAGAAACTCTTAGGCAAACCTGCATTCAATCTTATACATCTGACACGTTCTAATAGAGTTTTATTCATCCTCTCTGCAACCCCATTTTGCTCTGGAGTTCTTTTGACTGAGAAGTGCCTGGTGATACCTTCATCTTGGCAGAACTGTAGAAATGACCTGTCCTTATATTCTGTGCCATTATCTGATCTTCCGGTCTGGTTCTCTACTTTAGCTTTTCACTGCTTAAAAATTCTGAAAACCTCGGATTTCTGCTTCATAAAATACACCCACACCTTTCTGGAGTAGTGATCTATGAAGCTGACAAAATAATGGGCTCCACCCATTGACGTATGCTTGATCGGCCCCCAAACATCTGAATGTACATAATCAAGTACATTTTTACTGGTATGTGCTCCTGCTTTGAAGCTGACCCTCCGTTGTTTGTCGTACACGCAAAACTTGCAAAATTCCAAACTGCACGTTTTGACACCTTTCAGCAATTGCCTTTTGTGAAGTTCTTTCATTCCTCCTTCACTCAAATGACCAAGTCTTATGTGCCATAATTCTGTGCTGTCACTGTTGAAATTGTCCTGCACAGAAATTAATGATCCACCAGCAACTGTATCCCCTATCAACTTGTAGAGGGTGCCCTTCTTCTGGCCCTTCATAATTACCATTGAACCCTTGGTAATTTTCATGACACCATCTCTGACTGAGATATTACAGCCTATAGAGTCAAGTACTCCAACCGATAGCAAGCTCTTCTTCAATTCTGGAATATACGTTACATCACCCAATGTTCTGACAATTCCGTCAAACATTTTAACTTTGATGGTGCTTATCCCAGTAACTTTGCAGACTGCATTGTTACCCAATAAAACTGTACCACCATTGCAAGATGTAAAAGTATCAAACCAATCCCTGTGAGGGGACATATGAAAAGAAAAAACGGAATCCATGTACCAATCTATAAGGCTGCTACTGTCTCTAACAGATAAGAGATCACCTTGTGAAGCTTCATTTTCTGTCACTGTGTACAGCTCTCCGTTGCTGTACACATCTGCTTGCTCAGTAACATTAGCAGAATTTTCAATCTGCTTACCTTTCTTCTTGTTATCCTTCTTCAACAATGGACACTGATTTTTGTAGTGGCCCTTCTCGTGGCAATGATAACACTCAACCTGAGATTTATCCTTCTTGTCTGGTCTCGACTGAAACCTTTCTCGTTCCTTACCAGAATACTTCTTTCGATTAGGACCCCTGCCACGCCCATCTGAAAATGCAAGAAGACTGTCTCCTTGATCTCTGGAAGTTGTGCCCCTGAACTTATTCTGGTCCAGTACTGCTGACATCACATCGTCAACTTCAAGCTTTTCCTTTCCTACAAGGAGTGTAGTCTGGAGAGTTGAGTATGAATCTGGTAGAAAGACAAGAAGCAATAAGGCTTTATCTTCTTCGTCCAACTTCACATCAATACTAGTTAGTTGGGTCATCAATTTATTAAACTCATTAATATGATTGGTCAAATCTGACCCTTCTTCCATCCGAAGCCGGTACAATTCCTTCTTCAAATATAACCGGTTTGACAGAGACTTTGACTTGTAAATTTTCTCAAGTTTCTCCCATAAGTCTTTCGAAGAGGTTTCTGTCAAAACCTGATATTTGATCTGTGGTGCCAAACTCAATCTGATTGTTGCCACGGCCTTTGCTTCAAGTTCCGTCTATTTTTCATTTGTCATAGTCACTGGTTTCTTCCCTTCTAGTGCTTTTGCCAATCTCTGTTTAGCCAATGCATCTTTGATCGTACACTGCCAAATACTGAAATTTGACTTACCGTCAAATAGTTCAACTTCATACCTCGCACTTGTGCTTGTCATCTTCATATTTGTGACCTGCCTAATTTCTCTTTAAACGGATCGTACCAGTTGGCCATGTAAGTGTAAGTCGGGTGGGAGTCTCTCCTTGCTTTTGCAACGGTGACTAATTAAATAACCACCTTTCTTAAAGGTGCTGCCTTTTGAACCACTTTCCTAGACACTAACGACATGAACTAAAAGCTTTGATACCAATTGTTGAGTAATCAGACTCACACAAATGCACTAAGATAAATACAAACACACTACTGTATGAGATATAAAATAATAACACAAGAATTTTACGTGGAAACCCAACTGGAAAAAACCACGGGGAGAGATCTCAGAAATTCACTATGAAAATAATATGAAGATTACAAACTCTCTACTAAAAAATAAACTACTACCTCTCTCCCTTCCCTAACGCTCAAACTAGAGCTTTCTTTCTCTATCTCTCTTGCTCTCTAATGTTGGTGTATGGAAATGAGGAGCCAAAGCTCCCTTTTATAGGAGAAAAAATGGCATTGAAAGTCATCCTCCAACCACTAACAATTTATGGCATTGAATGTTATTCCCCCAACTAACTACTACCAACCAAAATGGGAGCCAATATTCAACAGAAATAGTAACATAATTTTTTTTGAACTTGTTTGATATTCGTTATAGATTCCAAACTTCTATTGTAGTTAAGATGTCCCTTAGTGTTCACTAAAAAAGCTCATTTGATTTTCTTAGAAGTATGATTCTATATTGACTTGTATCCAATCTACATGTTACTGTTATGGTTGATTGAAAACCAATGATTACTCGTTTCAGTTTTCCAGTGTCAGAGAAATGGCATTTAAGAAGTGTTTTTCCTTCAGGAGCGTAATAAAACAACTTAATGATGGCTGCAGTACTACTTGCCTTACTTGGATTACTTCTCTGTTCATTTTCTGCAACTGCTCATGAGGTATCAGTATCCTGTATGATGGCTTACCATAAGGGTGGTGCTCTGGCTGTTTTTCAGTCTCCAGAGTGTCCTCAGTGGGTCCATTCCACTAATGGCCTTCAAAATAAAACTAGGAACTGCCAATTTTCCACACTAAAAGGGCATAGAGAATATCAAGAGGATCGTGTTACATGCAATCTTGATTTAAGGATTCCAGTTGTTGGTACTCTCGGCCCCAAAGCTTTACTTTTATAAAATTTGTTGTCAATACTGTTATTATAAACAGGACTCTACAGAAAATTTCTCCATAACCTATACAATCAAAAGTTTCATAGTCATCAAAACACAACCATAAGTGGTAATTTGGAGGGTTTTCAACCACAGATGATGATATGCTACAACGTTGAAACCACATGTTGTAAATTGCATTTTACCCTAAGGGTTAGATCATGTCACTGTCTATAGGTAACTTGGTGTCAAGTGTTATTCTTGAAGGAACTAAACACATGCTGAATATGCTTTTCACTAAGTTTTTTCTTCTAATTTTGTTTAATGATGGATAAACTTTTTTGTTTTATTTGATGTGTGTTCAGGCAAAGATGGGCCCAAGGAGGTCATGGTTGGTGTGTTTGCAATATTTGATGGTCATGGAGGCAAGGAAGCTAGTGAGATGTCTTCAAAAAATTTGTTGGATTACTTTCTGCTGCATGTTGTATTCAGTACTTACAAGCAGTCATTACCCTCAAAGAACAAACATTATTTGGTTTCTCAAGGCAAATACGACACAGAGAACAATATGTCAACTCTTGGAAGGTATAATGTAGTCGCGAAGGAAAAAAAGAACTCAGAAATAATCACTTTCCAAATATAGGAAACAGTTTATACTCGCTTCACAGATTGTGAAAAATTAACATTCCAGTAAAAGAGTATTTTATTGGTTACACACTTACACTTATTAGCCTTGCCAATGTTAAAATTACTTCTTGTTCTATTTCATGTTTATGTTCTGTTACGATCACGAAGTTTGCTCAAGCCTTTCCTGCAGTACAGTATTATGAATGTTTTTACTATATCGAACTATTGACTTGTTATGCAGGAATTACCTCTTGTAATTTGTTTCAGTAGGAAGCTTGTTCATGTTAACAAATTCCAGGATTCTGCACTCATTTAGTCACTCACTTACTCACACATGTGGGATATTTTGAAGGATTGTGCACTCACTCAGTCACATGTCTGCATTCAAATTAAAAAAGAGTCGTTGCTTGCAGTTCTCAGGGAGTGTTGCCAGTAACCGATGATAATAAGCCAATACATGGAATTTTGAAGGAAGCACTATTGGGGGCAATCCATGATATTGATATAAAATTTTCTTTGGTAACTTTACTATTGTAGGTTCATGTTTGTTGCAGTTAAAAATTGCCTTCAATTATAACATTGTCTCGATTTTATTTTATTTTTCAAAATAACCAGGAAGCTTTGAATAACGACTATGCTTCTGGGTCTACTGCCATTGTTGTTCTTTTGCTAGATGGTAAATTCTTAGTTGCCAGTGTTGGTGATTCTAAAGCACTTTTATGCTCAGATGAAGGTTCGTTTTCTTGTCCTTTACTTGTCCCTTTTCTATCCTTTCTAATTATTGTTCTCAATGCACCAGAGACTAGTAAAGATGCACATTTGTTTTCATTTTTGGGTGTGAAGAATGATATGGTTTTACAGTTTCCAGGAATTCAATTTCTTGTGCTTCTGATGGTATAATTTACACATTCATGTCACTTGGAAAAATGCAGATAGTTCGATGACAGAGCTCTATGCCGAAGAACTGACAAGAGATCATCATCCAGGTAGAGATGACGAAAAAGCCCGGATAGAGGCTGCTGGTGGTTTTGTTCGTCTATGGGGTGTGCCTCGTGTTAATGGTATATTAGCTGTGTCTCGATCGATTGGTGACGTTCACTTGAAAAGGTAGCTTTTGAACCTTGACAGTGAGCATATGTTGTCTGACACACTGTTCTTTCTTTTTTCTGTCAGTTCCATTTTAATATGGTACTACTAGGGTAATAATCTGATCCTTTTATTGCTCTATTTCTAGATAAATTTACTGAAGGCATTATAAGAAGTGATATTTTTGGAAAAGATTACTGGAAATAATCACTCTTTTGTTCTGTCAATATTGGAATTATTGAAGATGAAGCATTTTGTGTCCTGATTCTATATTTACTTTTTGTTATGCCAGATATGGTGTAATTGCTTTACCTGAAGTGTTAGATTGGCAACCTTTAAAAGACAAGGACAGGTATTTGGTGATTGCATCTGATGGCATATTTGAGAGTTTGGCCCTGCAGGATGTTTGCGATCTTTTACAGAACTCAGAAATCCATGAAAGAAAGGTTTCCAACAATTCATCCCTATGCTCGTCATCGTATTCATTGGCTGGCTGCATAGTAAATACTGCGTTAAGGAATGGCAGTATGGATAACTTGTCAGCTATCGTGGTTCCATTGGGACTAGCTGGTGTTTCAAAAAAATATGCAGAAGAGAGATGATTGGTGGAGGAGCAGCATAGAGTTTTTCCAGCTTTAGCACAATTTGAGTCTCATCAAAATTTCAACTTGTAACTAGAATATGATAGGGGGAGCTTATTTCAGTTTGCTCCGTAAAAAAACAGTTTAGGGCGAAGAACATGAAATTCTTTCAATTAACCATTCATATCTTTTGCTACATAGATATTCATAGTAAAATGTTCAATACATAAACCCCTCTCCCCAAACATATGCATGTATTAGTCTTCTTGAGACATTTCGTTATGAAATAGAGGAGATCAATTTTATGTAACCTTTGCTTTTTGTGTCCACAGCACATGAAACAATATGTAAGATAAGACAAGGTAATATATATATATATATATATATATATACGGTCCTGCTCTCCAACGAACTCAGGGAGTGAACCAAAACCGTCGCTATTATAGTCGGTTCGTTTTTGGTTCGCTTCACTGAGTTCGCTAGAAAGCCTGACCGTATATATCTATGCATATATATATATTACTTCCTCTGTAGTAATAGTAAATAAAGTGCATAGCTCTGTAGAGTCCCAGACTCCCGACGCCAGATCTATAGTAACAATATATACCTCATAATACTTATCCAACCAGCATCTAAAGAATGAATATGTAAGAATGCAAATTAGTTGGTTATACAGAAATCAACTCTTATTACTTCCATTAATTTATGATATACGATCAAATTTATGTAAGCAAAAGAGTGTAGGCAACTGAGTAGTGAAAATTTTGTACATCCAAAAAAATACTAAAACACGGGGACACTGATCATCAAGGGTTCAACCACCTGCACGCTGCCAAAGTAAGAAGAAGACATAATTCAGTTCCCAGCCTCGGTTACCTAAGACCATTGAGGAGCAGCCTAACTCTCCAGAACCATATTTTGGATAAAGAAATTATCTCGACTCTCAACTGCAGCTTTTCGGCATTGTCCAATGCAAGGCACCTAGACACAGAAAGCATAGCAGATTCCATGAACTTTCATATGCATTTCATAGCCCCAATTTTGAAAGATAAACATGAAGTTTTACGGAAAAAATCTTCAAATACAGTGAAATATATTTCAATCGAAAAAGAGAAGAAACGATTATCAAGCTTTCAGTTTCAATTAATACCTACTTAGTACAAGTCCACAAGAAAGTAGTGAAATACCTTTATGGTTGTGAAACTCAAATATGCAACGATGCACATAAACTTATATCTGCCCTCGACTGTCCCCTTCAAAATTTGGTGAAAAATAAGGATGTCGCAAAGCATCATCAACACTCAGCCTATCCTCCTATTATCAAATTCAAAACAAGAAATTACACTAAAGTACTTCACCAAGTATAGTTCCTACACCCTATTTGAAAAGGCATGTTGGTGAATCAAAAACCAGAACAGATAACAAGTTCATCAAACGCGACAACATAATTGAGAACATCAAAAAATCTAATTTTATATAATTAATCGTAAGATGCAAATAAAAGGTAACCTATTATCTATCGTTGCTCTTAGCATTATAGGTGTTATAAATTTGAAAATGCTTAGAAAAGCTAGAGGGTGTCTTTGCATAAGCACATGGACAATTTCAGTTGACCTGAATATAACTAAACTGCATTTTGGTTTATCCAAAACAAACTTTTCCTATTGCCCAAACATGATTACAACTTTATGATTTACAAATAAGGGACATCTCCTTATATAGGCCTCAAGTCATACAACCAATGATTAAGATCAAATTTACTGGAGGACAAGGATCAACTATTTATTTAGGTTTTGTACAAGCATAATTATCTCATGGCTAAATCTAGAACACTTTATTAGAATCCCTAATGTGTACAAGAAAATTATAGAGAATACCAACTAGGGTATCCCATGAGCGTCTTGTGGACCTCCAGTAAGTGATTCATGGCATAGCCTCCTCAAATGCACATGTAGTAAAACTACGCCTAGAAACAACTTAGTTGGTTTTAACTATATTGTTGAACACCCATATTCCATACCGACTAAGCGATTCAAATGGACCTACTTCATCATGAAAAAGTGATGTTTTTCACTCCCGTCGTACCATCAGGATATAAGTATCAGTGGGTTTAAATTAGATGCTTTGTTTGAATGTTTTTGCGTACATTTGAGCAAATTTAGTATGAGACTGGTCAAAATTATAAAATTTGTAACTTAATTATTCAGCTGAACCCATGCCAAGGTAAATGAGTTTTTCTTGAGTTATGGCTTGCGCATTAAGAACTTGCGAATATTACTTTAGAGTCTGACAGGACCATGGATCGTGACTCTCATAATACAACTTTTGAGACCAACTTGACCCAAACGCTTAGCTACTAGATCTTGGGCTTAAACTTGTATTTACTTCAACTTCACAATCGAATACTGATGTAAGACTTTGTCAACTCTCATGTGACCTTAATAAATCTTGCATACATATGAGAAATAGAGTAGAGCTCACACAAGATATCGGAAATATTCAAGAGAGCATAGATCTTTACTTAATAACTATATATATGTATATGAGAGTTGATCTATAGCCACCACTGGCTATGGATCATTTCCCGTCCAACCCGTTCTCAACCGATCATTGCAGATACTAACAGTAACCGCAGGAACTTCCTACGGATAGTTTTTTTATGTTAAAACGCTCCTCTCTCCTAAAATTAAATTTTCATTCAAAAATCAATATTTTTTTCGTTATAAATTCAAAATTGTCAATCTATGTCATTGGAAAGGTTTCGAAAAGATCTTCAAAATAAGAGGCATTGTTGATATGTTTTGATGTAGTTAAAATATCAAAACTAGCAGCCAAAGCTTATAATGGTGTATTTCAAAATACAAAACTTTAATCTCAATTTTGATCATTTTAGCTTAAATAAAAAGATATTAATAATGGATCTTGTTTTAAAGATGTTAACGAAAACTTTTTAACGATATATAGATTAATAATTTTGAATTTATAACAAAAAAATTATTGAATTTTTAAATTTGATTGAAGAAAGAAAAAGTTGGGTTAGGAAGAAGAATGAATATTATGACATTTTTTTAACGTAAACTATCTGCACGAAGTTCTTGCGGATACTAATTAGTATCCACAAGAACTTCTTGCGGATACTTAATTTCCCTTTTAATCTTAACCGTCCGTGATTGTAATGAACGGTTGAGAATGAGTTGGCTGAAAAATGATCCATAGCTAGCGGTGACTATGGATCAAATCTCATATATAGATATATATAGATAGAGAGAGAGAGAGAGGATTTGGTGTAATTTGGGGTTAGGGTTTTGAGAGAGGTTATGTCAGTCGTGGATATGCTTTCACAGTTTTTGACTCTTTGTATTTCTCAACATCAATATAATGGATTAATATCTTTCTCCAGTGGACATAGACCAAAAGTCAAACCACCTAGCTCTTGTGTTATACTCTATTTAGTATTTTCTTTTTCTTTTTCTTGCTTTCATTGTTTGTTTATAGTATTCATCACAATTGTCATAACAGGGTGAGTCTACATTCCAAATTTCAAGTGCTTATGAGAATTTAAAAGATGACATCCACCATATATTTTATTTAAACAAATATGCCACATAGAACTTACTGGATCCCAAAGTAATAACTGGCGCACTAAGCGCAAAGCCCAGACATTTGGAAATCTGCTTACAAAAATGCAGGGAGAGACGGACAAATACGATGAGTTAAACACTTGCATTGGATAACCAAAGAAGGACATGGTGCAGATCAGTAAAATGGATTGCAATAGAGACTGACCCTATTTTAAGAGGGTCTTTACTCTTTATTTGATGCAAAAAGAACTCTTCAGAGCATTTCCAAGAAGCTGGTGAAACTGCAGCCTGAAACCAAAACTATGAACCTTCATTACTATGCATTTTAAACCAATAGCTTTAAACAGGGGAAAATATGTTTAATAAAACATTAAGCTAAGATTTTTTATATAAAAAAAAAGTAAGTTTTAATAAAATTGTTTATCCTGTGCCAAATGTTTCCAGAAAGACACCATTCATGTTCCGATTAACAATCATGTCTCAACTAAGTTATGTAAAAGTTTTAAGGAAAAAACTTGTTGACTAGCTAACCAATCATGTTTTTCTTTTTCTTTCTTCTTAACTCTTCTTTCCCTTTCCCTTTCCCTTTCCCTTTTCCTTTTCCTTTTTTTTTTTTTTGTGGAAACACAGCTGGCCATTTATTGTAATTGCCTGAAGACAAGGATATACAAGAATTATTAGAAAAAAATGGGGAAAACTCACCCTGCCGTTAGTGCCCCAAGTGCGTTGATGTTTAGAGGAACTCCCAGGGACTAAGATGCACATTTCCATAAGAGATCTAAGTCTGCACCCAAAGACAAAAAACATTTAAGAGTTCAACCTTATGAAGGAATTAATGGAAGCAGAACATTCTTTCTGTCTACATCAATGTAAAGTATTTTTCTTCATCAAAAATTGATTTTCAGCTTTCTACTAGGATTGATGATTTGATAAATATTGTACTTGGAAAGCAGGTAATAAACTTTTGGAAAAGACAAAACACACCAAAAGACAAAGTTCTCTGCTTTCATAATGAAGGATGCTTGTCAAATTGTTTTACTGTTTTTTATAAGATCATCATAGGAGACAACCATATTAACTAAGTAGGACTAGAATATGCAATAGGTTGATGCCGAAAGACTTCAAGAGGTAAAAGATTATATGTGAAAATCTAGGAAACACAATTGACAAATATGGTTTAGGAAACTTCAAGTGATTCGTGTATAAAATCGTGTACTAGTTAGTTATTGTACCATACATTTGTCATAATCATTACGTCAACCAGCATCCATCTTAAGAATATTAATGACCACTACACAAAAATGATACTCCTAAGATACCAACCTGTGCATATAAAATCATAATTATGCAAATACCATTAAGTTGAAGTGACAATCTTTTCAAATGGCTAACAATCAAACTGACTAATTACTTCCAGAGTCAAAATTTCAGTTTCTAACTAGTAATGACTGAAAACACATACATCTCAAGGACCTGACTCACTTGTATGCGAGCTCCTTTAAGCCATCATTCCAACCTTCAAGGTGCTGATCCAAAAGAACACGTGATAAAGAATTTATCTGAAACACATTCGGTGAGCCTAAAATCAACTCCAGGAACACAATACCAACGCTCCACATATCATACCTATCAAAGAAAAAAGAATGAATTATGCAAGTTACACATTCCTGAGTTTAAGAAAAAAATCAATATATAGTAAATTACATCAATTTTTTGATAGGCTAATTTATTTACAAGAGCACCAAAAGATCATCAATGAATCAAATTCTCTTGACATTTATACAATGGAAGCTAGGAAGCTAACGTACTTCAGTGTTATATTTGTTGCCCCCCGATACCAGCTAGCATTCAGAAGAGCTTCTGGAGGAGTATACTCGTAAGTTTGTTCAGCTCTGAAGACACAAAAGTACACAAAATGAGAAGTTAAGAAAATTACCTCTCAGATTCCCTTCAGAATAGGTGAAACTCATAAAAGACTATAAAAGAGAAGAGGACTACTTAATTATTCTGCTACAAGTTGAAAATTTTTATTGAGGATCTACATGGTACATCAATTAGACAATATAAAGTCCCATACACAAACAAAAAAATAAAAATAAAAATCCTGTATTTATTAATGTATTCAACCCCACGACATTGGGTATGAGATCATCCTGGTGGTGAGCAAAAGAATAATATTCATGCCTAGGAATCCTCATCTAAAACCATGAAAATTAACTTTAGAAATAGGATATTACAGAGCCAGAAATTTTCCATAGGGAATCAATTTTTAAAGCTATTTATTTGCAACTAATAGAGGAGTCAGCAACATTTCATGAAAAAAATGATAAAGATAAATAAATTACATAACATCAAGCTATAGTATTACGATCTGAAACATAAAACAATATAGAACCCACACTCAACATTCAAAATTGATATTCAAGGGGATAACTCAAAGAAAACAGTCAATCTACTTTTCTGTGGAAGTGTACAAGCAACCAAAAAATATCTTCATAAAAAGAAGTAACTAGTTTACTCAATCATGCAATCTGATGGAAAATATTAAGCAAAGGTGCAAAAAAACCCTGTGATTTTACCCAAAATCCCACTTAACCCATGAACTTTGTTCCCCAAAAATGCCCTTATGTTATAAAACCCAGCTCACCTATGCCCCTCCCGTTAACAACATGCCAGCTAGACAAACGGAGCGACGTGACGACTGACACGTGCTAAAAATAAAATTTATTCTTTTCCCTATTTTCTCTCTCCCATCTCCTTCCTCTGTTCTCTCTCTCCTCCGATCCTGTGCACCACCATTAATCGGAAGAAGATAAAAAGTTTGAGTTGGGAAAATATCTCCCCTCTCTCTCAACAGCCCCTCCTCTCTCTCTCCCTAAATCTAATGGGCAAATTTTTCTATAGCTTTTTTTTGTTCATTTACTGTAAAATTGGAGTCGATTCCAATAAGGACGAAACAGATAACCAGAGTCGATTCCGATGAGGACGAAACAGAGGATCTTCCAGGAAATTTCAATTTTCCGGTGTACCGCATTGACCCACCAAAAAATGACTTGGCGGAGCTTGTCCTTCTACTCCCAAAATTATCTAAATCTCGTCTTTTGTATGTGAGGTGAAAAGGGTTTGTTTATGAGTCTATAAATGTGGTTCTTTTTTGATTGATTGAACTTGTAATATCTTGTTGTAATTCGATTTGATGTGTCTGTTTAATTGAAAGTTCTTTGTTCTGGGTTTTATTAGGGGTATTGCAGTGTTTTTGGATAGATCTAGTAAATGCAAATCCATAGTAAATTACAGTGGACAGGAAGCTGAATTGGTTGCCCATAAGCCGAAGTCCAATCAACGGAGAGAGTATGGAGAGGTGTGATGTTTTTTCCGACAAATGGGTCTTTGACAACACTTCATAACCGCTCTATAATGAGTCGGATTGTCCGTAAATGTTTGACCTAACATGGCTTGTCACAAGCATGGAAGGCTTGATTTTGGGTACCATTACTGGAGATGGCAACCCCATGGCTCTAATATGAAGAGGTATTACTGGAAATTAGTTCAACGTATAGATATTTCGAGCATATAATTTTATCAGTATATGTGTGTGCATTGTATTCTTAGTGAATTGAACTATTAATGGTGTGTTAAGAATGCTATTTTAGTTTGGTTTTCTTTAGAAAACAAATGAAAGACAATTTTTTTCATTAATTAGAAAACTTTTGTTTGATATAGATGGAATGCAACTGAACTATGAGAGAAGCTTTTTGGGGGAAGAGACTAATGTTTGTGGGGGACTCATTGAACAGAGGACAGTTGATATCAAAGTTTTGTTTGTTACAGTCTACAATTCCAGCAGACAAGAGGTTGATAATTCCCCAAGCCCACCTTACAACTTTCACAAGCTCACCTCGCCTATTTTCACTCTTTCAAAACCATTGGCCTCTCTCCATCGCTTCTTCGACCGAGATCTCGAATTCTCTGCCGTCGTTGTTCCCCGTTCTCTGGTCCTTAACCTCCCCACCCACTGTAAAGGTGATCCCCAACCATCCGATTCACCCCCGACAGCTATTCCCTATCACCATCACCATCTAGATCAGAGGAGAGGGAATAGAGGAAGGAGATGGGAGTGAGAGAAAATAGGGAGAAGAAAAAAAAGAATAAATTTTATTTTTGCCACGTGTCAGTCACCACGTCGCCCCGTTAGTCTAGGTGGCATGTTCGTTAATGGGAGGGGCAGAGTTGACCAAAAATTTGTAACGTTACGGGTACTTTTGGAAAGAAAAAAAGTTCATGGGCTAAGTTGAACTTCGGGTAAAACCACAGGGAAATTTTTGCACCTTTGCCCGAAAAAATTACTATACAAAATTCTTACTTGTACATGATAAGAAGTGAAGGACTTCTAACAGGGTAAACTGGTAAAATTACCCAAGCAAATGAAATACCTTGAAGGACCAAGGGAACTGTATAAGTGGTTCACCGTATACTCGTCCATTGCACTGCCAAAGTCAATAACGCGCCTAAAAAGTTGACAAGATAAGAATAAATAAAACATTGTAGAACAGAAAAAGATTAGGAAGACATGCATCTCATGAAACAACAATATTAAGACAACTTTATGACCAAACAATTCCTAATAATTCGATCAATTATTGCCAATTTACTAAAGAAAGCAAACCACAGCACTTGGCGCAGCGGTAAGGATCGCCCTGGGATGAGCCGTAAACCCGGACATACTGGGATCGAACCCCGCTAGCAACAAGTGTGAGAATTTATATTCGCGTGGCCACAGACTACCAGCGCAAGCCAAAACGGTTGTGTCCGGCCCGGGTGATTAGTCCGACCCTCGAGTTGGGAAACACCATGTTAGCAAAAAAAAAATACTAAAGAAAGCACCCAACAATCTCGCTGGAGTAAGTACAACGTTAAGGAACTTTAAGGGTGAAGGAAATAGAGTCCAGTGCAAGCGCACTAGACCCTTGAAACATTGAAGGATCAAAGTCATGCTATTGGCAATATTATAATTCATTAATTCATAAGATTTAGCCAACAAAACGAATTTAATGCAGCTGGAATGATCAGTTCAACTCATCACCGGATGCTATGACTACCACTACGTCAAGACGAGAAAGTCAGATTCAACTTGCACTATGATATCTAACTTCAACTCTTATGATGGATAAAACTAATCACAACTACAAATGTTAGCTTATACTGCTTGAACGTAGTATACTCTTAAACGGAAAGAAGTTTTTCAGGAACAAATAGGGGTGGACATCAAAGCCTGAAAATTGAGAATTCCATTCTAGCAGTCAACAAGTACAAACTTCCAACATTTAGCAATAGACTCCCAAAAGTCGAAAAGAGAATAGTGTTGCAATAAGATATGATCTAGAAGTACATTTTAGTGGTATAGTTCTGATCTCCACTTGGGCATCCTTTCAAGCATCTACCAGAATCCAGATCTTCAAAGCAAATGACCATGTTCTCTTCCAAGGAGAAATATGTTCTTAGTTAGCACACTTTTCATAAAAAGAAAAATGTTTAGTTGGGTAATTAAACGACATGACTGAAGAAATACATCTTAAAAAGAGAATGGATAATATAAACAAGTTTGAGTACACAGAACGTGTCCCAAGAAAGTGAAAGAAACAAAGCATAGGGTGGTTCACAATTATTGACTAACAAAGATGTTTGGTATATGATATACGTTCATGTTAGGGTCTAGCATTATGATGGCTGTTTGTTCTTCCGTTGCTCGAGTTAAAGAATTGCTCAGATCTGTATATTCTATTATTATTTTTGGAATGCGACTTTTTTATGAGTATCTATGGTGTCCACTAATTGTTGCTACGATTGGTCCTCTTCCTGATTATCTATTATTTTGTTAGAAATGATTACCATTTTAATTCTTTTTTATTGTAATCTTTTCATCTTTTGTAACAAATTACTGTTTAATATATTTTTGGACCTTTTGATCAAAAACTAAAAAAAAAAGTAGCTAGCCCTGTGTATGTCACAACTCAAAAGTAAATGGTTGTGCCCCATTTTTAGGTGGGTTTAGAATCAATCTTTACTTGATCAACAGACAAAGGTTGACTCACTGAGACATAAAGATAAATGGAGCATCTATGGCTTCTACGGTAATTTTAACATTCCAAAAAGCTTCTTTAGTATTATGTGTTGGCAAACAGGGAAAACAAACACTTCTGGAATACTAGAAGTAGTATTTATATACATGATCATTTTTTGCTTGGCCAAAAAAGTAACTTCAGCTTGAACCAAAAGCTACTTATATCTTATCTTTAACATATCATAATGTATTCAAATAAAAAGACAATCTTTGATGAAAAAGAGCAAATGATGTCCTCACCAGGTTTAATATCCCTATGGGTGATATTGCGGTCATGACAAGATTTGAGCGCCATCAACTAAGCAAAAGAAGAAGCGCATAAGGTAGATGCACTATGAATTGAAAATAAATTTAGAACCTAAATTACAGAAATGAGTGCAAAGTTCACCAATATAGAGGAGTGCAACTAGAAGTTGTCAAGCATTGTTGTGCCCAGTTGATTCAAAAAATTGAAATAATATAACCATGATATGTCCATATAGACATATAGTAGAGATATAATGTATACTGTGAGCAGGTATAATTATAAGAGTTTAATCAACCATCTTTAGTGCATGGAACATGTAGAAAGTTCAGGTGAGCCGAACTAACATATTATAGTTCTATCTTGTTATCAGAATGAACTGTGACAAAAAAACTTCAAAAGTTCAAACATACCAATTGCCATATAAGATTACGCATTTCCTCTTGTCCAGCTTCTGTTGTCTTCAACCAGTGCCACCATTTTGATGGATGCAATGCCTGAACACGTTTTACATGTTCTTCTTCAGCACCATCACTTTCTATTTCTTCTGCTGTATACATAAGTTTTGACAAGGAAATGCCTTCATGACGGAATACAAGCCATATTTCGTTGGATCGAGACTCAAAAGACTCAACATATCTTGCAATATGGTTCAAACCTTCCTCAAACACATCTCTCTGCAGTCTGTTTTTCTTGGGGAATGTATTTTTGAAACTCCAAGTAGGCTTAGTCTCTGGAGCATCTGATTCATTTGATTTTATCATATCATACACATTTGATTGTGATTCTTTCAGGAAAGAGTCTGCTATTACAGCTGCTGATAGTGAAGCTCCCAAGACTTTAGAGGCATTTAGAAAAACTTCACCGAAATACTTCTCCCGTAGACCACTTAAGTAAACAGCAGTCCCTCTTTCCACCTGTCAGTAGCAGATCAATTCATGATACAAGCCTCCGCAAATTATGAAACTTAACAAAACACACTTCTAGTTATAATCAAGTCACTCGAAAATTAAGAGGGAGGGAGAGAGAGAGAGAGAGAAAGAGAGAGAAAGATTAGACCACAAACACTGCTAATTCCTAGGTGAATGATCAGTGCAACACAAAGCACACAATAAACTGAAAAATGTATATACATCTACAATTATCTGCCCCAATCTTAATTCGGAGATTTCTATCTTGGATGCATTGCGTATCAATGTCAATAAATCAATTTATATAGATTGTCTTGTCCCTGACCCGGGTTTGAAGGTTGTCGGGCTGGGAATCCAGTAGCCATTTGGGAGCACATATTTAACCCTCATTAAGCACGATCAGACTTCAGAAAGCTTTGTCACCCAAATAGTGAGGCTTAATGGATAACCACACTACTAGTAACATTATCTTTATGTTCCTAGAGAGACAAATAAACAGTTCTAAGAAAGAAGGAAACAGAAAAAATAGATTTCCTTTTCCAGGAAAAAAAATAGGTTGGAACATCATATTGCTTGATGGATTAACTATGGCACCACGTGTTTCAAGTTTTTATATTACCTCCACTTTAAAGTCAGATATAAGTGTGAAAAAGAAACCAAAAGAAGATTGAGGTGGAAGTATAAGATTCAAATTAATGAAATTACCATTATACGCTTCAAAATGAACATGCTGTCATCAGGAAGACCACCATTACAATCATAAGCAGATGAGCTTGTGTGTGAATTTCGATCACAAGGGCCAAGATCAATAGTATTAAATGGGAACCTCATGTTTTCTGAACTCCAACTCGAAGCATTAGTGCCTAGAGAACTATTCCAATGAAATGCAAGCCAAACTTCACCAAATGATCCACGATCAAACCTTTTCTTTAGTATGTACCTAACAACCAATAAAGGCAAATTGTTTACAAAGACAATTTAAAATAAAAAATAAAAAAGGATCAATTATGTTGACCTGTAAAAGAAGAGTTGTTAGATTATGTAAAACCTGGGCTTAAATGGGATTTCTGAAAAATAAAGCAACCCAACTAATTACTCCCTCTGTTCCTAAAAGATTGTCGTTTAAGGTTTTTACACATAGATTAAGAAAGTCATTTAATATTATCATTTAATAATTAAAATTAGTGTGAAATTCCATCACTACCCCTTTATTGGAAATTGAAAACTATTAATACAAGGGGGAGAATTTCTTGGGACAATGAGAGAAGGTAAGGGTGATATAAGAAAGTAAATAATTTATTCTCCTAGAAAGTTGTAAACGACAATCTTCTAGGAACAAATTTTTTCTTCTAAAACGACAATCTTTTAGGAACGGATGGAGTAACATATAAGTCTCATGCTAGGAAAAAAAACATAAGAATCACCAATCATTCATACAACAGTAACAAACAAAGAATCCGAACTGAATCATTTATCCACGAGTGCTACTTGTCTGACCTCAGGACCAGCCCCTCTTTTAGTTTTACTTCAATGCATATCTTTTGGCCATCTTATTGAGCATGGTTATAATTCTGATGAATTTCTTGAACCTTTTTAACGTTTCTCTCTTTCCTCTAATAGAATTCTTATTTTATACCAAAATAATTACATAAGAAAAAAAAAATTGAAAGCCTGTGACACCAACAAAAGGATTTAAAAATACCTCGAGTCAGGGACTGCATGCTCGTTAGACCCATAATCTGAGCCAATATTAGAGATCGGGATTGATTCAAGTAAACCAAGAAAACTATCAAATCCTTCAGGATTTATGCATTGATCTTTATAACCATCAGTAGTCATCCCAAAGCGCAAGCACATATTCTGGTCCGAGTACAAATTTAAATATCCACCTACATCAACAGAAAAACAGAAGAAAAGGGAAACCATTTTTTTTATAAAAAAAAGTCTTTCATTGGAATAATCAAATCTAAAAAAAGTGGTGTATTAACGGTTGTTACTGCCACAGTGCCACAAATGTTGTAACACAGGCCCTCCCTCTCTCTCTCTTTCTCTGCCGCTCTCTCCCCCTCTCCCGTATAAAGTAAACTATGGCAATGCATGCCACACCTACAGATGTTACATCAAGGATATAGTTACATGGGTGGCTTAGTGCTCTCTCTCTCTCACACTCTATCACTCTATTATTTTTGCCCATAGGGAACCCGGGAGGATATAATATGATACCAACAATATATTGACACTAACAGATTTTAAGAGTAATAAAAACAATTTGAACCAGAAAAAGATACGTGTGAATCCAACTTGTTAAATCTGCTTACTTACCACAGGAATGATCAAGAGCATCAGGTAAAGCCTGCAACTTGTCATGTAAATATCCCTGGTCATCCCTCTGAACCCAGAACGTGTAATCATCATATTCATTGAGGTTCTCAGACAGATAGAAAATTTCAAAGCTGCTGTCTTTTCCTTCAACCTAAAACAAGAGTAAAAGCCAAAAACATCACTCAACAAACCTCATACTAGTATATAATCCCAGAAACACAATGAAAACAGTCACATTCATTTAACCACTCAAGTTTAATAATTGCTATAAGTAAGATGCATACGAGAAGACGACCCGCAACAAGTAGGTACAGTTCCATTAATATAGAACAGACATATTCCACAACAAGAAATGGTCAAAATCATCCATCTTGCCGCATCTTGTATAAAGCATTAAAGTAGGTAGCTTTAGTACTCAATATAGTCACTGAATGACAAAAATTCAGTTTGGTACAATGAGAGATTCAATTACAAAGTCAAGATCTTATGCAATAACATGGTTGATTTAAGAGATGGGGGAGGAATCATTAGATTAACCAGAATTGATCTACTGTGACAGTACTCAAAAGATGAACTTGAAAATAAACATATGGAATACAAGTAAAATTCTTTGTCGCTTGCAATTTTCATTCAAACTGATACTAGCGATAACAGTAACAATGAAGTAATGACTTCCCTGTTAGTGATAAGCACAATGATGACGATGATTGAAAAGATGAAAATTAGTCTTCACTTTACAAACGATTCTTTGTATTTGTGTTTAATATAATATACCATATGATTATCATCTTACCCTTATGCAGAAAGATGGCATGATTGCATACAATGAAAACTAGTAGTACTATATTAGTAGAAACTTCTGTTTTAGGCACTTCTACAAAAATAGCGTCAACTATTTAACGAAAAATGTAAAATATTTGAAAGCAGAGAAAATTTCATAAAGAAGACGAGGAAAAAAAACAATGCAATGAAAGAGAGGAGATCAAGCAATCATAGGCCAGACAGGCACCCAAAATGCCAACAAGGAAAGTCTGGAGGTATCTTGAACATGACAATATGCTGAAACAGATGGCAGTCTTTTTTTTGGCCACCTACAAATTTTAAGGAATAAATCATGGGAATATATAATCGGAAGTAATTGCTATACAAGTTGACTTGGTTATACAACAACTAAAAGCAAATCTATCATACACTAATCAGATGGTAACTAGAAATTCTTAAGGAAAGATGATCTGGGCTTTCTGGTAACTTTTTACCAATGGTTAAACTGCCTCGTGTCTTAATGTCTTTTAATCAACTAAACATTCACTCACTAAGAAAAAGTTCTTCTTTGAGCCTTTCAAATCCAAGTACAATTTTACACCCTCGTTCCAAAATAGAAGTTCAATTATGATTTTTAAAGTCAATTTCAAACATTTCCAAATTCAAATTAAATCTTGTTTAGTGGTACTTTTCAGATAATTTATAATATTCACAACTGTATTAAGTAACATTAAATGAATTCATATCAATTTTGAATTTGAAAATATCTCAAATTGACTTCAAAAAGTCAAAATGACTCTTTTGGAACAGAGCTATTACACAACTTTCTGTGACCAAGAAAAAGAACATTTATAGGATTTAACCTACCTCTGATTAAGGTAATAAAGACCAGTCTTCTAAACTACCAACAAAAGAAAATTGTAGGCAAAAAAATAGGAATCAGGACCAAAAGAAAGGAGGGCAAATGATGGAGAAAAGTTAACAGCTTGTCTCTTAGACTTACCAATAACCGGTCAAACTTGCCAATTATTGGATGTGAATGCTCCAATTCTAAGAAAACAGAAATTCTGTCAGCTAAACAATGAAAGGAAAGTCAAGGAGAAGACAACGAATTTTATTAGCATCCAGGCAATAAAAAACATGAACTTAGCTTTAATACGAGAGAATTGGGACACTAATATAACTAGACAAGATAATTGTGAAATAACCCAGTATTATACAAACATTATTCATCATAAAGCACCTTAGCATTAAAATATTACTGTAGCGCCACTTACCATTGCGATATTATATAAGCAAAGTTTATAAATAAATAAAAAATCTCTACTAAATATATGAATAAGAAGACTCTTTATGGGCCAAGTGTCTCAGACCGCTTTTCTGCTATGGTCATGGCAAGGCCAGCGAACTGCCCTTACTAATCACATGGCATACCAACAGACCCAATGTGGTGCTAGACGTCAAGTGCAATTGACTATATGCCATGACCGCACCAAAGTGGGCACATAGCACCAACCATGTGCATGGAAATGCCAAGCATTAAAATAACATCCAAACAGACTGCACAACAAATAGCCCTGCACGCACACCCCAAAATGCGCATCCAAGTTCCATGTGCAAGTACCGTTCCAGTGTCCTAGTTCCTGTTCACAGCATGTCCATTCATGCTTCCAGCCTCCTAAGAGGTTAAAACTATGATGTGACTGTGCACAGCGTGTCCGTTCATGCTGCCAAGCCACCTAAGGATTAAAAACTTAAAAGTTAAAACTATGTACAGTATATTTTTACTTTTGAGCCATTTTTCTGAGTAGTTACACTTTGAGTCTAATTTTGAATCTATTTGAGTTTAATTACATTTCATCTAATCAAAGTTTTATTTAATTTATGCCATTTAATAATCTTGTTAAACTTGTGGTGAATTCTCAATTTATTAGTGCTTTAATGTTTTTTGCAAATTCAGTTGTTTTAAGATTGCGAATTCAAGAGCTTGACTCAGGCTCATTTATTTGGTAAACGGCCAGAGCTTGAACTTCATCTTATGCTAAATGAACCAAGGAAGGTGAGTCCAACTCAGATCTGTTCAGGTTCAGTTGCAGTCCTGGCTAATACGGTATGTACAAGTTGACAGACATACCGAGTATTAACAGTTATTTTTCCACGAGTATGCCACAAAAGAACTTCTACTGTACCTTCAACGTGTTAAATACACACGTACATGCGTGTAACAGATAGCCTACAAAAAGTTCAAGAACCATGAAAGTCACCTGGTTGTTCATGAATATACTTTTGCAGACCTAAAGCTGAGGAATCAAATTTCCCTCGTTCATCACACCTTTCCTTCAGCAAGGGTTTAGAAAAGCCAGTTGATCTGAATGGAACCACAACGACTGCCATATTATCGGTGCTGCCTTTCTCAAATGCAGTATTAACTATACAATCAGCCAATGAATATAAGCATGATGAACTTCTAGGGCCATGAGTGTGTAATTCCCAGAGCAAATCACAAACATCCTGCGGGCTCAGCTTCTCAAAAACACCATCAGATGCAGCCACCAAGTAGCTGTCGTTGGCAGTTAGAGGTCGCCAATCCGTCACCTCAGGAATGGGTACAACGCCATAACTAATAGAAAATAATTAGGTCGAATGAGAGGTTATAGCACGGGATTTTATCACTTTTTCTTAAATCCATATTAGAAATCCACAAAATTACAAACAAGACTGTTAAATAAAGAGCACATTTACTTTTTTTTCTTCTAATTGTGAACCTCACCTTTTAAAGGGCACATCACCAATAGCTCGAGAAACAGCCAACTGACCATTAACTCTAGATACACCGGACCACTCAAGTACATAACCTCCAGCTGATTCTACTCTGGACCTTTCATCATCTCTATCTGGATGATGATCTCTAGTTAGTTCCATGACAGAAAAATGTGCCAACCCACTAGAATCTGCCAATTTGAAGATACCAAAATTTTTTATGGATGGTGTAGCGCCTTCACTTCTTTTCTGCCTGTACAGCCTTAACAAAGTAGCTGCAATTTGCAAGAACCGTGGCAGAGTAAACTTTCCAATAGTATAATTAAAACAAGGCAATATAGTTTCCTATCACAATAATAAATATACAACCAGACAAAGTTCTAAAACACACAATGCAACAAGACTTGTCTATCAATCAACTCTTACACTGGTATAAGCATGTGCAGTAAATCATAAAAATCCTTCTGACCTGTAGCCTCAGGAAGAGACTGAAATATCTCAGAACACAAAAAGGCCTTTGAATCCCCAACATTTGCAACTAAAATATGACCATCCGCTATTAGCACAACCGTGGCCGTAGAACCTGAATCAAAATTGTTTCTAGATGCTTCCTTCATGATTCAGTCGAGCAAAAGGTCAATGTGCAAGAAAAGACAACGATCTAATGTCCAACTAAAAGACACAAAGGTAATCAGTTAAAACTCACCTTAGAAAATGTTGCATCAATATCATGAATAGCCCTGAGCAATGCTTCCTTCAAAATTTCCAAGTGAAACGAGCCATCTAATATCGCACCCAAAGTAAGCTTGAACCTGTAGAAACATCTAGAGAATTATTTTCCAGATACACATATTTATTTTCCAGATTATATTTTTTAACTAGTACAAGCATCTAAAGGCTCTTTGACTTCTTTCTAAATTATTCTTTAACATTTCAAGTGCAATTTTGAAAACAGAGTATTTTAATGTACCAACAGCTCATCTTAAATCTGCTCCACCTGCATTGTTTTAAAAAGACATGGGAGCTAATTTTGATCATATGTCTAAGGGTGAATACATTGTGCAGCCAAGCACAATTTCTCTAATCGGCATGTCCATCAGTTGTGGACGGGCTCCTTCATTTCGTTCACTTGGTTTCATGAATACAATAAAAACTAAAAGGCATCAAGAACCAAACCCCAATGTCACTGGTCCCAATCCCCACACATGGGGCCAAATAAACCTATCAACATAAACATTAAGAACCAAAACTAAAAAGCATCAAGAACCAAACCCCAATGTCACTGGTCCCAATCCCCACACATGGGGCCAAATAAACCTATCAACATAAACATTAAGAACCAAAGGAAACAATCTATCTATCTGCAACTTGTGTATGCATTTGTGTGCTTGTGTGTATTTGTTTTAGGAAGAGATAGAGAGAAGGAGACACCTTCCAAAATTCAAAACATGCCAACCCAGTTCCTCATTCCAGTTACGAGATTGAGAAGTACGATAATCTTCTCCCTTGTTTGGCAATCTTCCAATGGATTTCTTTGATAATATTGAGAACGTTGTATCGAGAATAAAATATGTATGCAGCGTGAAATACTCTAGTAATAGTTTAGAAGCCATTTCACTTGCTTCGGCACCATTATGCCCATCAAAAACCGCTGCAACACCAACTGTGACCTCTGTAATCCCCGCAGGACCTGCTCCAAAATGAGACACCATGTATAAAACTGCTTTTCTTACAATATATAGAAGCTATATTTCCAAAAATAAAGTGCTATAGTCCAAAAAATAATCTGAACAGAGGACCTAAAACCTCAACAGAGATGTCCTATTTGGTTCAACAATGTATTATAGAATTAAGAGAGTAGTAATTATGCTGCCTATAATTTGCTCCCAGGTGCAGTCCGGTTCTAGAAAACTTTGAGCGCTTAGATAATTATAAGACAGAAGCAAGGTTGTGAAGCTAAAAAGGGACAGGGGCCTTGATTTAGGCTACCAAAGCAGATGCATCTTTTCTAACCATGTCATAAATTCAAATGTTACCCTGGCAGATTCAGTTAGCCACATAAAGCACAACAATGCACCACTCTACTATCTATAAATGACAGGAACCAGTAACTAAAATTAGCTCCTGCAGCTGAATTACTCTACAATATCAATGAATTTCGATCTCATAGCCATTCCAATCTAGCCAAAAGGGACTATTTCTTTCTTTTGTATGCAATTAGCCTTAATCTGATTTCCCTAAAATGCATCACTACAGATTTAATTTACAACTCAAATTTTAAATTTCCCTTTTGAAAATTCATCACAAGAAACCAACTTAATTTCAATTAGGATCAAAGTTCATAACTTTGATACCAAAAAGAACCGGCATATATAATGAAAGATTGAGTTTACCGGGAAAAGGAATGCGAACATCGAGGTTACAGAAAACTCGATCTTCCTGAGACTTTCGACGGCCCTGATGCAAGGCCGTCTGGCACGTGGCAACCGGTGACCGTGATCGAGGTTTGGAAGCGTAATCTGGTAGAGTCCAGCGAGGGCATTTTGGGGACTGAAATACGGCCGGTGCACCGCCTTCTTTGTACACCATTAAACAGGTCGACGATTCTCCGTATACACATGTTGCTACACATACAAGAACCCCTAATTCGAACAGACGGAAGTTGTAGATATTATTCATAGGGAATTAGGTGAAATTGCATAAACGGATATTGAAATTAAGTGATACAATTCCATGATGGAGTGGAAATTGAAGAACAATTCGGGCGATTGTTTGAAATTTGGCTAGTTTTATACCGAGACCGGCTGCTGTTTACGATTGGGGTGGTCAGGCGGGTTCTTACAAATATCAGCCCATTTAGCAACGAAAAGTAAGAAAGTACTACATTTTCGGATGTTTGACAAATAGGAAATGAAGCTGAAAATAAATTTTAGTTTGAAAAAGTTCTGTACATTTTTGGATGCTTGATGTTACATATTGGCTACTTTTAACCATTAACGACGCCTATTTCGGGTTGTTGATAATTGACACCTCAAAATGTATGTAATCTCTAAAAAATGCATATCTTAAGAGAGGATGGGGAAGTAAAAACATCAGCACAAATATTTGTTTGTATTTTTTATTTTTATTTTTAATTAATTCAAATCCGCTAAAATTTGGGACATGTATTATTTCACAAATCACACGCAATAAGGCATGGACAACCAAACTTTTGGACCTTACTTGTTTTGGGTTTTGTAAGACTTGCCCTGATCAGGTCATTTTATAAGCAGATCAAGTCAGGTCAATACTAGACCGAGCTTATGGAGTTATGGTAAAGGTTTTTTTTATATACATAATTTTTTTTTTATAATATTTAATAATAATAAAAAACTATAAAAGATATAAATTATGTACACACTCCCACCTCGCCCCCCGCTCCCCCGCCCTCCCCCCCATCCACCCACCCACCCAAAAAAATAATATTTATTAATTATGTATATATCTTCACCTCGCCCCCCTGCCCCCCTTACCCCCCAACCCCGACCCCCGCCCCCCAAAAAATAATAATATTTATTGATTATATATACACTCTGCCCCCACCCCCGCCCCCGCCCTCCAAAAAAATATTATTTATTGATTATGTATACACTCTCACGCCCCCCGCCCCCATCTTCCAAAAAAAAAATATTTACTGGTTATATATACACTCCAAAAATAATAATATTTACTGATTATTGTAATAAAATTCTCAATAATTTTATTAATTTTAATTAACATAATAATTATTAATGTTATTTTTTTTTTAAAGTGCCTATAATCACAAAATTAATGTTTTTAATAATCAAATTAGTCACATCAATTAAAAATTTTAGTTTCAAACTTGAGTCTAAAAAATTAAAATAAGACTCTTTTAGTATAACAGAAATTAAGATTTTAGTGAAACTATAATTTGAAAAATAGGTCGATCTGGATTCGACTCATAACCATTTAAATTCAAACCACATAACCCATATTAAATATAGATAATATAATTTTGATTCCAAAACTAACTCAAATTTATTTTTTGCCAAGTCTAAGCTGAGTTAAGCTATTGAATACCATGAGTTAGATCATCTCATTGCTCCAAAATCCACTCGATTAAACCCTTAATGGCAACAAAACCAAGAATCTTGAAGAACAAAACGAAGACCATCACAATAACTTTTCATTAAAGTGCTTAAGAATTTTTTCGGCCTTATCCTAATCGAGGATAATGTTAAACAATTGCAGCCTTGGATAGTCCACTTACAATTCCTCATACATATTATGCTCGCCAATCTAGATCCCACACATGCTCAAGCATTATTATAAAGGAAAAATTTGCTTTACACGTAATTCATTATGAATAATGCTAGAAACACAATTTATTTATAACTATTTTATAATTTGTTGATATGGTATACTCTACCTCAACTTTTATGTGGAGCCAAAGATTACATTGAAGTAATTTATTCATAAATTTACTGAAGTGGAGTATGTCACATCAATAAATTATAAAATATTTATAAAATAAATTGTTGTCTCTAGTATTATTCATTAATTATTTTTTTATTGTTCTAACACGTATTAGATTCTCTAACCACGTACACGGTACACATCTTTCTGATTATTATTATTAACTTAATAAGCAATAAGCAATGTTTAGTCTAATTGTTACTAAAGAGATTAAGAAAAAAATAATTTAAATAATCAAATGGTTTTCAAATTACTCAAACATCTTGTAGTTTCTATGTAGAAGGTTCCGAAAAAATATCTAAGCAGCCCATAGTTTTCTAAGACGTTGTGGTCCTACTTTGCCGTTTAAAATCATATGGATTTTGTCACCTTATGATACATCTTTACATTAAAAATTGTGCAAGTTGGTGGGGGTACTGACAATTGCTCTCACAGCTTGGTTGCCAAGCCGGAAAGTTTTGGCAAGTTGATAATATATATATATATATATATGAGAAAAAAAATATGTGAGTGAGTCTATCTATAATATAAAACAGACCGGAGAGAGAAAGTTCAAAGATTTCAATATTCGACAATCTCAAATCAATTAAGATTTCAACATTCAACTGTCACTAATATATCTGTCATTTCTCTCTCCCTCAATTCTAAATCTTTTGAAATTTAGAGAGGGAATTCCCCCCTCCAATTCAACATCTTTGAAATTTAAAGAGAAAATTCTGAGAGGTGAGAAAGTCCAAAGACTGCACTATAATAATAATAGTAATAATAATAATAAAAAAATTATAATAATAATTATAATACTAATAATAATAAAAAATTATAATAGTAGTAGTAGTAGTAATAATAATAATAATAACTATAATAATAATAATAATAATAATAATAACAATAATAACAATAATAATAATAATAATAACAATAACAATAACAATTAATAATAATAACAATAATACTAGTAATAATAATAACAATAATTATAATTATAATAGTAATAATAATAATAATAACAACAACAACAATAATAATAATAATAATAACAACAACAGTAGTAGTAGTAGTAGTAGTAGTAGTAGTAGTAGTAGTAGTAATAATAATAATAACAACAATAATAATAATAGTAATAATAATTATTATTATAATTATAATAATAGTAATAGTAATAATTATTATTATTATTATTATTATTACTATTATAATTATTAGTGTATTACGTTTATTTATCACAAAATTGCACATAATCAACATGGGCGACCCTTTTAGCGTTTACGCCATTTTCATGTTTTTAGGGTATTGCAGTCGTTATGTTTTCACATTCAAATTAATTTGGGCAAGAAAGCATAAAAACGATTCAGATTCATTCTAATTTTAATTCAATGACCTAGATTTCATCTTAATTCTACCAACTTAATCTAGAGGCTCACATTTCATATCGCACAAAAAAAATCCCACCCAAATCAAACCCACCCCCTACACGCTACCCCTCCTGCAGGTTACCTAAATCCCTTACAGCTATCCGTTTGTTGAAATGGTACTATGAAAACCTTATTTTATTGTAAGTCTACAATTATTTTATTTTGACTCACGTATTTTGATAATTTTTATATTTTAAATATTTTCAGGTATGCATTGAAGAATACTTGGTGTAAGCTGTAAAGAATACGAAGTTATTTTTCTATTTTTTGCATGTGTGTATTTTTTATGTTTCGTCTTTTGTAAAGTCAACTAATTATACATGGTTATTGTAAGACCCCAACTTTTTATGAATAAATATTTAATTTCATCTATATATATTATTTTGAAATAGTAAGGTGTTGATTTGATAAATGTGGTAAGTTATGGGTGAAATGTGTAAATATTTCAAAATAAGCAAGTGGTTATAAAATATTCGTTTGGTCGAGAAATATTCTTTTTGTTGAAGAATATTCGTACGACGGCGCAGTCATTGGTGGATCCCACAACGGAATGAATGTCGGATATAGAAAGCGACAGAAATAAATTTTTTATAAAATAACTGCGTAGTTGTTACCGTTAGTACTGTTGAAATACCCGGTGGTTAAAATACAGTAATACGCGGTGTTGCACAGTACCACACGGTATTGCACAGTAATTCTAATTATTGATTCTTACGTAAGAAGTCACTACTCAATAATGGTTACAGTAATTACTGTTCAATATTTTATTTTATTGATTCAATAATTGCTACGTTGATATTTTATATTAGTGATTTAATAATTGTCATTGCACAGTATTTTAAATTATCAAATCAATAATTCATATTATTGAAATAATATTATTAGATAGCATTATTGGTAATGTCTAAGAAAGTTCTGTCTAGGAGGGGTATTTTAATTGCGCGCCAGTAAGAAAAAATTCTTATCGGAAGGCCCCCTCTTTCCTGAGAACGACTTGGTTATTGTAATTCTATAATATTATTTGTGAATAATTAATTTTTGATATATATGATAAGAAAATATTTATTCAATGTGAATTTAAACAGATGAATTTTTAACATGTGACATTTGTTGAAAGTTGATATTTTATCTTGTCCGATAAAATAATTCATTTAAATATATTATTATAATATTACATTATAGTAGTATGATGTGATTATATAATAGTATGATTTTTATAATTTGAATGGTAACATTATTATAGTAAATTCATGGTATAAAAGTTAAACGAGTTGGAAAAGTGCAACTTAAATTTAAACTCTTATGATGCAAACAATGATGTCATCGGAGCGATGAGGTAAGTAAAGATGTCATTGGAGCGATGAGGAATGCAATAATGTCATAGGATCGATGATGTAAGCGATGATGTCATAAATTATGGCGAAAATACTATTTTACCCTTACCTTATCGAGCCTATAAATTGAAGCTCATTTCTTCATTATTTTTCACCAATTCACTAAAGCTATAGAGAGAGAAAGTATAGAGAGAATAAGAGAGAAAGAAGAAGAATATTCTGCTATTACACTAGTGCAGTCTTCAAATTTTTAAGGTAAGGGATATTATTTCTTTCGTATTCATGAAGAGAGTTATTTTCTTTCAATACTCGTAAGGGTTGTTATTCCATTCTTTATTATTCTATTAGAATAACTTGTCTACGCGGACTACCGCATGCATGGTGAAATTCTGTTGTTATTCTATTCTTTATTATTCTGTGGGAATAACTTGTCTACGCGGACTACCGCATGCCTGGTGAATAACCCTTCTTATTCAGTTGTTATTAAATTGTGAAAATAATCTGTCTGAGCGGACTACCATCAGACAGGTGAAAATTCAATTGCAGTTTCGGATATTATTTCATTTTAGATTCCTAACTCTAAACTTACTACGGTAAGTATTGCTTCTATAATTTCCTGAAATGATCAAAATTCTTTGAGTTTTGCACTTCATCTAATATCATTTCATTTGAATATTGGTCTGAACTTTCTTGTGAAATTTTTATCTTTTCGTGTCGAGTTACTATTTATGAGTTACTATTTACGAGTTACTATTCATGGGGGGACTATTCACAAAAAAAAATATTTTTCCTTTTCAAATCATCTTTGATTGGATCCAGATTCGTTATTCGTATTATTTTTATCATCCTCAGTCCTAAATGGTGATATAACTGAATATATTTGGCATGTAGTGCAAAAATGAATGATTACTTGATGAATATCTTTGGCCTGTAGTGCAAAGATGAATGATTACCTGATGAATATTTTTGGCTCGTAGTGCAAAGATGGACAGGTGTTGAGATAAACATGACCAACTGTGATACAAATGAATATCTTTGGCCGTAGTGCAAAAGATGAATATTTGATTCGAGATGAATATTGATTGATGTTACAGGGATAATGTAAGACCCCAAATTTTATGAATAAGATTTAATTTTCTTTATATATTATTTTAAAATAGTAAGGTGTTAATTTGATAAATGTGATAAGTTACGGGTGAAATGTGCAAAGTTTACAAAGTAAGTAAGTGGTTATAAAATATTCGTTGTGTCGGAGAATATTTGTTTGGTCGAGGAATATTCTATTTGTCGGAGAATATTCGTACGACGGCGCAGTCATTGGTGGACCCAACAACGAAATGAATATCGGATATTGAAAGCGACAGAAGTAACTTTTTTATAAAAATAACGGCAAAACTGTTACCGTTAGTACTGTTAAAATATCCGGTGGTTAAAATACAGTAATACGCAGTATTGTACGGTAACACACTGTATTGCACAGTATTTCAAATTATTGATTCTTACGTAGGAAAGCACTTACTCAATTATTGTTACAGTAATTACTGTTCAATATTTTATATTATTGATTCAATAATTGCATAATATTTTATTGGTTCAATACTTGCTACATTGATATTTTATATCCATAGGTGCTACTTTGATATTTTATATTATTGATTTAATAATTGTCATTGCACATTATTTTAAATTATCAAATCAATAATTCATATTATTTGAATAATATTATTAGATAACATTATTGACAATGTCTAAGGAAGTTCTGTCTAGGAAAGGGGTTGATTAATTGCGCGCCAGTAAGGAGAGAACCTTATCGGAAAGCCCCCTCTTTCCTGAAAACGACCTGATTGTCAATATTATAGTTCTGTAATATTATTTGTGAATAATTAATTTTTGATACATATGATAAGAAAATATTTATTCAATGTGAATTTAAACGGAGGAATTTTTAACACGTGACATTTGTTGAAATTTGATATTTTATCTTGTCCAATAAAATAATTCATTCAAATATATTATTATAATATTACATTATAGTAGTATGATGTGATTATATAATAGTATGATTTTTATAATTTGAATGGTAACATTATTATAGTAAATTCATGGTATAAAAGTTAAACAAGGTGGAAGAGTGCAAAATTGAATTTGAACTCTTATGATGCAAACAATGATGTCATCGGAGTGATGAGGTAAGCAATGATGTCATCGGAGCGATTAGATAAGCAATGATGTCATAGATCGATGATGTCATAAATTATGACAAAAAGTCTATTTTACCCTTACTCTACCGAGCCCATAAATAGAAGCTCATTTCTTCATTATTTCTCACCAATTCACTAAAGCTATAGAGAGAGAAAGTATAAAGAGAATAAGAGAGAAAGAAGAAGAGTATTCTGCTATTACGCTAGTGCAGTCTCTAAATTTTAAAGTAAGGGGTATTATTTCTTTCGTATTCATGAAGAGAGTTATTTTCTTTCAATACACTTAAGGGTTGTTATTCCATTCTTTATTATTCTGTTGGAATAACCTGTAAGACCCCAACTTTTATGAATAAAGATTTAATTTTCTTTATATATTATTTCAAAATAGTAAGGTGTTGATTTGATAAATATGAAAGTTATGGGTGAAATGTGCAAATATTTTTAAAATGAGCAAGTGGTTATAAAATATTCTTGTTGTCGGGGAATATTCGTTTGGTCGTGGGATATTCTTGTTGTCGGGGAATATTCGTACTACGGCGCAGCTATTTGTGGGCCCCCATAACAGAATAACTGTCGGATATAGAAAGCGACAGAAATAATTTTTTACAAAATAACGGCGTGGTTGTTACCGTTAGTACTGTTGAAATACCCGGTGGTTAAAATAAAGTGATACACAGTGTTGCATAGTAGCACACGGTATTGCACAGTATTTCGAATTATTGAGTCTTACGTGAGAAGCTATTACTCAATTATTGTTACAGTAATTACTGTTCAATATTTTATATTATTGACTCAATAATTACTGCATTGATATTTTATTGACTCAATAATTGCTACGTTGCTATTTTTATGATTGATTCAATAATGGCTACAGTTGATATTTTGTAGTATTGATTCAATAATTGTCGTTGCACAGTATTTCACATTATCAACTCAATAATTCATATTATTTGAATAATATTATTAGATAGCATTATTGACAATGTCTAAGGAAGTTCTGTCTAGGAGAGGTTATTTAATTGCGCGCCAGTAAGGAGAAGTCCTTATCGAAAGGCCCCCTCTTTCCTGGGAACGACCTGGTTGTTAATATTGTAGTTCTATAATATTATTTGTGAATAATTAATTATTGATTTATATGATAAGAAAATATTTATTTTATGGATATTAAAGAAGGAATTGGCGCTGATGAGTTTTTATCAATATTTTGGTGTGAGAAATCATCTATTTATGGATTCCGGATAATTTATGTTTGGAATTTGGAAAAACTTTCTTCTGCAAAGTTGTAGAGAATTAAATTTCCTATAAAAAGACATAGAATTTGTATTTTTCTGATGAAGGGGCTATTTATTATGAATTATTGAAGTTTCGGAATATATATATTTTTTATGGGCGGGCCCCACTTTTGTTGGAAAATTTTTTAGCCGCCAGGCGGCGGAAATTTTGGAAAAAATAATAATATTTTATTATTTTAGTCTCCTTTGGCATCCTAAGCTTTTCCTATAAATAGGGTGCTTAGGTTAGAATTGAAAATCACACCAGAATCAGAAGTTTTCTCTCTCTATAATATCGAGCGTATTTTTGTGAGTATTTCAATACTTTGAGTATTACTATTCAGTACAAGCTTCCGTCGGTATTATATCCAATATTCCAGTCAGAGGTACTATCTTTTTGAGGTAAGGGATGCTATTTTCTTTCGTAAATGATGTTATTCTTTTCAATATCATTATACAAAAATATTGTCATGGATTTTATGTTGAAATTCTTACTTTTTCCGTCGGGGTTACTATTCACGTATACGGCACTATTCACGGAAAAATTAAATTTTCTTCTATTTGTCCAAATTGCTTGTTAAGGTTACTATTTTTGATTGTATCCAAGTTTTGAGCTTTATTCTTGAATTTTGCTCCATAATTGATTATTACGAGGTATTTTTGAATTGGATATACCAAAATACGATCCTTAATCTTTGTCTTTTATCTCACTGGATTCGTTTTTTTTAAATATTTTTCATCATTCTCAGTCCTAAAAGGTGATGTAACTGAATATCTTTGGCCTGTAGAGCAAAGATGAATGATTACTTGATGAATATCTTTGGCCTGTAGAGCAAAGATGAATGATTACCTGATGAATATCTTTGGCCTGTAGTGCAAAGATGACAGGTGTTGAGATGAATATGACCACTGATGATACAAATGAATATCTTTGGCCTGTAGTGCAAAGATGAATATTTGATTCGAGATGTATATTGATTGATGTTACAGGGATAAAATATTGATGATGGACTTTTAAATCATAGAAGATAGTAGACTTCATTCTCTACTTAACTCTTCTAATGATTTGTTATTTCCGCTGCGAATATTGATCTAAGATTGGTTGTTCATTATATTTTATCTGATTTATTGAAGGCTAACGATAATTTATTTTTCATTATCTTAGTCATAATATTCTTTACTGAGCTAGTTGAGCTCACCCTTTTCATCTGTTGTCCTTTTCAGAAAATGAGAATGTTGCGGGAACTAGTCGGGGGACAGAGTGATGGTCCGAGTTAGAGTAGTAGTAGTCCTCACTATTTCTGATAAATAGTGTGATAATAATTGTAATGAGGACTTAGTTTGAATCTTAATATTTTCTACATATTTGTATTGACACTCACAGTCGTGTGGTCGTATTTTGCACGACCGTATGATATAAAGTTTGTATTTGAATTCTGTACCATGTATTTGGCGACTCAGAATAGGTTGGGTTGACTGGACCTATTCTGGGGGGTGTCACAGTTGGTATCAGAGCTTAGAGATATGATCTCTGGCGGAGATCGGGGAATAGAACTAGGAGGGGAGAGACGAGTAAATCCTTCGCTAGTGTGTCCTACCTAAGCTTATGTGGTATTTAATTGGTCAGTCGGAGCATAGGGTTAATATGTGATATGTTGATTTGTTTAATTAACCCTTGTTTTATGACAGTATATGAGAATGGCAGCTGAGAACGTTAACAACGAAGTGAATGAAACTGTGGAGACACCTTTAATCGTTAATCAGGAGAACATGCAACAAGAAGGCAATGTTCATCCTGAAAATAACGCTGGTCAGACGATAAACGATGAGATGTTTAGAAGTTTTTTGCAGTTTATGCAAAACCAGACGAGGGAGACTCGTGTGCAACATACAGGTGGAGATAATAACAGCACGCGAGCTGTCACTGCTAAGCAGTTCAAAGAATTGGGACCACCAAAGTTTTTGAGAAAGCCAGATCCGATCAAGGCGGAGACGTGGATTAAACAAATTACCAAGATATTTGATGTCTTGGGATGCACGGAGGAACAGAAGGTTCCATTCGCCACGTTTATGTTCCGTGGAGAGGCAGATTATTGGTGAAAATCCGTGAAGCGTACCCAGCCTGCCGCACTCCAGATGTCTTGGGAAGCGTTCCAGAAACTGTTCAATGACAAGTACTTTCCTGAAAGTATTCGTCATATGAAGGAGGTAGAGTTTATCAGACTCGAACAAAACCACATGACGGTATCCCAATACGAGGCTAAGTTCGCGGAGTTGTCCAGGTTTGCACCTCATTTGGTGGAGAATGAGGAACGTATGACGCGGATGTTTCTAAGAGGTTTGAAACCCGAAATACGTCAATACCTCATTTCTCATAAATTTTTTTTATATTCGGATGTATTAAATAGAGTCCAGTTATTAGAACGAGATAATGATTATGTTCAACCGAGGGACCACAACCAAGGTCGTACCGGTGGCAGCAGTCATCGGAGCAATGACAACCAGCGAGGACGAAAGTATGACAGAAGCGGTAACCACTCCGGTGGTTATCGTGGCCATGATAGTAGAAGAAGCGAATCGGGGGGAGATTTCAAGAAGAGAAGGTACAACAATGAGAACGTAAAAACGTCGACATCAGCACCAGCATCAACTGTTTCGAGGGGAGGAGAACGACCACCGGTCGTATGTTTTAAATGCGGAAAAAAGGGACATATCAGCCCAAACTGCCCACAATAATTCAAAGGATGCTATAACTGTAGAAAAGAAGGACATATAGCTCGAGATTGTCCTGTTGCGAAACCAAATTCAGCGGGGGTGGTGATTCCAAAGGCGGTTGCAGACAAGTCAAAGTCGGTGATTCCTGGAAGAGCGTTTGTCGTGACAGCTCAAAACGCCAGGAATCCACACGAGGTGATTACGGGTAAGCTGATCATAAACTCTTGTGAAGTTTATACCTTGTTAGATACCGGTGCTACCCATTCCTTTATTTCACCTGCTTGTGCTCAACGTTTGAACTTGACTTCTGATAAATTAGACTTTGACTTATCTGTTGAAACTCCGTTAGGAGAAACCTTTGTTACATCTAATGTTTACAAATCTTGCTTGATTCAGATTGGTACCCTTACCCTACCTGTTGACCTTATATCTTTGAAAATACTTGCATTTTACGTAATTTTAGGAATTGACTGGTTAACCACTTACCATGCCAGAATTGATTGTTTTCGTAAGGTTGTTAGTTTTCATATTCCTAATCAACCTGTTGTGCTAATCCAAATCACCAAACCACTAAAATCAGTCAATATCATTTCAAATCCCAAGGCTATTCGTTTATTGAAAAACGGATGTCAAGCTTTCTTAGCTTATGTCACTGATCTAAATCAGAATACATCAGATTTGAATGATATTTCCGTTGTTAATGAGTTTCCTGATGTATTTCCCGAAGAACTTCCCGGTCTACCCCCAGAACGTGAAGTTGAATTTTTTATTGACCTTGAGCCCGGTACAAAGCCCATTTCTAAAATCCCATATCGAATGGCTCCTATTGAACTTCAGGAGTTAAAGATCCAATTACAAGAGTTGTTAGACATCGGTTTTATTCGTCCTAGTACGTCTCCTTGGGGTGCTCCTGTTTTATTCGTAAAGAAGAAAGACGGGAGTATGCGACTTAGTATTGACTATCGGGAGTTGAACCATGTCACCATTAAGAATAGGTATCAATTACCTCGTATTGATGACTTGTTAGACCAGTTGCAAGGAGCACAATTCTTTTCAAAGATCGATCTTCGTTCTGGATATCATCAGTTGAAGATTAAAACTGAGAATATTCCAAAGACTGCTTTCAGAACACGGTACGGGCATTATGAGTTCTTAGTCATATCTTTTGGATTGACTAATGCTCCTGCTGCTTTCATGGATATGATGAACCGTGTATTTAAAGAATATTTGGATCAATTCGTTGTTGTCTTTATTGATGACATCCTCATTTATTCTAAAAGCCGTGAAGATCATGAACACCATTTGAAGTTAGTACTTCAAAAGCTTCGTGAGAACAAGCTATATGCCAAGCTGAAGAAATGCGAGTTTTGGCTTGAGAAAGTAGCATTTCTTGGGCACGTGGTATCGAAACGTGGAGTATCTGTGGACCCGGCGAAGATTGAAGCAATACAAAGCTGGGAGCAACCTAAGTCGGTGACCGAAGTACGAAGCTTTCTGGGCTTAGCTGGTTATTATCGGAGATTCGTAGAGGGATTTTCTCGAATCGCTACTCCATTAACTCAGTTGACCCGGAAAGATACGAAATTCGTTTGGAGAGAGGAATGCGAGAAGAGCTTCCAAGAGCTCAAGAGGAGACTTATTTCGGCACCTGTTCTGACAATACCATCTGGTTCGGATGGATTTGTTATTTACAGCGATGCTTCGGGCAAAGGGTTAGGATGTGTTCTCATGCAACATGGGAAAGTCATAGCCTATGCCTCGCGACAACTCAAAGAATATGAGAGGAATTATCCTACTCATGATCTAGAGTTGGCAGCAGTCGTTTTCGCGTTGAAGATCTGGAGACATTACTTGTACGGAGAGAAAGTAGAGATTTATACGGATCATAAGAGCCTTAAATATTTCTTCACTCAGAAGGAACTCAACATGCGGCAACGACGTTGGCTTGAGCTGTTGAAAGATTACGATCATATTATCCAATACCATCCTGGAAAAGCGAACGTGGTAGCTGACGCGTTGAGTAGAAGATCATATGTGGGAACGAGTGCGATGATGTCAAGTATACGCGTAGAACCAGCTTTGATTGATAAAGTTAAAGCTGCTCAAGCTACGGATGCGGAGCTGATGAAGATGAAGAAGAAGGTGCAAGAAGGTGCAATTCCAGAAGCGAGAATCGATGAAGATGGAATACTTCGAGTCAACTCCAGACTGTGTGTTCCTAACGATTCCGACTTGAAGTATAGAATCATGATGGAGGCACACAACACACCGTTTGTAATCCATCCTGGGAGTACTAAAATGTATCGTGATCTTCGACATACATTTTGGTGGGGCAATATGAAGAGAGAGATCGCAGAGTTTATCTCGAGATGTTTAACTTGTCAACGTGTAAAGGCGGAGCATCAAGTGCCGAAGGGTCCATTGCAACCACTGGAGATTCCGAAATAGAAATGGGAACACATTACGATGGATTTCGTTACGGGTCTTCCCAAGGTTTCTCAAGGCTTAGATGCGATTTGGGTTATTGTTGATAGATTGACCAAGTCTGCTCATTTCTTGCCGATACGAGAGACTTATTCCCTTGAACGTCTTGCTCATATGTACGTGAATGAGATTGTGAGATTGCATGGCATGCCAGTATCCATAGTTTCGGATCGTGATCCCAGATTTACTTCACGATTTTGGATCAGTTTGCAGAAAGCTATGGGCACGGATTTACGATTCAGTTCGGCTTATCATCCTCAAACAGACGGACAATCGGAAAGGACTATCCAAACTCTTGAAGATCTATTGAGACTCTGTGTTCTAGACTTCAAAGGGAGTTGGGATAAGTACTTACCATTGGTGGAATTCTCCTATAACAACAGTTATCAGGCAAGTATAGGCGTGGCTCCATTCGAAGCGTTGTATGGGAGAAAGTGTCGCTCTCCAGTATGTTGGAACGAGGTGGGTGAAACAACATTGTTGGGACCGGAGTTAGTACGTATGACTACGGAAAAGATCCAAATGATCCGACAACGTATACAAACGGCACAGGATCGACAAAAGAGTTATGCGGATCTTCATCGAAAGGATGTGGAATTTAATGTTGGAGACCATGTGTTATTACGTGTTGCTCCATGGAAGGGAGTTACGAGATTTGGGAAGAGAGGAAAGCTCAACCCATGATTCATTGGTCCATTTGAAATTCTTGACCGAGTAGGAAATGTGGCTTATAGACTCGCTTTACCTCCAAGCATGTCTCGTGTTCATAACGTGTTTCACATATCCGTGTTACGTAAATATGTGAAGGATCCAAACCGCATTATTGAGTTAGAACCAGACGAGATAGCTGAAGATTTAACGTACGAGGAGGTACCTGTCAAGATCTTGGATAGGAAGGAGCATGTCCTACTCTCGAAAATTATACCTCAAGTTAAAGTTTTGTGGAGAAACCATGCAATTGAGGAAATGACGTGGGAATTGGAATCGGAAATGAAAGCGAGGTATCCTCACCTTTTCGACATACCAGGTACGTACGTCAATTTCGAGGACGAAATTTCATAAGGAGGGGAGGTTGTAAGACCCCAACTTTTATGAATAAAGATTTAATTTTCTTTATATATTATTTCGAAATAGTAAGGTGTTGATTTGATAAATATGAAAGTTATGGGTGAAATGTGCAAACATTTTTAAAATGAGCAAGTGGTTATAAAATATTCTTGTTGTCGGGGAATATTCGTTTGATCGTGGGATATTCTTGTTGTCGGGGAATATTCGTACGACGGCGCAGCTATTTGTGGGCCCCCACAACGGAATAACTGTCGGATATAGAAAGCGACAGAAATAACTTTTTACAAAATAACGGTGTGGTTGTTACCGTTAGTACTGTTGAAATACCGGGTGGTTAAAATACAGTGATACACGGTGTTGCATAGTAGCACACGGTATTGCACAGTATTTTGAATTATTGAGTCTTACGTGAGAAGCTATTACTCAATTATTGTTGCAGTAATTACTGTTCAATATTTTATATTATTGACTCAATAATTGCTACGTTGATATTTTATATTATTGACTCAATAATTACTGCATTGATATTTTATTGACTCAATAATTGCTACGTTGCTATTTTTATGATTGATTCAATAATGGCTACAGTTGATATTTTGTAGTATTGATTTAATAATTGTCGTTGCACAGTATTTCACATTATCAACTCAATAATTCATATTATTTGAATAATATTATTAGATAGCATTATTGACAATGTCTAAGAAAGTTCTGTCTAGGAGAGGTTATTTAATTGCGCGCCAGTAAGGAGAAGTCCTTATCGGAAGGCCCCCTCTTTCCTGGGAACGACCTGGTTGTTAATATTGTAGTTCTATAATATTATTTGTGAATAATTAATTATTGATTTATATGATAAGGAAATATTTATTTTATGGATATTAAAGAAGGAATTGGCGCTGATGAGTTTTTATCAATATTTTGGTGTGAGAAATCATCTATTTATGGATTCCGGATAATTTATGTTTGGAATTTGGAAAAACTTTCTTCTGCAAAGTTGTAGAGAATTAAATTTCCTATAGAAGAACATAGAATTTGTATTTTTCTGATGAAGGGGCTATTTATTATGAATTATTGAAGTTTCGGAATATATATATTTTTTATGGGCGGGCCCCACTTTTGTTGGAAAATTTTTTAGCCGCCAGGCGGCGAAAATTTTGGAAAAAATAATAATATTTTATTATTTTAGTCTCCTTTGGCATCCTAAGCTTTTCCTATAAATAGGGTGCTTAGGTTTGAATTGAAAATCACACCAGAATCAGAAGTTTTCTCTCTCTATAATATCGAGCGTATTTTTGTGAGTATTTCAATACTTTGAGTATTACTATTCAGTACAAGCTTCCGTCGGTATTATATCCGATATTCCAGTCAGAGGTACTATCTTTTTGAGGTAAGGGATGTTATTTTCTTTCGTAAATGATGTTATTCTTTTCAATATCATTATACAGAAATATTGTCATGGATTTTATGTTGAAATTTTAATTTTTTTCGTCGGAGTTACTATTCACGTATACGACACTATTCACGTATACGGCACTATTCACGGAAAAATTAAATTTTCTTCTATTTGTCCAAATTGCTTGTTAAGGTTACTATCTTTGATTGTATCCAAGTTTTGAGCTTTATTCTTGAATTTTGCTCCATAATTGATTATTACGAGGTATTTTTGAATTGGATATACCAAAATACGAATCCTTAGTCTTTGTCTTTTATCTCACTGGATTCGTTTTTTTTAAATATTTTTCATCATTCTCAGTCCTAAAAGGTGATGTAACTGAATATCTTTGGCCTGTAGAGCAAAGATGAATGATTACTTGATGAATATCTTTGGCCTGTAGAGCAAAGATGAATGATTACCTGATGAATATCTTTGGCCTGTAGTGCAAAGATGACAGGTGTTGAGATGAATATGACCACTGATGATACAAATGAATATCTTTGGCCTGTAGTGCAAAGATGAATATTTGATTCGAGATGTATATTGATTGATGTTACAGGGATAAAATATTGATGATGGACTTTTAAATCATAGAAGATAGTAGACTTCATTCTCTGCTTAACTCTTCTAATGATTTGTTATTTCCGCTGCGAATATTGATCTAAGATTGGTTGTTCATTATATTTTATCTGATTTATTGAAGGCTAACGATAATTTATTTTTCATTATCTTAGTCATAATATTCTTTACTGAGCTAGTTGAGCTCACCATTTTCATCTGTTGTCCTCTTCAGGAAATGAGAATGTTGCGGGAACTAGTCGGGAGACAGAGTGATGGTCCGAGTTAGAGCAGTAGTAGTCTTCACTATTTCTGATAAATAGTGTGATAATAATTGTAATGAGGACTTAGTTTGAATCTTAATATTTTCTACATATTTGTATTGACACTCACAGTCGTGTGGTCGTATTTTGCACGACCGTATGATATAAAGTTTGTATTTGAATTCTGTACCATGTATTTGGCGACTCAGAATAGGTTGGGTTGACTGGACCTATTCTGGGGGGTGTCACAGTTGGTATCAGAGCTTAGAGATATGATCTCTGGCGGAGATCGGGGAATAGAACTAGGAGGGGAGAGACGAGTAAATCCTTCGCTAGTGTGTCCTACCTAAGCTTATGTGGTATTTAATTGGTCAGTCGGAGCATAGGGTTAATATGTGATATGTTGATTTGTTTAATTAACCCTTGTTTTATGACAGTATTTGAGAATGACAGCTGAGAACGTTAACAACGAAGTGAATGAGACTGTGGAGACACCTTTAATCGTTAATCAGGAGAACATGCAACAAGAAGGCAATGTTCATCCTGAAAATAACGCTGGTCAGACGATAAACGATGAGATGTTTAGAAGTTTTTTGCAGTTTATGCAAAACCAACGAGGGAGACTCGTGTGCAACATACAGGTGGAGATAATAACAGCACGCGAGCTGTCACTGCTAAGCAGTTCAAAGAATTGGGACCACCAGAGTTTTTGAGAAAGCTAGATCCGATCAAGGCGGAGACGTGGATTAAACAAATTACCAAGATATTTGATGTCTTGGGATGCACGGAGGAACAGAAGGTTCCATTCGCCACGTTTATGTTCCGTGGAGAGGCAGATTATTGGTGAAAATCCGTGAAGCGTACCCAGCCTGCCGCACTCCAGATGTCTTGGGAAGCGTTCCAGAAACTGTTCAATGACAAGTACTTTCCTGAAAGTATTCGTCATATGAAGGAGGTAGAGTTTATCAGACTCGAACAAAACCACATGACGGTATCCCAATACGAGGCTAAGTTCGCGGAGTTGTCCAGGTTTGCACCTCATTTGGTGGAGAATGAGGAACGTATGACGCGGATGTTTCTAAGAGGTTTGAAACCCGAAATACGTCAATACCCCATTTCTCATAAAAAATTTTTATATTCGGATGTATTAAATAGAGTCCAGTTATTAGAACGAGATAATGATTATGTTCAACCGAGGGACCACAACCAAGGTCGTACCGGTGGCAGCAGTCATCGGAGCAATGACAACCAGCGAGGACGAAAGTATGACAGAAGCGGTAACCACTCCGGTGGTTATCGTGGCCATGATAGTAGAAGAAGCGAATCGGGGGGAGATTTCAAGAAGAGAAGGTACAACAATGAGAACGTAAAAACGTCGACATCAGCACCAGCATCAACTGTTTCGAGGGGAGGAGAACGACCACCGGTCGTATGTTTTAAATGCGGGAAAAAGGGACATATCAGCCCAAACTGCCCACAATAATTCAAAGGATGCTATAACTGTGGAAAAGAAGGACATATAGCTCGAGATTGTCCTGTTGCGAAACCAAATTCAGCGGGGGTGGTGATTCCAAAGGCGGTTGCAGACAAGTCAAAGTCGGTGATTCCTGGAAGAGCGTTTGTCGTGACAGCCCAAAACGCCAGGAATCCACACGAGGTGATTACGGGTAAGCTGATCATAAACTCTTGCGAAGTTTATACCTTGTTAGATACCGGTGCTACCCATTCCTTTATTTCACCTGCTTGTGCTCAACGTTTGAACTTGACTTCTGATAAATTAGACTTTGACTTATCTGTTGAAACTCCGTTAGGAGAAACCTTTGTTACATCTACAGTTTACAAATCTTGCTTGATTCAGATTGGTACCCTTATCCTTTTCATCTGTTGTCCTCTTCAGGAAATGAGAATATTGCGGGAACTAGTCGGGGGACAGAGTGATGGTCCGAGTTAGAGCAGTAGTAGTCCTCACTATTTCTGATAAATAGTGTGATAATAATTGTAATGAGGACTTAGTTTGAATCTTAATATTTTCTACATATTTGTATTGACACTCACAGTTGTGTGGTCGTATTTTGCACGACCGTATGATATAAAGTTTGTATTTGAATTCTGTACCATGTATTTGGCGACTCAGAATAGGTTGGGTTGACTGGACCTATTCTGGGGGGGCGTCACATAACCTGTCTACGCGGACTACCGTATGCATGGTGAAATCCTGTTGTTATTCTATTTTTTATTATTATGTGGGAATAACCTGTCTACGCGGACTACCGCATGCCTGATGAATAACCCTTCGTATTCAGTTGTTATTAAATTATGAAAATAATCTGTCTGAACAGACTACCGCTAGACGGGTAAAAATTTAATTGCAGTTTCGTGTATTGTTTCATTTCAGATTCCTAACTCTAAACTTACTACGGTAAGTTTTGCTTCTATAATTCCTGAAATGATCAGATATTACTTGAGTTTTGCGCTTTATCTAATATTATTTCACTGAAATATTGGTCTGAACTTTCTTGTAAAATTTTTATCTTTTAATGTCGAGTTACTATTCACGAGTTACTATTCACGGGGTACTATTTAACGATAAAAAAATATTTTTTTTTCTTCCAAATCATCTTTGATTGAATTCAGGTTTTGATCTTCATTCCTGAACTCTGGATAAATTCTTTAATATTTGTCCTTTATCTCACTGAATCCGTTATTCGTATTATTTTTCATCATCCTCAGTTCTAAATGGTGATATAACTGAATATCTTAGGCCTGTAGTGCAAAGATGAATAATTACGTGATGAATATCTTTGGCCTGTAGTACAAAGATGAATGATTACCTGATGAATATCTTTGGCCCGTAGTGCAAAGATGGACATGTGTTGAGATGAACATGATCAACTGATGATATAAATGAATATCTTTGGCCCGTAGTGCAAAGATTGATATTTTGATTCGAGATGTATATTGATTGATGTTACAGGGATAAAATATTGATGATGGACTTTTAAATTAAAGAAGATAGTAGACATCATTCTCTACTTAACTCTTCTAATGAATTGTTATTTTCGCTGCGAATATTGATCTAAAATTTGTTGTCCATAATATTTTATCTGATTTATTGAAGACTAATGATAATTTATTTTTTTCATTATCTTAGTCATAATATTATTTACTGGGCTAGTTGAGCTCACGCTTTTCTTCCATTGTTTTCTTCAGGAAATGAGAATATCGCGGGTATTATTCGGGGAATGGAGTGATGGTCCGAGTTAGAACTGTAGAAGTCCTCGCTATTTTTTTTATTTAAAATAGTGTGATAATAAATATAATGAGGACTTAGTTTGAATGTTAATATTTTTTACATGTCTGTATTGACACTCACAGTTGTGTGATCGTATTTTGCACGACCGTGTGATATGAAAGATTGTATTTGAATTTTGTTGAGTGTATTTGACGACTCAAAATGGGTTAAGTATTGAACCTATTTTGGGGGCGTTACAGATAAAATATTGATGATGGACTTTTAAATTATAGAAGATAGTAGACATCATTTTCTACTTAACTCTTCTAATGAATTGTCATTTCCGCTGCAGTTGTTGATCTAAAACTGGTTGTCCATAATATTTTATCTGATTTGTTGAAAACTAACGATTATTTATTCTTCATTATCTTAGTCATAATATTCTTTATTGGGCTAGTTAAGCTCACCCTTTTCTTCCATTGTTTTCTTCAGAAAATGATAATATCGCGGGTACTAGTCGGGGAATGGAATGATGGTCCAAGTTAGAGCTGTAGAAGTCCTGATTATTTTTTTTTATAAAAATAGTGTGATAATAAATGTAATAAGGACTTAGTTTGATTGTCAATATTTTTTACATGTCTGTATTGACACTCACAGTTGTGTGGTCGTATTTTGTACGATCGTTTGATATGAAAGATTGTATCTGAATTCTGTACCATGTATTTGACGACTCAGAATGGATTGAATATTGAACCTATTTTGGGGGTGTCACAGTTATAATGATTTTGGGTAAGAAATAATGGTTGTTTTGGTGGTTTAGATATGTATGAAATGATGGTTTAAATTTTTTTGAATATTTATTTTTTTAAAAAAATTAATTATTGTGGTGGAGTGGAGAATTATGAGTCTTTAAGTAATGTATTACTTTTTGAATTTTAATCTAATTTTTTGTTTCGCCGTGTCTTCAGACACGGACAATTAGTAGTTATCATATAAAATGGGTCATATACCGCTTACATACACTCACATGCATATGATAATGATCACGTGCAAAGTAAATCACGTGGGTCATTACCATATACATGTGAGTATACGTGAGCAGTATGTGACTCATTTTATGTGATAGTAGACTTATTCAAAAAATACATAGGCCATGATTAAATATTTTACCAAAACAATACACCTTTCATTCTATATAACAAATTTATTTATAAAATTTATAAATATAAAAGATATATTTTTAAAATAAAGGATATGAGATGAGTTGTTCCTTAAAAAAAATGAATTTTTAAAAATATTCTTTTATAAACAACATGGGAGGGAGTGTAATTTTATATATTCAATTATACAAAATGATTTTTTTTGATAATTCACACAATTATATGTAGTATCCGTCGCCTCCTATTTTGCCTTTAAGATAATACATGTCGTAGCCGCACACTTGTTGCTTGTATAAAATATGTGGGATAAAATAAGAATTTTGTAAAATTTAGAGAAATAAATAAAAAGATATAAAAAATGACAAAATAATAATATATCTAAAGTTGTAAGGACGAAATAGTAAACAAAAAGTGTGACCTAATTACATGGAGGCTTTATAATATAAATAAGAAAATTGATAAATTCACAACAGAAAATGATATTTTCACATGAAAACTGTCGTTATATGTTTTATAGCTACGATTTTTACCGTCGCTATACATTTGTAGCAACACTTTTCATGTGAGAATATCAAAAAGTGTTGTAAAAATATTAATTTCTTATAAATAAATATAGATATAGATATAAGTTGTTAATTTTATAGTGTAGTATACGGTCCGGATCTTAAGCTCACAAAAGTAAAAGATCACCCAACTCACCCCCCTTTAGCGATAGATCGGGTGACGGTTTGGTCCGTCGCTATATATACAACTTTCGTCTTAGTTTTTAGCGACAGACAACATATAGCGACGGACAACATATAGACGATGGTTGTATATATAGCGACGGACGAACCGTCGCCCGGTCCGTCGCTAAAAGGGGGTGAGCTTAAATGAGCTTTTAGTTGGATGAATCTAAGATCCTTATCGATGTAGTATAATAATACAATTTTATAGAAACCTGATAGTGGCGGACCTTAAGCATGGCTTCAGGCGGCCATGGCCCGACCCAAATCTTCAACAATCTTAATTGTACCCATCAACTTTTGTTAATTTTTATACAACCCTATCAAAATTTATTAATATAAAAACACTATCTATTCTAAAATATAAGAATAATTCTTATCTTTTTCAAAAGTAAATTTGAGGTATTTTTATTTTTTTTAATAATAATAAATATTGTAATTAGTACTACTTTTTAGTTAGTTTGTAATTTTTATAGTTATTTGTCTAAAATTAGTTGAATTCACTTCATTTTTAAATTTTAAAATATCTCAAATTTATTTTACAAAATCAAATTTAATCCTATATTTTAAAATGAATGAGATATTCAATAATAAATATGCAAATATACAAAAATATGAGGTACAATAAATACTTTTTCTATATTTTTATAATTTTACAAGTAAAATTAATTATTAAATTAATATTATATTTTATATCATAAATATTTGCCCCCTTCTGACATAAATTGTTGGTTCCGCCCCTAAAACCTTAGAATGCATATTACGTCATTTATATTCACTAATATAAAAACGTAATTGGTGCACATAATTTATGAAATTTAATATTTGTCAAATATTACATGCACTTTATTATAAACCCAGTGCACAAATTGTAATAATAGATAATTAGACAAAATTGTCCAATTTAAACAATACATCGGCAAATTATACTCTTTCTGTTTCAAATTATAAAATTACTATTAATTTTTAAAAGTTAATTTAATACATTTTTAAACTTAAAATCAAGATTATTCATTAAAGATGATGGGAAATAGTATCTTTGTGATAGTCTATAATATTCATAATTGTATTAATTAAAATTAAAAGAATTATTATTAATTTTGGAGTCATATTATGAATTGTGATTTAACATATTTTTCTGAAAAGATTTAACATTAATACTTATCAACAAAAAAGTCGACATAAACATTTGTAATATATATCATTTTCTTTTATTTTGAGTTTGAAAGTATCTTTAATTGATTTTAAAAAATTAATAATGATGTTATATTTTAGAAGGGAGGGAGTCTTATACAATATATTAATATTGTAACACGCTAGTCCCACATGAAAAGATATGAGAAAAATTTATTTGTATATAAGGAATTAAATTATTAACAATAGTAACTTTAGTCATGACATTTTGGGTGAGGAAAATAATATTGGATCGGATTGTCGGAGGTAAGGACACGAAGGCTGTTGAGACTAATTTGAATGAATTTGATTCGATTTGGACTTGAAATTTGATCCGATTTTTTTAAATATATTGTCTAATTAAATAATTACTTTTAAACTTTCATTTTTATTTAAAATAACAAAAATGGCCGTAACACCTAAAACCTCATTGGTTCGATTTAATATAATGTGACAGTGTCCTTCGTTATTTCCCTGGACCATGGTTTTTGAGATGGTAGCACATTCAGTGGTCGGTTATTAAAGATGTCATCCCATAACGAGTGGCAGTGGCCCATCAACGCACTAATCATATTGAAATAATGCTTCACATAATTTTAGATCACATAATATTTATATGCATATATATATATATATTATATTATGGATCATGTGTGACATACAAAATCATAAATATATGTGTATGTTAAATTTATGTGACCTAAATTATGTGATGGTAGCATTGTTCATCATATTACATAAAAAATAATGCTATTATCACATAAAGACCATCACATAAACTTTATATAATGCTATGTGACGGTATATGATTTATTGTTGAGTTAAATGGATCATATCAATAACAAATCACATACTACCACATCAGTAATATATAATGTTTATGTGATAATAACATTAACCTTGTATAAAACCAACATTGAAGCAAATAAAATGTTGAGTAATGCTACTATCACATAATTAGGTCACATAAAATTCACATAAAAGTCGGGTGACACCCCTGATTTATTATTAACTCAAATGGACCATGTCAATAATAAATCAAGGAGTGACACTCGAATTTATGTGAGTTTGATTATGTGATAGTAGCATTATTTTAAAATGTTTCTATCTCTTTATTGGTCCCTCACCCCCCACGCCCCACGCCCCACTCACCACCCACTTCCCATACCTCTACGGTAGAGGCAAATTCCAGAAACTTCTGAGGAGCCCCTTTTTAGAAGAAGAAGAAGAAGAAGGCTTCCGCGTTATCTAGAACCTTCTTTAGTATAAATTACCATTCCGCTCTCTTCCCCTTTCATTCCATAGAAACTTCATTTGTTTGACAAACCAGCCAACTTCTCTCAATCAACTGCATAAACTAACTTTCCCAAAAGAGAAAGTAGGGTTTCCAAAAATGGATGATCCGAAATTACCCATTTTTTCCCTTCATTTGATTTTCATCGTCTTGTTATATATTTTCTTTCAATCCTAGTATGGTGGCTTTCTAATCTCAAAAATAGATTCCTCTTCCTCAAAAAGAAATCCATTTTTGGCTTATTTGTCACTTTCGTCCTTCATTTGATTTTCCTAATCTTGTTATGTATTTTCTTTCAATACACTAGTATGGTGGTTTTCTAATCTCAAAACTATATTTCCAATAAAAGAAATCTATTTTTAGCTTATTTGTCTTCTCTATCATGTATACATACTCGTCTAGTTTATTTAAAGAAAATTCCCAAATCTTTAATCCTTATTTTGTTCATGCCTGAATCCATTATATGAACTTTGATTGAGATATTTCTTGATTTTATAACTAGATGGAAAAAGAAGCCAAAACGTGAAACCCCCAAAAAAAGTTCAAATCTTTTTGTAATATTGATCATGAATCCCTCATACCCAGTTAAGGACGAATACCCAGGATCATGTTCATGGCGGTCCAGCAATCCGGCCATGGTGCTACAGCCACAGCCAATGGAGGGTCTAAATGAAATAGGTCCTCCACCATTCCTTAACAAAAGCTTTGATATGGTGGATGATCCAGCCACTGATCATATTGTTTCTTGGAGTGGAAAGGGTCATAGCTTTGCTGTTTGGGATCCTAATGCTTTATCCACCAATCTTCTCCCAAGATATTTCAAGCACAACAATTTTTCAAGCTTTGTTAGGCAGCTTAATACTTATGTAAGTTTCTTGGTTCTTTACTATTTCATCTAATCTTAGATATGGAGTTCATCCAGAAATGTCAATTGGGTGATAATTTTTTTAAAAAAAATGAATTTTTGTTTGATTATATTTTCTTATTTGAGCTATTGATATGCCTTATTAGTGTTCATGATTTTCCTGTAATTTTGCTTGATAACTAGCAAGTTCGGTAGAATCAGAACAAATAATAATATATAACTAAGGGCATATCACTGCTTACACCAGCCCCCACCCCCACCCCCACCCCCCAAAAAAAAGAAATAAAAATTTGGAAAAACAAATTATCTCCAAGTCCCCAGTTCAAACAAAGCTCTCATATTTGAATAATCCTTGGAACTCCATTCCAAATGCATACCTCTCAGCTGTAATAGTGATTCAATTTCTCTTATAATTGAGCTTGTAGGCTGTTGATGTTGAAAGATGCTGCTCTCTCTTCTCTACAAATGAAGTAATCAGCTGCTGCCAAGATTTCTAATCTTTGTTTTTGTTTAGGAAAGTCTTTTCTTCAAGTGCTGAACTGCTCATAATATTCACAAAAGAAGAAAAAGTGTTCTCTTTTCTGTTGCGCATCCACTCACAAGGCAATCTGCTTTCTTCATAACATCCTACATTTTGTTTTCCCTTTGAATGAACTCAGTCTTGTAGCAATCTGCTTTCTTGATAAAACGCTACATTTTTGTTTTTCTTTTGTTTGAATTCAGTCTTGTTATATCATCATCCAGAGTATAAATGAACATCTTGGTTACATTATCTGTGAAATGAAGAAAAAACATTACGCCATTTTTGCCAATTTGACCTCAGAAGCAGTTTATTTGAGTTTACTCCAACTGATTCTGTATAACTGTTTACTAGCAGTAAAAGTCCAGATTTTTCTGTCTGCTTGATCATGTTTTCAACAAAGAGTTCTAGGACAGGAGGCCTTTAGTGTATCAAACTGATGGAGATAGTAGGAGACCTTAGCTATGTTTTTTTTAATAATGATTTTAGCGATAACATTACATTGCATATTTTCGTATTGATAATTTCCTGCTTGCCCCAACTAGTTTGAGATAAAAGGCAGTGTTGAGTTGAGAAAACATCATTTGTAATCTAGTAGCAATCAGCTCTCCAATGATGCTATTTATCAAGCTACAATCCCACATCTTGTCACCATAATGACTAAGCTTCATAATGCTGCTTTAGATCCATGAGAACTCCTAAGGAAACCCAATTCTATGAGCGAGTGTGCAAGTATGACACAACTTTACTCAAAAGCAAATTCTTTCTGATCCTAGAAAAAAACAAGGTGGTTCATGAGTGGGCTATAATAAAAAAAGTCTTATATGTTTCCGAATTTATTTCAGGTACATATGTGAATTTATTTTTCTTCTTACAGATCTTATTGAATAATTTTCTATGCTACTGATCATTACATGCGTTCTTAAAGTATCATGAGTATTCTTTCGAAAGCACTTGGAATATATCCTGTTTCCATTCTGCATTGAATATCAATTGAATTTTTCCATCTTCATGTTGCCTATTCAATACCTCCAACTGCTAGTTTCTGCGTGTGTGGTTTCCTTCCAAAGGCTATTTTGGGGTTATGCTCATGCAGATGTTTTTCTTAGTTTCTGCTTGGTTCATAATGTGGTTCAAGATATCAAAGTATCAATTTGCAAGTGATTATCATGAGTGGGAATGCTACGTCCTTGATGGAACAGATTATGCCTTTCTGTATGAAGACTCGAGAGATTATTTTACTCACAAACTTCAGTTGACCTTTGAATATGGATCATACTGATGCAGGGTTTTAGAAAGATAGATCCAGATATATGGGAGTTTGCGAATGAAGCGTTTACAAGGGGCCAGAAGCATCTTCTGAAGAACATTAAGAGAAAAAAGGCACCTCCTCAGCCTCCTCGGCAAGAAGGTCTTGACACTTGTGTTGAAGGTGGAGGATCTGGATTAGATGGTGAAGTTGAACGCCTGAAACATGAAAAGCAAGTTCTGCTGATGGAACTTTTGAAGCTTAGACACCAGCAGCAGAAAACCAGAGTTCACCTTCAGTCCATGGAACTGAGACTACAACGCACAGAAAAAACCCAGCATCAAATGATGAGATTCTTAGCAAGAGCTATGCAAAATCCAACATTTACCCATCAGTTAGTCCAGCAGATAGAGAAAAGAAAGGAACTTGAAGAATCCATTTCTAGAAAAAGGTGGCGGCCAATTGATCAAAGCCATAGAGGTTTTGAAACTGGAGAATCAAGCCGAAATGCTGCCCAATCTGTCAAAGTCGAGCCTCCAGAATTTGAAGATTATTATGGTTTTCAGGTGTCTGAACTAGAAGCACTTGCATTAGAGATGCAGGGATTTGGTAGAGTGAGTAGCGAACAAGAGGAAGACCTTAGAGAGTCTGAGCAATTCGTGAGTGGAGATAGAGAACTTGACGAGGGATTCTGGGAAGAATTATTGAATGAAGGATTTGATTAAGAATTAGGTGTAACTGGAAATAACTGCCCCAGCTGATAGGATGGGGGTTCTTAGGTTCTTGCCCAAATAAGCTTCCTAGCTGGGACTTCTTCCTGAATGGCTAACCCCCACCTCCCAGTTCATTATGTCAATAACCATTTTCATTCCTGTACTGCTCTTCCACTGTTATTTTGTAAATCTTATTCTGTGTATTACTGTATTAGGTTCCTTGCATAAAGATGAAGATGTGAATTCTTATCCAGTTTGTTCGGTCACTTGTGTTTCGGTTCAAAGCAGAAAGTTGGACCTGTTCTGTAGAGGACTGCTCAAGATCTTCCCTAATTGGTTGGTTAATTTTTCTCTCTTCTTGTGTAGTTTAGGGCCTTGTTTATACGATCAGAATGCAAGTTTCACCCGGAATATATATATATATATATATATATATATATATAGTTTCTGGTGTTTTTAACTCCTGCACTACAATTCTATATTTGCTACCTCCTTTTCTATTGTGCATCTTCCTCTCATTTAGCGCTCTCTCTAATTGGTCAGATACACTCCGATTGCAGCAATTTCTTGGCCAGTTCGATGTTCTAAAGTCCATGTCAAGATTTAATTTTCATTTTTTGAACATTGAAGACCACGAGTCTACGCATTAAATCTGTTGATTGGCCTCTGTTACAAAAAAAAAAGCATTGATCGACTTCCTTGGGCATGTGTTGTATTTGTGGTTCATATTAATGTAGACAGCTTGAAGCTGTTGATCTTTCTAAATACAAGTGGCTGCAGTTGATTTTTCTGATGGATTTGTTGTTTTTCAAATGAGTTCTTCTACATAGACAGAAATATGGGACATGAATATTGGACAGAAAATGTATACTCCTGTCCAATATTCATGTCCTATATTCTTGTTTGCTTAGACTTTTTGTTTTCAAATATGTTTGGTGATTCATGAGGTGATGCTACTAGCTATCATGTCGTTCATCAACTGAGACTCGCATTGTTTCTGATTCTCTTAGGCTACGTTTGGATTGAAGGAATTAAATGAAGGGTGGAATGATTCATTATATTCTAGTTGAAATGAGTTATTCCATATGTTCTTCTTTCCCAAAGGAACTAAACACAATTTTTTTCATTCCAATAGTAACTAAACACAATTTTTTCCATTCTATAGGAATACGTCATTTCATACTCACTTTTATTACTCCAATTCAAACGTAACATTAATGACAAGTTGCATGAGTATCTAAAGTATTCGACTAATTTCACGGATACATACACGTCCCTTTAATAAGAGCCGGACGGAAACTAAACATAAGCTTGTGTGGGCGGGAACTCCTTAGAGCATCTCTAAAGTCTCTTCAATCACTTTGGGTTTCTCAAATAGGTGAGTCACATTAGAAAAATTCTCTCCAACCTCACTCTTCAAATCTACAACCTCCTTCTCACTCTTTAAATATGCAATTAAAGGTTAAAAATATTTATTACGTTTAATGGGTTTGATGTACAACTCATTAAATTGGAGAGATTGATGAGACACAAAATATAAAAGTAGCAAATAATGCTCTTCAAATTGTCACGTAGGTCAATAAATTTTAATTTGAAGAGTTTTTTTTGCCGCTGCTCTTGGTGTTGGAGATGCTCTTATAATTGACTAGATTTGATAATGTGACATCTCCCTTGTTATGGTCCATTTATCATTATAATAATTATGGGCCTCAATGTTGAACACAGCTTTAAAAGGATCGGAAAGTTTTCAAATTGCACCAGGGACAGTCTACGGCCCAGAGTGCCCGGCTTGCGAGGCTGGGCGTATTATTAGTTTCTTACTCCTTTCATACACTCGGAAACTCCAATTCTTCCAAAATTATGTTCTTTCAAATTATTAGGAAAACTCGATAAAAAATATTTTTTAAAATGTTAGAATTTACAAAATTACTAATTTATATATTCTTGATTTTTTCATAACGTTTACTCGTGTGAAATATTTAACATTTTATGTGACATTTCCGAATAGATAATTTTTTATATAAAAATGACTCTAAATATGGTATCTTGGATATGGGGATGAGATGCCCATTCCCGAATTCAAATTCTCATAGGCCTGTTATTATCTCACTCATCTTGATATTTTGTCAAAAGTATATTATATCATTTGTCTGGTCACATTTTTCATTTGACTTGCCCATTAAAAAATAAAGAAAAGAAAATAATTCTCACTCCTACTCTTCTTGTGAAGGAGGTTATATATGTTCCACAGCCGGGGGGGTGGGGGGTGGGGGGCAGGCTGGTTCCTACCCTTGTAGTGCAACCCAGCTAGTCCCTATGGGACATGCATGGTTGGAAAGTGGGTTGTGTTGCACACCATTAGCTTTTATTGAAGTTTTGTACTTGGGTTAAATTTCAAGAAAAGAAAAGAAAAGAAAAACAATGGAAGTGAAAATTGAGTGAGCCTACGAAAACATACATATGATCCATCAAATATTCAAATAGGTATTTTTGTAAGGTCAGTGGAAATACAAAAGATTAAAAAAATTAGAGAAAATAAGTGCATGACATAATATTGAAAAAGAAGAACAAGTGAATCAAAAGTGTGGCCCCCAAGCATTTGGGTTATTCTTCTTTCCCATTCATCAAAAAATTGCGATAAATTTATCTCGACCTATAATTGTGAAATTTATCATGAGACTGGTAAAAATTATAGAATGATGCTTATTATACGTCTCTAAAAAAATTATCATTAATACTTATCAACAAAATTAGCAATTAAATATATAATTGACATAAACATTCACAATTAATATATATCATTTCCTTTCATAAAAATATATATATACCCCCTCTTTAATTCCCTCTCTCTTTGCGGTCAGCATTACTCGGTAGTCGGTATATATCAATAATCCATATAAGGGTGGCAAAAAATATAAATATTCGGAAAGCGATCATTCCAATTGAAAAAATTGCTGAGTTATCTCGGTTGGTTGTTATGAGTAGACTCAGTTAGCTTCTCTTAGGATTTTCACCTCCCTTTCTCTTCCATCGGCTCTTCCTCTTTGGTTTCCTTCTCGCTTAATAAATTCAATCGACTCCTCTCTTCTCACTCTTCAATCGCCTCTTCTTGAACTACTTTATCTCTCACCATACTTCACCGCAAACCCTTATTCGAATAGGTTAACAACCGAAACAATGATTTAAATGAAGAAGAGATAAACTTCATGAAGTGAACAGACAGAAAACAGGTGTTGGTTTATGATTTTAATGAAGAAAATATTATTTGTTTGTATTATTTATTGGATTTGTGTTTTAGTTATTTGGGCTGGTTTAAAAATATTTAATATATTGATGTATTAGCCTAATTTAAGAGGGTGTATTCAATTAAGAATTTTAAAGACTTTAAAAGTTTTGTTGTATTCAATCAAGACATTTAAAGAGTTTATAAAAGTTTACTGGTATTCAATTATAACTTTTGTAAAGTCTTTAAAAGTTAGGTGGTATTGAATTGAGACTTTTACAAACTCTATGAAAGTATTTTGGTATTCAAAAAGTCGTAGATTTTTTAGATTTTTATATAATGGTAGAGTTTGACAGACTTTAGAAGAAGAGATATTAATATCTAAAGTCTGACCTCATCTTTAAAGACTTTCAAAGACTTCCAAATATTTGAGAAATGAAGAAGATGAACAGAGGAGAAAGAGAAAGAGATAGAGGAGATCAAACAAAGAAGAGAAAATAATATATATATATATATATATACACACACTATCTCTCTCTACTTCAGTCCTCTTCAAATAAAAACCCTAAAAGGGAATAGAGCTATTATAGCAGGTAGGAAAGAGAAAAAAAGGAGGGATTAAAAAGAGATAGTAGCGTTGAAGGTTCCAAATAGAACCAATGATATAGCTGGAGATAACAAATATTTTAATATCATTTTATATTTATTATCTCCCATAAAAAATCTCATTTATTATATTTGTAAGTATTAAGGAGATATTTTATTTTATGTATTTTTAAAAGTAATAAATTTGTTAATTTTGTTATTTGTTGAAAATTATAAATTGATAGTTTAATAATAATGACTTGATAGGAAAACGACAATGAACAATTTTAAAATTGAAATTGTTATTTTATATTACTGTTAGTAGAAAAAGACTTTTTTTGTGAAATATAAAAAATAAGAAATATGACATTTTCTTGTAATAGACGGGATATGATGTAATAATTCAACTTCAACAATGTCTTTTATTTCAAATTAGGTTGTGACATTGTCAAAATATTTTAATATTATTTAATATCGTACTCATTTCATCTAAAATATAAGATCTTTGTTGATTTTTTAACAATTAATATAAGCTGCAAGATATATTTGAAGTACACAAAAGTCTATCAAAATCTTAGTAAAAAGTCTATATAAGTCTATCACTTATTTCATGGAGTCTTTAAAAGTATTTTTAAAAGTTTTTAAAAGTCATTAAAATTCACAAACTCTACAAAAATCTACCACTTAAAAAAAGTATTTAAAAGTCTTTATTAAATACACTCTCCTTAGAATTATGGTCCATTGGATACTTCCTTTCAAATCTAGGATTGCTGAAAAGATTTGTTTTATAATAATGTGAAATATTATTTGAAAAGGAGTCTTATAAGGAATTATTTTGAAATCCTAAAACTCGAACATGTATAGTTTTCTTTCTTTTATTCTAACTATTTTGGTTTGACTATGATATTATATATTTGTTATCTAAATATTATATCTGTTGAGTTATTCTCTTGGACTTCTTCTTACCTTATATCTATGATAGTTGATTTGGTGAATATATATCCGTTAGTCAAAGTCAAAATTAGTTGCTAAAATAATGTGATATATCAATTGTGGTCTAAAGGCTTTCCTGCTAACAAATTTGATAGCGGTTAGTTTCTTATATATATACTAGCTGTGTCCCGTGCCTTCGGCACTACATAGACGGTGAGATTTATCCCAAACTTTGGACGACCCAGATGATTTATTGAGTGAGCAAAAAATTCAAAATTATTTGTATTTTGTTAGATATATATATATATATATATATATATATATATATATATATATATATACGATAAGGATCTTAAGCTCACCCAACTAAAAGCTCACCCAAACTCACCCTCCTTTAGCGACGGATCGGGCGATGGTTCATCTGTCGCTATATATACAACCGTCGTCTATATATTGTCCGTCGCTATATGTCGTTCGTCATTAAAAACTAAGACGACGGTTGTATATATAACGACAGACCAAATTGTCGCTCGGTCCGTTGCTAAATGGGGGTGAGTTGGGTGAGCTTTTAATTGGGTGAGCTTAAGATCCGAATTGTATATATATATATTCTTCTTCTCGCCTAAACAGGGACTCATGCACTTGAAGGATATATCAGAAGCTAGAAAACTAATATTAGTTCAACACGTTAGAAGATATATCAGAAAAAGTCCAAAGCCTATCAAAGCTATTTTTAGTTATATATTGTATTGTTTATTAATTATTCTAAGTTGAAAATTAAGAGCCAATTGTATTCAAAATTCTTTATATTAAATTCTAGTTCAAGCATTGTTTGGCTTGATTGATCCAGTAGTGAATAGGTTTTGTTCAAAGGAAGCTTTCAAGGTTGCAGATGTGCAAATGTCTCAGTGGAGAGAAAGGTTGCAGTGGTGCAAAGGGGCAGAGGTGTCCATCACAGTGGAAAGCTTATTTGAACAGGGAGTTCTTTTTATTGTATTTAATTGAATATTAAGTTTAATAAAAAGAGTCTCCAATACCGATTGGTATTGGACGTGAATTAAGCCATTAGAGGTTAAATTAACCACGTAAAAATCCTTGTGTCTGTGGTTTGTTAATTCTTGTGGTTTGATTATTTAATTCTCACGTTGCATCTAAAGTCATTCACATAATAGTTTACTGTTAGTAAGAAAAATATTCTGCATATCGTTGTTATGCTGGATCTCGTATTGAACTAATCCAGACACCTTGTGTTACCTGTCTGCATTATATATAACGGTGTCTGCTTTAAGCATGTAACTGTAAAAATTAAAATTTGACATTGTTGATCGTTTCTAGCTTAGACACTTATTCACCATCTCTCTAGATGTGGTGTGCACTTACACGAAATTACAACAGGGACAATTTTATGATGTTTCAATCGAAGTAATGATAATTACCCAAATCAATTTCACCATTGAAAGTTTTTTTAGGTATGAAACAGAATTAATTGAAATTTCTACTTCTTCTCTTCTATTCTTAATATTATCAGAAACCAAATGGAGGTTATGCCTTTTGTATTGTACTTATTCTATAGTTGCGATTTGATTGATTTTGAAGCCATGTGGACTGGTCTGTAATCCGTTCAACTTAGGTTTTACTGTAGATGATTTTTTTGGGTTAATTTTATTCACAAGTTTCATTATATGTTATTGTTTGATCAATTGAATTCAATACACGTGTGGATTGTTATGTGAAAGTTAAAACTAAAACTGTGGATCGTAGTGATGATTTGTCTTAAAGTTTAATGTTTTTTGATGAGGCTACATTTGTTAATACTGAATCTGGATTAGTAAATATGAAGGAATATTCAAGGAAATGTCATATTTCCCATGGGGCCAATGTGTCAAGAATTGAAAGGAATTTGTTAAAATTTTCTATTGTTTTGTACTTTTTTTTGTTTGGTATATATGTTATGCTATTTTGAGTAACTAATTATTCATAAATAGCTAAATGAACAAAAACAAAAAATTATTATTGTAGTGTCGTGAATCGGTAAGTTAACGTATAGATGAGACTTTTCAGTTGGATTTTTGTCATGTACTTTGAAATTGAATTAATTAATTAACTGGTAAACAATACTCAAATTGGTGTTATTGTCCAATTTCATTACTGCTAACTTTGATATCACATGTATGCTTCGTTTTTGGTAAATAATACTCAAATTGGTATTATACAATTTCATTACTGATATCACATATATGTTTCATTTTCCCTAAAAGAGATTGAGGGGTGGTGGGTTGTTTTTTATGAATTTGGGGGAAGAGAAATAATTGCTAAGCATGAATAGTTCAAACCCAATTTCTATGGTGGGTGTTATGTTGGCAGGAAAGTCTTTCTTTTATGACTCTTTGTGGATATGTTTTATTCCTCTCATTTTATCTCTACAAACTTATGTACTCCATTGACCGTCTATGGTATATGCATAGATTTTATGAATTTACATCATTTTAATACAATAAATTTGAAAGTAGTACTTAAAAGCTTTTTAAAGAAAATTTTCTAACGCACTAACTAAACACACAGTAAAAGCAAACAATTTCGTAAATTAGGGTTTGTTTGGGGATGATTTATTTTAAAATAATTTATAAATTATTTTAAGTAGGAACTTGTAAATAAAAGTGTTTGACACTATTTAGACTTATAAGATAAAAATTAAGTTCAAATAAAATGTGAAAGTATTTGGCTAAAATTACTTATAAGTTAAAATACGATGTAAAAACTATTAAAATAAGGGTAAAATAGTCTTTACATTTGGTCAAATTTACTTATTTTAAAATGACTTATAAGAGCCTGTTCGGCACCAACTTATAAGTTGGTTTGATCAAACTAACTTATAAGTTGCTTTTTAGTGTTGAAGTGTTTGGGGTGATGTGACTTATTTATTGACTTATAAGTCATTTTTGATAAGTAACATATTATGACTTATTAAAAAATGATTTATAAGTCATTTTAAAATAAGTAAGTTTGAACAGATGTAAAGATTCTTTTGCCCTTAATTTAAAGGAATTAATATTTTCACAAGTGAATTTGATAGTTTCATGAATAGTAAGTGGGGTTCACCCTCACGTGAGAGAGAAATAGAGAATCTTGTGGAACTAACACTTTCACTTGTGAAAATATCAATTCTCTAATTTAAAAGCCTTTACATCTTATTTTAACTTATAAGTCATTTTAATCAAACACTTTTACATTTTATCTTAACTTAATTTATGACTTATAAGTTAAAAGGGTGCCAAACACTTTTGATTATAAGTTACCACTTAATATGACTTATAAGTAATTTTAAATTTTAACTTATAAACCATTTTAAAATAAGTCATCCCGAACATGGCCTAAGTCATTTTTGAGAAACAAAAAAATTATTACTTCTCAAAACCTACTCATAAGTCAATTTTAAAATAAGTCACAACCAAACGCTTGATAATAAAAAGAACTTATAAGTTGGTTTGACTAACTTTTAAGTTGTGGTTGGGCACTTAGCTTCTTCGATCCGAATGAGACAGATAAAACCAAAAATGTTAGATATATCTAAATTTGGTCAACAATCAACATATATATATGGGCAAGAATAAGCCTCTTAATGAGTCGGACCAGAACGAAGCATGCTTTTATCTAATATGATCCACCAAGTATGATAATGGATTAATAATTTGATTTATCATATAATTGATAATTGATTTGTTTTATGATTCACTTGATCCAATAATACGGATCATGATCTAAATCAATCCATTTTTTTTTGTAATTATATTAAATTAATTATGAATAACTAAGTACATAACCAAGGTTATCTACCATGTGATTGATTTTCCCTCTCTCTACTATTAGATATCAGATAACTTAATAATAGATTGTGAGAATGAACAACTAATAAAAAATTATGGTAAAATTTTCATAAAGGATATCAAAGGAATGTTCACCTTATATATTATCCAATTCTGAAAATTATTTATTCTCTATTTTACAAAGAAAACAAAATCTCCATCCAAGTATCAGTTGGAAACTAGCTAGAAATTGAGATTATAGCAAGAAACATGCAAAAAGGAATAACGGATGATGATCAATTAATTAATAACCCTGTAAATATTAAAAGATGCATAACTAAGATCATAAACATATATAAATAATTTAGTTTAAGCATGCAAGTAGTAAATCATGTAGTGTATAACAGAAGAAATCAAATTAAACCCACAAATTAAAGCATTTAGGGGTTAGCTCAATTACTGAAGTGCAATTGAAATTATTAGTATACAAAAAGTTAATCAAAAAAGAAACACTCTTTAATAACTCACAAGTCATACCGTACCATTTAATTTTTAAATTTTAGCTAGAGTATTGAGAAGAATCCAATTTAAGAATACAAAAATAGAATTACATAAAGCACAAAATCGACAGGACAAATATGATAATTTGCTTCTGCAGATCAACAAAGGATTCAAGATATATATATATATATATATCTTGTATTAAACAAAAACACGGAATTAAAATAGTATCAAATTAACCACAAGCATTGGTGCAGCGGTAAGGATCGCCCTGGGATGAGCGGTAAATCCGGATATACTGGGATCGAACCCCGCTAGCAACAATGTGAGGAATTAGAAATAATTTCGAATGGCCACGGTACCCCTGACGTAAGTCGAGTAGCAAACCGCTCTAGTATCGGGCTGCGGAGATTAGTCGACCCGTGGGTTGGAAACTCCACAATAACCAAAAAAAAATAAAAATAAAAATAGTATCAAATTGGACTCATCATAAGTCGAAGAACCATTTAATCTCCCATGCCTTTCATATATCAGTTCGTTGTAAATAGGGAGATGTGGGATTTTTTTTTTGTTTTGATGGATCAGTGGGGCAAATCAAATCGTATTCATGATTTGATCCATTTGAAATATTGATCAAAAAATTAAATTAACACAAATCAATAAATAAATTATACTGAATTAAATCATATCAAAATTAAGATTTAACTCATTAACGGTCTTAGACAAAAATTATTAAAAACATGCTTCCAAACTGTTGTTACTACCATTATTTGAAAAACATATGTTGTCCTCCATTTGTTCCATTTTTATCACTTCCCTCTCTCTTTCCTACGAAAGTCGCTCACTCCGATCTTGGCAAATATTGGTTGTCATAATTGAAATTTCCTTTTTTTCTTGGGGTACGTCTGACATGACTTCTTAATTTTATCAACTATAGAAATTTTTGAAATAAAATAAAAATAAGTTGAGTTGTCAAATATTCTTTCCGTTTTAAAATATAAAATCATTATTAAGTTTTCAAAGTCGATATGAGACATGCATTTCTAAACTCAAAATTAATGAAATTCCTTTCGTATTTGATTATGATAAATCTTGAATTTAGTAGTACTTTACTTTTTATGTAATTTATAATATTTATAATTTTTTTGTCTAAATTTAAATGAATTAATATCAATTTTGAAGTTAAAATTATCTTAATTTAACTTTCAAAATCCAATATTAATCCTATATTTTGTAACGGGGAAGTATAATTTTGACTAAATTTTTTTTTTTTGGAAAAACACTCGAGTACTAAGTGGACTATTTATACGTACAATTATAGGAGGATGTGGGGAAGGATTACAGCACACTATCAAGTCGGAAAGAAGGATGATAATATCTATTAAGTAGTTAGAACAAACTTTATTTTCCTTTTTAAAACCTAGCTAGCTCAAAAATGAATCATTCAAGCAAAAAACTCATCTTATCCCATAACTAAAAGAATGATCAATCTTAGCAAAAATTTATAGCCCAATTCATTAAAAATCTAAAGATCAAACGAACCCTCTCATAATTTAGCAAAAAAAAAACCCCTCATAGGGTTCCAAGAACTTACAAGTACTTAAGAAAGATTATATATATATATATATATATATATATATATAGGGTCCCTATCCATAGCAATCAATTGTTATGGACATTATTCCGACAACCATGATCTTAGCGGCGCCGTTGATCTCCATAATGAATGACCAAGTTGAACTTATTTTTCTCCCAGCCTCAACAAGTTGTTACGGTAGGTAAACAAAAAAAAAACTTATTCTAGCCGCAACAATATGTAGTGGCAGGCAAGGAAAAATAAAATACCAAGTGCCATCAAAATTATTAATTAATATTTTGGATGAGTAATATGTACTATTAGTTATTTAATTAATAATTTTGAGTAATATATACTATTAATAGTATAAAGAATATTAATATTAATATCTTTACAAGTACTATTTATAATATTAACATATTAATATTTATAATAATTTTGAGTAATATATTATTTATTTATAATAACTATAATAATATCTATAATAATTATTTTTGAGTAAATAATAAATAAATTATTATAAATATTATAAATAAAGAGGTTCATGGGTTGCTTAAGAGGTCTATTTCTGGCATGCTAATTAAGAGGTTCATGGGTTGATCATTTGCATGGATTTGTGCCCTTGTATGAACCGTTGGGATAAAAAGGCTGCCACATAAATATACTAATTTTGGATCATGCATGTCTTCTCTAAAGAAGAGAATCCATTGTACGTAAATGACATGTTTAGCCATTTGTTTTATGAATATCTCTAGTAAAATGGAATTTTTGGTTTGATAAATTAAAGGGATAAAATGGTATATACGTTTGTGACTTTAGGTTTGGGTTAGGGTTAGGAATAAAAAAAAGTTGAAAAAGGAGAAAAAGAAGACAGTACCTTATAAATTCCCCATGCTAGCTAGTGTGTGGCTTGAGAGCTTTCAGTGTACACTAGGATGGGAGAATAATTACAAAAGAAAGAAAGACAAAAGGGGGGAGGGGAGGGGAGGGGATGGAGGGAATCCTCGCGAAAATAATTGTAAACAAGAAAGTTATCAAGATTCCATAACCTAGAAATAATTCAATCAGTTAATCATGAACATTGAATATGATATAAATAATTAGGATCAAATAATAGAGTATGAATGTCTAGCATTTGATTATTACCAGCTTAATTGCTCGTAACTAAATGATAGAAATCAGAACACTCGTAATATTTATTCATCTTTATCTTTTGTTGAGGGTGATTATATAAAATTGAAAACTAAAGTTAATGGAATGACTGATTGTATATGAAGTTTTCAAGGCCTCAATAATCAGCATTAATAACGTGTTTGAATTGACTTTTTAGAGTTTGATTATTGATTTTTAGAATTAAAAAGTAAGTTTTCGATGTTTGAAATGACTTATTTAATTTGGTTTGAATTAATAATTAGATTTTTGTATTAAAAAGAATAAGAAGGGGAGCTGATATATCAGACAGTGTGATTTAATTTTTCAATTTTTGTATTAAAATTTAAAAAGAAGAAGGGGAGCTGATATTTCAGACAGTGTGATTTAATTTTTCAATGCCAAACTGTCAGTCCCAAATAAGCGAATTCATACAGTAATTTTTTCAAATTAGTTTGATATATAAGAAGTAAATATTGGATGCAAATATATTCAAGATAGTAATGCTACAGATATAAACTATTCTACAAACATTTTATAAACTGCTGATGTGACATATTCCACCTTAGTATATTGATCAATAAATTACTTCAATGTAGTCTTCGGCTCCACATATATAAAAATATGAGGTGGAGTATGCTATATGAGTAGTTTGTAAAATGTTTGTAATATATAAAAGAGAATTATCCATACTTAACGTTTGATGGATCTAACTGTCCACACAATGACACAATTGTTATGTGGAGGATGATTACTCATCACTTGTCCACAATATTGTTTTGCGGATAGTTAGTGTTAATATATTATGGTAATTATGCAGATGATTTGATCCATTCAACACTGGCTTTGAATCATTTTTTGAATTGATATTTTCACATAAAAAATTAATGTTTTCATATGATTCATTTTACATGAATAGTGAGTGGGTTTCACCTCCGTGTAAAAAGATATTCATGTGAAAATATTATTTTAACATGTGAAAATATCAATTTTTTCAGTAGTCAACAAAAATTATGAATAAGTGATGCAAGTATTAAAAATAATTTGGAAAATGAATTAAAGGGCCTAATCTCTCTGAACACTTTTGCCTTTAAGATTTTCAATTTCATCATCCCAACTCCTAAGCATGCTTTATTAGCAGTCCCCCATCTTTTAGTATCATCCCATTCAAATCAATCCCCTCTAGCATTTGGGTGTTTTGTATCAGAAACAAAGGGAAAGACAGAAAGCGCAAAAGTCAGATACAAATAAATTAAAAACTGTAAACAAAATCAATCAAAGTAAAGAATTAAAAATAAAAAAATAAAAAATAAAAAATAAAATAAAAGGGATGAATGACCATGAAAAAAGAGTTTTGAGGGGTCGGATTCTTCTTCTTCTTCTTCCTGTTCTTTGCTCAAGTCAGTCTCATCCTCTCTCTTTCTCTCTCCCCCTGAATTCTTAGCTTTTTTCCCATAGTCTGCCATTGTAATCATCACCTTCTGTACATTACCATTTTTCTCCCTAGCTTCATAATATTATTTTCTTTATACACTATACTGTCTGTCTTATATTCATACATATAGATATTGATAGCTACAAAAAGAAATTATATACACACAATTGTTTTTCTTCATGTTTTTGATTGCATGGATGAGTTATAATAGGTGAGAGAATATCTGAATTATATATGTTGCAGAGTTATGCTCTGATACAAGCAATATATATATATATATATATATATATATATATATATATATATATATATATATCCATGCATGGCTAGAGCTAGGTAATGGCTTATTAATTTGAGAAATCACCCATCATCATATACCCCTCTGTTTCTCTCTCTTCACGAGTTTTTCCTTTTGCCATCCATTTGAAATGATTCCTTTGTATTGCCACTTGCTAATAATCCAAATCAATGCTAGCGGTTTTTCTTACACTTGTAAATAGTTTGTTACAATAAAGCCAGTATAAAAATCCAAAAACAGAGTTAGCCAGCTATTGTTCTGTTTTCTTTTTATTAATTGGAGAGGAATTCATTAATTAAGAGTGAGTACTAGCTAGTCTTGTTCTAAGCCAATGTTTCCGGTGGGTGCAGTCATGTCAAATAAGACCACCTCTTTATCTGAGGAAGCTAGCTGTGTTTCTTCTTTTGGTACCTTAAATCCATTAGCTTCGAACATTTCCCCTGTTGATCAGCAGCCTCAGAACATCAAGAAGAAAAGAAACCTACCCGGAAACCCAGGTAATTTATTTTCAAATTTATAGTCGCTTAATTCTGTCTGACTCTTGTTTTCGTTATGATCATTTATATATATATATATATATATATATATATATATGCAGACCCTGATGCTGAAGTGATTGCATTATCTCCAAGGACACTACTAGCTACCAATAGATTTATGTGTGAGATTTGCAAGAAAGGGTTTAAGAGGGACCAGAATCTTCAGCTTCATAGGAGAGGTCATAATCTGCCATGGAAGTTAAAGCAGAGGAATAATAATACGGATGTGATAAAGAAGAAGGCGTATGTTTGCCCTGAGGCTTCTTGTGTTCACCATCATCCTTCAAGGGCACTGGGTGATCTTACGGGGATCAAGAAACACTTTTGCAGGAAACATGGGGAGAAGAAATGGAAGTGTGAGAAATGTGCAAAGATTTATGCAGTTCAATCGGATTGGAAGGTTCACTCTAAAACCTGTGGTACAAGAGAGTATAGATGTGACTGTGGGACTTTTTTCTCCAGGTATCCCTGATAGCCATTTTTAAGTTTTTTTTTTTAAATCTATAGACTATATATAGGAGTAGTATTTTTTTTTTTATTTTGTTTCTAAATTTCTCTTCTCATTGACAATTAATGATTTCTTTGGAATTATATAAGTAGTAAGTGCATGCCTATAGGTGAGTTTTCTTCTATCAAATTTGATTTTATATAAACTCATATATATATATATATATATATATATATATATATAATGGATGCCATTAATACGAAGGAATAACAATATGATATTTAATACGTTTCCTCTCCCTTGAATAGTGAATGAGACCAAAAATAATTAATATTTCTCAATTTAATTTGAACCTGAAAATTTAATTAAAAAGCCATTTAATTTATTACATTTTCAATTTTGTTTTACTTATATGGGACCCTTTTCTCCATGTATGAATGGCATTCATTTTTTATTTTGTTCTTATTTTTTTTCTCCTCACTTTCAATTAATGATTTTTTTTGGAGTTACATAAGTGCATGCCTATTGGTGATCTAAATTGTGTCCAAATTCAACCTTCTTTATCAAATTTGATTTCATGTTTGTATGCATTATTTTGGACTGTAACAAACTGGTGGGTGGTGTGTCTTTGTTTTTGGTTTGAAGTGGTATTCGTAATTTATTTCAGTGGGCTTTGTTAATCTTGTGATGTTTCTTACACTAGAAGGATAAACCTTGCATATATATATATATATATATATATTTCTTAATTAATGGCGGAGACAGTCAACAATACCTTTCAATTCTGAACCACAAATGAATTAAGTTTATCATTCAAAATTACACACACAAACATATTAAGGGAAAAGCCATTAATTAGATTTTTGATTTTGTTTACTATGGTGATTTGGTAATTAAACAAAGGTTTATCTATTTTCCATGCAAAGCTGTAAGTATATACTTTTAGTATTGCATTTTCAAAAGTAATCATGGATTTCTAGTCTTTTGTTGTGGAAAAAGTAGGAATAAAATTTTAGGACTACTCCTGCTTTGAGAAAAATATTTATTTATTGAAAATATATATATATATATATATATATATATATATATATATATATATATATATATATATATATATAATCATTTAGTAGCAGAGAAGTCTTGTGAAACTCTGAAATACAGCATCATAACATAACAAGTAAAAACTGATAAATCTGCAAGCGTAACTGATTTGATATGTATAGATGTAGATGATCAGTTTGCTTTCTTTCTTTGCCACTCTCTATCATCAATAAGCACCAGTAGTAAAATTTGTGGGGGTCTCTATATAATTATTACTCCCTCGTCCCTCTCGCTGTCTAACATAATTTTATAGGAAATATATTATATATATCCATCTAAATATAACATGATAAGTATATTTAAAATACTATGTCTCGGTCTCTCTTTTTGTTGTGTATTTTTAGTTACTTGTGGATTGCATATATATATATATAAGAATATAAAATGGATTTATTTGCCTAGATTTTTCTTTTTCCCTAGAAATTAACTCAATACATTATAATTGATCACATCATTGGCGTCCGCATCTACAACCATATTATACAGTTCCTAAAATTCACAACCGTGCATGTGGCCTGGTACGAATTATGTGGATTCATTGTAACTTTAATGCTACGTTTGAATTGAAGGGAATGAAATAGAGGAAATAATGAAATAAAAATAGTGTATTTGATGATCATTTTAGAGGATAAATCATTCTAATAGAATGAAAATTTATTTCTATCCCTTTGTTTTTTTATTCTGTGGAGAATATGAAATAAAATTAATTTCAATAAAATAAATATATGTGATAATTTTGTCATTATATGACAACACCTACCTCTACCAACAACAAAACATACATTTAACAAAATTTTAAAATCATTTCACCTCGTCCTTCATTCTATTCATTCAATCTAAACACAACGTAAAGTTGCGTCTGTGCATATATAATAGTAGTAGTAGTAATTTAGATGCATGCATGGATGCAGGAAGGATAGCTTCGTGACCCACAGAGCATTCTGTGATGCATTAGCTGAAGAAAGTGCCAGACTCTCTGCAGCAGCAGCAACTAATGCCGTCCCAATATTAATGTCATCATCATCAACTACAACTCCTCCTCCTCAACCCCTCAGTCTGCAGCAGCAGCAGCAGCACCACCACCAACCATTCTCTCTCCTCAACCAGCATCAGCAAGAAGAACAAAAACATGACTACTTTCAAAACCCACCAATCCACATCTCCCTCAACACCTGGAACCCACCACCTCAAAACCCTAACCCTAATCCGGCAATTCTTCACCATAATAATCACATCATCAATATCAAGCCTGAAGCTATCAACAATAATATTGATCTCCCAATCTCTAATTCACCATTTTTGTTCTACCAAGAACCTCCACCACCTTCCTCGTCTTACAAGAACCTCTTGATGATGACGTCACCCTTCCATAGTCCTCCTCCTCCTCCTGCCAGCTCAGCAGCAGCCCACCTCCTCTCGGCCACTGCACTCCTCCAGAAGGCTGCGACGGCGGGTGCACAACCTGCTGGTCACGTGCCATCCGCCATGAGCCGGATGGACCTGAGCGGCCTGTGTCACGTCACTGCCGGAATCCCTGCTGATTACCAACTGGGAAACTTTGCCACGTGGCAGCAGAGGAGTGACCACAACCACGGTCCGACCAGAGACTTTCTGGGGTTGACCGGAGACCGAGGAAATGGGAATGTTGATGTGAACGTGAACGTGAACGTGAATGGGAGGAATCTGTTATCCTTCACCAGGGGCGTAGAGTTCCCTACGTATGTCCACCCACTGTTAAGGACTACTACTCATGTTGGATTTGCAACTCAAGATCAGCCGCCAGCTGCCTCGCAAACAACATGGGGAATTAGTTAATTCTTGAAATCACAAATTAAGATGCGAGGAATATTTTATGTTTTTTTTTAGTACTCCTGTTACTCTCAAGTACTTTTGCTTCAATTATTTGTTAATTTCAAATTTTCTTGTCCTATATATTAGGAGTATATTATTATTATTCTCCCTTTTGTTATATTTTTTGTTTTTAATATAATGTCACATCTTTTTCTGAATTTGAATGGATTGGAATGAGCATTGTTGGTAGAATCACAATAGATGCAGGATCAATGGCCTTGGGCTGTACTAAATTATATATATATATATATATATATGAATCTTACTATATTTATATCTATATATTGTGATAGATACTTTCTTAAGTATTTATAATTTTATAAGGAAATTAAAAATATAGATCATTTTTTAGATCGATTATAGACATATCCGATCCAGGTACGTATAATATCTTCAATCCATTCTCTTACATTTTAAATATGGACCATGAAATGAAGAGTGAAATGGAGAGGATTCTAGTCCTTCCACTTAAGGACATGCATGAAGTTGAAGTACAAATCAATTTTCGAGAAACTCTTTTCCCCTGAGCTATATACTAATTAAGGGTGAAAGAGAGAAAACAATGATAAAAATACAAAGTAGTAGTGGTGGTGGTGGTAGATGGGGCAGGCCTGTAAAACCTAGCTATAGTAAGCGTGAGTACTATCTCTATATATAAATTAAGTTGATGGTGTGTGTTTGTGCCAAATGCTGGTGCAATGTGGTCCGGGACAAAAGGAAAAAAAGGAAAGAAACAAGGGAAATAAAGGGGAAAAAGAGACGAGGAAAATAAAAAAAGAAACTAAGAAGCTAGGAAAATGTCAACGGTTATGAAAGAGATGCACAATGAGGACTTTGAAACTTTGAATCATCAAGTTCTTTGTTTCTTTTTCCTATCTTCATTCATGACCATGGTCCATGGGACTTCTCAAATTCTGTGCCCGTCCGTCCTTGGTTTAGCATGCAGCTATCTATCTATCTATCTATCTATATATATAGACACACACACATGCAAACAAACAAAAAATACATTACAATCAACTCACAGTCCTCCCTTTTCTTGTATTTCTAGTAAGGATCACGTACGAATCACGTACAAACTTACATGTTAAGTAACTAATTTAAAAGGATGTCGAAAAGATTTTGAAGTCAAAATTTTGATACGATATTAATTAGTAACCAACTCATCTAAACTTTTAAACTATTAGAAAAAGACACCAATATTAATGTATATCATGCCAATAGCACACATCCATGATCAAATAAGACGTTAATCTTTTAAAGCCCCATCATGATAAAGAGAACCAAAATCCATGAAAGAGAAGCTCAAGTTAACAAATGGCAAGTATATTCCACATCTTTAGAGGAGATAGAACTCTGAAGAGTGGTGGTGTGTGGTCCTAGCTACTAGCTAGGATAAGAATGACTATCAGACTATGGGTATTATGGTATATCCAGTCTTTTAGAAAGTTAATGAATCTTGATTCTAATTAAGAAGCTGGTTTATTTTGGACTGTTTATTGATCATGAATCTTATAGAAATGAGTTGTATATGTACAATTAGAAAGTTATAATTATAAAATATTTGTATAACAAATTAAGACTGTACGTAGAAATATAACTCTCTTATAATTATATCGATGTAACTAATTCTTATTTATAAAATTGTCCAAAATATATAATAAGCTGTTCAAAAATTACTGCTTGAATCCAAATTTAAAGTAGATATATATATAAGTTGCAGGGTTAAGGTGGTACGATACATACCATTTGCCTACTAAAAGAGACTGTCTAGCTAGATGCTTGCCTCTTTTTATCTCATACGTCCCTGCAGTACAACCAGACAAACCAAAAGGACGTTATCTTCTATTCCCTTCTCTTTTTTCTATCTTTCTATCTAATTAACTTGACTGCATATGTCATCAGGGAATCTCATGCATTTTCCACAACCCTACCTGGCCTTTTCTTCTCCTCTTCTTTCCAATGCCAATAATAGCTAAACCCATGCGATTCCCTCTTTTATACCTTGCACCTCCTCGTGCATTACCCTTAAATATTGTAATAAAATGGTGGTGAGATCCATCCATCTTGAATAGGAATATATAGTTTGCTGCTTTTATAATTAGCCAACAATTAATTAACTTGTAATTGGCAAATTAACCTTATAATAAAAAGTTAATTATGTAATCCACATCGATAATATTTGTCCTCCACTGATAGTATATAGTGCGTGTAACAGCTTATACTAGCTACTTTAAAAATAGTTAATTTCTAGCTAGCTAGACATGGTTCAGTTAATTCTGTAACTTATATGCATGCAGATTATATGCGTGTGTATATATATATATATATTATTAAAAAGAGGGTTGCATCCACAGCAATCGGTTGCCGGGAGCAACCATTTTATATAGGGTTTAGAAATCATTATTATAATGGGGCCCACTGTACTTGGGGGATAAATTGAGTCAAAAGCTCCTACAAGAAGTGGAATAAAGTGGTTGATATGGATGCAACCCCATTAAAAAGAGCTCTATATATAATTTGACTTGTTACGTTTCAATAAAATTAATTGTATTTTAACCCCCCCCCCCACCCCCCACCCCCCACCCCCCACCCCCATTTAATTTTATTTAAATTAATCTCAACAAATTAATCCACAAGACAAAAGCAGATGGAACACATTTTAAAAATGCAGTGTAAAACTCGCATGTCTATAGCTAGTAACTCAGAAATACAAAATCAATACATCGCTCCTAACTAAGCCAATCAATTAAAGGAGTATGTGACTTTTTTATCAGATCATATGTACACATTAGTTCTTATTATAGTTAAATTATATGTACACATTAGTTCTTTTAGTTAAATTATGACTAATTTTTACAATTGTTTGAAAGTTGGAAAAAGATCAGTTTAATGATTAAATCCATAAAGTAAAATTCCACATTCCGAACAAAGTGTTTCCCTTGGTCCAGACTAGATTTAAAGTAAAAGCTACAAGATTGGGCTGGACTCCTACTGGTAAGGCCAATATAAAAAATAATAGTCTAGTCCAGCCCAATACTAGAGTCTTCTTTCTCCTCTCGCTAGCAATCAAAAAGAAGCCTCCTTATGTAAACAATAATCAATCAATTAATGGGATTGCTTGTGTACTCTTTTACATTCACTAGAGACGACTGTAATTGGGCCTCCTCATTTGCTGTTGTGGATGATTGTACAGGCCTCGTAACCTTTTAATTATGGATCTGATGAAGGATAATTTTTATAGTTGTTGGGCTTTTGTCTTATTTCTATTGACAAATAAAAAAGAAAAAAAGAAGAAGAAGGAGAAGAAAGTTATTTTATTTACTTCTAAGTTCTAACACTAAAAAAAACATTGTAAAAACAGTGGTCTCTTCTAAATTACAATCTGAAATTCTGAATCTAAATCTAGGATCTGTATGTCTTTATAATTCTCAACCTCAGAATAAGTTAGCATTATTCATATATATATATATATATATATATATATATATATATTATTTATTTATTTTTTCATTGAGATTAAAGTGGAAATTTGTTGAGACTAGAGAAGACAACTACGTATAACCTTTGGCAGGACTCAGCACACTGAATTTGCATTATGCAGTCGACTATTCTCTCTCTCTCCTCCCTCCTCCCCCCCTCGCTCCCCCTTCCCCCCTCTTGTCTCTTTTTGTTTCTGAGGAATAATTTATTATTAATAACTAGTTGGCAATCCAAATGCATGTAAAGCTGTGAATGAATGTATGAGATAAGTATATATATATATATATATAGGGGACTGATCCATAGTAAACGTTGTAAGAAAGAGTGTAGCCTTACAACACATCGCGACCCTCCATTGGAAGATCGAACGATTTTATAGAGAGCATGTCCGCAGTTTAGTTTCCAGTATTCCGCACTTTAATACTTCGGACGGGATGGATTACCAAAATGCCCCTCCCGTACGAATTCCCCTTCCGCACTTTAATCTCGCGGACGTTATGTCATTGAAGCGACAATTGTTGGGTTATACGGCGTTGTTTTCAAATGATGGAAACTAAAAGTCTCGTTCACAGTATGAAAGTGCGGACGGGGGGTCTCCCCTATATAAGGTGCAAAAGAGCCCGCCAAACTTCACATCGATCATTCGAATGGAGGGTCCGACCTAAAGCTTATGAACGGTCTGTTTCTAGCATCATGTTCTTGTTTTTACTGATTCATGTGATCTGAGATGAAAAGACATGCATGGCACAACAATTGGAGGGCATATCAATTGGAAGGATGGATGTCGATTGAATTCGACCGACTCTTTTGATCCAGCCTTCCAATTCTTATTGCCATTTATGTTTTTCCTCATCCCAAATTCCTTGAATATGTAACTCCTATCAAGAATATGCTGCTGAAACAGATGGTTTTTAGCTTTATAAACTTATTTTTGTCGCCAAAATGTCTCAACATACACTGCCAGGTGGGCCAAGTGTTCAATTCTCTTTTACAAACCATAGAAGTAACTGCACAACAGATTGAGATTATACTGATGTATAACCTCAATTTGTTGTGCAGTTACTTTTATGATTTGTATAAGAGAGCTGAACAACTTGGCGTATCCTAATAGTGTATATTGAGGTACAAGTTTGCAGTTTAATACTGTTGATACTAATTCAGTATCTAATAATACGACGTCGTACACATTGATAATACTAAAAGGTCGTGTTTAAGTCTGAAAGGTCATTGGGTTATACGGTGTTGTTTTCAAATGATGGAAACTAAAGGTCTCGTTCGCAGTTTAATACTGCGGACCCTAATTCAGTATTTTATAATACAACGTCGTACATATTGAGAAAACTGAAAGGTCATATTTAAGTTTGAAAGGTCGTTCGGTTATACAGCGTCATTTTAAAATGATGGAAACTAAAGGTCTCGTCCGCATTATGAAAATGCGGACGACGGGTCTCCTCTATATAAGGCGCGAAAGAGCCAGCCAAACTTTACATCGATCATTCGAATGGAGTGTCTGACATAAAGCTTATGAACCATCCATTTCTTTCTCTCATATTTTTGTTGTTACTGATTCATATGATCTGCGATGAAGAGGCATGCATGCCACAAGTATTGGAAGGCATATCAATTGGAAGGATAGATGTGTTCTGAATTCGACAGACTAATTTGATCCAGCCTTCCAGTTCGTGTGGTCATGTGTGTTTCTCATCATCCTAAATTACTTGAATATGTAACTACTATCAAGAATATGAAGGAGAAACAGATGGTTTTTAGCTTTATAAACTTATTTTTGTCGCCTACATATCTCAACATACATTGCCAGGGTGGGCCCGTTGTTTAGTTCTTCTGTGCAAAACCTGGAAGAGTACTGGCACAACAAGTCAGATTTACAGATGTAAAATCTCAATTTGTTGTGCATGTACTTCTATGTTTTGCACAGAACTAAACAACTAGCCCATCCTGGAAGTGTATTTTGAAAGGTTATGTCTGCTGTTTAATAATGCGGACCCTAATTCAGTATCTTATAATACGACGCCGTACACATTTCTAACACATCACGTCTTCGTCCCGATACTTAATGGTCCTTTTATTATTAACACTGAAATTTCAGAACGACGACGTATCTATCCATACACAGTCAGACTTTATTGAAAGACCACTTCGGCAAAATATCGGACAACCTCGACAAGGTCTCGGATTACACATGCATCCACAGTATTATACATCCCGAACTCAAACAATAACACTTTATTGGGAAAATAATGTACTAATAAATCGAAAGAATTGAACACATCACGTCTTCAGTATCTTATAATACGACGCAGTACACATTTCTAACACATCACGTCTTCGTCCCGATACTTAATGGTCCGTTTATTATTAACACTGAACTTTCAGAACGATGCCGTATCCATCCATACACACTCAGACTTTATTGAAAGAGCACTTCGGCAAGATATCGGACCACTTCGGCAAGCTCTCGGATTACACATGCATCCACAGTATTACACATCTGAACTCAAACAATAACACTTTATTGGGAAAATAATGTACTAATAAATTGAAAGAATTGAAATTATGTAGATTTCGGCCGTTTCAACCCTAAAGCTTTAAAATGGTTGCGCTTATCGTGGTTTGTAAAGATTCCACATATTGCACACTTTCGAAGTGGTTTCTGCCCTGAAATTAGTTTGACAGAACTTTTCATCCGTGTAGCTTTTTTTGACCTTTTGTCTGCGAACATATCGGATTAAACACAGGATCATTGGAAGCAACTGCATCATCAACTCATCATCATCGGGCATTTCGAGATCGGCCCATTATTCAACTCAGGTTGCACATTCTCCTCCGGTCTTACTCTCACACCTTCTGTAGGGAAGGTGCGAACAATTTTGTGCACACGCTCTAGCACTCGGAGAGCATAATTTGTGCCTTCTTTAGAAGATGAAGCATCCAACACAAATAGAGAGAATAGTTTGTGTATATGACTGAACCAACCTGTTTGTGTCTCAGTCCAGTCTGTTGAAGAGTGGAGAACGTACGAGGCCACACTGCTCATTTTATTAGTATCTTGAGTCCATCGCTTGTGGATCAATTCTGCAGGTATCTGAACCACGTTCTTCGAACTTAGAAGCCTGAGAATGTGACAGCATATTGTACCCGAATGTTCAAACTGTTTACAATTACATTTCGCCATGCCGGTTTCGGTATATTGCACCACTGTGAAATGCCTACGGCTGGATTCAAGTTCCATCACTTTGAACACCGAATAGGTTTTTGAATCAGGAGTTGACAAATCACGACACTTTTTTGAAGTTAACTTGTGTGATTTTGTCAGCTCAATTTGAAAACGCCGGAACATCTCCGTGGTATTTATCTTGGCGGCATTAATCTCTAATGGATCTCCAAAAAGGAATTTTCTTGACCTACTGACCGTCAGATAATTATCTTGCTTCTCTCTTATGTACTGCTTCTCAATGGCCTTTTGGGACTTCAAAACAAAATCTCTAATCCTCGTGGAACTGTTGACAAATTCGTCAAAAAAGTTGTTCATAATTTCACTCCGAGACGTGGTCGTCATTCCTGCGGCAAAGAAATTTTTTAAATACACCCATATCCATTTCTCTTTAACTTCATACAGAGATTTCACCCATTCTTGATTATGTAGACCGTAGTTTTCAAGCAACAAATCCCATCTGTCCTCAAATTCCTGAATAGTCAAAGACTTAAACGCGCAGTAGTTAAAGTCTGACTTAAAGGTCAGGTACGAGGAGTAGATATGCCCAAGTTTTTCGGGGAACTTTTTGCTAATGTGCCAAGTACACAATGAATGGTGTGTATGAGGAAAAACCCGAGCAATCGCGTTCGACGTAGCCCGATCTTGATAAGTGACAATGGTTATCGGATGTTTGTCATTTATTGCTTCGAGCCATCGCTCAAACAACCATACAAATGTATCCTTAGTCTCATCGCTCAACAGTGCACACCCAAACAATATATAATGGTAATGATGATTTACACCCGTGAAAGGAGCAAATGGTATGGAATACTTGTTTGTTCAGTATGTGGTGTCAAACATAACAATGTCGCTAAAATTCTGATAAGCAACTATTGACCGATAATCTACCCACATAATGTAGCCGATACGATTATCCGGGCCTAGTTTAACACTAAAGTAAAATATGCCCGGGATCTCTAGCGGCAACTTCCTCAAGTAATCTATTGCAGCATGTGCATCATTCTCAATGCTATTATCACGTCGAAGATCCCTAACTGTATTTCTCAAATCCGTTTCAGAAAACAAGACATTGCTCATACCTCCACCTAATGAGCTAAAAACATTCATCATCCTACTTGGACCAATCCCAGCATTATCAAGGGTTTCAATCAGATCCCTGGCAACTCCTAAAATATTTTTGCGTGTTTGAATTTGTGAAACTTTGCTTGGGGACACAAATTCATGATTGCGATTTAGTTCCAGAGCGGAGACAAACCACTTATCTTTACTCCTATCGTGAACAACATAAAATCTTGCTCTACATTCTGTTCTATCAATCGAGTCCCTCCTCCGCTTGCCCTTAACCAAAATATTATCCTCATCATCAGTGACAGTCTCTTTTTTCTTAACAACCACACTACCAGCTTTACGACAATGATACAATCTAGAACAAAAATCGTCAGATCTAACAAGTTTTTGGCTGGTTTTTATTCGTACTTCAAAACCAACTCGTTTGGCATACTTCCTATAAAAGAATTCTGCCTCATCCAATGTTTCAAATATTTGACCGATATACGGAATGGTATCATCACATAAACTTGTGACATCTTTCACGTTACAATTTTTTTCTAAAGTGTTCGAAAGTGAATAAAATGATTCTTCAACAAATAAATCCATGAAAAAAGCAAATGAATTAGTAATAGTTAGCCAAATTAGAGCTTACCGATGAAACGCCGAAGTGCTGGTATGGTTGCTGATAGTAGGAAATGCAGTCCCAAGCTTATTGCCCCTTGCAAAAGATAAAAGAGATTGAATGGGTCTCGTATGCAATTAGGGTATAAAAAGTTAGGATACGCAGCTTAGTTCTGCGGACATACCACATATTACTTACAAACGACACTGTTTTAAGCAAAAGAAATGTTCGCAGATTAGTACTGCGGACGTACGTTGTTCTTACAAACGACATCGTTTTAACCTAAAGAAAAGTACCGTTTTAACCAAAAGAAAAGTACCGCAGTTTAGTACTGTGGACGCATGTTATACTTACAAACGACACCATTTTAAACAAAAAAAAGTACCGCATTTTAGTACATATAACAAAGTAACCAGCCCGCTTGATCCACGTGTCAAACAAGGACCCACGATCAACAGTAACGCACGTACGGTAAATACAAGTCCCACCATCATCATTACAGCGCCGTATTTAGGGAAACATGCGTTTCCAGGTATTTTTCCAGCCTATATATACCTGTTGCCCCAAAATCAACCGCCTACTCTCTATTTTCAGATTTTTAAACTTCTTAGCAAATATCAGTACCTTCCCTTCATACAGCGAATCTCCTACAAAATTAGTAATGGCGAATTCCAGCTCCACAAAACCTCAAAAAGTGACAAAGGTTAGATTCATCTCTGGCACGACAGACACCACTGTGTCGGCTCAAACAGACGTAGTGCCGGCTCAAACAGACGCAGAGCAGATGGAGAAGAACATGTTGAAGGTATTTTTCGACGGGAAAAAGTACGCCCAGAGCAACACAGAGTCAATCATCACCACTCGTCAACTGAAGGCTATTCGTGCCGATTACCAAATCCAAGAGGGATACCAATTAAGTGTACCGGGGCCGAACAACAGACAGTATCATCGACCCGACGGTCGGATAGCTGTTCATCTATTCGGGTTGAAATATTGGGTCCGTTTCCCATTGCACGAATTCGTCACCGCCTTCCTTAGTTTCGTGGGTATCGGTCTCGCCCAACTAGTTCTGAACTCATTCGTTCACCTGATATGCTTCATCGCCTTCTGCCACAACATCGACATCAAACCATGCCTCGACGGTCTCTTCCAGATATTTGAAATCAAGCACTTCAGAAGCGCAGGTCACATGCGTTTACACAAACTTAAAATGAAGCGTGCCTGGATGGCCACCCCATCGAGCAATAAGGGTTGGCACGCCCAATGGTTTTACATTATGTGAATTGGTGAAATGGTTAAGGGGAGTAACTAATAGTTTATTTAAATTAGTGGACTAGCCCTGAGACTTTAATATCAGAAAATTGATAGGATTATTAATAATTAAATATTCCAATTATTTGGATATAGTGTCAAGAGTTGATCATATTGATAAATTGCAATTATGAGTAAATATTTGATAATGTGTTGATTTAACAATTATTATGAATAAATAATAATTAATGAATGAGAGATTAATAAATATAATAATATTATATTTACTTAATTAATTATTTCATACAAGCATGTGATAAGTAAACCTTACAAAATATGGTAGTTAACTATATATTATATATAGTACAAGGTGACGTATTAATACGTCTACATATTATATATGTAGACTATATAGTATGATTAATTACATTATGTGAGTTACATATTATTGCTTATGTAACATGATAGACATTAATATATAACCCCATTACCTTATATTAATATCAATAACATTATTAATTGTTAAATAATTTCAATAGGTTAGTATAATTATTATAGTAACAGTTATTATAATAATAACAGTTATGGTAATAAATAATGAGCAATACACAATTATATTATATTTGGTGTTAATAGAAAATGTACATGGATTATATGTTATCATATGTATAACCCAAATTGATACATTGTATTGTGGGTTAACTAATTAAAAGTACATTGGGACTTATATGTATACATAATGTGTACATGCATTTTATAACTTAAGAGTTTGTACATGCTACACTTAATATATGCAAGTTGCTGAGAATTGTGTCCCATAATGAGAGGCCATCCTCAATTTCCTCTCATACACGTGAACTCCCACATGCTACTCTAGCCTACTCCTTCTCTCAAATTCATCAATTATAGCCAATAATTATGGGGGAAGTGGGCATTATGATGGGTTCTAACTACTCCCAATTATCCCTCATACACTTCTTATTCCTATTGTTTTGAAATGGAGAGCAAAAGCATGGACCATGTAAAGAATTGGCTATAAATAGAGCCCCTCTTCTTCTCATTTCATTTGCTAAGGATTTCATTTGAGTTAGGAAGAGTATTATAGCAACATTGCAAGTCTAATAGTAGCATTACAGAATCTGTTTAGCAGCAAGTTCATTTACAAAGGTATAAATCCATTTTTAATTTCTGTAGAATTCTTAATATTTGATTCTTGGAATTAAGCATGTAATTATTGATAATTGGATTGAAATATGTTGGTTAAGTGTTATACAAGATGTTAAACATGTTAGAATTGCTAAATGGTGTGTTAGAAATAATTTTGATAGGAAAATTTATGAGTTGGGTTTGCAGAACTGCCGAAGCAGTTTAGCTTCTGGTCTGGCCGACAGCCTGCGCAGCTGCGCCACAACCTGCTCTTGGATTGGCCGGACACCGGCGCAGTTGCGCCGGGTTTATACCTGGTGCCTGCGCAGCTGCGCAGGTTCCTGTGGCCAGTTTTTGTTTTCTGCTTCTGTTAAGCTGCTGTGATACTAACATGTGATATACCATTGAAACAAGCTTGTGAACATGATTTAAATATAGATATTAGTACAATAACATGATATAAGTATGTATTCGTTGATGCTAAACGCATATGCCATGACCATATGTTTTAAAAAGGGAAACTTGTAATTCAAAAGTAAACCTTGTCATGGACGTATCACGCGAACATTCTGATTTTGTAAACACAATAGTGTGGTTTATATTGTCATGAAATGCGAGTCTAAAGTGTGTTCACACACTAGCATACGTGATAGCAAGATTCTAGCGATTTTGAAATAAGGAACTTAAGAACTTTCAAAGTGAACTTGGCTAAGGTTAATATCTTTTAGATTCTGACTATTTGAGAGCATATATATGGTTTATATATGAGTCCTAAGACATACGAGTTATGAGCACAAGGCATTTAACATGTATTATGATACCTTATTGGCTTAGTGTGATTTTTCAACAAAAAGCTTAGAACGTGAAAGATTATATCATCGAACACCATGTGGATTACGTATTGAGCATACAAGCATGTACATTAGAGTTCGTTATGCCTATAAGCATATTAACATGGACCTCGTTGAGTTAACGTATAGATTTCACATATGCACGTATTCATAGAAAATGAATTTCTAAGGCATGAAATAGGTGGATTAAAGTATACATGTATAGTATACGCATGAGCATGCATGTTATGTTTAACCTTGTTATGTGATAACATGAAGCATGAACTTGTATTATGTAAAGTATACAAATTACCGACATGAGAGCATATGACTTTAAACTAGGATTAGGTTGAGCATGCTAGGTTTTCAAAAATTATAATCATAAAACATGTATGTTGATTAAATATAAGTAACTTGAAGTATTATGTGTTCAAGTCTATATTGATGCATAGAAACTAGATAATCTAAAGTTATTAAATCTATGACATGATTAGATTGACTTACGTGAATTATGGATAGATTGATATGATAAGAAGATTCTTGTAAGTGTAGACTCGTATTAGTTTACACATACTAATTGGAATACCGACTTATTAATGTTAAATTATTTAAGCGACATTTAATTAAAGCTAGAACTTAATTGTAGCTGAGCAATCAGGAAAGTCTCCGAACTTCACTATTTGGTTGTGCAAGTTCTTTAATTCTTATTTGTACAAGTTTCTATCCTTCTCATATTGTATTGAGCAGGTTATTATCGTATTGACAGTTAATTATTTAAAGCTTGAACTTTATTTCCAAGCATGCTATTGGGTGGTTTAATTACTTTACAATTATTCCACATCGATATTATTGTTATTCGCACTTGGTGCACTTGATTTCGTACAGTCTTGGACTTGTACATTATTTAAAGTTCTATAATTCTTGAACTGCGTCAGATAGAGTCTGAACCCTTGTTCGGTCAGACAATTGTATAAAATTTTTTATAAAAGCTATCCAAACCAATTGATGGAAAGGATTCTTAGACTGAAAGAACACCCCTTGTATATATAGGGGAGTACCCCAGGTATCTAGTATAAAGATACAAACAGCAGAGTTGAATGTTATGCATATACATAGCGTACGCGAGGCTGATCCCCTCAAGTACTTATTCTGTAGCCAGTAACCAAAGGGTCAATTAGCTATTGATTCTGTTGGAGTTTTATAGTTCAAAAGTCTACTGACTATCAGTTATTCTAAAAGCAATTATTATTCTTGCTTCCGATATTCATATTGTTGAATTCATTATCAGATATATTCCTTTCATCATGATATATCCTTTATTGTTGTATTTCAACTTGCTGAGCAAACTTGTTGCTCATTCTTGCTATATCATGACTTATATTGCAGTTAAGCCCGAGACTTCAGGAAAGGACAAGGGTAAAGGGAAGATGTAGGATTAGTTTGCAAGGAGCAGACTTTATCTTTATGTTTAATAAATTTACTGTTATGTAATATGAACCCTATTGACTATTCTAGGGTATGTTTGTATGTTTTGTATTTAAGGTTATCGAATCTTGGGACTAGTAGCACCTTTTGAATGAACGACGTACGTTTATTATATTCCGTATTTTAGTTATTATATGTTGTTTAGAGGTAGATGTTTATGTTAGATCGTGACGACCGGACCGGGGTCAGAGGACCCGGATTCGGGGGTGTCACAGAAGGGGTTGAAACCGATGCCATTCGGCAGAAGGTGATCGACTGCTATAAACAGTCCGAGGAGATGACGAACTGGACCGTTCGCAAATTCGGTGAGGGTTACAAAGAAGCTAAATCTCATATTGCTGACAAGCTTCGGGCCGCTGGCATGGATCCTACAATTATAGATTCAGATGATGATGGTGCTGACGACCCTGATGCGTGAACTCCACACCTGACATTTATATGAATGGATATTTTTGAGTTTTTTAATTTGAACTCCAAAACTTGTGTTAAATTCCAATGTTTTATAATGGAACTTTTAGAAGTCTTCGTGTTCGAATGGTGTTTAAATAAATTATAATTTCATTGAAGAATGCATCACGCCACAGTCCCGATACAAGCATTGTAATTTTAATGTGTACTTATCAAAATTTATAAAGTAACATATTTTTAACAAAGTAACATTATCGTATAATCCATCACGCCTTAGTCCCGGTAAATCACGCCTTAGTCCGACACATCATCCCTTCGGTTCCGACACATCACGCCTTATTCCTGACACATTATCTCTTCGGTTCAAACACATCACGCCTTCGTACCGATACCCGACGTCACTTACCAAATCGGATATGTTTAGACTTTGCACGTCAGTTGAATATGTTTAGACTTTGCATGGAATTTTTGGTACATAAAAACTGTTGAAAGTAATTTTTGTTACACCACGCCTTAGTCCGACACATCACGCCTTCATCCCGAAAAATCACGCCTTAGTCCTAACACATCACGCCTTACTTTCGATACCCGACGTCAATCTACCAATTGGGATTGGAGCATGATGATTACGTTTTTGTTCCGATACTCGACGTCATTGAACAATGTCAGTTCAAATAGATTGCATACCCTAATTTCACACTGACAAGTATTATAATTTCAGTGTATAATTATCAAAATTGACTTTGTAATATATTATAACAAAGATGAAAGAGATTGAATGGGCCTCGTATGTAATTAAAGTATAAAAAGTAAGGATACACAGTTTAGTTATGCGGACGTACGCCTTAGTCATTACAAACGCCACCGTTTTAACCAGAATAAAACTACCTGTAACAACCAAACAGCCCGCTTGTTACACGTGTCAAAAAAGGACCCACGATCGATAATAACACACGTACGGTTAATACAGGTCCCACCAACATCATTACAACGCTGTATTTGGGGAAACGTGCGTTTACAGCCTATATATACCTGTTGCCCCAAAAACAACCGCATACTCTCTATTTTTAGATTTTTATACTTCTCATAAAATCCCAATACCTTCCCTTCATACAGCGAATCTCCTACAAAATCATTAATGGCGGATTTCAGTTCCACAAAAACTCAAAAAGTGACCAAGGTCAGATTCATCTCCGACACGACAGACACCACTGTGTCGGCTCAAACAGACGCAGTGCTGGTGGAGAATGACATGTTGAAAGTATTTTCTTACGAAAAAAGGTACTCCCAGAACAACAAAGCGTCTACCATCACCACTCGTAAACTGGAGGCTATTCGTGACGATTTCCAAATCCTAGAGCATTATTAACTACGCGTAACGGGGCCGAACGACAAATAATCATCGAAGTGACGGTTGGGTAGCTGTTCACCTGGCCTCGTTGAAATATGGGGTCCTTTTCCCACTACACAATTTCATTACCGCCTTCCTTGGTTTCGTGGGAATCGGTCTCGCCCAACTAGTCCCGAACTCATACATCCACTTGATATGTTTCCTCGCCTTCTGCCAGGATGTCGGCATCGAACCATGCATCGACGGTCTCTTCCAGATATTCAAAATCAAGCACTCTAGGGGCACAGGTCACATGCTTTTAAAAAAACACACAATGAAGCGTGCCTGGATGGCCACCCCAACCAGCAATAAGGGTTGGCACAAACAATGGTTTTACATTAAGGGAGACGACAAACATCTTCTGCCCGGATGGGCCGATCCCTTGAAAGTTAAAGCATTCACCGGCGAGGTCCCCGAGGAGAGATAATATTTCCTCAATAAGGTATTTGCCAAGATACCAACGCAAGAATGGTCTATTAAGCTGCTTACAGATCATTCTTGGTTATTCGAACATGCTTGTAAGTCCTTATTTATTCTTTCGTTGAAACTACTTCAAATGCATTCATTTTCTAACACATGCATCTCCACAGTTTCTATTTTCGGGAATCCGCCAACCTCTGTTGCCCGAGCACTATTAGCAATCGAACATGACCCAACTACTTCCGCTGAAAACGGAGAGGAATATGAATTCGAGCAATCGGACGAAGGCACCGAACAGGTCAATACAACAGAGCATCTCGAGCCGCTGTCCGATAAAGCCCTTGTCGTCTCAACTCATCAGTATGAATATGACGATCGAGATTTTTGTAATTTAATTTGAATATTTATTGAGTTAAATAAATATTTTTTGATGATTTAATTATTGAGTTAAATAATTAATTGACGAATTTGTGATAGATTAATTTAATTATATGTGTTACATTGATTAAATTAATATGGAGAATTTTTATATTCTAAGTATGTATTTAATTGAGCTTATTTGATTAAATGAATTAAATCAATAAGCATAATGTTATTCTAATTAACTCAATAATTAATTAAAAAATTAATAATTTGACATAATTAATAAATCAGAATTTTAATTATGTGACTATGTGATTTATTGTGGAGTCATGCTATTTTATTTAATTGATTTAAATAAGATTAATTGATTAATTAAAAGTGTGACATTATTAAACTATATTTGTAAGACCCCAACTTTTATGAATAAAGATTTAATTTTCTCTATATATTATTTTGAAATAGTAAGGTGTTGATTTAATAAATGTGGTAAGTTATGGGTGGAATGTGTAAACTTTACAAAGTAAGCAAGTGGTCATAACATATTCATTGTGTCGGGGAATATTCTTTTGTCAGAGAATATCCGTACGACGGCGTAGTCATTGGTGGACCCCACAACGAAATAATTGTCGGATATAGAAAGCGACAGAAATAACATTTTCACGGCAAAACTTTTACCGTTAAACTGTTAAAATACCAGGTGATAAAAATACAGTAATACGCATTGTTGCAAAGTAGCACACGGTATTGCACAATGTCTTTGATTATTGATGCTTACGTAAGAAGTCACTCAGTATTCAATAATTGCTACAGTAGTTGTTGCACAGTATATCATATTATTGATTCAATTATTGTCACAGTATCATCTCCACAATATTTTACATTATTAAATCAATAATGGTCAGTTATATTATTTAAATGATATTATTAGATAGCATTATTGGCAATGTCTAGAAAGTTCTGTCTAGGAAATGGGTTAGTCAATTGCGCGCCAGTAAGAAGAAATCTTTATCGGAAGGCACCCTCTTTCCTAGGAACGACCTGATTGTCATTATTGTGATTCTGTAATATTAATTTAAATAATAATTGATGAATGGTTGATAAAAATATTTTCATTGTGTTAAAAATATTAATGTTAGTAGAAATCGACATTTATTTCGATAATAGTTGATTTTTGGATGTTAAATTGACCAAACGGAGAATTAATCGGATAAATGAGCAATTAATGGGTGGTTAACATGAGGGACCCACTTATTGGTGGATAATAAATAGTTGGTGGGTAGTTGCAGGGGTGGAGGTGCAAGATTTATAAATTTGAGGGACTAAATTAAAATTTTTGGCAAAAATAGAGGTACTAAAGTGTAATTAACCAACCTTTTTCTAGCCTATAAATAGCAAGCTAATTTTATTCATTTCTCACCATTCTTGAAGAGCAAAGTTATAATAGTAAGAAAAATTATAGAGAGAGAAAGAAGAAGAGTATTCTGCTACTACGTTATTCTAGTATCCAATCTTCTACTGAGGTAAGGAGTATTATTTCTTTTATATTCATAAAGAATGCTATTTTTTTTCAATACTCGTAAGGGTTGTTACTCTATTCTTTATTGATCTGTGGGAGTAACCTCTCTACGCGGATTACCGCATGCATGGTGAATAACCCTTCGTATTCATTCTTTATTGATCTGTGGAAGTAACCTGTCTACGCGGATTACCGCATGCCTGGTGAAAACCTTTTATATTCATTCAATTCCTTAATAATCTGTGGGAATAATCTGTCTACGCGGATTACCGCATGTGTGGTGAATCACCCTTCGTATTCATTTCTATTAAATTGTGGAAATGATCTGTCTACGTGGATTACCGCATGACGGGTGAAAATCCAATTACAGTTTCGTATATTCATTCATACTCATACGAAATATTATTTCACTGGAACATTGGTCTGAACTTGTTATGAAATTTTCATCTTTTCATGACAAGTTACTATTCACGATTAATTTTTTTTTTTAATCTTTGATTGGATCCAATTTTTGAACTTCATTCTTGAATTTTGCTCCACAATTGATTATTACGGAGTATTCTTGAACTTGGATAAACTAAATTACGAATCCCTAATTTTTGTCCTTTATCTCATTAGATTCGTTTTTATATTATTTTTCATCATCCTCAGTCTTAAATGATGATGCAAATGAATATCTTTGGCCTGTAGTGCAAAGATGAATGATTATTTGATGAATATCTTTGGCATGTAGTGCAAAGATGATTACCTAATGAATATCTTTGGCCCGTAGTGCAAAGATGGACAGGTGTTGAGATGAACATGACCACTGGTGATACAAATGAATATCTTTAGCCCGTAGTGCAAAGATGAATATTTGATTCGAGATATATATTGATTGATGTTACAGGGATAAAATAGTTGTGTGGTCGTATTTTGCACGACTGTTTGATATGAAAGATTGTATTTGGATTCTGTACCATGTATTTGGAGACTCAGAATGGGTTGGGTTGATTGGACCAATTTTGGGGGCGTCACAATATTATAGTAACTTAATTAAAATAAGAGGAAAGGAAAATAAGGGAGGACAAGCAAACAAAGCCTTAAGGGGAGTTGGTCAGTTAACCCACTATGGGATTAACTGACGACCACTCACCCATTACGAGAGCATACATATACGTATTATATATTATACATCATATATCATATATATCATATATCAGTCTTCCCCTTTCATTAGTTAAGGAAAATAGAGAGAAAAGATAGAGAGAGTTGGAGAATTCAAGTGTATATCACCTTCAATCAGAGACTGCAAGGGTAATCCCTACATCTCAATTTTTATTTCACGTACTATATTTTTCTCCCAACTGAGGTCTCTAAAATTGGAACTTCATGAATTGTTGTTTATTATTTGATGTTAAATGTTTATTGACATACATAACTCAATTGTATGTGATTTATATCTGTTTTTAAGAAATTAATCCATGAAAACATGTCTTAATTGGGTTTTCAAAAATTACAGAGTTTTTCCATTTACGTGTTTTTAAAAAAGTTCTCTGCGAATGAGAAAATTGACATTTGTTCATTATATGGCTATATATATATATTAATTGATGTTCATAACATGCTCTAAACCATAAATGCATGATTTACAGTGATTAAATTCATGTAATTATGTTTTGATTGGGTTATTAAAAGTCTCAGTGTATGAAAATATGAAGAACACGTATATATAACCCTTATATACAAAATTTATATGCTTTACTCGTTTGTTTAACTTAAATTGACACTTGTATATGATTATGTACGTTTAAACGAACAAAACAGAATTTAAACGGACGGATTCGGGGAATTAACGAATCTATAACGTTGAAATTCATGTATTTTCTTCAAAGTTTACAAAATATGGAAAACAGTGGAATTAAATGTTGTGATTTGTGTAATTACGTGAACTAAAGTGTTAGAATCATGTTAAGAACATCGTATGATGTTTCTGTAAAGTCTATATTTTATGGGTAGCATTAAAATTCATCGTGTTAGTTTAATTGGGATTTATTGGCTGGGTTCTGTGTTCTTCGAGTACTGCAGAATCTGGGTCTACGTTACCGCGTGGCCGCGCCACTTCAAGGCACACTTGGAGCGTGCCCGAGCCGTGCACCGCGGCCGCGCCGCTCCAAAGAGCATTTGGAGCGGGGCCGCGCCCCCTGCAAAATTTTGAATTTTTTTTCTAAGTGTTCATGTATTAAGATGTGTTTTAAAACCTAATGTAATGAACATGGAGACATGTTAAATATATATTAAGATGTTAATAACTTATATCACGTGAGCGATTAATAAGTTAAATTCGTAACTTAAACCATTTTCAATAAGTCGGATAATGAGTTCAAAGAACAATGTGATGGTTCGATACGTATATCGAGTTATTGATTAATGTATATTGTGAACGTATTGATATGTAGGATTTAATAAGGAACGAGAATTATCTGTAGCTTGTGCAAGAGGCAAGTTTCCTAGACTCAAACATTACTTTTACATTGAGCAAGTATCCTATCCCTAATTTATTGTTATTGAGCAAGTTCCTTAAATTCTAAGTTATTCATTTATCAAGTCTTAGACTTGTGTTCTATATCGAGCAAGCTCTTGTTCTTAATTGTTCAAGTTCAAAAAATTTCATATTAGATGCTATAACTCTCTTAAAGCATGATTCAGTTATACAATACTTATTCAATTGTATACTTTTGAGATTTATTATTCAAGTTGAATATCGATGTTATTGTTGAACCTTATAGGACTAGTGAACCCTTATTGATTCGACTAGTCCATAGTTGATGAACGTTCGAAATTCTAGAATACTTATTGAGTTTATCCAAACCAAACTTTCTTTGGTGCGGATTCTGATGTCAAAACTGAGATGAACAATCCTGTAAAGGGGATTATTTACGCTTTAGCTTTGAGATATTGTGCATAGTATGGTACTAAGGGCTGATCCCCTTAAGTACGAGAAGTAGAGTCCATAGTCTTATGACTGTTAAAGGTTTAAAGTTTAAACACTTTACAACCTAGGACATAGTTCGAGGTCTTATGACCCTCAGATGTTCTTTTGATTCTTGTTATTCATTCTTGAGTCAAAAGTTGAGTTTCTTTATTCAGACGTCTTTGATTCACTCGCATGTTGTTATATTATTGTTATATCAATTATACTTGTGGACAATCGTGCTCACTCTTGCGTAATAATAACATTGAAGTTAAGAACGAAATGTCTGACGAGCCTTCTTCTAGCAAAGGTAAAGGTAAGGTCAACAAGTGATGAAGACTTGTTGTTTATTTTATATGTTTATGTTTCAGACTTATGTTACAGTTGTGTAAGACTTATTTATTTGTTTATGTTCCGCACAGATGTTTAAGGTTAGTATGACCTGGGATTATATTTATTATTCAGATGTTGTAACCCCATAAGGGGAGAATTTATTTCTATCTATTGCATGGCTTGTATCTATTATGGGTAAATAGATTGATGATATTTGTACAGTGAACACCAAATCCAGTGGAATTGAAGTACCCGGATTTGGGGGTGTCAAAATGAACATCCCGGGAGCCCCATCTTTGTAAAGCTAATCTCGGAGGTCCCGTTCCCATCTCCCCGTGTGGGAAGGACGACACACAAACTGACAGCAGTGGATAAACGTAAAATGTGGACCAAGAAAACAATAAAATAATAATAAAAAAAAGCTGTCGAAACAAATATCCCACTTGAGTCGGCCATATAAACTATACCTGCAGAAGGGGCTACTCAGACCCGATCCGAGATGGGAAAAAGAAAAAGCCCGAAGCACCTAACACCGATACAGTACAGCCGAAAAAACAGTGTATCGTGGTGATGCAGGAGCCCCAACCGACCGGGACCGAGAAGCCGCCTCAATCTCCAACTCCGGTTGATCAAACAAAACCCATGACAATGTGGCCCGATGAACCCGAGGACTACCCCTTCCACCTCTACGACAACCTCGCCCTATCTCAAGACGACCAGAGGTTCGAGCTGTTGTCCTTAGAACAACTCATGCGTTTAACCCAAATATTTTTGGAACGGGTAAGTCCATAAACAAGTATTTCTGAATAATATATCTTTCTCGTTGAATTTTGGCTATCATCACATATCTGTATAGCATATTTCAGTCAGAATCTACCCTCACCCTTGCTATCTGTCGTCATGAAATGGTCCGTGCAAATGAGCAAACGCTAGAGGCTGATAATGAACGCCTAATGGATGAAACCCAAGCACTTCGTTCCGAAATACAACAGATGCATACCCAATTGGAAACGGAGCAAAGCAACCATGCCAAATTGGTTAGCGAAATTATATAACTGAAAGATGAGAAAGCGAAACTTCAAACCGAGCAGGTTGTGTTAGAGTTTATGCCCTAGAGGCCAATTCTTTGATGTAATTGCTTAACCTTTTTGATATTATATTTGATTGAATAAATGAATTATTTTATTATGGTTTTATTTACTGCGTTATATAAATGTTAAAATAATAATAGTCCTTATAATAGTGATACAAATTATATGGCTTCAAGTATGTGACTTGAACATGAGATCATATAATTACAATTATTATCATTACTCTTAAATGTCCCAAGTCGAGTGTCATTGTTAATGGGACAACAATGATACATTGAGACTAGTATGTGGATTGACTGATGGCCAAATCTTATTGATCATAAATATATGAGATATTGAGTCAATGCATAGGTACATGTTAGAGAACAATGTACTGGACAGACCCACCATGAGAATTCTACGTGGAGCATTATGCAAAGTGTCATAAGCAATTCTCATAGTGACAATGATGTAATAATCCCCCGACCTGAAATCACTATATTACTACATGGGAATTTATGTACTTTGATATCATCAAAGGTCACCTTTAATAGGGTGGACAATAAAGGTGATTATTGGGTACATCATAAATCGTGTGAGGAATATGAGTGATCTAAATAGAATTTAACCCTCCTATATATTAGGGGTGATATCCATCGGCCTCTTGATTGAGTAGGACTATGAAATGCATGGCCATGCCCAAATAGTGATTTATTTCATATAGTCTACTCATCGATCAAGAAAACTCAGATTAAATTATGAAAAGGATGACACATTCCATGCATCGAGTTTAATCTAGGATGTCAAGGTTAAAAGGATTAAATTACATTGAAACATTGGTCACGAAAATGTTGTATCGAATCACCGATCTTATTATTATTTGGGTAGCAGTGATACATTACTAGATGCCGCTCATTGTTTATAATTTTATAATATGATATTAAAATTATTGCCAACATAATAATAACCTATAGGGTCACACACTTAGAACGTAATTAAAAGAGAATTAATTTAAATTGTAAGGATTTAAATATATCAATATGATTGATAGTATTTAAATTACGAATTTAAATTAATAGGATAATTTGTATATATATGTATATTAATTAAGTAAGACTTAATTAAGATATAATATATATATAAATTCGGATTTTATTTTTCTAATTGGATTAGGTTTTGGTTAATTCCTTTAACTGCTATATATATGATATATCAGCCATTTTTAGGGTATTCATTATTATCAAAACCCTAGCCGCTGTTAGAGAGAGACTAGAGAGAAAAATTGAGAAACTCTAGATCCTTGGCGGTTAGTACCGCACCTTTGCTTGCTGCAGATCGTGTGACAATTCGCGGGACGTTCGTGTGGATACCGTAGAGACGTAGTTCCTTTGGATTGCGTTGAAGATTCGAAGCAATTTCAGAATTTCCATCATCTCTGTTCAGGCTTGAATAATCGGTAAAACAAATCTAAACCTCTGAATTAATATGTTTTTCGCATGGATCCTATTTTAGGGTTTCGGAAAATTTTAATTTTTGCTGCGTTTATGTGCCGAAATCCCTACAGGTTGTTAGGGCATTGGAGAATGCTGAGCTTCGAAAACAATGCAGTGATCTCAATGAGGAATGCAAGGGCAAGGATATTAAAATCATGAATATGTATGAATCGACAAACCAGTTAGAAGAGAACTACGAACGCCTCATGAGAGAAGAGCTTGAAACCGATGCCATCCGACAGAAGGTGATTGACGGCTATAAACAGTCCGAGGAGATGACGAACTGGACCGTTCGCCAGTTCGATGAGGGTTACGAATAAGCTAAAGCTCATATTGCTGACAAGCTTCGGGCCGCCGGCATGGATCCTACAATTATAGATCCAGATGATGATGGTGCTGACGACCCTGATGCGTGAACTGTTGAAAGTAATGTTATTATGTTATAATGCTTCAAGCCTGCGACCCGATACATCACAAATTAGTCACGACTCTCTACCAATTGGGATTGGAACATGATGATAACGTTTTCGTTCCGATACTCGACGTCATTGAACAATGTCAATTCAAACAAATTGCATACCCTAATTTCACACTGACAAGTATTGTAATTTCAATGTATAATTATCAAAATTGACTTTGTAATATATTATTACAAATTAACATCATCTTATAATGCTTCAAGCCCGAGACTCGATACACCACGCCTAAGTCCCGACACATCACGCCTTCATCCCGATACATCACGCCTTCCTTCCGATATCCGACGTCACTCTACCTCTTGGGATTGGAGCGTGATGCTTACGTTTTCGTTCCAATACTCAACGTCATTGAACAATGTCAATTCAAACAGATTACATACCTTAATTTCACACTGACAAGTATTGTAATTTCATTGTATAATTATCAAAATTGACTTTGTAATATATTATAACAAAGTAATATCATCTTATAATGCTTCAAGACTGAGACCCGATACACCACGCCTTAGTCCCGACACATCACGCCTTCATCCCGATACATCACAAGTTAGTTTAACGTTACTAATTGATTAAAAATAACATCCTTTACCTGAGTAGAGAACTAGATATAATTATCAAAATTGACTTTGTACAATGTATAAACATTTCAATGTTACAAATGTTTCCCAGTGTATCGGCTACTACTAAAATTAATTTTGATAACCGAAATGATTCTTTATGTTGACAATGGCAACGCAATGTCCCTTGCCCTGTGCTTACGCAATTCATGGGCAATTCTATACCTAAACAAGGACGCATCTTTTACCGACCATGCCAACTCATTTGAATCCCTGCTTTGGACAGTGTAGTCGATGTACTTCATTACGTATACTTCGCAATCTATAAGATTTTGCTGTTTAGGTCGGGATGACTTGAAAGCGAAAGTCATCCTTTTCTCCGGGAAGTTCTTTTTAGGACTGAAAATCCGCAGAGCGTTTGCAACGTAGTCACACTGAAAAAAAAAACATGATTGTTAGTTAGACGTCCCTAATATTGGGCTGTATTTGGAAAATGACATCGGCATGCATAAGGAGACGTACCAGGTAATCAAACTCTAATTGGTAACGAACTGATATTTTGTCAGTAGGGCCGTCATCGAACAAAGAATCTATCAGCATCACCCGCCAATTCCGAATATCTACAACGAACAAAAAATAATGGGATCCCTTATGGTTAACTGGAAGGAATGCAAAATCACATTCCGCCAACTCCGGTTGGTTTCCTAGGTTGAAAAAATAGGGTGCGACCTCGGACACGTCATACTTTTTCTTATCTGCTAGATTGAGTTTGCTATATTCCGGCCACCATCCTTGTAGTAGTTGGAAAAAACAGTAGGGCGTGAAATAAAATTTAATTCGCTCGGTTATGACCTGTCTTAGACGAACTTTGCGTAACTTCAACAAACTCAGATACGCGTTGATGGTCTGATCCCATATCTCGTACCCTGGTAGAAGAGGTATTAAGTCCTTGTGTGACAATTTGTACTCGTCATCTGGGCTGATATATGTATACTGTTTTGATTCCAACCCACCAGAAAACCAATTCCGGTTTAGCCATTCTACATTTTCCGCTTTCAGTGGTTTGAGCGGATCCTTCTTATAGAATCCCGATCGATCCCTTTGTAGCCATGACAGTTGGATTGACGAATCGCCCTCCTCCCCACTTCGAATAGGCTCTGAATATGCTTGAATGCTGGAGTTTCTTCTAATATTGGGCTCAACTGCGTCGCCTGAAAGGGTTCCACAGTGTTAATGCAATTTAAAGAACTTCACTCGTGCATGTAAGGTGGGGGAGGTGATATATATGTCGTTTGTTCCTCTTCGGGTAAGGGAAATTGGATGTCGGGCACATAAGAGAATACCGGAGTGTCTTCATTGAATGGATTGAAAGAGGCAAATAGTGTTTGTTGGGTCAACTGATCTTCTGAAAGGTTAGGGATGGTTTTGCTGGGATCTTCAAACACGCCGCGGTACTTTTCATTAAAAAGTATCGACCTTGCATACCACTCCTCATACGCAGACCCAGGGTTGTGCACATGTGGTTTTGAAAGGAGGTTTCGAATAATGTCTCGAGCAGATTCGATATGTATATGTCCGAATATATATCATTAGCGAGACGTATGTAATATATATTGTATAAGCATGAATATGTCATTAGCTAAAAATTTACGAGTCCGGCAGCTTCGTACTGACAAAAGTGGGCCGGTGGTGTATATGTATCGTCTGGTTGAACTTGTGGCTGGCTTATTCTCAGACGAGTCATTTGCCTCTTTCAGCTGAGGTATTCGTCCAGCCGAATAACCTGTCTTGTGGCAACCACAATATCCAAATAGATATCCTGCCAGTTATACCATGTGACGAGGTATTCGCTCCTCATCTTGATATAATCAATTGATCGGATCCCTTCTCTCTCTCGGTGGAGTCCGACCATAGATATCGGGTCCAGTGGTATATCCTGCACTTCCCCAAATTGTCTCAATACGCAATCTGGCATCTGGAATTCAACCACGTCGAGCCAAATGAGGGGAATACGTGAGGCCCACTATACCATGCTGCCTGATACTCCACTGCCACAAGATGATCAAAATGTGAATACGGCCTCCAGCGTACCATAGCATCTGTCATCCCGTCAAATTCCCCCTGGTAAAAGATTTGGTCGTGATGGGGATATAGTCTTCTTGCCTCTTTCACCGTATGCATTCTTCTTCGGTAGGACCATGCTATTGCGCGGGGCAACAAATGATCCACCCGTCTTGCATAGTTAGGCCGACCAATTGACAGGCGTTCGTAGGCCCACACCTGTAAAACAATATTTAACGTTAAAAAACCGACGTTCAGTATGTCATCGGATATCCATTTAACTAAGCCTGCGAAGGGAGTGAGATAATACCATACCCGGAGAAGTGTTAAACACCCGAAAAAGCTCTTATTTTCGTGTCGGGTTGCTTTATATAAGCTGCAAAATAAACAAGCCAACACCGCAGCTCCCCATGCATGATCATTTACTTTATTAACAACCTCTAAAAATATCAAATACCTCGGATGTATGACGTTGCGGCTTGTCGATGCAAATAACACATTCCCCAAGACAAACAGTACGTATGCTTTGGTGTAAGTCAACACCGTATCATCATCAACATCTAACGGAAGCTGGCAAAATCTACTGCCCAACCACGACAACATAATGCCCCCTCGAGCATACACATTCTCATCCCCAACAATATACTGACTAAATTCACTATCGAAAAAGTAGCGTTTTGGTTTTCGGAATAATGGACATGTTATGGGATGCCCTATAACCGGTAATCCTAGGATGAAATGCACATCTTCCAGGGTTACTGTCATTTCACCGATCGGGAAGTGAAATGTATTGATTTCACTACGCCATCGCTCAACTAATACTTCTATCAGCGAAGCGTCTAACTGGTTACAGACATTAGTATTTTTAATACCCCAAAACCCCAGTCGCGTAATAATTCTTTTTGGGGGTCACTTAAAACCCAGACTTTTAACGAACGACCACTCTCATCGGTTCGTAATGACCTGATGTAATGGGGATCGTCCCATACGGCTGATGAAATATGATTTGGTTGGTCCCACAACAAAGTATCCACAGCGGGTCCTGGATTGAAGTCCATTGCTGTCAGTAACACGGCCAAAATAAACATCTATCAAGACCACAAACATCTTAAAAATAACAAGGATAAACATCCATTGACTCTTAAAGTAAACAACATTTAAAGTATACAACATAGATTATTTAAAAAATAGATATTAACTATTCAACAATGTAGAAGCATACATATATGATGGAACGTTGTAAGGTTGGATGTAAGGATTTACCAGACTCGATCTGATTGGTTGCTTTCTTCTCAAATTTGCTGCAACGATTGTTGTTTAGTAGTTTGGTTACTTTGACCTTAGCAGTTAGACAAGATGGACAGTTACTATCTCTGCTTCGCTTACCAAATGGCGTGGTTCAGGATGAACACCCATGATCTCTCCTTCGTCTTTCAAAAGGGCGACGTTCGGTATAACTTGCGTCCCCATTTTAATACTGCGGACGGTCTCCATTTTTTCTTTATTAATATATGTCGTCATTTTGAATTTAAACGACATCATTTTATGTACAAAAAATAACTGTCTGATGTGGACTTTATTTGAATTAAAAACGGCACGTCATTAAATTTTAATCATCGTTCGCAATATTAAACTGCGGATGAGGAATTTAGACAAATACAGTTTAATTTAAGGATATTAGTCTTTTATTTTTCTGGGTATTATTATTGCACAATAATACCCATTAACAAATAGAAAATCTAATAGTCTTAAATCGAACTATCCTTGTCTGTGATAGGTATTGTAAAAAAGATACGAGATCTACACATATATATATCAACATCTTAAAGCTTAAAATCATCTATTTCTCCTGCATATTATTAAACTGCGGATGGGGGATTTAGACAAGTACAGTTCAATTCAACGATATTAGTCTTCCGTTTTTCTGGGTATTGTTGTTGCACAATAATACCCATTAACAAATAGAAAACTTAATAGCATTGAATCTAACTATCCTCGTCTGTGATCGGTACTGTAAAAAAGATACGAGATCCACACATATATATCAACATCTTAAAGCTTAAAATCATCTATTTCTCCTGCATATTATTTTTACTTGTTACAGATTCATGTAATCTGAAATGATGCGATACATCTATGGCTAAACAAGTGGAAAGATGGATGTAACTATACCACTTGGCCCAGCCGTGGAAACTATACCATGCTGCCCTAGATTAACCATAAATGGTCGTCATAAAAACAGATAACATGATTCATGTACAGAAAAAAACACTACGCAAGAAGAGATAGAAAATTCAGAGCCTTAATTCATATACTACTCGGAAACCTTCTAAATGGGTATGCTTGACTGGCTCTTTCACGCCTTTTATAGGAGACCCAACATTCGCGAGATTAAAGTGCGGAAGGGGAATTCGTACGGGATGGGCATTTTGGTAATCCGTCCCGTCCGCAGTATTAAAATGCGAAATACTGGAAACGATGTGTTGTAAGTTCGATCTTCCAATGGAGGGTCGCGATGTGTTGTAAGGCTACACTCTTTTTCTAACGTTTGTTATTGATTAGTCTCCATATATATATCCCATAATATATCACCTTTTAGAGTTGTGTACAAAAATTAAAGAAATAATTATATAATATTAATTGTCTATAATATCTTTTATCATATATACTTATCTTATATTTTGTCTCTCATTTAAAATATTTTTTATAAGGGGTAATTTTAAAAAAATTATAACTATCTTAAATTATATAAAACGTTAAATTATTTTAAAAAATATAAAATTATTTAAAACGTCATATATTATGAAATGAAAAAAATATTTAATTAAATAAAAATTAATTTTAAATTTTTTAAAATATTATTTGCTACTATTAGTAGAGTATCTAAAGCTAGAGTTTTAAAACTATAGAAATATGAACCATTTTCCCCCGATTAAGGGACATAGATGTGTTTATAGTATAGCAAATACTATTCGTTAATCACGTTCTCTAATGTGATCATATATATATATATATATATATATATATATATATATATATATATATGTATATTTGCAGCTTTAATTAATTTCATTAGAGTCCTTCTACGGGGACATAAAAATGGGACATGAAAATTGGACATTTTCAATTTTTTTTTTTTTTTTTTTTTGATTTTTGTTGTGACTCCTAAAAAATATTTAGTATTTATTATAATTGGAATTTTTTTAAAAAAAAATGTTTTAGGTGTAATTTGGATACATATACAAGAACAGTGTTATACAGACTGTACAACACTGTTCTTGTATATGTATCCAAATTACACTTAAAATATTTTTTTTAAAAAAAATTCCAGTTAGAATAAATACTATACATTTTTTAGGAGTCACAACAAAAATTAAAAAATAAATAAAAATAAAAATAAAAATGTCCAATTTCCATGTCTTCCAGACTAATTAATTTCATTACTGCCTTGGGCTGGTGGCTGAGGAATCCCTTGGCCTTTTATGATGCTGGTACCTGCCTATAGCCTAGCCTAGCTAGTAGCTAGGAAGATTTAGTGCTAATTGTTTTAGCATACCAAGAGAAATTTAAAGAATATATTCATATTTATATATAATGTCTCTTCAAAGCTTAAACAGTTTGTAAATTCAATTGGACACTGGGAAATAGCAAAAAAGGACCACCAGTCCATTCACAGATATATATATATATAGACTCTGCAAACCCTGCCAGCTTAATTACTTTACTAGCTACTCCTAGCTAGGTAGCTAGCTAGCCAGGCTACCCATTATTTCATTTAAATCTCCCTATCTGCTGTTCCGCTATATTCATTTCCTTTGTTTTCTTTGCTCTAACCAAGAAGCTGGCAGAAACAATTAAAGACTACAAAATCTCATATACGTACGTATAAATTAACTAATTAATTAAAGGGAGTGTGAATGTTTAGCTAGATCAATATATAAAATAAATTATATATATATATATATATATATATATATATATATTCATACACTAGTACAACCAATCTGCATGCATGTGTTTGTGAAAATATGTGATTGGTAGGTATGACTGAATTAATTCATCAAGTTCACTAGTTACTTAAATTCATGCAGAATAATTAAGTTACAGTCCTACAGGCTACAGTTATTGAACTGACGATGCCAATTTGAAGATTACAAATTAGCTAACCCCGGCCTCTCTTCTTCGAATGTTTCAAAACTTTGGTACCATATTAGTACTTTTTAATTACACTACTATTATCATTTTGTTCTCAATTATTTTGTAGATTGAAATTTTAAGCTAGTTTTTTTATAATAGGCTTAATTATAAAAGTGTTCTTCAAAGTTGTCATTCAACGTCAATTTAGCCCTTCAAGTGGTAAAAATCTTAATCGAGTCCTTCAAGTGGTCAATTTAGTTCAATTCAATCATCATGTTGACTTCGACTTAATTGAATCAAATTGGGCATTTGAATAACTCAATTCAAATTTTTACTATTTAAAAGGACAAATTAAAATTAAATGACAATTTAAATGAATACTTTTATAATTCGGCCCTAATAATAGATTGGATTCACAGCAGAGTAAGTACACCGATTACTTATAGCTATAAAATAATGTTTCTATCACATAAATTCTTTCACATAATTTTCACACATATATATATATATATATATATATACGCACACACGAGAGTTATATAATAAAATTTATTTGATAATAGTAGCATTGCTCATAGCTATTGCTCATAGCTACAAGTAAGCAATTCCTTGACTATATAATGAATTGTTTGAAGTCAATATTCAATTCTACAATGACATGATAGTTATTATTAAATATAATTAAAATGGCAGCTTTGGCTTAGCAACAGAAGAAGAATCTAGCTAAACAAAAACGTCCAGATTTTGACAGTTAAAGCGTCAGTGTTTAGTATCATCAAAAGAATGAAATCATAAAAGATGAAAAGGGTCGGCCAAAATATAATTGTTGACCCATTCTCAAACTGTAACCACGTTCCAGTGCCCTTTCTTAATCCAGTTTTGTCGATATCTTCTTTTCCCTCCCTCCCTCCCTCGCTCCCTTTCTCCCTCCCTCCCTCCTGGCCCTTTCTAAATCAAGTTTGTTCATGACTCATTAGCATGTTCTAAGAAGTACTTGATCCATCCCATAACATTTTTCTAAGGATGAGTAGCCGGTAAAAATCGATTCGAATCGAATCGAATCGAAATCGAAAGTAATCAAATTTCGGTACCGATATCGGTACTAATTGAACCGATATATCGAATCAATTTATCGGTTCGGAACTAGTTCGGTACCGGTTTTTATCCAATAAACCGAAAATTAATATAATTATTATTTTATTATTTTTATTTTTATTATTTTATTATTATTATTATTAATTTATTATTGTTATTATTTTTATTAATATTAATATTATTTTTATTATTATAATTATATTATTATTATTATTATTTCTTTTATTATTATTAATAATTATTTAGTAATAACAAAAAATAAAAAAATTAGAAAATCGGTATATACCAGTTCAGTTAGGTAAAACCGAACTATAAAAATTCGGTACCGAAACCGGTATATACCGATTTTTTTGTACCGAACCGATTCGGACCGGTCTGAAAAATCGAAAAACCAAAAAAATCGAATTTTTTGCCCACCCCTACATTTTTCACATACATGCATCTTAAAGATTAAGCTTTTAGAAATAAACACTTGTGCACGGAGCTCTGATACGATGTTAAATAATAAACTCATCTAAAAATTTTAATTTTTAAAAAGTGACACAAACAATATATATCATCCTAATACATACTAACATGGATATTATGCTAATAGTTCTAGGTTTGCAAACGAATCAAATTATTCGCGAATCGATTCGGTTTTAGATGGTTTCACGTTCGGTTGCTCGATCGAATATATTCGCGAATTATGTGGTTCGATTCGTTTGTGTTTCTGAACAGTTCATGTTCGGTTCAAGAAGTTCGAGAGATCGGATCGAGTAGTTCGATTTCTTATATGGGTTCGAATGGTTCGATTTTTTACGTGTGAAATTTATTAACCTACTTAGAAGTTAAAAATATAATCAACTCCCGTGGTTCGTCAAAATATTCACAAATTTAATCACGCTCGCGAACGAGTATTTACTCGCAAACTCGTTCATGTTAAACTATGTTCGCAAATAATTCGCGAAATACTAATGCTCATATTACTCGAATATAATGGTATTTTCTTAATTAGATGTACAATTTATGATGTGTTGCTAAATATTTGTTTGGGAGTAGGTAGTGCCATTAAATATTAAGCTGCTATTTAAATTTGTTATTTTCTAGTAGTGATAAAAACTACTCCATAAAGTCAAATAAATAAACATTCAAAACAAAAAAAGGAGTCCAAGAACCAAGATTGATGTAGGATTGGCATTTTGAACCAAATAGTAAATTTTTTCATACAGTTGTTATTAATTTGGCCATAGAATATCTGCAAGAGAAAGGTCCCCCCTAGCTACGTCCCGCCATCTAAACCTAGACACTGTATGTATGGAGTCCCCCCTCCACCCCAGACACCTTCCTGCCATGCCGCCCTATCCTTCTACCACCTGTAACCCTAAAAAGACTATCTTAATTACCTCTCTCTCTCTCTCATAGCTGGATTCTCACATGCAGCCGGATGTTTTATCTTTATTCTTTAGTTCAAACACTGTTTAGGATTGTGGCTTAAATATTGGTTCTTTTACCCCATGCATCAAACATCTCTCTATATATTTCCCTCTCCAAAGTCTAAACTGTCCTGGTGCTGCAGTATAAATAATACAATCCTTTCCCCTTTTTGTTACATACATATCCTTCATCAAAGCTAGAACTCATGTCTTCTTTCTGAGTCCTTTCATTTTCCTATAGTTTTATTTTTCTTCTTAAATATGTTTAATATATACTTTCACTTGTTTAGATGCATTCAGCATCATCTGGATCTCTTTACCTTTTTCGTAAATATAGCTTTTTTAAAAAAAATATATCCTTTTTCACATTTATTTTGTTTTTTTTTCCTTTATGTTTTCAAACTTTCAAACGTACCCGAAGGAGAAAGTAAACAATTTTCTCCATTTTCGTAATTATAATTTTCTCCATTTCATCTTCTTTCTTAAAGACCTCTTTTATTCAATTTGGAGTATAGAACCTAAGGCTTGGAGGGGGTGAGTATAGATGGAGAGAGTTCTCAAGGGAACAAGTGAAGCTGCCAGCATGATCTAACTAGCTAGCCCTTTGGGTTAATTACAAAAAAAATATAGAAAAAGAGAAGAATTGAAGAATATATCCAAAAAAAAGAGAAAAAAATCAATTTGAAGAGAAGAAGATGAAATAACCCTAGCTAGCTAGCTAGGTCATGCTGTGACAGCCTCACTTCTTCCCCCTTTTGGGGACACGGAGAGGGAAATACTCTCATCCTACTATTTTTGTTTTGAAAAAGAACAGAAATTAGTTTTCAAGTAAACAAGAAACAGGGAAATCACTGTGAGTATGTATATTCGTACCTCTTCTATGCTAGCTACCTGCATATTCTAGTCTGTATATATATGTTATATACATGTACTCATATCCACCCTTAATGGCCTGCAATGCATGCATGCTTATCAATTTATTTATTTTTTGCTAATTCGAGAGAGGGTTTGAACCTATTACACCAACTGAAGCTAGTATTCTTTCCAACTTTATCTTTTAACTTTCTTGAATTAACACTAAAGAAACCAGGTGGTTACTCGATATGTACTTGGGGAGAGGAGAAATTCATTCTTTTTTGTATAACTGGTATGTGATTGAGCTTTTACGTACTATAATTTATTGTGTTCACGATAAATGCAGTGGTGATATAATTCCTTGGTGTTTGTTACTACTATAATTTGTTGTGTTCACGATCAGGTCTCAAGCAGGTTTGAATTTGGGGGAGTAGGTCAGGAGATTAATTATCCATCATACTTTGATGCATGTAATGAATTAATAATGAGTTAGAAATGGGGGTCATTCTGCAATGAAATTGAAAGGGAAGGACATTAATGGAATGTTGAAACTAAACTGGGTGCTAATTTTGTTTTTTTATGGAGGATTTTGCTGATTTACTGTTGTACGCGGAAGACTAGTGATTTTAAGTGCCCCGCAACATTTTTTTTAGAAAATAAAAAATGTGCATTGTCAAATTTTAAACTCAGCATCTTTCATTGTTCTATTAAGTTTCATGTATATTATTATCAATCTAAATAAAAGTATCATTTTCTTATTATTGTTTAGTCTTGTCAGTAGAAATATCCAAAAACTTGTGTTCAACTATATTACTACAATTAAATTAAACATTCATTATATATATATATATATATGTGTGTGTGTGTGTGTGTGTGTGTGTGTGTGTGTGTGTGTGTGTGTGTGTGTGTGTGTGTGTGTGTGTGTGTGTGTGTGTGTGTGTGTGTGTGTGTGTGTGTGTGTGTGTGTGTGTGTGTGTGTGTGTGTGTGTGTGTGTGTGTGTGTGTGTGTGTGTGTGTGTGTGTGTGTGTGTGTGTGCAATATGGTTATATATAGTTGTGTATGTTTTATTTGTGAATTGTCAATCAAAATTATGTCGTATTGTCAGATATATATTTTATAAAAAAATTATTTTTCTTTTTTTAAATCAGAAATTAAAATTAAATTTGTTAAAATTATTTTGTTATTATAAATTGTGCACAAATAAAATATATAAATGATACACCACGATATACTAATAATGTGAATTTTGACGACTAGTAAATGAGAGAGTGGACCTTCTGGGTCATTAACAACACGTTACATGTATTATTATTTACAATAGTATATGGGATATGGCTGCTAAGTTCGTAATACAAAAGCCGAATAGAGCCTTTGTTTTAGTCCAGTGGACTCTTATATTCTTAACTGATGGGCAAACCATTCAATTCAGAAAAAGCTCACCAGCCACTTAGCACTCACTATATTTAATAAAATATACATAACTGTATTTTAGTTTTTAATATTATTTTAAATATTAAATATAATTTTAATTCTCATTATTTTTGTTTAGTAAATAATATTTTTTTAATTTAAAAATAATATACATAATTGACATTATATTTAAAGTTGTATGTACAATAATTTTTTAACTACTCGTGCATAACTCAAAAACCATATATATTAATGAACGAAGGGAGTAGTCACCATTACTCAAAGCATTTCAAGTTGTAAAATGTACGAACAATAACGTTACTTTGACAAAAGAAACTTATAATAAAATGAATACGAAATAATGAAATGTATTATAATTACTTAATGTTTTATTATAAATCTAGTGATTAGAATCAATCATTATTATGTCTTTTTTGTATCTAATCTTTTGTAACCAAAATATTATTGATTCAATATATAATTTGCTCTTTTTACAAGCCTTATATAAGCACTTGCAAGAAATTGTGTGAAATGCGAGGCTCCAGTTGCATCTATGTTTATAATGTGGTATCATATTTTAATTTTGATTGTTTTTCATTTGTGTTGGGAAAATGTTATTTTTATATGTATTTTTGATATTTTTATATTATTTTTTTTCAAATGTATATAATGTGTTTCTATACAGATTTCACTTTCATGTGAAAAAAATTATGTGAAAATATTAAAATTAATAAGAAAATAATGTTACAAAATATATGTGCTTGGAACATCACACCTCGTCACATCATCATGCTGGTTAGAGGGTGTGCAATACTATTATTAAATAATATTTCAAATAGTGGATTGCCTCGATCAATTCTGACAAAATATATCTTGGAGGCATTTTTGAAATTTGATGTGAATTTATTTAATTTTAATTATTATAATTATATAATATAAAATAAAAGCATTAATTATAATTTATTTTATTTTGATTTTTTATGAGTTATATTATTTTTAAAAATTGTTATGTCATCGTTTGATAAATTATGTATTAAGTTTATTTGCTTGCATGAACCAGCTGAGTATTTAATAAGTTGGAATTTTCAGCCTTATAATACTACGTTGCTTTAATACAAAACAAGTGACCCTCCCTTGTTGTCTTTTCCACATTTGTTGCCGTCTCTTCAATTTTTATTACAAATACAATCGAGAAAGTTGATAATTTAAGACTAAAAACAAAATGAAATGAAACTTTAAAAGACACGGTCCAAGTTAACCCTTTTTTTAATTATTTTATGCCCATTGAAGCCAATATGTTGGGAACTTTTGTTTAGAATATCATATCTGCCTACTTTTTTGACACTTTGATATAAGGATGATTCTGCAAGCACCTATTGGTTCCAATCTGCCTAATTCCTAAATCCACCAAGATCATCAAAACAAACACTTGAAATAAGTAATACAAATGTCAAAATCATATATATATATATATAGAGAGAGAGGATAAGACTTTGAAATGAACTGTTCGTAAACATACGTAGTATTCAGTATTGAAGGTTGTTGATTGGTCCAATTATGTACCATTATATATTTTTAATTAGTGTTAAATATTTTCATCTAATCAATAACTTTTAACATTAAATTCTATATATATTCGTTTACGAATAATTTGTTTTACAATTTTATCCTATATATGTATATATATAGTTGATAGTTAATTTATTCAATTAATCGGTGGTATAATGTCTTGAGCACTTTGTTTTAATGTAAAGAAATTCGTGCAGGAGAGACAAGCACCTGACAAATATAATTAACTGCATTAATTCCATGCTAGCTTGTAAAGAAGAGAAAAAGCTACTCATATTATCTTCCTTCATCGAACCACGGAACTAAAGATACTTGCTGAGGAATGAAGTCTAGATGGTACACATGACATATCTCACGTAAAGTAAAACGTTTGTTTTAGGTAAGTTTGGTTAAGATTACTTAACTAAAGGACTCGCTTTTTATTCTGAGTTTAAAATTTTTATTTTAAAATTTTATAAAATAAAATTATTAATTAAAAGTTTTATACAAAATTAGGTCGTTTTAAATAGTAGCCTTAATATTTAGAGAGAGAGAGAGAGAGAGTTTGTGTGTGTGTGTGTGTGTGTGTGTGTGGGTGAGTCACATGAGCTTGTTAGGTGAGATGCCTTTCCTTTCTCCTACATCAAAGAAGACATGAAGATGGTCCCCCATGAATTTGATATATGTTTTCCTCTCATTTTTAGTTCATCGCAGATGTTTATATATAGAAAAGATTGAAATGCAATGCTAGCTATCCCATGTGTTTGTCCTTTCTGCTCTCATCTTGAGTTTAATAAATAAATTAGCAAACACAACCACCCCCCCCCCCCAACCCCCAACCCCCAACCCCCAACCCCCAACCCAAAGTACATTTAGTCATTTATTAATGCAGAAACCAAACATTATTAGGACACTTTACTGCTGATAGTTGTACCTTGACGGGGGTTTACGGTTTAGGCTAATACATATATAAACTATTGAATAAAAATATTTACGTAAATAAATTGAGGGGATAATTATTTTGTATTTTAGTGATAGATAGATAGATAGATGTATATGGACGGTGTCGGAAAGCTAAAGTTAGAAATGGGTGTAACTATATATATATAGTATAATTTGGAAACTGTGACTGAGCTGTGTGCATGGAATATGGATTGGGTGTAACATTATTCAAGTGGTCTTACTCAAGTTTGGACCACTGCCAGGCGCCAGCCATCTGTTTTCACTCTTAATAAAATTATAATATAAGCTTTTCAGTGCCTAATAACAACAGTAATAACATTATTCTATTACTACTAGCACCAAGAGAAAGAAAATATTGGATCTTCTCCAATTCCCCCTAGCCTCTCTCTATCTAGCTATATATATATATATATATATATATATGCCCCTTCCCTCTACTGAACCACCCATATATCGTAGTAAATCAAATGGAAATGAATTCATTTCTCTTTAGATCTGGCGGAAAGGTGGTTAGCCGCATCGTGAACCACTAGTAGTTGAAGCTGCCAGCATGATCTAAACTTTCCCATTCATGGATGATCAGTACTGGAGGAAAGATCAGATCATATGGTAGCTTCACCTGTTGATGGGATCATGCAAAAACTAACCCTTGTTATTTTATATACATGGCAATTACACACCAATTCTATATATATACACATTCTCATCGTCTTTCTATATCTCATGCTTCTGGCCGTCGCCTGAAGAAAACCCTAGCTCGCTACCTAGCTAGTACAAAATTTCTTTACTAGCTATAGCTTAATCTGAATTAAAGATTTTAAAAATTACATTGTAGCTGGTATAGTACAAGTAAATGAAGTTTCTACCTGTTAATATTGTACCTTTGTATGATGCATTCAAGACTTCCAATTTTTTAATACTACTCAAGCGGATTTTTTTATGCAGGTGTCGTCAACTTATCCCGGGGAATCTTAAGCGCAGTACGTAGGGAGAAAGCATATGTATGTTACAGTTCCTAGTGACAGGTTTTCTCCTGTCTAAACCTGGTTGGTGCTTTTAAGATCCCTACTTATCCATGCGTATATTCATTATATATTAAATAAATTTATTTTATATTTTTTTAAAGTCATTCCGGTACATTTTCAAACTGAAAATTAAAATGATTACACGATGAGTAGTACATTTTATATAATTTACAATAGTTATCATAAAAAATCAATGGAATTCATGCCAATTTGAAGTTTAAAAACATCTAAGTTGACTCAAAAAAGTAAATTATAATAAACTTATACTTTATATCAATTCTATTTATGGTCATACATTGGGCTATTCTAAAATCTACTACTATTTCTTTTCATGAAAATCTAATCATGGTATTGATAAACTGAAAATAGAGAACTCAGTTTGTAGCTCTTAAGCTTGTATTATTCATGAACATAAAAGAGGCTTTTATACAGCCATTACAAAACAGGAATGATAGAAATTGCATCCACGATTCACATGATCTATATCGTGGCTATGTTTACGGAAGAATAAATCAACAACTAACTTCACCCTAAATTATAGGGCTTATTCAACAAACACGAAATAGACTAAATCAACAGTACTTGACCAAGTTTCCCAACAACTCCTCCCTTAAACTGTACTGTAAACATACAGTCAGTTTACTCCTTGAGCACTGCACACACCGAGCTGCTCTCTCATCTTCAAGAACAAGTCTAGCTTCAAAGGTTTTGTCATTATGTCAGCCAACTAATCCTTAGAGCCACAATGCACCAACTCTACTACTCCATCATTAGCCAAGTCTCGAAGAAAATGAAATCGAACATCGATATGCTTACTTCTACCATGCATAACAGGATTCTTCGAGAGTTTAATGGCCGAGTTATTATCACAGAATATAGTGCACTTACATTGCTTCAGTCCAAGCTTCCCAAGAACTCGCTGCATCCATACACTTTGACAAGCACACGCAGCAGCAGCAATGAACTCTGCTTCGGTGGTGGAAAGTGACACAACCGATTGCTTCTTGGAACTCCATGCTACAGCTCCGGAGCTTATTTTAAAAACATAACTTGAGGTGCTTTTGCGGCCATCAAGATCACCTCATAATCACTATCTGAATAAGCAAACAAACTCTCTTCTCCTCCTTTCTTGTAAAGTATTCCCAGTTCAGTTGTTCCTTTCAAATATCGAAACACTCTCTTCACTGCTTGTTGATGCAATACAGTAGGAGCCTCCATGTAACGAGCTATCAAGCTCACTACATATATAAGATCCGGTCTAGTGGCAGTCAAGTACATAAGACTACCCACCATTTGCTTGTAAACTGTGGAATCAATCCTTGTGCCTCCTTCATCTTTAGCAAGTTTACTTCCAGGAACAATAGGATTTTTCACAGGATTACAATGCTCCATTCCAAATCTCTCCAGTACCTCATTGGCATATTTCTTTTGGCTTATGAAAATCCCAGCTGAGCTTTGCACCACCTCCACTCCAAGGAAGTACTTCATACAACCAAGATCAGACATGTCAAACTCTTCTTTCATTGAACTCTTGAACTTCTCAAACATCTGCTCATTGTTTCCTGTGAAAATAAGGTCATCGACATACAAGCTGACTATAAGAATACCTCCATTTTCGTCCTTCTTTGGAAAAAGTGTATGATCACTCAAACATCTTTCAAACCCCTCCTTGATGAAATATGATTCAATCTTACTGAACCATGCCCGTGGGGCTTGTTTAAGCCCGTAGAGTGCTTTCTTCAACTTGTACACTTTGCTCTCTCCACCCTTCACCTCATAACCCCGTGGCTGTTCCACAAACACCTCCTCACTGATCTCACCATGCAAAAAAGCACTTTTAACATCGAGTTGGTATACTTTCCACCCTCGATTAGCTGAAAGTGCAAGTATTAGTCGAATAGTATCCCAACGAGCTACCGGAGCAAATACCTCAGTGTAGTCGATACCGGCTTGCTGTGTGTATCCCTTTGCTACAAGTCGAGCCTTGTATTTATCCACTTCTCCCTTCTCGTTCAACTTGGTCTTGAAAACCCATTTAACACCTATCTTCTTTGCTCCTCTTGGCAACTCAGTTAGTTCCCAAGTACCATTCCTCTCTATAGCTTGAATTTCTCGGTCCATAGCTTCTCTCCAAGTTGAACTCTTAGCAGCTTCTTCAAATGTTGTGGGATCATTTGAAGCAAACATGGCAAGTTGTTGCATCTCCATAGCTAGTTTTTGCACATCATCTTCTTCCTCGGACAGGCCTTCACCACTCACATAGTCCCCCATCCACACCGGTTCTCTTCTTCTTCTCCCTTGAACTGGATTTGTCACATTAATTGGTGTAGACAGGTCTGAATTGCTGGCTCTATTCTCTTCTTCTTCACTTTCTTTTCCTTCATCTCCCCACTCAAGACCATCACAACAAGCTTCTTCACTTGTTTTGCCCCAACTCCATTTTTCTTTCTCTTCAAAAACCACATCTCGGCTTATGACAATCTTCTTAGACTCCGGATCATACATTCGAAAGGCCTTGGATTCTTCACTGACTCCAAAGAACACACACTTAAAGCTTTTATCATCAAGCTTCTTTCTTGTGACATCAGGTATGTGAACATGCCCTATGCATCCGAACACTTTAAAGTACTCCACCGAAGGCTTGATTCCTTTCCATGCTTCCTCAGGTGTTTTATCTTGTATTGCTGAAGTGGGACACCTATTAAGCACATGCACTGCCCAATTTGCCGCTTCCGCCCAGTATTCTTTTGGAACCTCCTTTGCAATTAGCATACACCGTACCATGTTCATTAGGGTTCGATTTCTTCTCTCTGCGACTCCATTTTGTTGTGGAGAGTAAGCCGCAGTGATTTGTCTACCAATCCCATTTGAACTACAAAAATTGTTGAACTCAGATGAGGTGAACTCCCCACCTCGATCAGTACGCAAACAACAAATATAATTCCGTATCTCCTTTTCTACCATGCTTTTGAACTTTTTAAACACAGTGAATGCCTCTGACTTAGCATGCAAGAAATACGTCCACATCTTACGACTGTGATCATCAATAAATGTAATTATGTACCTCTTGTGGCTATTTGATTCAGGAGTAATCGGACCACAGATGTCCGAGTGCACAAGCTGCAATGGTTGAGAGGCTCTCCACAAACTTTTCCTTGGAAAGGGGTCACGATGTTGCTTTCCCACAACGCAATCAGTACATAACTTGGAACTAGCTTTCAGCATTGGTAAGCCTCTGACCATATTTCTATATGCCAACGTCCGTAGCCCTTTCATGTTAAGATGACCAAACCTTCGATGCCATAGGTTTGTTGTTGAATCATCTGAAGATGCTTGAAAGCAAGTCGGTCCTGGAACATTAGTAGGCATAGAGGCAAGCAACACAAACATTCGATTTGCAGACATATTTGTTTGCAGAATTAGCCCCTTCATTGGATGGTAGATTTTACAGACATTACTTTGAATCAAAATAGCCAAGTTTTTCTCCTGAAGTTGTCCAATGCTAAGCAAATTATTCTTGAGCTCAGGAATGTAAAATACCTCAGTGATCACCTGAGTTCTGCCTTCAACTTGTATTCTGACATTTCCTTTCCCCATGACAACCATCTTCGAGTCGTTTCCAAGCTTTACTGAGTGCCTGAAGGACTGATCGAGCTCAATGAACCACTGCTTGTCTCCACTCATGTGGTTGCTACATCCTGAGTCCAAGAACCACACATTTTCTCTTTTCAAATTGTGTGTCTCAATGTAAGACATGAGTAACATCTCTTGATTTTCATCTAACTCTGCATACTCAGTATAATGGGCATAGCTAGGACATTCGTACTGAAAATGTCCCAACTTGTGACATCTCCAGCACTCCACAGTAGCTTTATTGAAAGCTCTTCCTCGACCCCTTCCTCTTCCTCTGAAATTTCCACGACCTCTACCTCTTCCACCGAACATGTCTTCCTCCTTTGCTTCAGACCTATCACCTCCTGTGACTTTCAAAGCTTGTTCTTCTACACTGCTCTTCTGAAACTTCTGTTCATGGACCAATAACGAGCTCTGTAACTCATCCACCGAAAGACTATCAATGTCTTTCGACTCCTCTATAGAGCATACAATGTAATTGAACCTTTCTGTAAGTGTGCGTAAGATTTTCTCAACTATTTTCACATCTTGCATGTCTTCTCCTGCGTTCGTCATATCATTTGCTACCAGCATCACTCTGGAAAAGTAATTATTCACAGACTCACCAGTTTTCATCTCTAAGACTTCAAATTCCCTGCGAAGCGTCTGTAGTTGGGCTCGTTGAACTCGAACATTCCCCTGATATTTTCTTTTCATGGAGTCCCGTAGCTGCTTGGAGGTATCTTTCTGAATGATTGTTTTTAGAATGGATTTGTCAATCGAATGGAATAAGTAGTTTTTTGCCCTCAAATCCTTTAGCTTCTGATCTTCCAAGGTTTTCCGTTGTGCAGTTGTTAGAATTTCTTCGGCGTCAGGCTCGGTGTATCCATTCTCGATGAGGCTCCAGTACTCTTTTGACCGCAACAAATTTTCCATCAACATTGACCAATGATCATAGTCTCCATCAAATTTGGGAATGCTCAGGAAATTATTTCCTTCAGCCATCTCTCCCTCTTTCTTTCCTCACAGTGTTTCACTCAAACACTCTTTCTCTCAATATTTCACTCGCTCACTACTTCACAAATCAGGCCTCGTTGTGGGGCTTTGATACCACTGATAAACTGAAAATAGAGAACTCAGTTTGTAGCTCTTAAGCTTGTATTATTCATGAACATAAAAGAGGCTTTTATACAGCCATTACAAAACAGGAATGATAGAAATTGCATCCACGATTCACATGATCTATATCGTGGCTATGTTTACGGAAGAATAAATCAACAACTAACTTCACCCTAAATTATAGGGCTTATTCAACAAACACGAAATAGACTAAATCAACAGTACTTGACCAAGTTTCCCAACAGGTATGGGGTCAAGAACAAAGGATTGAACAGCCAACGTACGCAAAAGTGAAAAGGAGTGGAATGACTCCTCAAGGATTACCCAGAAACGAATGTAACTCGCTACATTTGCAAGCTGAAGCACTTTGATTTTGATACGAGTTCACAAAAAATCAAACCAAGGTTCAAGATAGATGTGAATTAGAATAAGAACCATAATACGAACAAGGCTAAGAACCATAATACCAAGGTTCAAGATAGATGTCCTATTTATCATTCAAAATAGCAGTTGCACATATACTTCTCAGTAATTATGAACTTTAAAAAAGGGTTCAGCAAGCCTTCAAAGGATAAAGTCAACAAGAATTATCATAAATTCAATGTTTGATAGCTTTACAAATAAAAACCATCCTCCAATGAGATTTGGTCGTAATGTCAAACTGAAACTATACTAACGCTAACCAGGCCAATCCATTCACATATAGAAGGATCAAACTTGGAACCAAACATCAAGCAGTTATGGACATGATGTGCAACACTGATGAAAACGACTTGCTTCATGATTTAGGAGAATGTTCTAAATGAACTAGTACCTGCTAGTCTTGCAACATGTATCCTTGATTAGCTTCCAAGATTTTAAGCCACCTCAATTTACATCGAGAGGGAGAACACAAATGATCATTCAGGCATCACTCAACTAATTAATAACAATCTTATCGTCACCTGTATGGTTATGCGTTTTGCTGGGCCGATGTATTTAAAGGATCCAATCAAGATAGCCATTCATACCACCAACATGATCCTCAACTAGGTTTACAAGTATGAAGAAACCTTCTCTAGGCTGCTCACCTTGTCTAACAAGATGACACAGTTGATAATATGATGGGTCAGCCTCCCTAAATTTCTGAAGTATCCGCATCAGCTTCCTTGACTCGTCATTTTCATGCGCGTAAAGACTAACCTGATTTCCAATAAGAAAACAATTATAAAGCAGCGGAAAGGATGATATACAGAAAGCAAAGGAAAAGCAACCAGAAATGAAAGAGGTCTTGAAAGTGGGGATTTCCCCCCTCCCCTACCATTTAAACATTAACATTAAAATAAGTGGGGATTGAGTGAAATCAGAGTTGAGCTCGTTAACGTAAAGTAATGATATCTCTAAATTACTAGAACTTCCTTATAGAAAACTTAAACTGTACAAATGAATCTGTTATTCTATTTATATAGCTATAAACCTATCTATATACATTTTATATCTATACATGTTAGTTATGATCTAAGCAACACGTGCTACTAACTACTCCTGAATACACGAAATAAGTGAACACATGTTACTGCCACTGTACATGAAAATCACCCCCATTGTGTGATGCGGCCCTGTGTATCTGAGTCCACTTAATATAGATGCTTTAATTCCTTTAGTCTGGATATCAGTCTTAGTTACTGCAGAAACCACATATGGGTTATGACATTTGGTGTGACATGGATCCTGGCATTGTTGATGTGCTGAATCAGTAATATCTTCATCAGAGCTTACATTGAAATCAGATAAAGTAAGGATGTGTATAAATTGGTCTGAATGACTGGCAATTAACCTGATCCATTAAAATTCAAACATAAAACAGAAGATTCTGTAACCTTACTCAACATGAAATTTGTATGAAACAAATGGAGAAAATCCAATGTGTGTTCAACCTGCTATCTTCTTGGCCATATTAGTCAGAATCTCCATGACCAAGAGTCAAATTTTTTGTCCAATAGAAACAAACACAGGCCTTGCATTTTATTTTGAACTCCAACCATCTTATGGTTTTTTCAGCAATCAAATCTTGAAGAAATGCATCCGCCTTTGAACATATTTGAATGTCATGTCTCAGTCATCAAAACATTTCTAACCCAAGACAGGTTCAGAATGATTCCAAGTTAGCAATACAATCTTCAAACCAAATATATAGAGCCCCGTCAATTAACTTGCTAAATGATCTTTGATCTAACAATCTATCATCTTCGAACTGCCCAGGCAACAGTAAGTAGATTGTGAGTACAGCCACTTGTGCCAAAGGAATAGAAGCATTTACTTTTCAACACCAGGAGCAGGAAAAAGCCGCTAAAGGAATATGAAGAGGAAAAGAGAAAAAGGATTTGTTTCTCAAATTGTGAAACTGAAACTATGATATCATGAAGATAACATAGATAATCGAATCTGCCTATGTAAACTTGGAAGTCCCACCAAGCATAACCTAAGAGCCACAATGCACTAAGAGAACTGGATTCATCAACTACCATCTTCATCAGAATAGCAACACTTAATACGGGGAACAATAACGTCTTATATGCAAATATACCATGTTATAAGAATTTCAGTGACGAAGGCAATGGAGGCATTGACAAATCAAAATTGTAAGTGATGGATGAGTGATAGCGAAGAATATACACACCGTTGTCACTGGTAATTGTTGGAAAACTACAAGGATAATAGTGGATTAGTAAAGGTCAGACATAGAAGAAGGGAGCTACAATCATAGTGAAGGATGATACTATGATCGCACTTAGTATAGACACTGTGAAAGAGCAATAAAAGTCAGAGTTGAAATTGGCTATACTAACATTAAAAATGAGAGTACAAAACGGACCACTGGTGGCAACAATAGCAGCTAAGGGATGGTGGTGACAGTAACAGTGGGGGGCATCAGTGGGTTCCTCAATCATAGAGCAGTGATCATGTATATCTGCAATTCAAACCTCGTTAAATGTCTAAAATCTTAGAATAATAAATGGAATTTTAGCATCACTGAGTCATCCTAAAGATTCCTAGTAAAAAAACGAGATCCCTAATTGTATAAAGAATGCCAGAGAATGCAACTAAATTGCTGCATATATTTTTTAATATAGATAAATATTACTCCCTCCATCTTAGGGTAAGAGTTATGGTTGACTTTTTGCGTATATTAAAAAAAGGATAAAATAACAAAATTGTCCATATTTAAATTCTCATTTAATTGCATAGTTTTCTGCACATGACTAGTGATACTCGATAAATATGGGTAGAGAATAGAAATACGACAATGTATCATAGGTAAATTATTGTAAAAAATAGATTGTATAAGGTAAGTAAACATTTAACTTGGGACAACTTAAAATATAATAAGGACTTTTATCCTGGGACTGAGAGAGTGGAAATTCAATATTGTTTGAAGGATGATTCGTCAGCTTCACATCCAGAACTGAGATTCTGAGAGCTTTCTTTCAGGCTAGATTTATGTTATGAACTCATGGTTATAAAGCCTTGACAGTTCTTAGTTACTTAGAGGTCCATGTTACATATTCTCGCTACGAAATAAAGTTGACACGGCTGTTCCTATTAACAACATAAAACAGGACACTAAGTTACTTCCTATATGCTGCATAAATCCATCTCCCTCCCTTCCTCAGTTTCTCTCCCCCACCCCAAATCCCCCAAAACAACACACACCGAACCCAACTCTTCCCCATCTGAAAGCAATGTTCTTAAGTTGTTAATTATATTTTTTAAAGTTCACTTGGATAAGCACAAGTAAAATTTACATGATATTACATGCTTACAACATTTATGTAAAATGGGTTCAACAATTTCATAAGAAATTTTGCATGACCAAGGAAGATGTAAGAATATCTTTGTCAGTGCCAATTAACAAATATTAGACATAATTTAAAACCATATATTCTTGAAATTTCCAAATCATGAACTCAACCAACAACAAATGAACAAACCCACTCACATCAGGAAAAGAAAGTCAAAAACTTGTATCACAGAATCAAGGTAAGAGTAACTTACTAATATAACACAGTTTTCCTTGAAATTCTTAGAATTTTTCTCGTATTACCTCCAAAAATCATTAATTCTTTAGCTCATATTTTGTTCTGTAATTTCATCTTAACCCAACAAACCCAAAGTTTGGCTTCAAGAATCATATTTTGACCCAATAATTCACTCCCCCAATAATTTGTGACCTTCAAATCATAATCCCAATAACTCAATCACTAGACTTTTATCAGCATAGCAATCAAAGAAATCAACTTGACAACATTCCTCCTAATCACATTTCACTTCACTAACTTCAGTGTTCATATTATTACCCAATAATTCACTCCCTCTATAATTTGTCTCTTCAAATTGTAGTCTCAAAAACTCCAACCCTTTGCTCTTATCCACAATAGAAGCCAAAGAAATGAACTTAACAACATTCCTCGAATTCACAGTCCGAAAATTGGCAGCAATTCGAGCATCTCTAAACACGGGAAAGCACTTATCTTTAGCAAATTTTAGGCACTTAGATTTAGAAGCTTGAAAGCAAATCTCCATCTCTCGTTCTTCACATTCCGCTCTCTTGGTGAAGTCTGATTTGGATGGTCTGACTAGGGTTTTCCTCCATGGGGTTTTACATTTGCTAGTTGCGCTGATGGAGCATCCGATTCGAGCGCCAGCTTCGCATTGCTGGGTGATTTGGGACTCGCAGGATTTGTATGCGGAGGCCAAGGATTGCGGGTCTTTGAATCCGAGCACGAATGGTCCGAGAGATGGGTTGTCGGGTACGCCGGCGGGGATGGGTTGTCGGAGCAGAGGGATTGGACGGTCGAAAGAGAAGAGGGTTGAGGATGGTGAGTAGTCGTCTAAGTCAGCTGGAGTTGGTGGCGCGGCCATTTTTTTCTTTCTTTTCTTCTTTGGTAAAGACCCAATTCCTTACCATTTCTGTTGTTTGTGAGATTTTGAAGGGAGGACATGGAAAGGGAAAAAAAGGATAGAAAATAGATTTAATTAATTTTAGTACAAATAATTACAGTTATTGTAGATTAAGTAAAAAGTATTCCCACTTAAAATATATGTATAATAGTTTGTGTTCAGATAAAATATTTGTAAAATAGTTTGTGTCTTTAGAGTATTATTTTTAATAATAATAGTACCAATAAGAATTGTTCATGGGTTAAGTAAATTCGGTTTTTTATTAGTACAGACTGAACTATAAACAAACGAGTAATGCTACAGACACAAATTATGTCTGTAACATTATACTAAACAAAGTTGGTAAAAAAAAAAATTTATTTCAATATCGGTATTAAAATTCAGTATATATATTACCGTTTATACCACCGAATATTTAATTTTATAATTATTTTAATATTTATATATATGTAAATTTATAATTGAGGTGTGATAATACTATGATCATGTTTGTTTGTTTACTTGTTTGTTTACAAGGATTATAATCGATTCTATTCCCAAGATTAAGAAGACGCTTGCATATCTTACAAACACATTTAAAGATAATTGAAACATAAGTCGGTTACATGGTTGACAAAAATATCCATACAAACTGGAATGGAGTGCAAAAACAGTTGTGACAGGTAGCAGGGAAAATACACAATAGATGGGATCTCTCTCGGCCCCCTCTCATATTGGTCTGCCTTTCGGAACAATTTGATCTTTGAGCCACATGTAGATAGGAACCAATACGTAGTATGTTCCGGCCATGGCACCTAGAATTAAGCGTACGAGGAACACAAATGGATTTACAGGCTTTTCCACGTCTTCAACCTTCGGTCCCAGCTGCAGTTATATGAAGAGACTTCGTAAATTTCAAATAAACCAAAAGAAAGCAAAGCAATCGAGCTCCAAGGGGCCGCAGTTATATGAAGAGACTTCGTAAATTTCAAATAAACCAAAAGAAAACAAAGGAATCGAGGGCCCCCCCCCCTCCCCCCCCCCCCCTTCATATTCAGGTAAACAAAGCATATCATACCAGATTTTGAAAAACCTTAATAAGAAACTTGTAACTATAATTACAATGCTCTGCATAATTACTAGATAGTCTTTTTGCTTATTAGATCTAATGTGTCATCTCCAGTAAGGGTCCCAATTTTACATGTGGAAGCATTACAGTGATAGTGATTGTGGTGATCGAGTGTCCAGTACTGAAGCACCACAGTGGAGCTAGAATCGAACCCTGAATGCACAGCAGGTATCATCTCCATGTTTAACTGCATTCTCCCCTAATGGGTCTAAGTCATGTGCTTTCAGTTTACCCAAAATGCAATAACATACTGATACATTTTGCTTATTAACTTGGGATTGGTCACCCGGTCACAATACTTAAAACTGAAGTTTAAAGGACCTGGGTAGCATATGAAATTTTCTACCTCTCAAACATTAAGTAACAGTAATAAATTTGAATGAATAACAACCCATTGAAAGAGATAAAAGCAGAAGAACATTTGAGGGATTACCAAAACCAAAAAAAGAAACCATGGCTAACGAAGAAATCATGAACGGGTTACCGAGTGAAAGGTTGTACCTGCAAAGGAGAATCACCTGATGCAGGTTTTACACCTGTAACAGAGCATCCCATGATCAGCCCATGCCGACGAACCCCGCGATACCATTTCGGGCCAATCCTTTTTAGCTGAATGTTCTTAAATCCAGCCTTTTCAAACCACTCAATGTACTCTTCCTCCTTTGGGAAGAGCATCCACACGTCTGCAAAAAAAACGCGACAACGAAAAAGTAGGGTAGACAGGACCAATTACACATGCTTTCCCTCCTATCTTCAACACCCTGTACGCTTCCTTGATGCCACGTTGCGGATCTGGCCAGTACTCAATACTGAGAAGACATTCATGGAAATAGCATAAGAGATAGCACTGTGAAAGGTTTATCTAGATCTTCAATTAGAATATGAAAGTACTAATATATGATCGTAAACTAGTAACTGTTTCTTGCATATTCATATAAGTCCTAAATTTTGAATTTATCATCCATTACCACAAAACACAGCCTCCCTACATGGTATGTAGAACTTCTCAGGTGTTGCTTTCTTCATTTCTGCATGCGTAAAGATACTCAAACAGTCCACAGAACATTTACAATGAGCCTAGCAGAGAATTCTAATAAAATTAATTCTTTCTGACAACTAAACTTTATACTAACTAGAACCGAAAAACTAATAACAAAAGGCATCAACAAATGAAACAGGAAGTTCCAGCCCAATGCAGAGAACCCGTGATAGTGGAATTGCATACGAGACGCGCTACTATGAAGGGTCTCTTTGGCACTTCAACTAGAACATAGAAAGCGAGAACTATGACATTGACGGTAACATTAGAAAACCCAAAACTATGCATTAAGCATCAAATACTCTTTTAATGATTTATATCACTCTCTCTCTCTCTCTTCTCACATTCATAAAAGCAGCACTACCAGGACCATTGAAACATGAAGCATTATTCAAGTATCTCCATATTGATAAATGCGTACAAGAACGCTAATAGATTCTCCACCAAAAGCCAACTAAAAATCATGCTAACATCACAATCAAGCAATAAACATCCAAGTATGTGAAAATAAGTTGGGAAATACCATCGCGTCCTCTTAACATGTGCCCTAACGCACACGGTTTAAAAAAATATTCTCTTAACTGTGTGCATATTCCCTTAATTTATGCATATGCACCAAATTCAAGAGAATATAAACATGTGCTAACAAAAATTCCAACACCAAATACTAAGCGGAGATATCCAAAATTTGATAGTTTGGGTATTTACCTCCCCGCAGATACATATCGATCAGCATAATCAGTTTTAAAGGGAAGATCCTCGGCATCGCCCTCAATTATTTTGCATTCCTTCAAGGGCTCCTTTTGCTTGGCTCTAGCAAGCTGATGAGGAGACTGATCAAGAATGGTAACATTTTTTGCATCCACATGCTTTACAATACCCAAAGTAGTGAACCCTGTTCCTCCACCAACATCTACCACAATCATGTTCCTATCACTTAAATCAGCTGGCTCTAGTGCCTCATCTCTCATATCCTCAGTCCAGTGTCCAGGATTTATAACATGATCATACACAATTGACAAGAACCTATAGAACCAAAACGCCTCTTTCTTATGTTGTATGAACCTAGGCTGTGAAGCTGGTCTTGAAGCTGAAGCACTGCATTTGGGCACTATGGTTTTGCTTCTAAAGCTCAAATTTTTCCCACCACAAGAAGCCATAGCAAGGTTGAGGAAGTGCTTCCCATGTAAATCTGACCTAATAAAACCCAAATCATTTGGGGTAATTCCTCTAACAAGTGTCAGATTCTCAGCCCCATTTAGCATTGAAAAAGCCATGAAATGATTAGATAACAGATACCCAGATAGAGAAAATTGTAAATTCAGACTTTAGGGGACTGATTGGAAATTCTAAACAACTTCTGAGCATTTTGGTGGCCACGTGGATATCACACAATCACACGTTTGGATTGGATATAAAGATTAGAAGCAGAGAGAGAACATAATGCCTAAGGGTGTGGGTTAACAGGTGTGGTTCCAGCCATATGTTACGACTGGCCCACAATTTACTATTCTATCCCTACTCAAAAACATGTTGCAAGTATACTTTTCATACAAGTTAAAAATACTAAAATAGTGGAAAGATATTTTATTTAATGGTCTCATAAAATTATATAAATGAATTAATTTTTTGATTTATATTAATGAATCCCAACAAATGTTATTTATTTTATGGCACCTTAAATCATGTTTATGAAGACAGAGGGAAATACTTCTTTTTTAAAACCATTATTATGAATAGAATACTTGAGAAATCTCCTTTATTTTTGGCCTTCTGGTTTTGGGTGAATTAATCATAATCAATTACTCGTACTAACCATCAATCAATCAGTAAGTCATAATTCTGTTGGAGCTAGCGTGGCTGTTTAAAAGCTGTAATATCAAAGAAAATAATGGCTGGTTTTGCTAGGCCCATAATAAGATAGTAGTATTAGTGTTACTGTGAAGTCGGACCCATATACTAATATAGTAGTTATTTTTTGGGTCCTTAACACTAATATACAACAATTAAAAAGTATTTACAAAAATAATGTATTCACAAAATAATTATAAAAATAACGCAATACAATAATACGCTGCTAAAATTATGGAGCATTAACTCCCTACACGTCAGTTACCGACTTTCATATTTGCAACCAACTGATCCTAAATTCAAACTAATGAAGAAAACAGGCAACTACATATCGAAAAAACAGAGCAACGACAGATCGAAGAAGACGAATTCTCTGACGGCGATGCAACTTTGAGATCAGAGAATATCGGAGAAGATCAACAACTTCGAGATCGGCAGACCGCATTGTTGATTGATTCGTTACAGATTTATATACTGAGGTATTTGAGTTTAAAGTTTATATACATTTAGTTACCCCGTGGTTACTATATACTCGTATATTGGTTACCTTTCTTAAGTTTTTCGCTCTTTAATTGGTCACAAAGTCAGTATATTGACTGTTTTGATTGCAAAATGTATGTAAAAATATGTTTTATATTATGGTTACTAAGTACATATAAATTGGTTACTGTTTATTATTGATTTGATTGTTGTATAATGTTTATTTGGTTACTGTATACTTTTAATGTATATTCTACTGATGTTTTTTATATTGATGGTTACTGTGACGCCCCCAGAATAGGTCCATTCAACCCAACCCATTCTGAGTCGCCAAATACATGGTACAGAATTCAAATACAAACTTTATATCATACGGTCGTGCAAAATACGACCACACAACTGTGAGTCTCAGTACAAATATGTAGAAAATATTAAGATTCAAACTAAGTCCTCATTACAATTAATATCACACTATTTATCAGAAATAGTGAGGACTACTACTGCTCTAACTCGGACCATCACTCTGTCCCCCGACTAGTCCCCGCAACATTCTCATTTCCTGAAGAGGACAACAGATGAAAAGGGTGAGCTCAACTAGCCCAGTAAAGAATATTATGACTAAGATAATGAAAAATAAATTATCGTTAGTCTTCAACAGTTCAGATAAAATATTATGGACAACAAGTTTTAGATCAATATTCGCAGCGAAAATAACAAATCATTAGAAGAGTTAAGCAGAGAATGAAGTCTACTATCTTCTATGATTTAAAAGTCCATCACCAATATTTTATCCCTGTAACATCAATCAATATACATCTCGAATCAATATTCATCTTTGCACTACAGGCCAAAGATATTCATTTGCATCATCAGTAGTCATGTTCATCTCAACACCTGTCATCTTTGCACTACAGGCCAAAGATATTCATCAGGTAATCATTCATCTTTGCTCTACAGGCCAAAGATATTCAGTTACATCAACTTTTAGGACTGAGGATGATGAAAACATTTTAAACAAAACGAATCCAGTGAGATAAAAGACAAAGATTAGGGATTCGTCATTTAGTTTATCCAAATTCAAGAATAATCCATAATAATACTTTGTGAAGCAAATTCCAGAATAAAGCCCAAAACTTGGATACAATCAAAGATAGTAACCTTAACAGACAATTTGGACAAATAGAAGAAAAATAAATTTTCCCGTGAATAGTGCCGTATACGTGAATAGTGCCGTATACGTGAATAGTAACCCCGACGGAAAAAGTAAGAATTTCAACATAAAATCCATGACAATATTTCTGTATAATGATATTGAAAAGAATAACATCATTTACGAAAGAAAATAACATCCCTTACCTCAAAAAGATAGTACCTCTGACTGGAATATCGGATATAATATTGACGGAAACTTGCGCTGAATACTAATACTCAAAGTATAGAAATACTCACAAAAATACGCTCGATATTATAGAGAGAGAAAACTTCGAATTCTGGTGTGATTTTCAATTCTAACCTAAGCACCCTATTTATAGGAAAAACTTAGGATGCCAAAGGAGACTAAAATAATAAAATAATATTATTTTATTCTTAGCCGCCGGCTGCTTCAAACATCTGATTTTTTTCAACAAAACAACAAAAGTGGGGCCCACCATTTATAAAATAATATTTATTTTCCGAAACTTCAATAATTCATAATAAATAGCCCCTTTGTCAGAAAAATACAAATGATGTGTCCTTTCCATAGGAAATTTAATTCTCTACAACTTTGCAGAAGAAAATTTTTCCAAATTCCCAACATAAATTATCCGAAATCCACCAACAGATGATTTTTCACACCAAAATATTGATAAAAACACATCAGCACTAATTCCTTCTTTAATATCCACAAAATAAATATTCCCTTATCATATAAATCAATAATTAATTATTCACAAATAATATTATAGAACTACAATATTAACAACCAGGTCGTTCCCAGGACAGAGGGGGCCTTCCGATAAGGATTTCTCCTTACTGGCGCGCAATTAAATAACCCCTCCTAGACAGAACTTCCTTAGGCATTGTCAATAATGCTATCTAATAATATTATTCAAATAATATGAATTATTGAGTTGATAACGTGAAATACTGTGCAACGACAATTATTGAATCAATACTACAAAATATCAACTGTAGCCATTATTGAATCAATCATAAAAAAATAGCAACGTAGCAATTATTGAGTCAATAAAATATCAATGCAGCAATTATTGAGTCAATAATATAAAATATCAACGTAGCAATTATTGAGTCAATAATATAAAATATTGAACAGTAAATACTGTAACAATAATTGAGTAGGTTCCTTCTCACGTAAAACTCAATAATTCAAAATACTGTGCAATACCGTGTGCTACTGCGCACCACCGCGTACTGTATTTTAACCACCGGGTATTTCAACAGTACTAACGGTAACAACCCCGCCGTTATTTTGTAAAAAGTTATTTCTGTCGCTTTCTATATCCGACAGTTATTCCGTTGTGGGGGCCCACAAATAGCTGCGCCGTCGTACGAATATTCCCCGACAACAAGAATATTCCACGACCAAACGAATATTCCCCGACAACAAGAATATTTTATAACCACTTGCTCATTTTAAAAATATTTGCACATTTCACCCATAACTTTCATATTTATCAAGTCAACACCTTACTATTTCAAAATAATATATAAAGAAAATTAAATCTTTATTCATAAAAGTTGGGGTCTTACAACCTCCCCTCCTTATGAAATTTCGTCCTCGAAATTGACGTACGTACCTGGTATGTCGAAAAGGTGAGGATACCTCGCTTTCATTTCCGATTCCAACTCCCAGGTCATTTCCTCAATTGCATGGTTTCTCCACAAAACTTTAACTTGAGGTATAATTTTCGAGCGTAGGACATGCTCCTTCCTATCCAAGATCTTGACAGGTACCTCCTCGTACGTTAAATCTTCAGCTATCTCGTCTGGTTCTAACTCAATAATGCGGTTTGGATCCTTCACATATTTACGTAACACGGATATGTGAAACACGTTATGAACACGAGACATGCTTGGAGGTAAAGCGAGTCTATAAGCCACATTTCCTATTCGGTCAAGAATCTCAAATGGACCAATGAATCGTGGGTTGAGCTTTCCTCTCTTCCCAAACCTCGTAACTCCTTTCCACGGAGCAATACGTAATAACACATGGTCCCCAACGTTAAATTCCACGTCTTTTCGGTGAAGATCCGCATAACTCTTTTGTCGATCCTGTGCCGTTTGTATACGTTGTCGAATCATTTGGATCTTTTCCGTAGTCATACGTACTAACTCCGGTCCCAACAAGGTTGCTTCACCCACCTCGTCCCAACATACTGGAGAACGACACTTTCTCCCATACAACGCTTCGAATGGAGCTACGCCTATACTTGCCTGATAACTGTTGTTGTAGGAGAATTCCACCAATGGTAAATACTTATCCCAACTCCCTTTGAAGTCTAGAACACAGAGTCTCAATAGATCTTCAAGAGTTTGGATAGTCCTTTCCGATTGTCCGTCTGTTTGAGGATGATAAGCCGAACTGAATCGTAAATCCGTACCCATAGCTTTCTGCAAACTGATCCAAAATCGTGAAGTAAATCTGGGGTCACGATCCGAAACTATGGATACTGGCATGCCATGCAATCTCACAATCTCATTCACGTACATATGAGCAAGACGTTCAAGGGAATAAGTCTCTCGTATCGGCAAGAAATGAGCAGACTTGGTTAATCTATCAACAATAACCCAAATCGCATCTAAGCCTTGAGAAACCTTGGGAAGACCCGTAACGAAATCCATCGTAATGTGTTCCCACTTCCATTTCGGAATCTCCAGTGGTTGCAATGGACCCTTCGGTACTTGATGCTCCGCCTTTACACGTTGACAAGTTAAACATCTAGAGATGAACTCCGCGATCTCTCTCTTCATATTGCTCCACCAAAATGTATGTCGAAGATCACGATACATTTTAGTACTCCCAGGATGGATCGCAAATGGTGTGTTGTGTGCCTCCATCATGATTCTATACTTCAAGTCGAAATCGTTAGGAACACAAAGTCTGGAGTTGACTCGAAGTATTCCCTCTTCATCGATTCTTGCTTCTGGAATTGCACCTTCTTGCACCTTCTTCTTCATCTTCATCAGCTCCGCATCTGTAGCTTGAGCAGCTTTAACTTTATCAAGCAAAGCTGGTTCTACGCGTATACTTGACATCATCGCACTCGTTCCCACATATGATCTTCTACTTAACGCGTCAGCTACCACGTTCGCTTTTCCAGGATGGTATTGGATGGTATGATCGTAATCTTTCAACAGCTCAAGCCAACGTCGTTGCCGCATGTTGAGTTCCTTCTGAGTGAAGAAATATTTAAGGCTCTTATGATCTGTATAAATCTCCACTTTCTCTCCGTACAAGTAATGTCTCCAGATCTTCAACGCGAAAACGACTGCTGCCAACTCTAGATCATGAGTAGGATAATTCCTCTCATATTCTTTGAGTTGTCGCGAGGCATAGGCTATGACTTTCCCATGTTGCATGAGAACACATCCTAACCCTTTGCCCGAAGCATCGCTGTAGATAACAAATCCATCCGAACCAGATGGTATTGTTAGAACAGGTGCCGAAATAAGTCTCCTCTTGAGCTCTTGAAAGCTCTTCTCGCATTCTTCGCTCCAAACGAATTTCGTATCTTTCCGAGTCAACTGTGTTAATGGAGTAGCGATTCGAGAAAATCCCTCTACGAACCTCCGATAATAACCAGCTAAGCCCAGAAAGCTTCGTACTTCGGTCACCGACTTAGGTTGCTCCCAGCTTTGTATTGCTTCAATCTTCGCCGGGTCAACAGATACTCCATGTTTCGATACCACGTGCCCAAGGAATGCTACTTCCTCAAGCCAGAACTCGCATTTCTTTAACTTGGCGTATAGCTTGTTCTCACGAAGCTTTTGAAGTACCAGCTTCAAGTGGTGTTCATGATCTTCACGGCTTTTAGAATAGATGAGAATGTCATCAATAAAGACAACAACGAATTGATCTAAATACTCCTTAAATACACGGTTCATCATATCCATGAAAGCAGCAGGAGCATTAGTCAATCCAAAAGACATGACTAAGAACTCATAATGCCCGTACCGTGTTCTGAAAGCAGTCTTTGGAATATCCTCAGTTTTAATCTTCAACTGATGATATCCAGAACGAAGATCGATCTTTGAAAAGAATTGCGCTCCTTGCAACTGGTCGAACAGGTCATCAATACGAGGTAACGGATACCTATTCTTGATGGTGACATGGTTCAACTCCCGATAGTCAATGCAAAGTCGCATACTCCCGTCTTTCTTCTTTACGAATAAAACAGGAGCACCCCAAGGAGACGTACTAGGACGAATAAAACCGATGTCTAACAACTCTTGTAATTGGACCTTTAACTCCTGAAGTTCAATAGGAGCTATTCGATATGGGGCTTTAGAAATGGGCTTTGTACCGGGCTCAAGGTCAATAAAGAATTCAACTTCACGTTCTGGGGGTAGACCGGGAAGTTCTTCGGGAAATACATCAGGAAACTCATTAACAACGAAAATATCATTCAAATCTGATGTATTCTGATTTAGATCAGTGACATGAGCTAAGAAAGCTTGACATCCGTTTTTCAATAAACGAATAGCTTTATGACTTGAAATGATATTGACTGATTTTAGTGGTTTGGTGATTTGGATTCGCACAACAGGTTGATTAGGAATATAAAAACTAACAACCTTACGAAAACAATCAATTTTGGCATGGTAAGTGGTTAACCAGTCAATTCCTAAAATCACGTCAAATGCAAGTATTTTCAAAGATATAAGATCAACAGGTAAGGTAAGGGTACCAATCTGAATCAAGCAAGATTTATAAACTGTAGATGTAACAAAGGTTTCTCCTAACGGAGTTTCAACAGATAAGTCAAAGTCTAACTTATCAGAAGTCAAGTTCAAACGTTGAGCACAAGCAGGTGAAATAAAGGAATGGGTAGCACCGGTATCTAACAAGGTATAAACTTCGCAAGAGTTTATGATCAGCTTACCCGTAATCACCTCGTGTGGATTCCTCGCGTTTTGGGCTGTAACGACAAACGCTCTTCCAGGAATCACCGACTTTGACTTGTCTACAACCGCCTTTGGAATCACCACCCCCGCTGAACTTGATTTCGCAACAGGACAATCTCGAGCTATATGTCCTTCCTTTCCACAGTTATAGCATCCTTTGAACTGTTGTGGGCAGTTTGGGCTAATATGTCCCTCTTTCCCGCATTTAAAGCATACGACCGGTGGTCGTTCTCCTACCCTCGAAACAGTTGATGCTGGTGCTGATGTTGACATCTTCGCGTTCTCATTGTTATACCTTCTCTTTTTGAAATCTCCTCCCGATTCGCTTCTTCTACTATCATGGCCACGATAACCACCGGAGTGGTTACCGCTTCTGTCATACTTTCCTCCTCGCTGGTTGTCATTGCTCCGATGACTACTGCCACCAGTACGACCTTGGTTGTGGTCCCTTGGTTGAACATAATCATTATCTCGTTCCAATAACTGGGCCCTGTTTACTACATCCGAATATAAAGAAAACTTATGAGAAATGAGGTATTGACGTATTTCGGGTTTCAAACCTCTTAGAAACATCCGCGTCATACGTTCCTCATTCTCCACCAAATGAGGTGCAAACCTGGACAGCTCCGCGAACTTAGCCTCGTACTGGGATACCGTCATGTTGTTTTGCTCGAGTCTGATAAACTCTACTTCCTTCATATGACGAATACTTTCAGGAAAGTACTTGTCATTAAACAGTTTCTGGAACGCTTCCCAAGACATCTGGAGTGCGGCAGGCTGGGTACGCTTCATGGATTCCCACCAGTAATCTGCCTCTCCACGGAACATAAAAGTGGCGAATGGAACCTTCTGTTCCTCTGTACATCCCAAGACATCAAATATCTTGGTAATTTGTTTAATCCACGTCTCCGCCTTGATCGGATCTGGCTTTCCCAGAAACTCTGGTGGTCCCAATTCTTTGAACTGCTTAGCAGTGACAGCTCGCGTGTTGTTATTATCTCCACCTGTATGTTGCACACGAGTCTCCCTCGTCTGATTTTGCATGAACTGCAAAAAACTTCTAAACATCTCATCGTTTATCGTCTGACCAGCGTTATTTTCAGGATGAACATTGCCTTCTTGTTGCACGTTCTCCTGGTTAACGATTAAAGGTGTCTCTACGGTCTCATTCACTTCGTTGTTAACGTTCTCAGCTGCCATTCTCAAATACTGCCATAAAACAAGGGTTAATTAAACAAGTCAACATATCACATATTAACCCTATGCTCCAACTGACCAATTAAATACCACATAAGCTTAGGTAGGACACACTAGCGAAGGATTTACTCGTCTCTCCCCTCCTAGTTCTATTCCCCGATCTCCGCCAGAGATCATATCCCTAAGCTCTGATACCAACTGTGACGCCCCCAGAATAGGTCCATTCAACCCAACCCATTCTGAGTCGCCAAATACATGGTACAGAATTCAAATACAAACTTTATATCATACGGTCGTGCAAAATACGACCACACAACTGTGAGTCTCAGTACAAATATGTAGAAAATATTAAGATTCAAACTAAGTCCTCATTACAATTAATATCACACTATTTATCAGAAATAGTGAGGACTACTACTGCTCTAACTCGGACCATCACTCTGTCCCCCGACTAGTCCCCGCAACATTCTCATTTCCTGAAGAGGACAACAGATGAAAAGGGTGAGCTCAACTAGCCCAGTAAAGAATATTATGACTAAGATAATGAAAAATAAATTATCGTTAGTCTTCAACAGTTCAGATAAAATATTATGGACAACAAGTTTTAGATCAATATTCGCAGCGAAAATAACAAATCATTAGAAGAGTTAAGCAGAGAATGAAGTCTACTATCTTCTATGATTTAAAAGTCCATCACCAATATTTTATCCCTGTAACATCAATCAATATACATCTCGAATCAATATTCATCTTTGCACTACAGGCCAAAGATATTCATTTGCATCATCAGTAGTCATGTTCATCTCAACACCTGTCATCTTTGCACTACAGGCCAAAGATATTCATCAGGTAATCATTCATCTTTGCTCTACAGGCCAAAGATATTCAGTTACATCAACTTTTAGGACTGAGGATGATGAAAACATTTTAAACAAAACGAATCCAGTGAGATAAAAGACAAAGATTAGGGATTCGTCATTTAGTTTATCCAAATTCAAGAATAATCCATAATAATACTTTGTGAAGCAAATTTCAGAATAAAGCCCAAAACTTGGATACAATCAAAGATAGTAACCTTAACAGACAATTTGGACAAATAGAAGAAAAATAAATTTTCCCGTGAATAGTGCCGTATACGTGAATAGTGCCGTATACGTGAATAGTAACCCCGACGGAAAAAGTAAGAATTTCAACATAAAATCCATGACAATATTTCTGTATAATGATATTGAAAAGAATAACATCATTTACGAAAGAAAATAACATCCCTTACCTCAAAAAGATAGTACCTCTGACTGGAATATCGGATATAATATTGACGGAAACTTGCGCTGAATACTAATACTCAAAGTATAGAAATACTCACAAAAATACGCTCGATATTATAGAGAGAGAAAACTTCGAATTCTGGTGTGATTTTCAATTCTAACCTAAGCACCCTATTTATAGGAAAAACTTAGGATGCCAAAGGAGACTAAAATAATAAAATAATATTATTTTATTCTTAGCCGCCGGCTGCTTCAAACATCTGATTTTTTTCAACAAAACAACAAAAGTGGGGCCCACCATTTATAAAATAATATTTATTTTCCGAAACTTCAATAATTCATAATAAATAGCCCCTTTGTCAGAAAAATACAAATGATGTGTCCTTTCCATAGGAAATTTAATTCTCTACAACTTTGCAGAAGAAAATTTTTCCAAATTCCCAACATAAATTATCCGAAATCCACCAACAGATGATTTTTCACACCAAAATATTGATAAAAACACATCAGCACTAATTCCTTCTTTAATATCCACAAAATAAATATTCCCTTATCATATAAATCAATAATTAATTATTCACAAATAATATTATAGAACTACAATATTAACAACCAGGTCGTTCCCAGGACAGAGGGGGCCTTCCGATAAGGATTTCTCCTTACTGGCGCGCAATTAAATAACCCCTCCTAGACAGAACTTCCTTAGGCATTGTCAATAATGCTATCTAATAATATTATTCAAATAATATGAATTATTGAGTTGATAACGTGAAATACTGTGCAACGACAATTATTGAATCAATACTACAAAATATCAACTGTAGCCATTATTGAATCAATCATAAAAAAATAGCAACGTAGCAATTATTGAGTCAATAAAATATCAATGCAGCAATTATTGAGTCAATAATATAAAATATCAACGTAGCAATTATTGAGTCAATAATATAAAATATTGAACAGTAAATACTGTAACAATAATTGAGTAGGTTCCTTCTCACGTAAGACTCAATAATTCAAAATACTGTGCAATACCGTGTGCTACTGCGCACCACCGCGTACTGTATTTTAACCACCGGGTATTTCAACAGTACTAACGGTAACAACCCCGCCGTTATTTTGTAAAAAGTTATTTCTGTCGCTTTCTATATCCGACAGTTATTCCGTTGTGGGGGCCCACAAATAGCTGCGCCGTCGTACGAATATTCCCCGACAACAAGAATATTCCACGACCAAACGAATATTCCCCGACAACAAGAATATTTTATAACCACTTGCTCATTTTAAAAATATTTGCACATTTCACCCATAACTTTCATATTTATCAAGTCAACACCTTACTATTTCAAAATAATATATAAAGAAAATTAAATCTTTATTCATAAAAGTTGGGGTCTTACAGTTACTTATTAGATACATTGGTTACCTTCCTGCAACTGTTGGGTCTTTAATTGATCACAAAGTCAGTATACTGATTGTTTTTGCTGTAAAATATATTGAAAAATATGTTTTATGTTATGGTTACTAAGTAAATATATGTTGGTTACTGTCTAATCTGGATTTGGTTAGTATATAATGCTGACTTGGTTACTGTGTAATATTACCATGGTTACTGCATAATATTATTGTGTTTTATACTGATTTTTTTTATATTGATGGTTACTGATTAACTACATTGGTTACCTTCATACATCTGTTAGTCTTTAATTTGTAACAAAGTCATTACTGATTGTTTTGGTTGTAAAATGAATGTAAAAATATTTTTTATATCCTGGCTACTAAGTACATATATCTTGGTTACTGTCTAATATGTATTTAGATACTGTAAGGTGTTTATTTGGTTACTGTATAATGTTACTGTGTTTTATAATTGTTTCTTTTATATTGGTGGTTACTTATTGACTACATTGGTTGCCTTTATACAACTGTTAATCTGATTATATATATATTGGTTGTTGTATACTATTTAATTGGTTACTGTATAATATTTATTTGGTTGTTGAATAATATTAATGTACACTTGTACTGATGTTTTTTATATTCATGGTTACTTATTAGCTACGTTGTTTACCTTCATACAATTGTTAATCTTTAGTTGGTAACAAATACATTATACTGATTGTTTTGAATGTAAAATACAATAAAAAATGTGTTTATGTTCTGGTTACTAAATAGATATATGTTGGTTACTGTCTAATCTGAATTTGGTTACTGTATAATGTTGTTATGATTACTGTATAATATTAGTGTGTTTTATATTGGTTTGTTTTATATTGATGGTTACTTATTGACTACATTGGTTACCTTCATACAATTGTTAGTCTTTAGTTGGTAACAAACACATTATACTGGTTGTTTTTGACTGTAAAATGCAATGAAAAATGTATTTTATGTTCTGGTTACTAAGTAGATATATGTTGGTTACTGCCTAATATAGATTTAGTTACTGTATATTGATGATTTGGTTACTGTATACTATTAGTGTGTTTTATACTGATTTGTTTTATATAGATGGTTACTTATTGACTACATTGGTTACCTTCATACAACTGTTATAATTTAATTGGTAACAAAATCATTATACTGATTGTAAAATGCATGTAAAAATGTGGTTTATGTTCTGGTTACTAAGATTATGTAGTTTAGTTGCTGTCTAATATTGATTTGATTACTTTACAATGTTTATTCAGTTGTCAGACAATGGAGATGATTCCAGTTGTACTTTATTTCAACAGAACGTGGACTGACAGTAACCAATACAACAAATTTGAAGTTACCGGCCTACTAGTTCCATCAACTAGTTCGTTCAGAGAAATGCAGAACTTGATATACGGTGCATTACGGCTAGACACAAATACAACAACATTGTCAATCAAATTTCAGATTAGAAGCGACATTCCACCGATCAGTATATCAGATGAAACAACCTTTAAATTCTTTATGGAAGTCAGTAGAAAATATGATGAACAAGGCAATTTTCCACTGATTATAGATAATGAACACAGCAGGGGACACACAACAATCTTGCAGAACTTAATAAATATAGAAGAAATTAGAATTCACGATGTAACGCCAATCAGATCAACACAATGAAATTCAGCACTAGTAATAAATTCAAACTATTCAATTTCACATTAATAAGGAACCTAAAATCAAGGCTGCCATAATTGAAAATTGAAAATTGAAAATTCAAATCAAACAGATGAAAAACAAACAAATATTTTCACGTCATCTTCCTCCCTCGTCATCTTCTTCTTCCAATCTCCAGACATGACGATTTTCTTTCTTCTAATTCATCAGACTGTAGGTTACCTTGGTATGAAGGTTTGGCTATCAACTGCACCATGAAAAAATTGCATGTTTAGAGGTGGATTGATTAGCTTGGTAGTATGAAGGTTTGGTTACCAACTGCACTATGAAAAAACTGTAGGTGTGGAGGTGGATTGGTTACCTTGGTATGAAGTTTTGGTTACCTTGGTATGAAAGTTTGGTTACCTTGGTATGAATGTTTGGTTACAAACTGCACTATGAATGTAACCTAATAAAACTGAATTAGTTACCTTGGTATGAAGGTTTGGTTACCAACTGCATCACATTCAAAATAAATTGATAATCTAATAAAACTGAATTGGTTACCTTTGTACGAATGTTTGGTTACCTTAATATGAATGGTTGGTTACCTTGGTATAAAGGTTTGGTTACCAACTGCATTATAAAAAAACTGCGGGTGTGGAGGTGGTTTGGTTACCTTGGCATGAAGGTTTGGTTACCTTGGTATGAAAGTTTGGTTACCTTGGCGTGAAGGTTTGGTTACCGTGGTATAAAGTTTTGATTACCAACTGCATTATGAAAAAACTGCATGTGTGGAGGTGGATTGGTTACCTTGGTATGAAGGTTTGGTTACCTTGGTATGAATGTTTGGTTACCTTAGAATGTAGGTTTAGTTACCAAAGAGAGATGTTAAACCGTCCGCAATAGAAGCAATACTTTCAAAACGGAAGTCAATGCCTCGCAGAGCAATTGATTGGAACAGAACAGAACATAAAAAATACCCATTGACAAACAAATTATCCATAAATCTTTCATTAGCAGTAGCAGCAATCCATAGTAACCCATAGAGATAATATAGTTATAAGAAAATGTCGATGTTCAGTCACCAAGAGAATGCTCCTAACTAGTCACAACTCATTGTGAAGTTTCTAGTTTGCTCCAAAATGAATCCACTTTTAAATGCATGCTTAATCCCTCCAACGGTGGACACAACTTGGGTTGCAGCAAACAAAGAAGAGTGTCATACTTAGCTTCCCTGCCTTTTCCAGTAAGTAATTGATTACGGATGAGAAAAGAATCGAATGCCAACACGAACTTCTTTTGAAAAGAAATTAACCTTTTAAAAGATACTAAATATTTCTTTATTCACATGCATATGAATATAAACATATCTGTATATATATATAGATACGAAATATTTCTTTATTCACTTGAAAAGAGGGACGACCATTGTTACAGAATAATTAAGCTGCAGCGGCAACTGAAGATGTAGAGAGATAATGGCGAGAGAGATAGAGATAGAGAATGAGTCTCCTGTGTTTGAATGAGAAAATAATAATTAACGGGGAGAGATAAAGGAGAGAATCGTGGGCCACGATTAAAAGATATTCAAATGCATTAATTTTGTAAATAAATATGAAAAAATGTGTTATTTTTGTAATTATTTTATGAATGTATTATTGTTGTAATTATTTTTAAAAATGTACTAGAATATGTAATTCACCCTTATTTTTATTTTTTTAAACAGGCCAGGAGTTTGTGGGCTTTCTCTCGGCTTAAGCTCATAAGGAGTGACAGCCAACAGGTACTGAAACAAAACTTAATCCCATCTGAAATTTTATGCTAAACTGAAATTCATACCACAGTCCACAAATCCTCATTATTACCTCAACTTGCAATCCCCATGTAGGCCACAAAATCTATGTTACTTTTTCATGTTAACTGAAAAACATCTTTAACCTCGTTAAATTCATTTAATCGATGGAAAATAATATTATATTATGACTTTATATATCTTTTATTTATTGCGAATTACGTAAATGATTATAATTAATAATATATTTGATACAATAAGTCTTATGTATTTTCGTGCATTGATATACGTTATAATTATAATTTAACGAAAAATTTCAACAACACTCTTAATTGATAATCCAAGACCAAAAATTACTTTCCAATTATTTTACAAGATGGCATAAAAAGAAATATTGATCCCAATTATTGAGATATGCATGCATGCATAGGAGGTAGTAGAACTTTCAAGGCATTAAATTATTGAGACTCATAGCTGCAACAAAAAATACTAATAAAAAATAATATTAATACTTTCTTGAATCATTATATACATATCAAATTAGTATAGGTTACAATAGGCTAATTAATAGCCAACGTATAATATTGACAACTCCTCCGAATTAATATACTTTTTCTTGGTCATTGTCACCTCCCTAAATTTTGTCATCAACTTATTGTTATCATTCGTTTATTTATAAAAAATTCGAATTTTTTTTTTTAAAGAGTATTTAGATTCTTTTACATTGAAACAAGAGTACGTATTTAGATTGGGAGGAAAGACTGGTACTAATTCTGTTTTTTTAGTGTTGTTTGTATACTCGCGTCGCGTGTTGTATAACTCTCTGCAATGAATGATTCCAATTCGGGCCAGCCGGTTTGGTTTAACTATTCTAATTCTAATTCTAATCTAAATCACTGACACTTGACGGACGTACAAACTCACAAAATGAAAGGGCATTTTAGACTTGGTTGTTACTCATATCACTAGTTTAAACATTTATTTGATTTTTCTATAATTAAATATTACTACTGGTTGGTTTATGTATTCAAAAAATTTACAAAACAGATTCATATACTTTATTTCTTTCAAAATTAAAAATACATTTTTAATTTTTTATGAGTAATTTATTGGCATGTAAGGAATAGAATGACTTAAGCAATGTGGAATGGAATGGTTATTCTCATTTTTATGCTTGGTTTGTTCAGAAATACATTCGCCATTCTACTTTAGGTGGTTGGTTTACATGAATTACATTATAAATAAAATGTGAAATGCTTTTTTTTTCTTCGTTTTTTATGTATTACAAACTTGTAAAATGAATGGAAAAATAAATTAAATAAAACTAAAACAACATTTTCACTAAAAAACATTTTTTTAATATATTTTTGTACATTTAAAATTCAAAAAAACACCTTCATGAAAAATAAAATAAAAAAAAAAGTCTTAAAGCCAATACAAATCAATATAGAAATAAACAAAAAAATAATATAGTATACACTAACAAACAATTATTCAAGCTAAGGTATATATATAATTTTAAACCAAACAACACACTTTTGAGACAATAATTTTTGAAGTATTCATGTAATAAGAAATTCTATATAATAACATGATATGTCATATGAGAGAAAAGCAATTATTACATTCATATAATAGGACTAAAAGTTTAAATTCACTACATTTTCAAACGTCTCCACTAAGTTTCTTTGTTTGCTCCATCAGATTGTCCTCACAAATTGCTTGACTAAACATTTTGACGGTTTCATGAAGTTGAGTAGCTATCATCCTTGAAACACTATAAACAACCTCTGTAACTGAATCCATACTTCTATTTCTTTTTTTTGAAAATTTCTTTCATCAGAATTAGTGTCATGTAGCATGGATGGGCTATCAAAATTCAGATCCCGGAGCCCATCTTCAACCCCTTCAAGACTAGCATCTTCTTATCAAGTTCCTCAAGCACATTAGCTGCAGTTTGGGCATCATGACCAGTTGCCTTATTTTTTCCAAAGATTATACTAAGATCATTATACCATGAAACAAATTTGTATCTTTTCATCTTCCATTTTACTCCACTTTCTCTTATTCTTTCCAGCACCTCTCTCCGAATCTTGAGTACTTGGCTCCATAACTAATGAATAAGAAAAATAAACTCATGTCATAACCAATCTATTAAACAAATTTGTATATAGTTAGTACCAAATATATAGCATAGTTTATTATTCATCAAGTACAAGAGATTCAAGATATGATGCTCACCATGTTATCAAGTACAAGAGATTCAAGATATGAGGACATATGACTAGTATGGAGGTCAGAAACACAGAGATAAGATAATGTTATAAACCACAATTCAACCACGAGTCATTTTCTGCAACATTTCAAAAACAACCATGACACTGAACTGACAGTCCCTCCACTCCAACATTGCAAAAAGAATACGCTCTCTAAAACAGTTTCAGCTATACTGCAAACAATATAAGCAGAGTAAACAAACATTGACAGAAAGTTACTCATATTCGTCCTAAGTTGTTCAATACAATTATTATCACTTCCATTGACTAACCTATCAATGTAACGTGTCCTCCCCAACTTATAAATGGAATATTGTTGCCTTAAAATTTTTCGCCTAATCAAACCCATAATTTGAAAAAACCAATTCACCAATGTAATCATGTGCAGTCACATTGTAAATAGTATAACAATCCTCTTCTTCGTGATATTTTTCCTTGCAACTAAATTAAATCGAGCCACTAGTACATTTGGAGAGCCAAAATAACTAATTATAACATAAGCCAACTTCCAAACACTAGTATATTATAAAGTCACATAAAAAGAAACACACACATAGGAGCATGACATAAACTTGTACATTAATTGATGTCAGTGGCAATATTGAGATTCTATTATTAGTAATGATCAACCAAATTAGGATAAACAATCAATCCAGAAGAATAGGTTTCATAATCTAAACCTTATCGTGACGTTGCATTCTGACTTATAAATGAAGCTGATAAGGTTGAAGATGATGAAGACTTGAGGAAGAAGTTGCGGCTTATGGTTACCAAGCATGTTGTTGAGCAGAAAAAAGGAACTAAAAGGGAGATTATTTGGAAGGCAATAGCATTTCTCAAGGAAACTGATGGGCTGCTAAAAATTGAAGATATTTTACCATTCTTTCCAGACTTTGCACTGATTGATGACTTCAAGGTAACATCAATATCTGAGACCTAGTTATAGTTAGTGACTGGCCTTGTTAATTTTGTTAAAGGAAAATAAAACTAACTTCAGCTGCCATTTAAAAAAAAAGTTTGAGCTGCCATTAACCAACTTCTTTCAATGTGCTTGTAGGAGGAAATTTGCTCGTCTTTAGAGGATTACAATGTACAACCAGCAGATTGAAAAACTGAAAGGGGAGATGAATGATGCAACTCACGGCGCAGATAACATCAGAAATGATATCAGTGCTCTTGCTCATCGCTATGCTGTCACTGAACGTGATGAAGATTGTGGGGTAATGATTTACTGATGATACTTGCTGTCAGGCCCAAACCCAAACCCAAACACCCCACTCCCCCAACCCCCACTGCCCACACGCACGCCCACAGATCTGACAGATCTGTTGTAGACTTATTTTAGTTAAGGTCTCTTTGGCTGCATGTTAATTTGCATCATTGTGTGACCCCCTTCAAGTTGGTTCGTAAAACTATATTCTGGCAAATAGAATTTGTATGTTTTTGTTTAATACAGTGGAATTCGAGTAATGCTACTATCACATAAAATTGCTCACATACACTCACATGCATATTTTGATGGCCCACATAACTTGCTTTGCACGTGGGCCACCAAAATATGCATGTGAGTGTATGTGAGCAGTTTGTATGTGATAGTAGACTTATTGATATAGAATTGACCTCTACTTCACTCTTTCAATTTTTTCTCTCACCCTTTCCCCATTTGTTCGTTTTATAGATTTTCTTCTTGTTCTCACTCTTTCTCCCGGCTGCCTCGGTGATTGTGTTTAGTTTTTACCGACTTTTCTCTATATCTGAGTTTCTCACTTGCTACTCTTGGAAGTTGGGATCCATCAGGTTTGCAGAAGGAAGATTTTGTATGTAGGTGGAGAGTATAACATGGTTAGGGGTTATGCGTCAGTGGGGCAAATGGTCCCTTTCTATGTCTTTCCATGTGGACATGCATTTCATGTCCAATGCCTGATTGCCCGCGTTATGAGGTGTACAGACCAAACTCAAACAAGTTCTCTTATATTTCATGCTCTCTACTTTATATATATACAAATGTGCTATCGGTTTGTACAAGTAAAAATGTGAAAAGTTATAGCTCTAGTAATTTCATTGTAAACTGTTCAAGGAATCCATAACTGTATTGTTCGTTGGCAACTTACTATTCTAACGTTCATAGAGTCAATACATCAAACATGTGGTGCACATATATCCAAAATTAAAATTGATTGAGCACCAAAATCACCACATATAACCAAAATCAGATTTGATTATGCACAAATGGATGAAAAAATTGAAAAAATTATAAATAAATAAACTGAGATTAGATCTCTTACCAAATTGCAAGAGAGCAGCAGAAGAAAAATTACCTTATAAAACAAAAATCGATTTCAGAAGATAGATATAGGAGATAAGAGGAGATAACATATCGGAGAGAAAAGAGAAAGGAGAGAGATGAGAGAAGAGAGAGGAGAGAAGGCGGACACGTACCTATGAGGCTATGATGGAGGACATGAGAGGCGAGCGAAGCTCGTTGGGATTGAAATAGGATAAAGTCGGATGAAAAATTGAACGAAGGTGGAAATGAAATAAGCGATAAGATAACATTGATTCAGATGGGAAGGAATAGAATACTCATTCCAACAAATTAATTAAACATGTTTATAATTATTTTGGAAAGAATGGTCATTTTATTCCCATCAACCAAACACAGTACTAGTCCATAAGTGTCTACCGTCCCCACCTGATAATTAATGAGAACTGCAAATTAAGATGAAGCTGCCGAATTCATGGTGTTAAATTTTTACCAACAGGAGAACTGAAAGAAGGATAATTCCCTGTCTCTTCCATTCATTAAGTTAGCATCATATATAGTTGTTACAAGCTTGATTCTTGGAAATATCTTAGGCACCAGTTGTGCAATTATTCCCTAATCAAAGACTATTGCTATATTTAAGGACTATTGCTATACTATTGCTATATTTAAAGACTATTGCTATATTTACATAAATATATTCTATCACACCCCCGCAGTTGAAGCGGGAGGTTGTCGTACGTTGAGACTGTCCCGAAAATCTTCAAAAAGAACCAATGGAAGACCTTTCGTAAAGATATCTGCAATTTGAAAGCGCGATGGGACATGTAAGACACGAACTTGTCCACGAGCAACCTTTTCGCGAACAAAGTGAATATCCATCTCAATGTGCTTAGTGCGTTGATGTTGAACTGGATTCCCGGAGAGATAGATCGCACTAACATTATCACAATAAACCAATGTAGCCTTCTGCATAGGACAATGAAGCTCTAGAAGAAGGTTTCGTAACCAACAAGACTCAGAAACTACATTGGCAACTCCTCAGTACTCGGCTTCGGCACTGGATTTGGATAGGGTAGCCTGTCGTTTTGAGGACCAAGAGATTAGATTATCACCAAGAAATACACAATACCCAGAAGTCGAGCGTCGGGTATCTGGACATCCACCCCAATCAGCATCTGTATAAGAGACAAGGGTGGCAGTCGAAGATGGATAAAGATGCAAGCCGTGATCTAGAGTGCCCTGTATATAGCGCACAATGCGCTTAAGTGCATGCATGTGTTCCTCCACGGGGTTATGCATGAATAAACATATCTGCTGCACAGCATAAGAAATGTCGGGCCTCGTGAATGTCAGATATTGCAGAGCTCCTGCAAGGCTGCGGTAATGTGATGGATCATCATACGGTGTGCTAGATGTAGCACTGAGTTTCGGTTTTGTATCAACCGGTGTGGGAGATGGCTTACAAGATGACATGCCAGCACGATCTATGATTTCTTCTGCATATTTTCTTTGTGATAAAAATAATCCACCTGCATGACGAGTTACAGCTATACCCAAGAAATAACTCAATGGCCCCAAGTCTTTCATAGCAAATTCGGAGCTGAGAAGAGTCATGATAGACTTGCGAAGCACATCAGAGGAAGTAGTTAAGATAATATCATCCACATACAACAGAATATAAGCTATAGCAGTACCTTTACGGTAGATGAAGAGAGAGTGATCAGATTTGCTGTGAGAGAAACCAATAGAGGAAACATAATCTGCAAAACGTTTGTACCACGCTCGAGGAGCTTGCTTAAGCCCATATAAGGACTTCCGCAGCAAACAAACATAATCAGGATGAACGGGGTCCTTAAAACCCATGGGCTGATGCATGTATACTGTTTCCTTTAGGTCTCCATGCAGAAAAGCATTTTTAACATCAAGTTGATGAATAGGCCATGCTTTAGAAAGAGCCAAACTTAGCACAGTACGAATAGTAGCCGGTTTGACTACCGGACTAAAAGTCTCGCCACAATCCACGCCAACCTGTTGACCTGCACCATCACCTACAAGACGGGCTTTATGCCTCTCAAAAGAACCGTCAAATTTTTCTTTATGTCTAAAAATCCACATAGACCGAATCACATTAACAGCAGGAGGACGAGGCACCAAATCCCAAGTCTTATTTTTAATAAGAGCATTATATTCATCATCCATGGCCATTTTCCAATTCGGGTCTTTAAGGGCAGACACGGGATTACGAGGTAAGGGTGATTTAGTAACATGGGTGTGAAGACCATATTTCTTGTTCGGTTTGAAAATCGCATGCTGACTACGAGTGACTGGCCTGTGTGCTGGAATTGGGGTTGGTGGTACAGGAGAGGGGGCGATGGGCTGACTCGTGTTTGGGCTTGATGCATGCGGTCCAGCATCAGGAGGAATAATAGAAGGGGAGGTATGCTGCCGCTGGACTGGTGGACTTTGAGCTGAGTCGGTGGTGGGGGCTGGACTGCTCAGTATGGTAGGTGAGCTGGGCTGGGCGCTGTGTTGTGAAGTGGGTGATGTATGAGAAGGAGTAGGCGGGGTGAGTTGCACTGCAGATGGGCCAATGTTTGAGGTCAGCTGGTGGACCACATAATGGGATAGGCCAGCATCAAGGAAATCATAAGTATGAGGCAAGGGAGAATGCAGTTTAGCAAAGGGAAAATTTGATTCATCAAAGATAACATGGCGGTTAATGATGATTTTATTCGAAGATAAATCGTAACACTTATAACCACGATGATTTGATGGATATCCCAAAAAAACACACGGAGTAGAACGGGCTTGAAGCTTATTTCTGGTGGGAGAAGGAAAGAGTGGATAACATAAGCACCCGAACACTCGAAGATGAGAATAAGATGGGTCTTTTTGGTAAAGAATTTTGAGAGGGGATTGATAGGCTAAATTTTTGGTTGGAAGTATGTTGAGAAGATATGTTGCCATGTGTAATGCATGATGCCAAAATGATGGTGGTAGAGAAGCATGGACAAGTAGGGTTCTAACAATGTTGTTAATTGTGCGGATTTTTCTTTCGGCTTTTCCATTTTGTGATGATGTATGTGGACAAGAAAGGCGAAAAGATAAACCATTAGCTTTGCAAAAATCCCAAAATGGCCCATTATCAAATTCTCGACCATTATCGCATTGAATATTTTTAATTTTCCGTTCAAATTGAGTTCGAATGAAGGCTCGAAATGAGAGAAATGTGGCAAAAACTTGGGACTTTTTAGACAACGGAAATGTCCACAAAAAATTAGAGTAATCATCCAACAATATAAGGTAATACCGATGTCCCGAAGAGCTCAAAACGGGAGATGTCCATAAATCACTATGAATAATGTCAAAAGGCATAAAAGTGCATGAATTAGAAGCAACAAAAGGCAACTTAACATGTTTTCCAAGAGGACATGAGTGACAAAAATGAGAACTACGAGTTCTATTACACTCAATAGATTTATTTAGCCTAAGGGAGTCTAAAACAGGTGCTCCCGCATGACCTAAACGTGCATGCCATAAAGAAGGTGCTAAAGCTGCAAAAGGTGATGGTGAGATGGCTCGATTTGTGGTGGTGCTGGTGATGGGGTATAGCTCGCCACGACTATCACATCTCATTAGTGGCATCCCCGTCTGAAAATCCTTCACAGAAAACCCAAATGGATCAAATTCAACAGAAACCGAGTTATCAGTAGTAAATTGTCTGACTGAAACTAAGTTTTTAATCAATTTAGGGGCATGAAGGACATTCTTTAAGGTCAATGGTGGGTTCGGGGGGGACAATTTTGTATGACCATAACCACGAATTGGAATGGAATGACCATTTCCGACAATTATACCACGATTATTGCTCAAATTAAAATATGACGAGAGATTACCTTGCGAAGATGTCATATGAGACGTGGCACCGGTGTCCATGTACCAGTTTGCATCGGGTGGAGTGAGCCCGAGAGTGTGCATCGCGGCCTCGATGTCAGTTGGTGTTGCTGTCGCTGAATAGGCCTGCTGCTGGTGAGGACGGGGCCCAAGAATGCCGGCCTGCTGCTGCTGCCTGTGCTGTGGACTGAGCTTGGCCCATGGTGCAGTTGGATATGGACATGGTGGGATAGCCCATGGCCATTGCCAAGGCAGCTGCTGCTGTCCACCAGCCCACGGTGGTTGCTGCTGCCACGGTGGCTGCTGCCACCATGCCTGGGCCGATTGCTGCTGTTGTCCGCCACCCCTACCGCCGCCGCCGCGACCACCACCCTTAACACCGCCGCGGCCACCACCACGATTTTTACCACCATTATTGGTCTTGTGTTGGCGATTTTTACCACGGTTTTGCGACATATTTGCAGAATATGAGGAATTGTCATCGAACTCCTTATTCGACGCAGCAATCATGGCGGAATTAGATACAGTGGCGGCTTTCTTGGCAAAACCCGCTTCTTCTAATATGAGCATCGAACGGGCTTGGTAAAAGAGTGGGAGAGGATCTTTTTGACGGATGAGCGTAGCCACACCACTATAAGCATCAGTGAGACCGGCAACCATCTGTAAAACGAGCCGGTTGTTGGTGACCGGCGACCCGACGTTCTTAAGTTGATCAGACAATAGTTTTAACCGTTGACAATATGCGGATGCATTAGTGAAATCCGCCATGTCAGTGGTTGAGAATTCTTGTTCAAGAGTGACGGCACGAGAATTTTTATTGTCTTGGAATATGTCACGTAACCGATTCCAAGCCTCCATTGCTGTCGAGTCAGGTTCCATGATTGTGTGCAACAAGTCACTAGAGATCGTGGAATAAATCCACTGGAGGACTGCTGCATCAAGGGTTAGCCATAAATCCTTTTCGTTATCGGTTGTCGGCACCTTCTCCTTGCCTTTTTCCGGTGGGATTATGTGGTCAATAACCCTATGTGATCTACAATGAATTTTGAAAAGCTCCGCCCACGTCGCGTATTGGACGTTCTCCATCTCAAGGGTGATGGGGATGAGGGACTTGATGTTCGAGACAGCAAAAGCGGGATGAAAGGAGGAGGTTTTTGAGTCAGACATGGCTGATTGAAAGAAGGAGAAAGAAGGTTGTGAGAGGAGGCGGAGCACTAGGGCACAACGGAAGATGTGGAGCACTAGGGCTTTGATACCATGAAAGAAGGATAATTCCCTGTCTCTTCCATTCATTAAGTTAGCATCATATATAGTTGTTACAAGCTTGATTCTTGGAAATATCTTAGGCACCAGTTGTGCAATTATTCCCTAATCAAAGACTATTGCTATATTTAAGGACTATTGCTATACTATTGCTATATTTAAAGACTATTGCTATATTTACATTTATTTACATAAATATATTCTATCACATTCAGATTTCAGATGGGTAATTTCGTAAATGCGCTCCTTGGTCGTCGTTCAAAACTTTCAGAACCCAAGGAACCCATCTCTGACACGTAGAGGCATTCTCCACGCAACAATGCTAGTATCACATAAATATAGATTACATAATGTTAACATACACAAATGCATATTATGAATTCCGTCTGACATGTGAAATTCATAAATATGCATTTATGTGTATGTAAATATTATATAAATTATATTTATGTGATAGTAGCACTATTTTTTCCCTACGGAGATTAGCCTGCAGGCTGCAGTTGTAGTGTCTGTGACGACCGCGTGGAAGTGATTGAACGTGAATTCTCTCATATGATTTAACCATTCCTTTATTTACATGTATTTTTAATTAGTCTTTCTACACTGAGGGAGAATTTTGACTGGTTTAGTGACCGGTCCAAAATATATATATATTTGTTATTTTTTTTTAATCGGAATTTTTATAGAATTAAGTGATTTTGGTATAATTTAAATATATATAAAAAATAATATTATACAGACTGTATAATATTATTTCTTTTATATATTTAAATTACACAAAAATCACTTAATTTTATAAATATTTTAGTTGAAAAAAATACTATACATTTTTTGAAAGTCGAGGCAAAAAAAAATTATATCAATCACTAGACCGGTCGAAATTTCCGATCCCCCTAGAATAATTCATATTTAATAGGAAAAATTTGTATCTTTTTATTTGTAAGAGGTGTTAATAACTTATTTTACTGAATAAATATGATAGCCTAATGGTAAGAAGTGTTCTTATAGTGTGTAAAATTATTGGTTCCAATATACATTTATTAGAAGTTAGAAACAATAAATTTTAATATTTTACAATTAATTTGTAATAATATAGATTCTCAAAATAAAATAAAAATGAACTTAATTTTTTATATTATATCTAAATGTTAAATAACAATGTGTTTCTATTTTATCTTTTTTATAAATTTTATAAGTATAATTTATGAATAATTTTATTTTATTCATTGATTTTTATTTTATTTTATTTTATAAAGAGATGGGACTCACTAAAATATAATTAAAATAATATTTTAATTAGACCATATATATTTAAAAATTATATTTTAATAAATCTCATCTCTTAAATTCAGGACTCAACGCTTAATTTTGGTAGTTAGCATGTACGCTTGAGAGGAACCTATTTTTTAATGTGTTCAATCCTAAAATGTGAATCAAGAAAAAATGGAGGGAGTAGTCTTGTACTCTTGTGAGTTATTTGTGACCAAAAGAAAAGTAAACCAACCCACCCTTATCTCTCCCCCTTTTACTTCGCCTACCCTTTAAAAGAGCAGGAAGCGGGAGTTGCAATAAAGCAAATAAGCAATAGTTTCAGAGAGTAAGCCAGGGAGAGAGAGAAAAAGAAAAATAAATGTAGAGCTAGCGAGCTAAGCCAAGCCATATATTGGGTGGGTATATGTATGTGTATTTTTGAACGGAGACGTTAACGGAGAAGTGAGAACAGACCGGCCGGAAGATGACGACGGGAATAATAAATGACAAGAATCTGGAGAAGCAGATAGAGAAACAAATGGGTTGTATGACTGGTTTGCTTCAGCTGTTCGATCGCCAACAAATGTTGACCGGGAAACGCCTCTATGCCACCAAGCGCCTCCCTCCCGCGACGGTGAGATATTACCTTTCTCTTTCTATCGTATTGCTATTACAATGCACCTCTTTCGGATAACACATCTGACTAGATTCTTTGAGCAGGGTGTTGATGTTCCGCCGGAGACGGAGAAGTCAGTTGGATCGCCGGCGATTTCGGAAGAACAGGAAAAGCAACAACCGACGAGATCAGTGACGACACCAAGTCCAGACCGCTATAAACCACCCCAATCAACTGAGCTCCGTCCGCCGGCGTCGGTTTATGCATCGTCGAGTGAAATGCCGCCGAAATCTCCAATCCCTCTTCCGCTATTTGAATTAAAACAAGGGACAAGGTATTCATGGAAGTTCTGCAAAGAGACTCCGAGGCTCTCACTAGACAGCAGAGCAACATTTGATGCTGCCAAAGGAAGCCTTTACGCCAAGCAGATCCGATCAAATTCAGGCGATGGGATTGACGATAAGAACCGACGATCAACTAGCGTCATTGCCAGACTAATGGGACTCGAACCAATACCGAATTCATCATCAACTCCTGAACCAGTCGTCAAGCAAAACGAGCTAAGGAGATCTGCATCGGAGTCCAGAGTTTCAAGAGATATCTTTCAGAATGGAATCATAGAGAAAAATAACAACAATTTCCAGCTAAAGCAACAAAATCGAATGCATTCTGCTGGAACTCACATTATAAGCAATGTTATTAGAGAAACAAATGTAGATCCAATGGAGTCCGCTTCCAAACATTCAAGGTCTGAATCCCCTAGAGCTTCAAATAGAGGCTTTAAATCACCACAACAACGCAAAAGCTTCTTTGATTCGGCGGATTTTTTTCCGGAACCAAAGCAGACGGTTTCAATCTACGGGGAGATTGAAAGGAGATTGAAAATGAGAGGAATCGATGAACCTTCTAAGGATCTGGAGACATTGAAGCAAATCCTCGAGGCTATGCAACTCAAAGGGCTTCTACATTCTAAGAAGCCTCCTAGTCAAATCAGAAACAAAAACTTCGTTTACGATCGGAATTATTCATTTTCTTCCGATGATCAATCTCCAATTGTATTGATGAAGCCTTTATCCCGACGAGTCGGTAACGAATCGCCGCCGTCCAGTACAAGGTCTAAATCCGGAGTCAGTCGGAACGAAAGTATTCCGTCGGTGAGTCCATGCCGGGAAGGGCCAAGTTTTGATCGGAATAGGAAGAGCCCAACAAGAGCTAGAAATCCGAGCTCACCTACGCGAAGTGAGAGCAATGTGAAGAATTCTAATTCACTCGTCAGAACTCAGAGGAGAGGGAATGAATCTATAGATCCACGAAGAGCGTCTCCGATCAATGCTCCAAAGAGAAATGCATCAAATCAGGCGGCCACAAATCGATCGCCGAGAAACAGGAAGGCAACGGCTCAGATTTACGCCAAGGAAAAAAATTCTAGTACAACAGAAGATGAATCATCATCCTCCATTTCTGAAAGTACTTTTAGTACTCCTTCTCAAACTGATACTGAGGTAACTGTTGATTTTTGTTAATTTTAAGCAACATTTGATTAATTGTGTTTAATAATTGTTTGTTGAATAAGTCTTGTATGCAGAGATCTAAAACAGAGGAATACAAAGAAGGAAGAAGTCTACTGGAGAGATGTGATAAGCTGCTCCACAGCATAGCAGAGATGAACGCGGCCGAGTTACAACCGAGTCCTGTCTCGGTGCTTGACTCGTCATTTTACAAGGACGAGTCGTCGTCTCTTTCGCCTGTCATGAAACGAAGCATTAGCTTTACAGGTAGGCACAAAATAATCACGTGCAATTCCAGTTTTTCTGTTAGATTTCATTGCGTAATGGCTTTAGACGACTCAGTCGGGTCCCGGGTTGACTCAGACGTAGTCTACGGTTTTAGACTTGTGCTCAATTTACATGAAAAGCAAAGGTCTAAACATGTGTGGACGGTAAATGAATGAAGATGGAGATGGAGATGGAGATGGTCGGAAATTTGTTCAGGATTTAGTCAAAGTTATTAAATGAATGAAAGTTCTAACTGTAATCAGTAGAGTTAAAGACAGTGAAAGTGACTGATACATCTGCATCTTCCTATTTTCCAAGATTTAATTTATTTCATTAAAATTTTACTACTTCTGGGGTTTTTAAATATAAGATTAATATTGATTTTGTAAAGTTAAACTAATCTCCTGCTTTAATTAAAATTTGTCAGATGAATCAGTTGAACTAGAAGAAGAGTTTGGGATCTCGTCAAAAATGGAAGATTGTGATTTGGTCTACATATCAGAGATTCTCAGAGCTTCCAGTTATCACTCGGAAGAAGCGGATATTTTCTTGTTAGTTGAAAAGCGGAAGCAATATCTCAAAGGGAAGGACACATCCCAAGTGTCCAGACTCCAAAGGAAAGTTATTTTCGACACGTTGGTAGAAATTCTTGATCGAAACAGACAAATGCCTCCATGGAAGGCCTTTTCAACCAAAAATTCTCACACTGCAAACCCATCACTACCACAAATCTGGTCCGAATTTCTAAGAATACGAGACCGGGAGACATCAGAGGATCTATTTGGGATAGTTTGTGGAGTGCTGAAAAAGGACCTCGCCGTGGACACAACCAACGGATGGGGAGATTGTCCGGTGGAGATGTCCGATGCCGTGTTGGACATCGAACGGCTGATATTCAAGGATTTGGTCGGTGAATCAATCCGAGATCTGGCCGCGAAAAGCAGTTTTTTGGCGCCTCGTAGAAAGTTGGTTTTCTAAATTTGAGGGGGAGAGGGCACAAAGTTTCGCGCGCCTTCTTGTTTTTGTCTACTACTAGTCTAGTAGTACTACTAGTTTTCTTCTCCTTACCGTATCCATTATATTTAATTTATCTTTTGCCTTTTCACTTTTCTTACGTGGTTTAAATTATTGGGAATCGAGAAAAAATTGGTGGCCAAGTAGTTAGCTAGGGCCTAGGCATGTGTTTTTAGCACCATACTCAAAGTAGTTGAAGTGGTTAGGATGGAGTTTATTAGTTGGTTAATTGGTCAATAGAATATAAAATTGTATGTGTGTTAGTATTTTATTGATTAATTGACTAATTTATAAAAAAAATAATTTTATGCTAACCGGATTTCAAAGTAGTGGTTTTTGTCTCTAAATCTAAATGAAGCCTGTGACATTTTAGCGATAAATATATAATTTTACATTGCGTATGTACTTATAGTATATATTTTTGCTCCATCAATACAAGGAGAGTTTTATATATATATATCCTCTTAATATGTGTTCTTAAGACACATGTTAAACACACAGTTCAAGATAATATTCTTTTAAACTCTGTGTATATTCTCTTAATTTTTATATTTGCACCAAGTTCAAATAAATATGCACATAATTTAAAAAAATATTCTCTTAAACTGTGTGCTTAATATGTATCTTAAAAATACATGTTAAAAATTTCTTTTATATATATATATATATATATAGGTACAATCATTCCTCTACATCTCCATCGATGGACTTTGCGCCCATGTGATGGCAAAAAGTACTGCAGCACCCCCCTCCCCCTGTTCAGAATCAAAATGTTACTATCACATAAATTTTTTTATATAATTCTCATATATATATATATATATATATATATATATATATATATATACAATAAGACTCTTAAACGGACTGTTCGTAAACGAATAATTTTTTTACGTACACTTTTAAATTGAATAAGTGGGCCCAATTATGTACTATCTCAATTATGTAGGATAAGTAGGAAAATGATGTACGCAAAAGGATTGTTCGTTTACGAACAGTCCATTTAAGAGCCTTATCCTATATATATATATATATATATATATATATACTGCGGATCCTCGTTTGACATACGAAATTCGTAATATGTATGTGAGAATTATGTAATAAAATTTATGTAATAGTAACATTATTGATTCAGAATCGGTAAAACTGAAATTCCACATGCTACTTTATCAACTTGCAAGAATTAGAGGGGCCTTCACAGTGTAATGTTTAATTATGTTTTGCACATCTTTTTGGACAAACTTCATTTTGTCAAGGTAAGCTTTTGCATCAACTTTCGGGTTTACGCATCATTTTCTTTGTGGACTCTCTTCTCCCTTCTTGTATTCGGTGGTTGCTATTGAAGCAAACAAAGGGTTCCGGCAAATAGGATTCTATCTCCTTATCCTTTTTACCTCAGAATACATAGAACCAATCAATGTGGAAAATTTTTGGGCATTCTTTGGCTTTAGCTTAATGTTACTCCCTTCGTCCCTTAATATAGGACGTTTTAAGGTATTACACAAGAATTAAGATAATGATTGAAAAATATTAAATATAGTACTACCTCCGTCCTAAAATAAGTGCTTTTTTAGCTTAAATCAGACATACCAATACACAAGTTAAAATGACAAAAATACCCTTAATATACTTTCTTTGTTTTGTTTGAGAATTTTTTTATTGACTTTTGATCTCTCTTTCTCTTTTTTCAACCTTTTAACTTTCCAATAAATATCATTGATTGCATAAGGGCACATATGGAAAAATATTATAAAAATTGTATTGGAATTCTAACACATCACTTATTTTGGAAAAAAATATTAAGCCTAAAAAAACACTTATTGTGGGACGGAGATAGTATCAATTATCTATAATACCCGTAAATCTTATCTTATCATAGTTATCTCATACTCCCTCTCACACATTTTCCCATAATTTTCTTCTAAAAAAACTCATTAGTCTCATTTACTTATTGGTCTCTCTCTTCATCCCCATAAAATAACTTATCCAATTTTTTAGTTTATCAAAAAATTAGATAGAGTAATGAGGGGTAAATTTAGAAAAATTGTGACAAATTCTCCTAGATTTTAACAAACGTCAAATAATTAAAGATAAATAAAAAACTCTAAAACGTCCTATATTAAAGGACGGATGGAGTATTTGTTATCAACTATAGTTATTTGAGTAGGACCCATAATCTCAGAAAACAACAAACCAACAAAAAAAACAAATGAAAGGGTAGAACATGACAATTGACAAGTACAACTTTCTCTTTAAATATTTACTTCCTACATCCCATAAAAAGAAAAACATATACAAAAAAATATGAAAAGAGTTTTCCATATAATAAAATGACACTATCTTTAGGGGACATTTGGTGCAGGTCATCTAAAGTAGTCATCTCAACTATTCGATAATGTGACTGGTTATCTTTATAGATTATGTTTAATGTGATTGGTTATTTTTATAGATTGTGTTTGTTACATTAGTAATCTTACAATAGAGAGAGGTTCGGAGATGCAAAGACCTTTTGGGTGAGCCTATATTGGGCTAGTGATTTAAGACTTTGTTTGGATGTGATGTGATTCGATTTGGATTTGGAATTTCACCCAAGATTTATTCCGGACTCGAGATTTGACTCGGGTTGTTTTATATTATTTGTTATTTACGGATTCGATTACCATAAAGTTAACTTCATGGTAAGTTGGTCAATTGACCAATACAATGCTGACATGCAGACAGAGATCACCTTTCGATTTATGTGTCGACACTGTATTGGTCAATTGACCAAAGTTAATTTAATGCTAACTACTCTCGTTATTTACTATTACAAGTTTAGTTTATTAATAACGACAGACTTGAAAATTATGTACTTAATAATTGAATAATCATTGATTGCTATTTTATAAACATATTAAAAATTTTATTACGATTTATTAAGTAATACTGAATTAATTAGTTCAATAGTACTTTGATGATTGTTGATTACATTTGACAATAATCATATGGGTGAATCATTCAACTAAAACTAACATAAGAATATTTTCGTAAAAGGTCAATATTAAAAAAAATATGCTCAGTAATCTTGAATTCATATCAAACACTCACAATATCAATTATCGATAATTACATGTATTTTTTACCAAACAGAAATAACACAATATAACCATTTTTTATTATCAATAATCAGATATCCAATAATCTATATTTAGGTGGATATTCATCATAACACCACTATTAAGCTAAACACTCATAATATTTAAGAATATTCGCAAAATAATTTTTTATAAAAAGTTTACAAACAAGATTTTTTGTGCACCGAGGGAGTACCACTAAGGAGTACCGCTAAGATCACCGCTTTTATGTTGGAAAATGGTCACTGTTCTTAATTAGGTTACACAGGGCAAGAAGATAAATTAGCACGGAAGCTAAAGGATAGATGGTCAGTCTTTGTCTCATTTAATTCCCGTATGATTAGTCTTTACGAAAGTGTGATCAATTTGTTAGAGACCTAATGTGTCTTTTAGAATTTTAACTCTTGCCCTTTAATTTTTTTGCCATTTTCCTATGATGGAGAGCATATGTCCAGAGAAGTCTAAAATTGGGTGGGGATGTGAAGATAGACGTGCTATATATACGGGCTCCTTTCCTTTCATTTCACTTCATTATGGGCTTTGTGACCCCTCCTCCTCCCACAGTCCCACTTCCATGGCCCTTCTACCCAATCAGCTCTCCCTTTCTAAGGAGCTATTTGATAAAAATTGAATGAATCTGAATGAGCTGAATCTGAATAAAAAAAGTTAATTGATAATTGATACGTTAGAAATATCTGAATAATAGTCTTTTACTATTTTACTTCTCTAAACTATGCTGAACAAGTATATAATTTTGTCTAGACGTATTTAAAAAAAATTAAATACAATATTCATTGTACAACAAATAAAAATAAATAATTCACACAAATTATCAAACAAAGTATTGAATAATTCAAACTATTTTAATCCAATTTTCATAGAAAATAAGAAATGTAACGAGTTAAACAAACACGTCAACATAATAATAAAATTACATTAATTTCAATGAGTCACTTTATAATTCACGAGCAATTTGGTCACGTAAATTGTTCATATATTATATGCCTTGACCATATATGTATTTAATCTTTCTCCTTATATCCCGTTGTGGGATTTTATATTAGTGTTTGTATGGTGTGATGCAATGCATTAAAATAAATATTTAAAAAAAAATTATTAAAACTTTTTATAAAATAATGTGTACATATATTATAGGGTGGGTCGTGCAACTATTTGAGAAACAAAATCGATTGAGGAGACAATAAAACTGTAAAGAGTAATTATCCAATAGCCGACCCAGAGAGTGGTTATACTAATTATAGGGGGTTGATATTTGATTTTGTTGGTTTTCTGAGTATTGGTTTTGGGAGCAACATCCGTAAAAACTCATTCAGACAGTCAACTTGTTTATTCAGCTGAAAATTTGTAGCTTATTTGGTCAGAAGAAATTGGCCCATTCAGATCTTAAAAAATGATAATCAAACATTTTAAATGACTGAATCGCTCAATTCAAAATCATTCAGTCTTATTCAGACCGAAACAAACAGGGACTAAGGCTCTGACTCACCAACACATCCACATACATATCGAATGGTTGTTTTGTGGCTAACCTTTTTTTCTTCATTTTTTTGGCCCAACATGTTATAAGATACTATTAATCTTAGCATTGAACATTCCTAGTCACATATTTATTTTTTATGAGATTATCTATCAGATAATTTAAAATAATCTCATGTTATATTTATTTTTTTATAATTAATAAAAAGATTGGATAAAAAAAATTGTTTGAACTATTATACTCTTACCAATAATAATACTTTAAACTATAATTTAAACTTATTTATATAACAAAAAATGATGAACAATTAATTATATTTTTGTTTATATAAACAGTTGGGTAACTGATTTCTCAACAGAAATGCGAGTTTTTAGATAGAGCAAGAGGAACTGAAATGCGAATGGACTCTCCCCATATACATACAAGGATAAAAGGAGCGAAGAAATGACGTGATAACAGAAAAACTATGTAGCTCTAGAGAGAGATATAATAGTATTTTGGAGAGAGAAAGAGCTCAGTGGAGTACTTGTAAGCAGCTATGGCGGAAAAATGGTCGAGAAAAACGTTTGGAAGAGTACGAAAAATGTTAGATGTTAATTTTAAAAGATATTATGGTCATTTTAGAAGTAGGTTGAGCTTAATTTTGTCTAAAAAAATTGTGTCTCAAATGGTTAAAATTATAATACCTGATTATGTACTAATAGTGTCAAATTCAAATTTAAAAATAAATAAGACATTTAAATTAATAATTATATTTTAAATATAATTCTTACAAACAAATATAGTCTCGGGAGTTCCAATCCGCGGCCTTGCTCCGCCGCTTGGTCCGCTGTATTTCGTGTTTGTTTGTGACTTGCACAATAATTTTTAAATATATATTTCCTAGAAGAGATAGATGCACATCAAATGGGCCAGACCATATTAAATACGTACTGACCTGAATGTAAATCAATTGTAAAAAACTTTTCGTAAAATTAATTTTGTATTTTTGAACTTGCACTGTGCTATTTTTTTTTTTAATTTGCACATTTCACCAATATATCTAAATTTAGAAAATAATAAAATTAAAGTATATGCCCACGTTTCTTTTTAATCTTATCTTTGTTTTATAAAAGTGCTTCTATAATTATGTAGTCACATATTTATTTATTTATTTTATGTGTCTCCTAAAAATATATTTGTCAAAAAACTTTATAATTAACAACACTCATTCTAATATAATTAAAATCTCACCAAGAAAGCAAAAATTAAATCATCAAGGGAAAACAAGGGAATTGTGTGTGTTTTTTAACAAAGAAATAAAAAGACTAAGCAAAATATTTCTAATAGATAGACATTATTAAATCATATAATTTCTTATATTTATATATGTAAGAGTATTATAGTGTTAATGTAATTTAAAAATAAGAATATTTTGTCTCCCCTTTTTTACTTCTAAACTCACAAACAATATAAATTTTATTTAAAATCTCATCTCTTCCTTTCCTTTCTAAAACTCACAAACATGACAAAAAAACTATAATCTCTTCCCCTCTCTTCCTCTCCTATACTTTTCCTTCCTATCTTATCCCTCCAAACTCTCTCACACACACACACACTAGAGTTTGTACATGAATAAATATTATTCATTAAAAAACGTGTCTTTTTGACTCGATCCATTTAGACTCAACCCGCAACAACCTAAACCACAAACCCAATGCGTTAGTTAATACTTAATATTATTTTTACTTAAATTTTCTCCTATTAATATCTAATTATTAAGTGAACTTTAACTATTTCATCTCCTCTTTATAATTTGTCATCACTCCTTCGTCCTTCTTAATTCTTTTGCGGGTTATCAGTACTATCCATTCTCCCTACATAGAATATGACAATGACGAAAATATAACTTTAGTGGACAAGAGAAATGATAATATATTAATTTGCAAATAATTTTACGTTTTTATGAATTTTTCATTGTTTTGAAGCTTTATTGTTTAAAATACTTAAAGAAATTTATATTTTATTGTTCAAAAAAACTTGAAATAATTTTCATTTAAATATTTTATTGTTTAAAAAAACTTAAACAATATGTAACAAAAGAAGAAGAAAGTAATAAACCCACGGGTCATCTAACCCATTGACGTTTGGGTTAGAGTTTAAAAAAATACAGTCCATTAAAAACAAGTATTTTTGACTCAACCCATAACAACTCAGTCCACGAATGATCCATCCCCCCCGGTTTATCGGGTCTACTTATAGTCCATATATAGGTAGTACAGTAGTATATAATGATCAATGATTCTAAGGGAGATATTAAGTTAGTGAATTATTAAGAGATGTCTCAAAGACAAATTACCCTAGAATTATTTTTATACAACAAACTGTTTTTAGGGGTATAGATAATAGATAGATGGAACAAAAATGAGTCTCTCTTTTATTTTAATTTTTGAAACGGAGGGAATATTATTTTAAAGACATTAGACACCCATTGAACTTGGGAGAGGTTTTTTCTTTCATATAGTAGTATTTCCCTTCCTGGTTTTGGGAAAGTCCACTTCTCCGATAAAATATTCTGTGTATCAAATTGTCAATCAATCAGTACGTTCATGGAGTTCGACTGCCGACGGGAGCAGCATTTTGTTCATCGGAAAAGTTATATAAGAATATGCAGTGCTCAAATGAGGTAAAGATTGATAAACAAAATTTACATTCACGTATTTTTCTTCGATTATAAACAAACAAGTCCATATTTATGCCTCATTGTCAGTTTTTCGTTTTTCCAATTGCGTCCTCTTTTATATAATCTCAGTTTATATATTTGATTCAAATTTAGATTAATGTTTTGTCAATGCATATGATTGCTTCCATAGTTGTGATAATAAAATTTGTGTAATTTGTCTTCAAATCTCAGCTGAAATGGTCTTTATTACTGTTAATATCTGTATATGTTTCAGAAAGTAATATTATTTGGTATAGGGTTTATAAATTTATACTGAATGTTATAGTTTTTTTTTAGAACACTGTATGTTATATAGCTAGAGAGTCGTGCAAGTATGATCAATCATAACCAAAAATTAAATCTTATATCCGAAAATTTTAGTCTTTGACAAGTTTCACAATTTTAAAAGGTGAATACAGTTCTCTTTTTTTTTCCTGGCTTGTACGTTAGACTAAGTGATAATAACAAATAACATTATAGAAGATTCCTAGTTTACTTGATTTGTAGCCAATAGAAAATAAAAATTTTGATTCATGAAGTTATATCTATTTTTTTCATAAATTGCGAAAGTTATATTTGTTATAAAAGAAATACATTACCCTCTGAAATACATAGCGCACTAGCATTATGTAACATTAGCATCAGATCTAACATCACCGGCCAATGGAGAAAGTATTTTGTCCTTGTTTGTTTGGGTAATAATAGCATCAGCTCTAATATCACTGGCCAATAAAAAAGTAATTTGTTCCTTGTAGTTGATTGCTAGGTTCCACCATGACCGGTGATAGTGACACCGCAAGGAGTTTTGAGCTACATATCTCTTTTCGTCAAAGTGTTTAAATGCCTTTATCATATGAATAGATCAATAACTCATTGATCGGTTGTAACACCCCAGTATTAAGTTATTAACTATAGTACATTCAGTCATACTATTAGGCTGAGATTTGTTCTGGAAATCCGGGTTGTCTCATATTATGAGACTCGAAAGTTCGGGACCGGTATTATGCCAGTCCAAATCGAATCAAATTCATCAAAACAAGACCTTAAACCAATAGCCAATAATATCTTTTTAGGTTATTAACTTAATTCCTTATATACATACAAATTTTTCCCATATCTTTGTGTAGAATTTTATTCACTCTCTTGTATATCATCAGTATGTTGAACTTACATATTTATACCAGGGAAGAAAGTAATGAAACCTAAATCTAGGAGGAAAACAAGGAAATTAAGGACACTGTACACTGACACTGTACACTGTGTACTGTATTCTAACACTCCCCCTCAAGTTGGTGTGTAGATATCACGCATACCCAACTTGACACACAGTGGATGAAACATCTTACTACTAAGACCCTTAGTTAGAATATCAGCAAGTTGGTGTTCTGATTTTACAAAGGGTAAGCAAATAAGGCCACTAGTTAACTTTTCTTTAATGAAGTGTCTGTCAATCTCAATGTGCTTCGTTCTATCATGTTGTACTGGATCGTTTGCAATACTAATGGCTGCATTGTTATCACAAAATAACTGCATAGGCCCTTTAGATGTAACATCCAAATCTTTTAACAAGGTTCGAAGCCACATTAGTTCGCATATACCCAAGGCGATAGCTCGATATTCAGCCTTAGCACTGGATCTTGTCACCACGGACTGTTTTTTACTACGCCACGTAATAAGATTACCTCCAACAAATGAACAGTAGCCTGATGTAGACCGACGATCCTCTTTGGAGCCAGCCCAATCTGAGTCGGAAAAAGCTTCAACTTTCATATGACCATTTGGTGCAAACAGTAAACCTTTTCCGGGAGCAGACTTGAGATACCTCAAAATTCTGTAAATAGTTTCTATGTGACAATGTCGAGGATCATGCATATACTGGCTCACTATACCCACAACATAAGATATATCCGATCTAGTATGAGAAAGGTATATCAATCGTCCCACCAAATTTTGATATTTTTCTTTATCAACCGTAGGTCCTGTGCCGCCTACTAGATGATGATTAACTTCAATAGGAGAATCGGCAGACTTACATCCTAGTATGCCAGTTTCTGATAAGAGATCAAGGATATACTTCCGTTGTGATAAAAAAATCCCACTAGAAGATCTTATAACTTCAATACCAAGGAAGTATTTCAAATGACCAAGATCTTTGATCTCAAATTCTTTGGCCAGACTTGCTTTGAGGTTAATTATGTCTTCTCTATTATCTCCTGTCACCATTATGTCATCAACATAAACAATAAGAATGGTAGTCTTACCATTTATCTGTTTGACAAATAGAGTGTGATCTGCTCGACTCTGCTTGTACCCAAATCTTATCATTACCTTGTGGAATCTACCAAACCAGGCTCTGGGAGATTGCTTCAAACCATATAACGCCTTTCACAGTTTGCAAACCTTACCCTCGGTGACAGATAAAGCGAAACCAGAGGGTATTTCCATGTATATTTCTTCTTCCAAGTCACCATGAAGGAATACATTTTTTACATCCAGTTGTTGAATATCCCAGCCGAAGTTTGCTGCACATGAAATTATGGTACGAACAGAATTCATCTTTGCCACAGGAGCAAATGTCTCCTGGTAATCAATTCCATGAGTTTGAGTATACCTTTTTGCAACTAGCCTGACTTTGAGTCTCTCAACTGTCCCATCTGACTTCTGTTTGACTGTATATACCCATTTGCAACCAACTGTTTTTTTTCGTAGGAAGAATAACTAGTTCTCATGTATCATTCTTTTTCAGGGCATTCATCTCCTTAATCATAGCCTGTTTTCAATTCTCATTGCTCATTACTTCTTTCCACCCCTGAGGAACAGATATTGAAGACAATGAGAAACAAAGGAGAGGTAGGATACATATAATTTATTATAGGCTACGAAATTAGAAATAGGATGTTGAGTACAAGCTCTAACCCCTTTTCTAAGGGCAATGAGAACATCAGTATTATCAGAAGAACAAACAGGAATGTCAATATTATCAGAGGAACAGGTAGGATTAAGATTCTCACCATTAGCATTATCAAGACTAAGTTCTGGGCAAGGTTGGTGTAGTGGTACAGAAACGGTAACCTTATTCTTGCCTTTTCGAGCATAGGTCCTCAACTCAGGCTTAGGAGGCTCATTCTGTCTAGTACACTGTAACTCCCCCTGTGTAATATTATCAGAAACAACAACAGGAACAGGAAGAGTAACAGGGAAAGTAGAGCTTGTAATACTAGCCTCAGGAAGCTTCTCTTCATTCATAACATTCTCCCCCTGAGGAGAAGGGGAAGAAGAATAAAAAGGTTCCAATTCCCAAAAAGTGACATCCCGAGTGACAAAGACTTTTTTTGAAGGAGGATGATAACATTTATAACCTTTTTGGGTTGAAGAATAACCAATGAAAACATACCTAATTGCTTTGGGATCTAATTTTCCCCGAGTGAAAGATTTATCATGAACAAAGCACACATAACCAAAAACTCGAGGTGAAAGAGAAGGACTGGTCGTGTGTTAGAGAAAGGAGACGGGGCTTTTGTTCCCAAGAACTCTAGAAGGAAGACGGTTTATAAGAAATGCAGCAGTCAGAACCGCATCGCCCCAAAGGAATTTAGGGGTTGACATAGTGAACATAAGAGTGCGGGCAACCTCTAGTAAGTGTCGATTTTTTCTTTCCGCTACTCCATTTTGTTCTGGGGTTTTGACACAGGAGGTTTGAAGGATAATGTCATGCTGAGAGAGATAAGATGCAAAGACATTATTATTACTATATTCCAATGTTCTAAAAGGCGCTAGGCGGGAGACCGGGTAGGGCCTAGCGCCTAGGGGACCTAGGCGGAATTTTTTATTGTAAGCCAATTTTACTATTTTATCTAACATTTATCCATACAAAACAATAATATAAAGCAAAACAATCTATAATAAGGATAATAAATGCATTTGCTTAAAGTTCAAACATATATCCATACTGCCAATGTCAAAGTTCAAACACAAACATGCAATTGTTTAAAATTCAAACATATCTTTAACATATTATTTTTATTTATAAACAAAATTGCAATTAAGTAATAAAATTTAAAATTTCAATAATTCAATTCAATATTAAAACTTAAGAAACTAAACATAAATTTAAGAATTATATTGAATTAAACTAAATATTATAAATGTATCATCATTTATATAATTTGAAGTTGGTACAAGTTCAAAAAATTACAACTATAATAAAATTATTCATTTTTACTTGATCTTGTTCACTTGTTGTGATTTGATATGCTACAACCTCCATTATGAATATGGTAAATCATTAGAAAAATAAATATATCAAGATATGCTTTGGGTAGTTATTAAAAAAAATACCTCTTCGTCTAGGTCCCGCCTAACCCGCCTAGGCCCCACCTACTTTTCTAGAGGGATTTTCTTGCCACTTTGGGCCCAGGTGAGGCGCCAAGGGGGGCCTAGTACCTAGGCGAAGCGCCGGGGGGCCTAGCGCCTAGGCGGGACGCCAAGGGGGGCCCTAGCGCCTAGGCGGGGTGCCAAGGGGGGCCCTAGCGCCTAGGCCCAGCCTAGGCGGATCTAGGCGGGGATTTTTAGAACACTGCTATATTCACGACCATTGTCACTATGGAGAATTATGACTTTAGCGTCGAATTGGGTTTGAATCATGTTATGAAAGCCTTGAAAACAACCAAACACCTCATTTTTGGACCGCAGAAGGTAAATCCAAGTGACACGAGAATGGTAATCAATAAAGCTAACAAACCATCTATGACCAGAACGGGAGACAACTCGAGAGGGTCCCCACACATCAGTATGGATAATGGCAAAAGGTTTAGAATGTCGATTGTTAGTAGCAGAATATGTAGAACATTTGTGTTGACCCAATTCACACGGTTCACACAAAAACTGAGTTCTGTTACAATGCTTAACTAAAGATGGAAATAAAGACTGCAATACTGAAAAAGAAGGATGTCCCAAACGTCGATGCCATTGATGGAGAGAGGTCAGGCATTGGTGAGAAGTAGAGTGAAGAGCCTGAGTAGAGGGCATGTTGGACGAGGGAACATCTAAATAGTACAGACCGTCAACTGCACTACCACTGCCAATCCTCTGTCCCGTCACCAAGTCCTGAAAAACACAATGATCTGGAAAAAAGGTTACGGAACAGTGTAGAGATTCAGAAAGACGTTGAACAGATAATAAATTTGCAGTAAATGAAGGGATATGGAGAACAGATGATAATTTTAATGAAGGGGTACAAACGACAGAATCTCTCCCGGAGATAGAAGACAGGTAGTCATCAGCTACTCGAACCTTGTCTTTTCCAGAGCGGGCGTGTATGAAGTAAAGAGTTTAGAAGACCCAGTCATATGCTCAGAGGCACCTGTGTCTATAATCCAACTAGGGCAAGTAGATGAGACATTAAAAACACAAGAGTTTATACCTGATTGTGCAAAATGAGAAATAGTACCAGCACTATTAATGGAACTGGATTCTGCCATGATGGAGCAACAAAAATATCCAAGGAAATATCAACAAGGATAATATAAAGCTCAAAAAAAAGCAGGGAGTGATTCTAGGAAAACCAAGGGAGTACAAGTAATTGTACTACACTTAAAGAGACACTCCTAAGTGAACCACTTCAATTAGCAGCAAGCGGTATAATCAATGGATTTTGCAAACTGAAAAATGATCAATATTGCAAAAGGTATTTTCAGTCGAATGAGAACACTTAGTCTGCAGTAACAAGAACCCAAACTTTTGTTCCTTCAGATCTAAGTGCAATTTTTGGAGGACAATTAAGAAGTGTGGTGAAGGCAAGAGGAAACAAAGCCTCTGCCACTGTTCAACCATTTCTTTTGCTTCATCTTGATATTTCCCATGAAGCTGTTCGTACTATGAGAACACTTCAATTAGCAGTATATTGAAGGCTCAAAAAATGGCAGAGTAATTCAAAAAAAACCAACGTGGTGCAATTAATTGTACTAACACTTTAAAACCCACTTTCAGACAGCAATTCCAAAAGTGCAAGAGCTACAAACTAGAAAGAGTTCAATCCTTTATTGATAACCAAACACAGGATCCTTCTTCCAAGCCAGACCAAGATATGCAGGTAAACAAGTTAGCACAACACCAATCGCCGAAAAAAACAACATTGTTTAAGCAATAAGCAGCAAAACAGTGCACCAGTGAAGGAACCAAAGCCAACTGGAGACAATAAAGGGTGCAAACCTGATCAAAACACCTCAATATCACAGTGGATGGAAAGAGGAGAGAGAATCGACCGGACTGGAAGAAGCCGCGCCGGAAAAGGCTGCCGGAAAATGGCACGCGCGCCGGCAGGAGGAGGCGCGTGGCAGTCGGCAGTCGGCGCGTGCGGTAGTGGGTCGAAAAATTGAAAGCTCCGATCTGATCGCCCGGCGATGTAGAACCCTAATATGGCCTCAATTTCTCCAACAAAACTGATCATGCAAGGTTTCTATGAGAATAGATGGTCGGCAGTTTGAACGGAGGAGAAAGAAGAAGCATTTGGGTTTTTTGATAAGGATCAATGCTCTATAATGGAGCACAACTCTGATACCATGTAGAATTGTATTCACTCTTTTGTATATCATCAGTATGTTGAACTTACATATTTATACAAAGGAAGAAAGTAATGAAACCTAAATCTAGGAGGAAAACAAGGAAAGTGTCCTTAATATAAGGACACTGTACACTGACACTGTACACTGTGCACTGTATTCTAACACTTTCAATGTGGGACTGAGGTGTTACCTTAGTAGTCCGGAAAGAGATTATGATTGAAGTTTTTTAATGTTGATTGTTGTCTAACTTTTCCTTCTTCTTTTTTTATAAATTATGTAATGTTGTCCATTTCCTAATACAATAAAAGTTGTTGTCTATTGACTAAGTTTGCAAGGCATTCTTTGCTGTATTATATATGTGTGCCTAATCTCTATTTTTATTATGTGATGCAAATCTCACTTGGTCAGAAAAGAATCTCTTTTCAGAAAAGTTGATTTTTAAAGCTAATAGGAGTTGAAGAAAACAATGAGACAAATTATTATGTTCTTTCTTAATTGTCATGCAGTTCTGTCTTATCTTGAAAATCTTCTTTCACTGCCATGTTCTATTTTTCTCTCCTGTTCTTACATTGAGGTTAATCAAGTTATGTTTATAACTAGTCATTGAGTTAAGTAATGATCAATTGTGTCTCAAGTAAATGTGAACGTTCATTACTGAAATTCATAAATTGAAGATCTTGAGTAAATGTTGGAAACTAAGACAGTTTTCAGTTGCATTCAGACAAAAGAGGTTTGCCTGAGGCTTCATATCTTATTGCACACCTAGGATTTTCAAGCATTAACATTTCACCACACTTTACAGATTCTTATTGTTCATTTGTAAGCGTGTGGAAATCCTTCTAATCTTGATTGCATCTTTGTCTAGTTTTTCTTTGATGTCGCGAGAAGTTCTCTTCTTTTTAGAGACAGAGGGACCAGAACCAAGTCTCTACATTTGTTTTCATGTTTTGGAAGATCCTGGTCAATGTCCATTGATTAAATTTACAAATTTAAGTCTTTTTAGTTCAATCAACCACTGCCAAATTTTTTTTCCTGTAATAGTAATTCTAATCATGAAGGATATGTATGAAAGGAGCATAATTCGTATCTCCAGCAGTTAGCTGCAATCATTTCCTTGTTAAGGATCACATTAACAGTTATACAGATTAGAGCTTTTGCAATGGTCTTCTCGCCTTTGTGATTTGAAGTTGTAGCCTTGTAGGTCTCTTGTTAGATATTCTATGCTAACCATAGTTATTAAAGCGCCAAGTCGAGGCAAAGCGACAGCCGGGAGCTTAAGCGTTTAGTCGACAAAGCACCCGACTAGTCGTCCGCAAGTCGACAAATCATTAACAATGTAAATTTTATACGTATAAAATTATATATATTTAACATTTATATGAATATTTATATATTTATATGTCTAATGATTTTCCATATTTATATTATTCTTTTAGAAGGGTTTACTAGAAAAGAAGAACAAAGAAAGAAGACCCAATAGGCTGTTGAATAATACAAGTAATTATAATAAATAAACATAAGGGAAGGAGTCCTCTGGTTAGGAAAATAAGGAGAAAATTATGTACAAGTGACTGATAGTTTATGAATACTTAATACATCATGGAATGAAATATATAAACAAAGATATGACAAATTCAAACTAAACAATAAATTAGATTGCACCAATCTCTCCTCTAACTGTCAACAAATCTAATCACTCATAAATTCACATAAACACAAATACATAAATATGGAGGGAGACATTAGAGAAGAAGAAGAACAGGAGCAGAAAAGAACTGAAGAATAAGATTAGAAGCGGAATCAATTGAGTCGTCAGAGTCAGTCGCCGATCGATTGAGTCTGCTGTCTTCTTTTCGTTTCTTCTCCCTCTCTGAATTGAAGTTCGAAGTTGTGAGGATCGATTAGGGATCGAGTCACTTGTAGCCGATCGGCTTAGGGCTTTTTTTTAACCCAGGTAAGCTTCGGGTCGAGTCGCTTGTAGCCGATCGCTAGTTGTCCAAGTCGCTATCTAGTCGACCAAGTCGTCCAAAGCGTCTTCTGAGTGCCCGACTTTATGCTCTCTCACCAAGTTGCCCAGACGCCTAGAAATTTTTAACCGACTTGACAAGCATGATGCTAACATATGTAGTTTACGTATGAAAGATTGCATTTCTCTAATCCTCTGTTTGTGTCTTTTTGTTGTTGTTTTATTTAGAGAATCTAGCTTTTGTACCCGATTTAATTGAGTATAAAGTTCCATATTGCTAACAGTTATACATGTGTCTTCCATAGCGCAGCCTGTAACTATCTGAAGTGGATGAAGCAAATACTATGCTTCCATAATTGAAGTTGATATCTCAGAAATCCTTGTAGTCTGGCACCTGAAGAGTTTAAATTTTTTCACTGACGATGAAAGAATTTTAATGAAAGCCCAATGTTGTAAGAAGATGTCGACTTAAAAGAGAAAAGACAGAAAAAGAATTCTTCCTTGAACTAAATGAAGCCAATGAATTACTCTTTAAAATTTACACTCAAATGGATTATATAAGATGCATAATATTCAGGAAAGCAATTTATCCCTACTCTCTATAGTCCAAATTCTAAATGTTACAGTTTGTTCTACTAAGGTTTAAACATGATTTACACACAAAAAACCTCTATGTCATCTGCCTTCTAATTTGTTATTCTTTACTTGTGCTGCTGTCTTGCATGTGACACTTAACTACAATGTAAGGGGATCCTCTACTGCTGAACCTCCCAATTGGCAAAAGTGGGTTTGGATTAGACCACTTTCTCCATGAACAGAAAAGTAAATGCTACAAAATTAGGATGGTCAGTTGATCAAGAAAAGCGGGAGACACTCTAGGTCCACCCTTGCTGCCCTTAAACCCAACAATTAATCTTCAGTCAAAATGCTTTTCAATTCAAGGAAGCTAATTTGCTTGTCCATTTATGATAATTAACTAGTAGAGTAGGTGTCATCCTAGTCCAAGTTTCATAAGTTCTGCATAGCACTGCAATTGAGATTCAAGCAACTTGATCCTTAATGTCATCAAGAAGTTCAGGAAATCATATCTTAGCTACTGTACTTTCAATTTATCATTCATCTGAAATTTTCTAGTCTATTGAAGTTTCATTTGATAGCTGTCACCATGATTTTCAACAGTCTGATGTGGGTCCTGGAATCTCATTGAGATGACACCATTGTCTCTCAGCCACCAATTCCATTGTTGATCTGGTTACTAATTCTAAACACGGTAAATAACCTACAGTTTTCTTTTGTTCCATTACAATGCTAGTGGATTTGTCCTATTTCTAGCAGGCCGAAGTTTTCTTCGGTACCATTATCACTGAATGGCATCTGTTAAATACTAACAGATGAGCTGCCACCATTATCTTTAATATTGCATGTATGAGCTGCATGTTCAATTTATGATTTGTTTTTTCATAAATCTCTACAAACAAATAATGACATTTTGGCATCACATCTCAGACATCAAATTGAACTTGGGTTGCTGATATGACCTTCATAGTGGTACCTCAGATTTTTTTATTACCGAAATTATAATCCAGGGTCCTTAACCTTTGGTTAAAATAACTACTGATAGTATCTTTAGGGCCTATATATATATATATATATATATGTATGTATGTATGTATGGAACAATGATATCTTTAGGCTTTTTTTCTTTTTTGAACTCTTAAGATCGTGGCAGTAAAAAAACGCTTTGACGACCATTGGCTCAACAACTTTACTAAGCTGCTTAAGACGAGAAACATTTAATGGATTTCTGAGTATTCATTATGTATAAATTGACAAATCCTCTGTATATATCTGGAAAAGGATATTGCTGACAATATAGTCATCTGAAAAGAAGAATGTGATTGAATGTCAGAATATCCCTGCGCCTTTACACTTCAGGATTAGCTAGTGCAATTTGTACTGTGCTTTTGCTTTGCATTGCCTGCATGGATTTCATAGGAAAAAAACATGAGGACCGGATTCCAAGACTGATATATGATAATTGGTAAAAAATTATATCATGGTATTATTGTTTTTCAGGTAAATGTCAGCTTTCTTGAACAAAAGCTGGCATGGACCAACTGGTGGCCTATCATCTGACCTGGGTGAACTCTCGTCATGTTCTCAAATTACAAACTATTGGGATGGCATTCATCATAGACAAAAAAAACAAATGAAATGGTATTTGAAATAATTACATAGTTTGTAGCATGGTTGCTTAAATGCCGGATCTTCACTTGGTTCAGGTGGTTCCTGACCGAATATCATCTCACAGCTCATATCATCAAAGTCTGCAATATCAGAAGTTCTTTAGGGATTACATAAAACTCTCTAAATAACAAATGAGTATTTTAATTGTGACATATCATTAATTCTTACTGGTCAAGAATTTCTGTGTGTGTATATATATATATATATATATATATATATATATATATATATATATAATCCTTACTCCTCATATCTGATGAAAGCTGGATTACTGATAATAATTGTTAGTAAGCATAATTGTTCATTCAAGTATTTCTTTGTGCTATGATGACTGATTAGCATATGCAACTTGGTTAGTTTCAGTGAGAAGCATCATTGGACATTTGTACAAGGACGACTGGTTTCTTGAGAAATAATATGCTCCACTCTTTATTAAAGACAGTGGGTTTGCAAAACTACTGCTCTTGAGATAACATATGCCTGATTAATGGCCAAATATCAGGTACCAGCTTTTGATATTAAATGTAAATTAAATATTTGTTACTCTACATGCTAGAATTGCAGTGCTGCACCCTTAATGGTTTATTAATGGGACCCACCATTGAATTGATTAGTATGCCCTGCATATTTTAGTGCATGCACTGTTGTTTTGTTTGCTAAGCTTGCTTTTTCTCGTCTTTAAATGATTCTGGTGTAGTGGATTTATTTTGAGGGGAAACTAAGGGTCATTTGGTTGCAATAACAACCAACTGTTATGATATATAAGAAGTGTATATTCTCTAAATAAAGTTCAGATTTTTAACATACGCTTTGAGTTGGAGTATTTATAAACAGAATGGGGTATTAAAAAAAAATTAGTTATTAGTCGATAAGATCGAAGACACATTGACTGGCATGCCTTCAGCCGTCCATATTTAGCGTTTCTATTATTAGATACTTACTAGGGACCATGTTGACTGGTATTCCAAAAGAGTCCTTAATGAACGCTTGCGAAGGCATCTTACATAGGTTGGTGCACATTCCAACACAATTGCTCTCCTCCAAAAACCTGGAACTTATAGATACAATATTAGCTGGTGACGTTTTATGATGCCAATGATGATGTTAATAATGACATGTTAAGAGTTCTGTCATGATGGCAGTAGTGAAGAAAGAGTCCAGGGGGAACCAAATAATTGGTGAAGAAAAAAAATGTCTCAAATTTAGTTAGTTTGGTTCCTGTTAGGTAGTAATTATGCCTTGTTATAGAAAGAGTGAGTGGATCTCCATGGGGGCATCCGGATGGCCCATCCCGCCAAACTGGTTCCTATTGACCAGGGTGAAACCTTCCCCCTCCTCCGAAACTAGTGTTTTTCCCCATGAGCCCCCATACACACACTACATGGATGACAAAAAGTTACCTGCATTTTTTTATGTGGACGACATTCTTCTCTGCTCTTCCATTGAACTCGGACTCTCTCACCTTGTATCATAGAATAATAATATATTACTTCTTCTGTAACTTGTAACACAATTTAAGCATTGTACTTGCAATTTGGGTCATCCTGACTTGTATGTTCATCTTACTAATGAACTAAGATATACTCTGATTCACGATTAAGAGTTACAGTGTAGCATGTATAGTTCGTGATTCAAAATGATGTGTTCTAAATCTGTTTCCTTACACTATTTACCGACCTATCATATTATATTTAGGGCTTCCACATCAGCGTAACTCGTACCTCAGCAGGGGCCAACTAGCCAGGGAAAGAATACAGTAGTGAATGCAGCAAAATATTCCCTTTGAAGTTTAGATGGTGGTAGCACTGCCCTGATCTGCCATTCAAGAATGATAAGATCATTCATTTAAACATTATTTTTTCTTCGGGAAATTAAGTGAGATGGAGAGACTGAAAAGGATCTTCATATTCTATAGAGATGGTTCAAATAAACTCCTTTAAAAACTGTATTATAATTATCAATGAATTATAATAAAAATTGGGACAATGACCACTAAACCGATAAAGCAAAAGACTGAAAACTTGAAAAGGAAAGAATGAAAACAAATACGAGGACGATGATGACAATGACAATGAAGAACTTGCCAATGAGAGGATAGGCTTGGGAAAAGCTTTGTCAAGAGCTTGAATGACCAGTTCTCGCTGTTTCGCTGGGCTGAAGTGCTGCTGTGCCATTGTTGTTGCCTCCACCAGACCTTCATATCCGTTATTATTGCTTCTGAATCCTATAACATGATAAAAACACGTACATGAACATATTTAAGTTATTTTCATATCGTTGGCGTGTATATATATATATATATATATATGTGTGTGTGTGTGTGTGTGTGTGTGTGTGTGTGTGTGTGTGTGTGTGGAAATGAAGCGGCGAACCTATTGTAGATTGGACGCTCTGGGAGAGATGATTAATGGCGATACTGTCGAACCAATTATCTTTGTAGTCAGTCTTTTTAATGGTTAGTCTCTCAAAGCTGTCTGCTGGTTTGGTCATCACAGAAAGAATAGAAGGAGAATATCTCATGAGTTTGTGCATGTCTCTTCTCCGGCTCCCACGAGGTGAGAAATGGCTAACATGCAGAACAAGCTTTGCGTCCATTTTTCAGGTTTGATTAGAGATTTGGTACTAGTGTTTATTTCTTTCTTGTTTTTTTTTGGATGCTGAATTGGTAGCTACAACTCTTTTAAACAAGCTACTTAGTTGGGTGTCGGAGAGAAGCATATAACAACAAAAGAGCATATTTACTAGGCCTATCCCTCTTGATGCCCCAGAGAAAAAGACAGTAGCGTCGTTCATTACAATCATTACATCGTACACCTTCCGCCCATCGATTCTTACTAGTGTTGTGGAATCTTTACTCAAATTTCAAATTTTTTTAAGGTATGTCCGGAATTTAAAAAACTCAAGAGAAACAAAAAAAATAGAAAAGGAAATTTAAACATTTTAATTAAGAGTAGTATTTTTCTTTTTTACCTTTTATTTCGTGTTTTTAAGTTTCAAAAATATACGTAAATAAAAGGAAATCAAAAAGCATTTTTTGTCAGGCTCTTAGGTGGCACAGATAATAATAATACCCAAATTACCAAACACTTTGGGCAAAACCTGGCGGATATGACATATGTAGATTGTGACATTACTTTGTAATTAGGTTGCGTTTGATAAATCTGACAATTAAGATCTGAATGATTATGATGTCTTAATAAATTAGATCATTTGAATGGTTATGAGGTCTGAATCTAAAAAACTGTTTGATAACTAAAAAGTAAGTTATCTCTTAATGACACTATTTTACTATTTTAAAGGGTAAATTTTTATTTAATAATTTTAAATATTCAATTTAATAAAAATGAGTGAATAATATTATTGAATATATTTATATTAAAAAAATTTCATTAAGAGGTACCTCTTAATTATTAAGATTTTATTTTCTGTCTTACCGATTAAGAGGCATTCAGAGGTAACAAAAAAAAAATAAACAGCATCATGCCTCTTAGCGAATAACAGACAGTCCATTAAGAGACAATCAGATGTAAACAAACAGCACCTTAGTCTAGCAAGGGGATTTGTCCTTTCCCTTATTCGGCTCGAGCTTGCCGTTGACACTTGCGATTTTGTACAATCCTTAACCACTGGCTCATTATTTTGTTATAGTCTCAAGTTTTGTCCTAGACTGCCTAATATTATATTTATTTTAAATTATGAAATTAATATTAATTTTAAAAATATATTTTAAACTCAAAATTAATATAAAATTATTTCGTTTATGCTTAATACAATTATTAATATCTTTAACTATATAATTTTATAATTTGAAATGGAGAGAGTAACAATCGAAACCTCAAGTGATAACTATCTTTTTGGATAACTTCCAAAAATCTAATACATTGCTTTGGAAAAATCACACAAATCCTTACAATTGTAGACAACCAGCCTTGTTGATTGATGGGCCTTGTGGGGGTGTTAACCAATCTATCAACATAATATGACGCTTTGATATCATTTAATTAATGGGCAGTCCATTCCAAGAATTAGGAAATTTGGCATGACTATTCAAGATGGAGCCCCATCATAAAAAATTGGAAAAACGTCAAATCTTACTACAATTCAGTAATTCTATAGATATATTTTAATTTTTCAATACTGGTAGGGTGGTGGTAGTGAGATGAGCAAAATGCATAATTAAAAAAATAAAATAAAATAAAATAGTGAGAGTAAAAGAATAATGACGAGCTTCTTTTTTAAAAAATAAGTCAAAAAAAGATTAACTAAATTTAAACGAATAAGAAAGCATTCAAGGGTGCAAGAATCAGAATCAGAAGTTTAAACGAATGTAAAAAAAACGAAAATAATACAGACTAGAAGCTAATAAGAATCCCCCTCGAGATAAAAGCTACAGCTACAAGTTCCGTAACATAGTTCCGAATTATAACCGGATATATACCCAAGAATCTCTAACAAACCAAAATCACAGGAAACTAGAGCAGGTCAGCAGAAACCAAATTCAGTCGGTCAAACATCCGTACCGTTCATATGAATGAAATATCACACTCCTATTCCTTGGTGGTTTTGTTAATAAGGGATTTGTGAATATGAGGGATCACCCCACCTCCAGCAATGGTTCCTTTGATGAGGGTGTCAAGCTCCTCGTCTCCGCGAATGGCCAGCTGCAGATGCCTTGGTGTGATTCTCTTCACCTTCAGATCTTTGCTAGCATTTCCTGCTAACTCAAGCACCTCTGCTGTCAGGTATTCAAGGATGGCAGCTGAGTAGACAGCAGCGGTAGCACCAACTCGTCCATTTGCAGAAGTCCTTGTTTTCAGATGACGATGGATTCGACCAACTGGAAACTAAACTCCACCAAACAACAAATAAAATGAAATCAGCTTACTAAAATCATCATTACGGAGCATTTAAACATGTACATCAGTTGCCAAATGGTGAATCAATAGCTGCCAAAGAAGACAAAATAATCGTCCATATAAGCTGCCACTAACAGAACAATAAGACCTATTTTCATTGGTAATCAGGCTGAGCTAGTTACCAAGACCCATATAAAACTTGATTTTTTTTCCCTTAGCAGATCAAATTATTGGATATTCCTGTTCTGACAAAAAAGGGAACAGATTAACTAGTGTTCAGTCCAAAAATTAGCAGAAACGATCAAACCTTCAATTTCATGTGTCACAATATACAAAGTTTGACACATTTAGTTCAGCATAAACAATAGCAGGACAAAAGATTGCTACTCAGTAAAGACTTGGGAAAATATATTACTTCGAAAACTAATCGCGTTTTTTTAACATCCATTCCCACTATTCTCTTATAATATTGAAAGCGCTTCTAATCACCATAGGCGAGAGTAAAAATGAGAAAAGGTCATTTATTTATGTTCATAAAAATGCATAACCTTCTCTCTATGCTTTTGTCGCATTCAGTTCATTGAACAGCTTATAAATGTAAGACACAATTCAGCAAGGTCTATAATTTCATCTGATCTTACCAAACTCTCACAGAGACAGAAATCATATAATTCAAGTCAAATCTAGGAATAACATTATTGAACAAAAGAAAACATAAAGTGCTTACAAGTAACATCTGATCTTACCCAACTTAGCATTTACTTCCCACTTCTGTTATTTATACAAACCTAGCAGCCTTTTATAGTACAACTCATTTCATGCTGGTTCATGTGAATCAGTTAGCACACAATGGGAAAAACAAACATATTTAATAGCAAAATATATCATGCTAATAACCACATATCATACTTATATATATGTTGTATTATGGAAGGTAAAAAAATCGATAAAAACCTAAATTTGAAGATATAAAAATGTGAAAGAAACTGAAAATAAAGCACAAGTTCAATTTGTTGATTCTTTTGACATTTCATGCCAAAATTTGTTTTTTATGAGTTATTTATGTTAGGTGCCGCCCAAAGTTCCTCACCCATTGATTGGAGTGCCAACATGCCCCTTGGTTTTTGGACCAACATGCCACCGCCCATTGAATTGTTCAATGGCCCCGCCCCTTGAATTGTGAGCTGCCCACTTGTTGGTTTAATGCCTCAGCATTCCTTCTCTCTCCATGCATGCTATTGTGGCTATATAGTAGTAGGCATGCAACAAGGAAAAGGTGTGGAGAAAACCACCCGTGTGTGTGTTATACACCAAGGTGGGCAGCAAGCAGCCAACACCAAAGAGCCTCCATCCGAGAGTGGAGAGAATCCAGAAGAAATCCCACCAGGGAAGATGGAAGAAAAAGAGAGAGAAAGAGAGAGAAAGAGAGTTCAAATAAAAGGGTGTTTTATTTGGGTTCCATCACATAGTTATTGTGGTGAAGTAATTTGAGTTTGTACTCAAATTAAGATATCTTTATATTCTCTCGAGAGAAAGATAGTTTAAATAAACGGGTGTTTTATTTGGATTCCATCACCTAGTTATTGTGGTGAAATAATTTGAATTTATACTCAAATTAAGATATCTTTGTATTTTCTCAATTTATTCTAGTAGATTTTTTGAAGATCGTCCCGTGGTTTTTCCCTCTTAGAGTTTTAAAGGGTTTTCCACGTAAAAATCTTAGTGTCCTGTGCTTGGTTATATTTCTACTCATTATTTCCTACAGTGGTTATTATTTTGGTGGAACTGTAAATTTAATCAGTTTGGCATATACTGATATTTTATCCATTTAATTTATCAAAGACAACGGTATTTGAGAGTTGATTTTTCCCAACAACTAGTATCAAAGCTAAGGTTATTTGCTCGGTTGTTCTTGATAAATTTTATAGAGAAATCAGTTGGAGCCATGATTAAATTGTTCTCTTCAAAGGAACACGCGATGGTGAATTCTCGATGCAAGGTTGGTGTTTACCTTGAGATACTCTCGATGGTGATATTGAATTCTTGATGGGTTAACTAAGAATTGGTTCCGAGAGAAGTTGGTCAAGAATCGGTGATTCACGATGGTTGAAGAGAAGATGTTCAATTCATAATGAGAAATGGATTGTTTAAAGTGTGTTCCACCATGTTTCGCAAGAGATTGTTGGTGCTGCCCGCCCAGAGTAATTTCATCCTGGGAGGATGGATGAAAGTAATCCCATCCTAGGAGGATGAATGTGAATGTAATCCCATCCTAGGAGGATGGATGAAAAATGTAATCCCATCTTGGGAGGATGGATGAATGTAGTCTCAACCGGGGAGGATGGATGAATGAAATCCCATCCAGGAGAGGGTGGAAGAGAGGAAAGAAGATAGACACTCTTTACACGATGCAAGTGCATGTGGAGGGTGTTAATGATGGGGGAGCAATGTGCAAATTCAGTCTTGGAAAGTTATATAGAAGCAGACATAGCAGGTTTTGAAGAGAAGAAATCTACTTCAGGGGTATTATTTACTTTTGCAGAGGGAGCCGAGGTATATCTACGTGTTATAGTGAAAATTTTTGGATTTGGAAGATAAGAAAATAGACAGAAAACCAAACGGGCAAGGGTTCAAGGCGTTTCTAAATTCTTGAAATGAGAGGGGGCTGCACCTCTATATATAGGCCAGGGAGCCTCCACTCTACATGTTGCTACCGTAGGTAGAGATGCGGCTCCACGTGGTGTGGGCCCTGCGGTGAGTTCTGTCGTCTCGAAGCACGTGCACTCTGATTAACGCGAGGTCTGATTCAAAACTTTCTAACTTTTGATTAGAGTGTCCGTTTGAGGCGTGCGATACCTTTTCGAAAAGCCCTCGCCGAGAGTGTCACCATAACATGGGATAAAACATTTTTTGGGTCCAAGAAGATGGGTTCATAACTAGGTCTTTGATTCCCCGCAGTTCGTCCGTTGAGCTGTCTTGGGCTATTTGCACTCGGAATCATCGTTATGGTTTGTTCTGACCTTGGTGGCATCCATTCGGCTTGAGTTTGACAGAATCGGCTTAGAGTTGGTAAAAGAACCATTTTGTCCCTCCCGGGGTTGCCTTTAGTGTCAGCACGACCTTCGGTTGATTTTGGTGCTGTTTGTTTACATCTGGTTGCCTCTTAATAGACTGTCTCTTATTAGCTAAGACGCATGATGCTTTTTGTTTTTTTTTGTTACCTCTGAATGCCTCATAATCGGTAAGACAAAAAATAAAGTTTTAATAATTAAGATGTACCTCTTAATGAATTTTTTTTGATAATTTTTTTTATATAAATATATTCAACAATATTATTCACTTATTTTTATTAAATTGAATATTTAAAATTATTAAATAAAATTTTACCCTTTAAAATGGTAAAATAGTGTCATTAAGAGACAACTTACTTTTTAGTTATCAAATAGTTTTTTAGATTCAGACCTCATAACCATTCAGATGATCTAACTTATTAAGACATCATAATTAGTCAGATCTTAATTATTCAATTTTATCAAACACAACCTTCCTGGGGTTGTTTCCAAGGTTTGGATCCCATTCGAGTATGTTTGTCCTCAGTGTTGTCTCTGAGGCGGACTTGGTTGCTCCAAGTTTTTCCTTTGGAGATGTTGTGATGTTTCAGGATTGTTTTCGAAGTTGACCTGACTTCTTAAGTTGAGATCGGGGATGACCTGTACCTCCCGGGTTGAGACCGGGGCTAATCTGTACCTCCCGGGTTGCAACCGGGGCTGATCTGTACCTCCTAGGTTGAGATGGGGGTTGACCTGTATTTCCCGGGTTGAGACCGGGGCTGACCTATACTTTCTGGGTTGAGACCGAGGCTGACCTATACCTCCCGGGTTGAGACCGGGGCTGACCTGTACTTTCTGGGTTGAGACTGGGGTTGACCTATACTTCACGGGTTGAGAACGAGGTTGAACTATACCTCTCGGGTTGAGACCGGGGCTGACCTGTATTTATCGAGTTCAGACCAGGGCTGACCTGTACTTTCCGGGGTTCAGACCAGTGCTGACCTATACTTTCCCAGGTTAGGACCAGGGCTGACCTGTACTTCCCGGGTTGAGACCGGGGCTGACCTGTACCTCCTGGGTTGAGACTGGGGCTAACCTGTACTTTTCAGATTGAGACCGGGGCTGATCTGTACCTCCCAGGTTGAGACCGAGGTTGCCCTGTACTTCTCGGGTTAAGACGAAGGCTGACCTGTACTTCCCGGGTTGAGATTGGGGCTAACTTATTTGTTCCCGAGTTGAGATCGGGCTGACCTATACTTCCTGGGTTGAGACCGGGGCAAACATGTACCTCCCGAGTTGAGACCGGGGCTGATTTGTACTTTTTGAGTTGAGACCGGAGCTGACCTGTACTTCCCGGGTTGAGACCGAAGCTGACCTGTACTTCCCGGGTTGAGACTGGGGCTGACCTGTACTTCCTGGGTTAAGACCGGGGCAGACCTGTACCTCCTGGGTTGATACCGGGGCTGACCTGTACTTCTCGCGTTTCTACCGGGGCTGATCTGTACCTCCCCGGTAGAGACCGGGGCTCACATGTACTTCCCGGGTTGAGACCGGGGCTAACCTGTACATCCTGAGTTGAGATCGAGGCTGACCTGTACTTCCCGAGTTGAGATCGGGGCTGATCTGTACTTCCCTGTTTGAGATCGAGGCTGACTTGTACTTCCCGGGTTGAGACCGGGGCTAACCTGTATCTCCCGAGTTAAGACCCGGGCTGACCTATATTTCCCTGGTTGAGACCGGGCTGACCTGTACTTCTCAAGTTGAGACCGAGGCTGACCTGTACTTCCCGAGTTGAGACCGAGGTTGATTTAATGAACCGATATTGAGATCGGGGTTAATTTGTTGGCCCGATATTGAGACCGGGGTTGATTTGATGGCCCGATTTTGAGACTGGGTTTGAACTAACTATCCGGTATTGAGACCGGGGGTTGAGTTGATGACCCGGTATTGAGACCGAGGTTAATTTGATGACCCGGTATTGAGACCGGGGTTGATTTGACGATATTTTTGCCCTCCTATAGTGTTAGTAACTGGGAATTAAAATTTTGGCTGTCTACAGATGCCTTTCTTTATCATGTTCATGCAATGTAGTTAAATGGACAGGATAAAGATTAGTAAACACAGGAAATGCACAGGCAAAGGGGAGGCAATGCATGGCATGATATGCGATGAATGTTAGATACCTTCGAGGGGGTAGGGTTATCACTGATTTGATTACGTTAACTTCTGATAGGGATAACGCTACTGGCGGCACTGTCCGACAATTAGTGGTTGGATAACCACTGACAGGTTATCAGAGTTATGCTGCTGTCTCATTCTGCTGGGGAAGTTACTAATAGGCTACCGTGAACTATTTTCGTCACTTTCTACTGTGGATGACGTTACTCATGATAGCCTAGGAGAATTTCTTGGTTTGAGACCAAGGGTTTCCCCTCATTCGTCGATATTCTTAGTTAGAGCATATTTCCTTTCGGTTGATGCCGTTGTATATTTCAGAAGGCCCTCCACTGGGGATATATCTTTGTTGCAGATTTACCTCAGTGGGTGTTTCTGATGCTTATCCTGATGATAATTTTCACTGGTAGTTGGCGACAAGGTTTGAATAACCAATCCTTCTTGGTGCTCCCTCTGAGGATGTGTATAACAGATTCCATCATCGGGGATGGATTATTATATTGCTTCCATCACCGGATCCCTTTCGATGCTTCATTAGGGTTGAGCCAACTGCTGACCTGTCTCGGTCTGTACCCGACGCTTCACTGGGGTTGAGCAAACGGATGAACTGTCACGGGTCTGTGCCTAAAGCTTTGTTGGGGATATGCCAACGGCTGAACTATCACATGTCTGTACCCGACGCTTCGCTGGGGTTGAGCCAACAACTGAACTGTCTCGGTCTATATCCGACGCTTTGCTGGGGTTGAGCCAACGACTAAACTATCATCGATGTGTACCCGACGCTTCGCTGGGGTTGAGCCAATGGCTGAACTGTCTCGGTCTGTACCCGATGTTTCGCTGGGGTTGTGCCAATGGCGGAACAGTCACCGGTCTATACTCGACACCTCGCTGGGGTTGAGCCAACGGCTAAACTGTCACCGGTCTGTACCCGATGCCTTGCTGGGGTTGAGCCAACTTCTAAACTGTCATCGGTCAGTACCCGACGCTTCGTTGGAGTTGAGCCAACGACTGAACTGTCTCGGTCTGTACCCGACGCTTCGCTGGAGTTAAGCTAACGACTAAACTATCTCGGTCTGTACTCGACGCTTCGCTGGGGTTGAACCAACAGCTGGACTGTCATCGGTCAGTACTCGACGCTTCGCTGCGGCTGAGGCAACGGCTGAGGCAACGGCTGAAACTGTCATCTGTCAGTACTCGATGCCTCGCTAAGGTTGAGCCTACGTTTGAACTGTTATCGGTCAGTACCCGACGCTTCGCTGGGGTTGTGCCAACGGCTGAACTATCTCAATCTGTACCCGACGCTTCGCTAGGGTTGAGCCAACTGCTAAACTATCTCTATCTGTACCCGAAGCTTCGCTGTGGTTGAGCCAACAGCTAAACTATCTCGGTCTGTACCCGACGCTTTGTTGGGGTTGAGCCAACGGTTGAACTGTCTCGGTCTATACCCGATGCTTCGTTGGGGTTGATCCAATGGCTGAACTGTCTCGGTTTGTACCCGACGCTTCGCTGGGGTTGAGCCAACATCTAAAACTGTCATCGGTCAGTACCTGATGCTTCGAAAGTGGTAGTTTTCAGCAGTTTTGCGCAATTTTTTAGCAGTTTTTCAACAATTTGCATCATTCATCCTTATATATATCTTCGGGATGAATACCAAGGGTTTTCAAAGTTTTCCCTTTATGTCAGAATTACGTTTCTTAAACGTAGGATTTCAGGACAAACCGCTCAATCGCGTAGCGATTTTTCCTCATATTTGACTTGGCAACTAATATAAACTTCGTTTTAACTCAAACCAAACCGAGCCAAAGGGAAATGGGACCCACCCTGGGGAGCTACAGGTAGAGGAGCGGCTGCTGCAGGTGGGCCCGCTTCTACCTGTGGCTTTATATTGGACAGCGGGAGTTCATAATTTTCAAGTTTCATTTCGAGTTTCAAACGGAATCCGATTTTCTTTTTCAGATCTACATAGTTAGGGCAGTCTTTTTCTGATTCCATCAACTTCTACGTGTTCAGCGCATCGTAGGTAACGCTTTACGTCTTTTTTTCGTAAGTTTTGACCGTTAAAAACATGTAAACCACGTAGGGGGTTGTTAGACGCAATGTATGAAAAATGTATGCCTATATGACCTACTAAATTTTTTTTTGACTTCATATGTATGCATATCTTACTATAATGCACGTTTGGATGTAAGCAGTCCAAGTTGCAGAAGTGTATTGATTTGTCTACTACTGAGTTGACAACCAAATGTTATGATTTCTTCAAGAGTTGGATTTGACATAGAAATCGACTCCAAGTAACGGAGTCATGATGAATACCTCCTATAATGGGTTCAGAGGGAGAGATTGTTAAGTGCCGCCCAAAGTTCCTCACCCATTGATTGGAGTGCCAACATGCCCCTTGGTTTTTGGACCAACATGCCACCACCCATTGAATTGTTCAATGGCCCCGCCCCTTGAATTGTGAACTGCCCACTTGTTGGTTTAATGCCTCAGCATTCCTTCTCTCTCTATACATGCTATTGTGGCTATATAGTAGTAGGCATGCAACAAGGAAAAGGTGTGGAGAAAACTACCCGTGTGTGTGTGTTATACCCCAAGGTGGGCAGCAAGCAGCAAACACCAAAGAGCCTCCATCCGAGAGTGGAGAGAATCCAAGAGAAATCCCACCAGGGAAGGTGGAAGAAAAAAAGAAGAAGAAAGAGAGAGAAAGATAGTTCAAATAAAAGAGTGTTTTATTTAGATTCCATCACATAGTTATTGTGGTGAAGAAATTTGAATTTGTACTCAAATTAAGATATTTTTATATTCTCTCGAGAGAAAGATAGTTCAAATAAACGGGTGTTTTATTTGGGTTCCATCACATAGTTATTGTGTTGAAGTAATTTAAATTTGTACTCAAATTAAGATATCTTTATATTCTCTCAGTTTATTCTAGTGAATTTTTCGAAGATCGTCCCGTGATTTTTTCCTCTTAGTTTTAAAGGTTTTCCACGTAAAAATCTTGGTGTCATGTGCTTGGTTATATTTCTACTCATTATTTCCTGCAGTGGTTATTATTTTAGTGAAACTGCGAATTTGATCGGTTTGACATATACTGATATTTTATCCATTTAATTTATCAAAGACAACGGTATTTGGGAGGTGATTTTTCCGAACAATTTAAAATGCACCTAGGATTGTATATATAAATCCTAAGTAATCAAACCCAGGTAAGTAAACTGTGGAGGTTTACAAGATCTGCTTGTTGTGTTGATAATAAACATATGTAAAAAAAGGAATTCTATTTTGGGTAAAAGTTTAGATAACAAATAGATAGATACCCTTACAAGAGGGTAACCAAATAGAAACTCATTTCTCACATGTAAATACAGAGACTGAAAGTGAGAAAGGGTGTTAATACCTGGAGACCGGCACGAGATGACCTGGAAATTGGCCTTTTCTTATTATCCTTCTCCTTGTTTGCCGCTGCCGCTGCCGCCGTGGTCTTTCCGGCCAATAACCCTTTTCCGCCTTTTCCCGCCATCAATTCGGCTAAATCAAATTACCCAATTAATTCAGTGAAAAGCAAAACAAAAACAAACAAACATATCTATGTACATGTACATGTATATATATATATGCGCAGTGCAAGAAAGACGTCTAATTTACTAACAATTATGAAACAGTTAAAGAGAAATATACAAGATCTAGAAAATTGAATCAATCAAAGCAGAGGGAGAAAGAGAGGAACCTGAGAGTTTCGTCGACTGAGGAGTCGAGGAGAGAGAGGGAAAGTAAAAGTGGTTATTGTGAGCTCAGATGGGGTTCTTCACCTTTAATAAATTTATTATTTGTTTTGAAAATGAGAGATGTACCCCAAAATGGCGGGTCAATTTTGCGCGGAGAAAGACTTTCAGATTTTGAAAATTCTCTTGTTTACTGAAATACCCTTTACATTTCATCCAAATACCGGTCAGCCTCCTCACGCCGGCAACGTGATCCGATCCCTTTCATTCTGAATATATGAGTATCTGATATGGGCCGGGAAGTAATGCCTAAGACCGTATCACTGGGCTGGGCTGGCGAGGGTCTTATATTGGCCGGGAAAATAATGTCTACTGATCGGGATATGAATTTAAGACCATATCAGTGGGCTGGGCTAGCGTGTCAATGGATTACTATCAGCAGTTATTCGGAGGAGGAGTTATGGGCTCTGGGCAATTCACCAATTTAGGACAACTTTGCTCCTATGGTTATGGTTTAAGTGATTGTGGCCGTTACACTAAATTAAAAACAGGCGTAAATTTATCCAAAGTAAATAACTGTCATGTGCCCACAGTCGCATACGCAAAAGTTCGTTGTTGGTGCCTATGTAAAAACAAAACGAGGAAGAAAAATGACATTTATGTCAAAAATAGTGGATCGTGGACAAATTTTAAAAATTTATGCGATAAAATATAATAAATTAGAGTGGGATTATTATTTAATTAATATCTATATCATGTATGCATATAAAATTCAGCAGAAAATTATAGCAATACTCGTTGCATTTATGGCTAGTGTATCGTACATATATTTCTCCATATGTTTGGACATGCATAGCATTATTTGAATAAGAACTCATCAAAGCCTTGTGTTACAAAAAATTGAGGTATAATTAACTTACATTTTGGTAAAATAGAAAATGTATTGTATTATCCTTGTGTTGAACAAACGGAAAAATCTCAAAGAATTAAAGTGCACACCCACATAAAACATCGTGAAATAGTACATGCAAGTGTGGGACGGAGATTAATGGGTACAAATTTTAGACGCGTTAAACCTTATTTATCTAAAAGTTAACAAAAGAAAAACGAGTTGGAGATTTGCTCCTACGAAACTAGACAATGGCAAAGGTATATCATATACAAGGACTTGAGGAAATTTGTTACTTGTCAAATATTTTTATTTATTTTTAAATAAATAAAAGAATAAAATAGTCTTATTATCGTAAAATAATACAATATTTTTAAATTTAATTAAAAATAAAAGCCTCATGAGAATCTAGCATTATCTGATCAAAAATGAGAAACAAACAAAGTTGAAATATCAAATCTTGAAATTAAGTTCATATATTGTTAAACTAAACATTCACCATATTATGTGTTAACGCCAAGAATTAAACTGGGGTTTTCTTGTGGGATAGTGGAGTAACCAGAGGGGGAGCGGGGGGGGGGGGGGGGGGGGGGGGGGGGGGGGGGGGGGGGGGGGGGGGGGGGGGGGGGGGGGGGGGGGGGTGAGTGAAAGAGTGGAACACACAATTCACAAATATTGAAATTCACAAAGACTTCTTAAATTCAACAACCACCACCACCACCACCATCACCATCATCATCATCATCATCATCATCATCATCATCATCATCATCATCATCATCATCATCTTGAATTCTGTGGATGACTTTATCACTGTTGCTGACAAGCTACAATGGTTTCCTTAAAATGGAGATTAAGTTAGTGGGTGGTAGACCTGACCTGATCTGATCTGACAAAGCAAGGAAGTTTGGACTATGGCTCCTTTGGTTAATCTTTGCCTTAATAACTACTCCCTTGCCAGAGTCTTAAAGATTATTATGATTATTATATACTGTATGTCACTAGCATCTACCTAGGCCTAGCTACATTACTGTAGTATCATATTGGCACCCCTCCCAAATGGGTAGTTTCAAAATCAACAATTTTGCACATGAAAAAAGTAAAAGAGTGGAATGCGAAAAAACTATGGTGAACTTGACA